>CM060926.1:768977090-770177090 GCA_030737875.1 Allium sativum
TGTTTTCATGCACAAAAAATGGATAAATCACAACAAATGACATAAAAATTCTATCAGTATTGTCAATCGAAATGTATGTTCTTGACCGTCAAGGAAAGGTGCTCTTGAGCCTCATGGAATGGCATAGAAATTAACGAGGGAGGGGTTGTTATTTTTTAGGTTAAATGAGTCAAACTGGTATGATAGATAAAACTAATTTTACCCAATTACACAGATTAATACAATCCTTTAAGAAAAAAAAGCTCTTTAAGAATAGAAAAAAATAGATTGACGAAGATAATTCCTGACCAAGCGGTAAGAAGGAATAAAAGAGTTCAATTGAAAAGACAAAAGCAATCATAAGGTAGGATCATGCGCAGTTATTTTTGACATAGATTGAGGGTAGAAAGATCTTTATAAATAACTTTACAGAGACAAACAACTAAAAGGTTGAAATAGGTATAAGAAGACATAACTTGAAAATTATGCGAATTTTCGTAGATTTTTTGTAACCTTCGTGTAATGAACCGACCAATTTCCGATCCAGATCATTGACACAAACACCCATATCAACTAACCAAACGCTAGAAAATACCAGATCATAAATAGAAGAAGTTAGACGGTGAAAAACTGTAACGTCCCAGAATTTATAGCGATTTAATAATAATTAATTTAATTATTTTAATATAATGTTTGGGAATTTAAATGGTATGAATTTAAATAGTTTCAATATTGATTAATACAATATTAATAGGATAATATATTTAATTTCTAAAATGGCGGAAATGAGTTGAATTCGCAATAGTGTGTGAATTGGTAATATATGAGATTTAATTCAATTTAGAATTGAATTATAATTACGATATATTATTTAAATGAAGCTTGAAAGTACTAATTATAATGTAATATAAAACGAGCTCGAAACGTCGCGTAGTTCGTAATATTGAGTTTTGAACTTCAATCGACTATACATGATTCATCATAAGTTGGATTTCTTCGAAACAAGAATGTTCGAATCTATTAACTGTATTTTTCTAATGAAGTGAAAAATGATATTTCGTCTTATAGATTTTAAGTTAGGTCCAAATCAAAATTTCAGAAAGTCGTTATAGAATCGTTTATAAGCCATAACGGTTTATTAAATATAATTATATATCGGTTTCGAATTTGGACGAGATTTCTAAGATGTATCTTTAATTTAATTTATAGAATTTTTTATAATTTTTATTTTGGAAAATAAACAACTTTTTGTTTGAAGTATTTTACACCCTATATCAGTATTTTTGAAACTTCACAGAATAAGTTAACTAGTCTATATTATTATATTTTTGGGACCGTGGCACATTGCTCGTCACAAAAATATATTTATTTTTGTTAATAGCAGTACATAACCATATGAAATTTTATGCAACAGCGAACACTTAAAATAAACGTATATGTAAATTGAAAATTTAATCCTTCCTTCCTAAGCCACTGCAAACCTAAAACCATAGCTACCCTATATTTACATATATCACGCAGACTTAAAATTAAAAGCATTGTCCTATTTTCTTTTTATCTTGTCTAATCTATGTCTTCTTGCCCCTATTACTTTATGCCAAAGGAAGATAATACAACCCTAAATCTAAAGTCACATCTAAGTTTAGCTTTCAAAATCCACACAGGCCTGTTAATCCCCTAATACTTCATTACCAAGGGATAGCAACTGCCCTATGCCTCTACATACGTGATGGCCAAGTATTTTAAGCTTATATATATATATATATATATCACAACCTACATTTCACCGGATTCAGGAACTCCAAAGCTTAACCATTTTCATGGTATCAAAATTTAAGTATAAAACCTATACTCCACTCAAATCATAGAATATTTCAAAAACTCTTGGGCCGCTACACTGGTATCAAAGCTAAAGGTTAAGTGATTATCTTAGCTCTGTGGCATGACTTAGTAGAGATGGGGTTAGTATTACCCTAGATTGAGTTTGAGTATATATATATGAGCGCGTATTTGTTATTTGATATAAAAATGATTTTTTTATTATGTAGATTTATTAGTTGAGTGGATTATGAATTCTGGTCGATCAGTAGGATCCACTTTATCGATAGGGGTTTCTAAACACTTGATATGATGAACCAACACAATATGTTTTGAAAAAGGGTAAATGAAATAATTTTACCCAAATTATATGTTGATATAAATAAGTATATATATAGGGATTATTGTAATATATATAAATATAAATATATATATATATATATATATATTGGATATATTGGTTGTTATTATAACCGAATAGGATTATAATTGAATGTATAAATAACCAATCCGAAATTATATAAGATATAGAGTATGAAGAATTAAATCTGGGTTTAAATCAGAATTTGGTATTAAAACTCTGGAAACTTGAGAAAATGTTGTAAATGAATGTTGAATTTGATATATGGAAATTTTAATATCCTGGGTGGATATGGGATTGTTTTCCGAGTAGTATAAAATATATTTTGAGATAAAAATCAAAATGAAAGTGTTTAAGAATGGTTCTGAAAATGATATAGTATTGAACTCACTTCAATCACTGGAAAGTAATTCTGATGACGACGACCGCATCATCAGTGTTCATTTTCGAGTTTCTAAGACGAATTACTACCAAAGATTTTATTTTTGAATTGTTTTGAGGAAATAAGTTGTCCAAAAATTCAAATATTTTGAATTGTTATTGTCATATATAAATATATATAAGATTTCAAACTGATTTGAAATAAAACCCAGAAAATAAATTCTAAAATTTAAAATTTAACTTGTGAAGTTAAAAAATTTGAACTGGTAAGAGGGAATAAATAAATCAGAATTTAACTTAAATAAAGTTAAATAAAATTTGATTGGACTAGAGATAATATGGAATGGAATTAGATTGTTAAGTAAGAATTTTGAATTTCAATTGGAATTGGAGTTTGAAATGAAATTTGACTTTGGTAGAAGCGAATGGTTTAGTTAGAGAATGAATTGAGTAGAGATAGAATTGGAATACGTTTGCATATGCTGAAGCGATGCCAAGTAGAAGAGATAGAGTTGAATTCCCGACAAAAAGGTACAAATTTATATTATATACGAGTTTGAGATTTATAAGCCTGTTTGGCGAGCCGCTTAGCTATTTGATTTTCTCTTGGATTGGAGAAGGCCTAGAGAGGCGAGTTGTACCGATTGAGCCGTGCAAAGGAAAAGCTGGCGAATTTTTTTGGAAATTCAAGGTTTTAGAAAATTTTCAAAATTTTGGAAATTTTCTTTAATAAGAGTGAATAAATTATTTTAGTGAAATTAATCGGTTCAGTTGAAAACTGAAATTTAAAAGTAAAACAAATGATTTTAACCTGGTTAATAAAGGTTTGTAGCAATTTTCCCATCTTGGTAATTTCGGGGACGAAATCCTTTTAAGGGAGAAGGAATGTGACGTCCCAGAATTTATAGCGATTTAATAATTAATTAATTTAATTATTTTAATATAATGGTTTGGGAATTTAAATGGTTTGAATTTAAATATTTTGAATATTTGATTAACATAATATTTAATATGATAATATATTTAATTTCTAAAATGGTCGGAAATGAGTTGAATTCGCAACAATGTGTGAATTGGATAATATATGAGATTTAATTCAGTTTAGAATTGAATTATAATAACGAATATATTATTTAAATGAAGCTTGAACGTACTAATTATAATATAATTGTAAACGAGCTCAAACGTCGCGGTAGTTCATAATATTGAGTTTTGAACTTCAATCGACTATACAGGATTCATTATAAGTCGGTTTTCATCAAAACAAGAAATGTTCAAATTTAATTAACTTTATTTTTCTAATGGAAATGGAAAATCGAGATTTCGTCTTACAGATTGTAAGTTAGGTCCAAATCAAAATTTTCGAAAGTCATTATAGAATCGTTTATAAGCTATAACGGTTTATTAAATATAATTAATTATCGGTTTCGAAATTGGACAAGATTTCTAAGACATATTTTTAATTTAATTTATAGAATTTTTCTATAATTTTTATTTTGGAAAATAAATAACTTTTTGTTTGAAGTATTTTACACCCTATATCAGTATTTTTGAAACTTCACAGAATAAGTTAATTAGTCTATATTATTATATTTTTGGGATCGTGGCACATTGCTCGTCACAACAGTATATTTATTTTTGTTAATAGTAGTCCATAACCTTATGAAATTTTATGCAACAATGTACACTTAAAATATACGTATATGTAAACTAAAAATTTGATCCTTCCTAAGCCACTGCAAACCTAAAACCATAGCTACCTTATATCTACATATATCACATAGACTTAAATTAAAAGCATTGTCCTATTTTCTTTTTAGCTTATCTAATCTATGTCTTCTTGCCCCTATTACTGCATGCCAAAGGAAGATCTAGCAACCCTAAATCTAAAGTCATAGCTAAGCTAAGTTGTCAAAATCCATACAGGCCTATCGATCCCCTAATACTTCATTGCCAAGGGATAATAATTGCCCTATGCCAATACCTACGTAATGGTCAAGTATTTTAAGCTTATAAATATATATCGCAACCTTCATTTCACCGGCTTCAGGAACTCCAATGCTCGAACATTTTCATGTGTTAAATTTAAGTATAAAACCTATACTCCGCTCAAATCATAGAAAATTTTGAAAATCCTTAGGTCGTTACAAAAACAGAAAGAAAGAAAAGTAAGAATAGAAGAAAACGAAGAACACAAATCTCACAGTGGAATGAATATAATATATTAGATAACATAGCTTTTGAAATACAAATACGTTCTGCATATACTTATCATCATCAGAGTACAACACAATACATCACATCGGAAATAAATAGTAGTTATCGAATGTTGAAGCCTCCTTCTCCAAGCTTCCAAGTGTATCTGAAAAAGCCCAACTACTTGACTGCCCATACAAATTAAGGCACCAAAGAGTTTTGGGAAAAACAAAATAAAATCTAGGTCAGTCATGGGATTGGTGTAAGTAAACTCCAATCTTTGGTTTAATTTTGAAAATCCTTTTAAAAGAAAAGATAATCATAAGACTGATCCACACATAAACACGGATGAATTTTACCTAACTGCAACCCAAAACATTCTTTGTATCAAAACTATTCTGATATTATGATAGTGTCTACATCAAATAAATAACAATCTAGCGGAATGCTTGCATCTCACGCTCCACATACATAACATATAATCAAAAACCGCGGGGCATTTATTGGAGAATGGATTTCCAACTATGATAAGGTATGAGACCACCTTCTGATAGTGTATCACTAAAGAGGAGTACTCTGGGTTCAATAAGAACATCTTGTAACCCGGCCACACATGACCAACCACTTATTCAACATGAGTGTATCGAATGTATATCACAAACGGTTGTGATCAACAACCATTACCGAAAGCATACAACACCGGTAGAATAAGAATCATTTGAATTTTCTCTAGATTAGGTGATAATACATCCTAATGGGTATGACACACATAGCCATACTATCTGCCATATTTCTATCATTTTCTAGTTAATGAGGATTGAGGCTACATCTTACCTTCAGAACACCACAACATCATTTACTTTGAATGCCACTTCGTCGGATCCATCAAATCACTAATTGACGTCCTCAAAAATATACTAGGTGTTAAGCTAAGCGAAGTTTCCTTCTCCATCACTGTAATGACCCATATTTTAAGTCAATTTAAAATATGGATTTAAATATGTATAAAGGGATTTTTACATAAGTAAGTCTAATTAAAATTTCAAATTTTCCGTAAATACTGAATTTGGACTTGAAAATAATTTGAAAATGAATTCAAACTTGGTTTTATATTTTGTTGGGATTAAAATAAGGAACTAAACTTTTAAAATTAATTTAAAACGAAAATACCGAAAATCAATAATTTAATATTATTTTGATGACTTGAAAATAGACCATTTTGAAACAGTCTTAGATTTTGAAGAAACCACTTTTATCGGATTCGGAATCGTAAATTATAGTTAGGTTTCAAATTTTAAGTCGATCGGAATTAATATGTAAGCATACGTAATATAAACACATATTGAGAAATTAGTTAGAATTCAATATCTTAAAAAGGAACATTTTGCAAATGATATCGAAATTCAATGAAAACTATTTTATTATATCCAAAACATTGAAAATGGTAAGGTTTCAAATATCATAATTTTCTGAGTTAGTATGTGAGCATCCAAAAAATAAACGCATACCGGGTCAACTGGTCAAAATTAAGTGAAAACGCAATAAAATAATAAAACGGATGGTCAAACGAACTCCAAATTCTATGAGGCCTATTTCACTGGATCCGTAATTACGAAATATTTTAGGATTTAAAATTTCTATAAATCAGGTTTACTGTTTGATCATACGAGCGATAACGCGGGATAGAACTAAAACAGGCCTTTACTTCTAAACAAGTTTATAACCTTATTTTTCCTTATTGAAGTGTCATCCATCCTATCCTCTCCACTATGCTTTCTCTCTTATTCCTATCTCGCGCCACCTTAGCAATCCATTTTTATAAAAAGCAAGTCATTTTATTTTCATTTCCATTTCTTTTTTTTCTTAACCCCCTCTTCTTCTTCCTTTAGCTCCAAGCCTCCACCTCTGTACATCCCGTATTTTTACAGTATTATAATTAATTTGTTTAATTATTTAAATAATTATTTAGAGAATTTAATGGTTGTTTAATTAAATTATATTGGATATTTAATTAAATTAAATAATAGAGTAATATATTTAATTTCTGATATAGTCAGAAATAGTAGAATTCACAATACTTTGTGGATTGGATTATTTATAATATTTAATTCAGTTTAGAATTGAATTAGAATAAAGAATATATTATTTAAACGACAGTTGAACGTATAAATTATATTATAATTATAATTGAGATCGAAATAGCTTGGCAGTTCATAATTTGGCTATTCGAACTTTAAATGAATATACAGAATCTGTTTTAAGCCGGATTTCTATGAAACAAGAAACGTTCGGAGCTGGTGAAGTATATTTTTCTAATGGAAGAAAAAAATCAGGATTTTGTCATGTAGATTTTGATTTATGTCCAAATCAAATTTTAGAAAAGTCGCTACGGAGTTCCTTTATAGTTTATAACGATTTATTTATATTTTAAAAAGGATTTAAATATAAATCGAATATCGATATAACTAAGAACTTTGGAATATCGAGTTATGAATCCCGATATGGAGTGTATGATTTTCTAGTGTGAATACATACGATAATATTTATTTATAAATATTTAATTTGATTATTTTTAAATATATATATATATATTTGAATGGGTTATTTAGAGCTTTAAAAATAGTCAGTTTTTCAAATGACCCCCGTTTTCGACGAAACTAATTTTTTTGGATCCATAATATTAAATAATTATTAGATTCCAATTTTCATGATTTTTGGAGTTAGTATGTGGTCGTACGGAATTTTAATGCAAAATACAGTCGATAATTTGACTTTAAAAATACACTGTGTGAGCAAACGAAGTCGGAATTCGATGAAACCAGTTTCATTGGGTCCGTAATGTCAAACTGTAGCCGCATGCCCGTTTTCATTATTTTTGGATATCGTGTGTGATCATGCGGATTTTTAACGACTAATACATATAGCGGTGGCTTAAAAATAAATATAATAATTGAATATAAAAATATATAAACTATCCTATATAAACCTTGAAATGCTTCTAACCCTAGGTCATCCTTTTCGGTGGTCAAAACAATCCGCCTCCATCAGTATTCTTCCCAACGTGAAATCCTCTTCTTTGAAAAATCTTAGAAATCAGAATAAAAATCTATAAATCATCAGACAAGTATTTCTGGGTTTCTATGGACTTGCTATTCAACGCAGTACCAAATTTGAAGAATTCAAACACGATTTAGTTCAACGTCACGAATAGTGTTTGCATTAGGGTTGAAAATCATGGAGTCTTGGAGGTTCGATTCGAGAAATGGGTATTTTATTTGGGTTCAGGAGAGGAAACAGCATGAGTTTGTGAAGTCTGGTAGAGTTCGACGGGAGTTTGTATCGCATGATTTTCTGTGCTGTGCGAAAGGATAGGAAATCGCCATTTGTTATGGTGCTACGAGTTGGTCATAATGGTGGTAGAATGAAAGAGAAGGTGTAGAGCGGTTGAACAATACATTTTGTTTGGAATTTAATCAAGAGAAGGAGGAGAACGAGGAGCAGAAAAATTTCGGTAATGGAAATAGGGTAAAGCCTGGAGCGCGTTTCATTTGGCAGAGAAGGACCTTGTTTATAACGGGTGCGGATGAATGGTAATGGGCCAAGTTAAGGGGCGAGGTCCAAACTAATTTTAATTCAAGTGTTTTAATTAATTTAATAACGTATTGAAACTTGTAATAATAATAACTTCCGCATACGATATCAGAATTTGACGAAACATGATTCGTTGGGATCGTATGGATGGTGGCTACGCCATGGAACTGACTGGGAGTGAATTGGAGCTTGTTACAATTTATAGAGAAATAAATTGTCCTAGTCTGATTCAAATCAACCGATATTCGTTATGTAACGATTACTATCCAATGTGAGTAAAACTCACCAACTCTATCAGTTATATTTTTATAACATATTTTTAGAACTGATAAGATGATGGTTGATTCTGTGTGTTGACTATTTGGTTGAACTGCTAAGTGATTGGTTGAAATTATAGACAACGACATATATATATATATATCGTTATTCAAATATTTATTTTGTTTATCAGAATATTTCATATTGAAAGGAAGTTGATGTTAAATATATTGTTAACATCTGTGATGCAGGGAAACAGGTCAGAGGGATCCAACTGGATTCCTAAATATTTATAATACTGTGTTTTCATATATTGTGATATATGATGTGATATATAATCAGTTGTTGATTATGTGTGTTTGAATGATATCGATCCCTATTATTTGGTATTTTAAATACCGTAAGAAATAGCGGAATGTGAAAATGGAATTTTCAAAGTATATTTTGAAAAGAAATTATTTATAAAATCAAAGGATTTTATAAAAGAAATTATTTATAAAATCAAAGGATTTTATAAAAGATAAATGGAAATATTCATTTGTTAAATAAATAAAATTATAAAAAGAAATATTTATTTAGGAAATAAATAGGATATTATTAAGGAAATATTTGTAAAACAAACAGAATTTGAAAGAGAAATATTTGTAAAACAAATAAAACAGAAAAGGAATTTGTTTAGGAATTATAAAATGAAGTATTATATGAAATGAACATAATTTTATAAAAGGAAATATTTGGAAAAACAGGCAAGATTAGGTTATAAATATGTTTTATAAATTAAGTAATTTATTTTATCATTGGATAAATTGGATATAAAAGTCTGAACTTATATAGAGAAGTAGAAATCGGTTTTGACACCGATATGTTAAGTAGAATGTGGAATCAACATTTATAAAGGGAATTAAAATTAAGATTTAGTGGTTAAAAATAAAAAGGGAATTCCATATGAATAATTCTATAAATAAAAGTATTTTTGGAAATGGGATATTATTTTAAAATACGAAATCAAACTTAATGGATTATATATATAAGAGTTAATCGATAAAGTTAATTGAAAAGAGTTAATCGATTAGAGTTAATCAAATAGAGTTAATTTAAAAGAGTTAATCGATTAGAGTTAATCAAATAGAGATAATTGAAAAGAGTTAATCGATTAAAGTTAATCAAATAGAGTTAATTGAAAAGAGTTTATCAAATAGAGTTAATCGAATAGAGTTAATCCGAAAGGAGTTATCGAATATAGTTTATTCGAAAGGAGTTATCGAATATAGTTTATTCGAAAGAGTTAATCGAATATAGTTTATTTGTAACACCCCGAAAATTCCATAACTGCGAAATGAACAAATTAAAGTATAATTAATCCGAAATCAAAGAACTAAGGGAAACGGGATACGCCATTGCGTTCGTCTCGGAAAAATACGCGAAATAGAGTCCGAGTTTTCGAAAAACGGAGTCCGTATGAAGAAG
The DNA here is from genome assembly GCA_030737875.1 of Allium sativum. Lineage (NCBI taxonomy): Eukaryota > Viridiplantae > Streptophyta > Magnoliopsida > Asparagales > Amaryllidaceae > Allium > Allium sativum. The sequence goes on from CM060926.1 coordinate 768,987,142, forward strand.
ATATGGCCTTCGGAAGTTTTGAATTAAATTTAAAATTCAAACAGAATAAAATAATAATTTGAAATAGGGCCCAATGGGCCAGGCGGATAAAACACCCGCCCAGCCACCCAGGTCGACTGGGCTGTCGACCTGGGCTACCCATGTCGACAGGGCTGTCGACAGCCCTGTCGACAGGGGTGTCGACCTGGTCGAGCCCAGTCAACCTGGCTGGCCAGGTCTGAGTTTGGTCGAATTTCTGTGGTCTGCTTTGTCACTAGGGCTAGGTGGCAAGTTTTGATTGGTCTCTCTTCCTAATGAATGGCTATGATCTAACCTAGCAACATCAAGGGTCCTAATCAATTCCTAACCTCTATATAAACAACCCTAGACTAAACCCTAATCTATTCATTCAAAATAAGATTATAGCCGCCATGTTGCTGAGGAACGACAAAGAGTAGCCGCCGACTAAAGAGAGAGTTAGGAAGAAAGTTCTAAGGCCTAAAGCAATTCAAGCAACCTAAAGCTAATCAATTCAACAAAGGAATTTGCGTCTTCAATCCCTAAACTAGAGAATTCATCAAACCATTGTAAGTAGAGTATTACTTTGGTATTAATAAACAACTGTGTTGATGTGTATGCTTGAATTGTGGCAATGGAAGTAATTCATATTTGTGCAAAATTATGTTATTCATTATAAAGAACTACATGCGGTAGTTCTATGCAAGTATACGTTTGGAATATTGCGCAAATTGTGTAATCTATATGGAAGCTACATGTATGTAGTTAATTGAAATTTATGCAAGTTTGGGGCTTTGTTATTATGCCATTATGATGTATATTTTTGTGCATAAATCGTTTTGCAAGTAATTGAAACAAGTTTGGTTATTATAGTTCATATGAAACTATGTGGAATTTTGACACCATAATCCATGTATTAAGTCATGCTTTTGGCTAGGAATGATATTTGGCATAATTGAAATCCGTTATTAAGTCTATCTTGTTTAAAAGAATTATATGGTGACATATGTGAGACATGGCTAGGTTAGACTCAAAAATCCCTTTTTGCAAGTTTTAAAGCAAACACCATGTTTAGGAATATTTATGCATAAGTATGTTTATACCATCGTTATGTGATTAGACTTAAACCATGATTAAGTTGAACTATGCTTTTGTGTTGGTAACAAAGTATCCCCTTGTAAACATGTAGAAACCTTATGAACATGACATGTTTATGTTTATGCCAAAAGTATTTATGCCATGCTTATGTTTGACACTATGCCATGTTTATGCCAAAAGTATTTATGCCATGTTTGACATTATGCTATGCTTATGCTAGAAGTATTTACGACATGCTCATGTTTGACAATATGCCTAAATAAGAATATAGGTTCATGTTGTAGTTAAACCTATGCAAGTTCACATGCTTTTCACCTATGTTACCACTATGCAAGTACACCAATTTCTATTTTGTATTTCCAACGTAGTACTGCAAGTTCATGCGCTCGCCTTCCCCTCTTTGTGTATGCGCCATAAGCCTCCCCTTTTCGCATGGCTAAATTGGGCTTTAAAAGGCTAAGCCCAATATATATGAACGAACGTGTAAAACGGGGGAAAATAACGTTGGGTTAAAATTAATTAATGAATGAAAATATAAAATAGAAGGGCCCAAATTCAAGTATGGGTTGGGCCCATGATTGGTGTAACCTTTACACCATGAACTTAATAATGGGCCGCAAATATTTACATATAAATAAAGAAGAATGACAAGATATGTAAATGTAGAAAATACGATGTGTTTAACCCGAGGTTGGATTGAGTTGTGATGTAAACCTGCCCGGAACCGCCCGGCTGTCCAGTAGTCACAACAATACCTATCCAATGTGGGAGGTTAAACATGGAGCCCAATAAGGACCCGAGGTTAGACTGAGTTGTGGCGTAAGACTGCCCGGAACCAACCGGCAACAGGCAGCCACAACAATACCTGTCTAATGTGAGAGGTCAGGGCCTTAATAAGACAATTAAGGCTGAGTCAGGATTGATAGGATTAAGTGAACTAAAGACTTAATCAAAATGGAACATGCTAAACAAAACAGACTGGTGGGGTTAGGTTAGGAAACACTTAACCAACTTAGCATGTTGGCTAGAGATAGAAAACCTAGTAACGGGGGACCCTTTTCAGCAGTAACCCTAAAAGGTGTATCAGGATACCCTGAAACTAGGCAGGGTGGGGCACGATTACTGGGCTGATTGTAAGAGGTCAAAGCAACGGCGGTGGTGTAGCAGTGTAGGTTCTAACGGAGTGCGGGCGTGCACACACTCCGGCGTAGAAAAATAAGGCACTGGGCACCAGTAGCATACCTGTGCACTCTAAGGTTGTGTCGGGTTGCCACTATGGGACTTGATACACCCCATGGTGGGACCAGCATAGGTAACTACAGACATCGGGGGCCGTAAGACACATGTAACTATGCGAGTAGGAGCCGATCATCATTGAATGGATCACATCACCCTGGTTATGGGGTGCCAGTTGGAAACTAGTTTATATGGGTTCAGAGATTAACATGGGGTACGATAGTATATTCGACCCTAGACAACTTGACTAAGTTATGGTGTTTGCCCACTTCTTGTTATTACTTATCATACCCAGTTCTTTATTCATAGACAAAATAGTACTAGACTTACTCAGGCTTTATGTCTGACTCCGTTTCCCCCCCAGGTTCTCAGGGAGGGAACACAGCAGCTTGACCAACCTCAACATCCAGCTCGAAGAAGAGAAATGTATTGCCTGGACTTTCCTGTTTTGAACTATGGCTTTGGACAATCTACCATGGGGCTTTTGCAGTTTATCTATGTTTTATTTATGCTTCTTTAAATAATGTACTCAAGACAGATTATGAAAGTGTTATGTTATGTTTTTGGAAAGGATGTTGTTGTAACACGTATTTGACTTTATGAAATAAAAGTTTGTTGTTCTTCCGCTGTTTACTAATATGTGTTCTTATATCTGTCTTGTATATCTGTGACTTGTACTTATAAACCTCCACCAAAATTAGGGCATTCCCTTTGAGAGTGACCCTAACGGAGGTGGGGTGTTTCACTATTCGAAAAGGAGTTATCGAATAGAGATTATTCGAAAAAGAGTTATATGTTGAAATTCGATTATATCGATTTCGAGAAAGTACTATTTACTTTCTGATTTTTAATCAAGATTAATTTATTTAGTTATAAATTGTCTATTTAGTTAAATTAAGGAATAAAACATATATTTTAAAGTTAGATATTTCAGAAGTAGGGATTATGACGCTATAGTTATAATCAATGTTTTCAATAAAGAAGTGGATTCGTAAATTGAATCCGAGAGTTATGTAAGGAAGTGTTGAAGATTTAGAAGATGAACTTTGTCTATTTCGAAGTTAGAAATGTTGTTCAGTTAAGGTCTGAGCGGTAGTTATACCCCAACTTGATTGACTTCATTTTTAACTAAGGGATGGTTAAGGTTCTATAGTGAAGGTTGGTTGCGTGAATTTAGTTAATGAGTGTAATGTTTTGAGTTGGCATAGCGATGTTTTATTTAAACATCTGTTTAAATCCAAATGTAGGAGTTTTGGAAATGTTTTCCAAACAAGAATCAGAAATGTTTTCTAATATAGAAAATAAGAAATGGAAATGTTTTCCAACGTTAATAACGTATATTTTCTAAATATAGAAAATAAGAAATGTTGAATATATGGAAACAGGAGATGAAAAATTAATAAATTAATGAACTAAAGAGATAAATGTTAATTGATGATTGATCGGTAAGATTTCCATCTGGAAATAATATCATTGTTTGCATACGTGTTTTTCTTTGATAGTTAACTCACCAACTATCAAAGTTTTGACCATTTTTCCGTTGTCAATACGGAGAGACCGGGATCAGATTCATTATCTGAAAACCACTCTGTATGGGCGTTAGCGTTGCGATCAAATATGATGAAGATAATTGAAGACGGAGTTATGCAAGGGCTGTCCTGTTTACAGAATAGTGCCTTCGGTTTGTCCAGTCCCAGGACAACCTTTATGGAAGAATGTCTGACAGAGTATATTTAATGGATTACGTAAGTTGACCTCTTCAAACGTATGTACGTTTGGTGGCGGAGGAATTTGTTTCTCTTAGCTGTATACCTGTTGTATTTTTTGGGAAATCAATTTGTGGTTTGGTGGGTATGACGATGTGACATTCAAAGTGAATAATTATGTGATCTGTCAGAGATAAGCGTGGCCTCTAGCCTCACAACCGGGAAATGACAAAAATTGGGCAGGAAGCATGGCTATGTGGGTTGCTTCCATTAGGGTGTATTATCACCTATCTAGATATATTCATTTCATTCTTTAATCTATTCGATGCTATCCCATTCGAGAAACAGTTGCTGATCCCAACCATTGGTGATATACATTCGATACACTCAAGCGAAATGAGTGGTTGGTCATGTGTAGCCGGGTTGCAATATGTTCTTGTTGAACCCAGTGTATTCCTCTCTAGAGGTACACTATTGGAAGGTGGCTCCATACCTTGTCATGGTTGGTAATCCATTATCCAATAAGTGATTGTGGTTTTAATTGTATACTATATATGTAGAACGTGAGATGAAAGCGTTTCTGCTAGATAATTATTATATTGTGGTTGATAGACACTATTATAATATCAAAAGAAATTTTGATACAAAGATTATTTTGGATTCTCATAAGGGAAAAACCCGTTCTGGTATACGGCGTGGTCTTATGAAATATCGTTTAATTGTTCAAAATGTTTTAAATTGTTATACTCACACCAGTCCCATGACTGACCCAGAGTTTTATTTTGTTTCGTTTTCCCTAAACTCTTGGGTGCCCAATTTTGTACGGGCAGTCTAGTAGTCAGGATTTTACAAATATACTTAGAGAGCTTGGAGCAGGAGGCTTCAGGATTATATAGCTATTGTTTATTTCTGCTGAGTTGTAAGTGCTATACTCTGATAATGTTACTGTATACATATACTGATTTTATTTCAAAGTTATATATCTATTATATATTGTTTGTTCCGCTGTAAGATTCGTGTTACTCTGATGATGTTGTATGTTCTTCTTCTTCTTCTATTCTAAGTTTCTATCTTATCTATTCTCACCCTCTAATTTCTTTCATGGACTATCCGGTGTTTCCGATGCTTGAATAGTCGACATTAAGTTTATGTCGGTTACTCAGGATCGTGAAAACCCAGGTCGTTATAGTGGTATCAAAGCTTAAGGTTAAGTAATTACCTTGGCTCTGTGGCGTGACTCAGTAGAGATGGGGTTAGCAATACCCTAGATTGAGTTGAGTGTATATATATGAGCACGTATTTGTTATTCAATATAAAATTGTTTTATATTGTGGAGATTTATTGGTTGAGTTGTTTATGAGTTCGGGTCGATCAGTTTGATCCACTGAATCGGTAGGAGTTTGTAAACACTTGAATTCAATGAACCGACACAATATGTTTTGAAAAAGGGTAAATGGAATAATTTTACCCAAAGTATATATTGATATAAAAGTGAATATATATTGAAATTATTATATTTGATGTGTTGGTCACTATTATAATCGAATGAGATTATAATTTAAATGGTTTGGTAAATAACCAATCAGAATTCAGATAAGGGTAATATATAAAAGCAGATGAATTAAATCTGAATTTAAATTAGAATTGGAATTAAAATTCCTAAAAAGTTGAAGAAGTGTTTATAAATAGACTCAGATTAAATATAAGAGAATTTTAAAATCTTGGGAGGTTTTAAATTGTTTTACAAGCAGTGTGAATGGTATTTTGAAATGTATTTCAAAATGGAAGTGCGTAGAAATGGTTTTGAAAGTGATATAGTGTTGAACTCACTTTGATCACTGGAAAATAGATTCCGAAGATGACAGCTGCATCATCGGTATTCATTTTCGAGTTGCTAAGTGGAAGATTACTACCAAGGATTTTGTTTTTGAATTGTTTTGTGAAAAGCAAGTTATTTTGAATCCTGAAAGGGGATATCTGGTTTTAGAACAGCTAAATTGTTTGAAATTCCCTAGGGAAGATTGTTTTAATTAAAACAAATTAAACTAGAATTTGTAAAAGCAAATAGAAATAGAAATTGAATTGAAACCAGTTAAGTGGAAAATGAATTGAGACAGAAAGTATCAAATTAGATTGGATTAGAGGTAATCCGAAATGGAATTGGACTGGTAAGTTAAGAGTTGAAATTAAAAATGGAATCTAAGTTAAGAACAGAATTCGGCTTAGGTATAACCGAATAATATGACATTGGTATATGCAGAATTGGTAACACATGGAAAGGATATATTGATATGCCCGACAAAAAGATACCAGTTTATGTTATATATGGGTTTGAGATTTTGATGAACCGAATTGGCAAGCCGCTTGGCTGTATGATTTTCTTTTAGTTGAAAAAGGCCTAGAGAGGCGAGTTGGAGTTTCAGCTATTGACCAGTACAAAGGAGGTGCTGGCGAAAATTTTTCAAAAGGTTAAGGTGTTGGAAAATTTTCAGGATTTTTGAAAATTTTCGTTGGTAAGCATTAATTAATATTTTAATTGAAATTAATTGGTTCAGTGAAATTGGAATTAAGAAGTAAATCAATAATTTTTAATCCAGTTAACAGAGTCTGTTTTCTACCTTAGCAATTTCGAGGACGAAATTATTTTAAGGGGGGAAGAATGTAACGTCCCGTATTTTTACGGTATTATAATTAATTAATTTAATTATTTAAATAATGATTTAGAGAATTTAATGGTTGTTTAATTTAATTATATTGGATATTTAATTAAATTAAATAATAGAGTAATATATGTAATTTCTGAAATAGTCAGAAATAGTAGAATTCACAATACTTTGTGGATTGGATTATTTATAATATTTAATTCAGTTTAGAATTGAATTAGAAAAACGAATATATTATTTAAACGATAGTTGAACGTATAAATTATATTATAATTATAATCGAGCTCGAAATGGCGCGATAGTTCGTAATTTGGAAATTCGAACTTTAAACGAATATACAGAATCCGTTTAAGCCGGATTTTTGTGAAACAAGAAACATTCGGAGCTGGTGAAGTATATTTTTCTAATGGAAGAGAAAAATCAGGATTTCGACGTGTAGACTTTGATTTATGTCGAAATCAAATTTTTGAAAAGTCGCTATGAAATTCCTTTATAATTTATAACAATTTATTTATATTTTAAAAAGGATTTAAATATAAATCGAATATCGATATAACTGGGAACTTTGGAATATCGAGTTATGAATCCCGATATGGAGTTGTATGATTTTCTAGTGTGAATATATACGATAAAATTTATTTATAAATATTTAATTTGATTATTTTTAAATAAATATATATATATTTAAATGGGTTATTTAGAGCTTTAAATATAGCCAGTTTTGCAAACGACCTCCGTTTTCGACGAAACTAATTTTGTTGGATCCATAATATTAAATAATTATTAGATTCCAATTTTCGTGATTTTTGGAGTTAGTATGTGGCCATACGGAACTTTAATGTAAAATACAGTCGATAATTTGACTTTAAAAATACGCTGCGTGAGCAAACGAAGTCGGAATTCAACGAAACCAGTTTCGTTGGGTCCATAATGTCAAACTATAGCTGCATGCCCGTTTTCATGATTTTTGGATATCGTGTGTGATCATGCGGATTTTTAACGACAAATACATATAGCGGTTGCTTAAAAATAAATATAATAAATAAATATAAAAATATATAAACTATCATATATAAACCTTGAAACGCTTCTAACCCTAGGTCATTCTTTTCGGTGGTCCAAACAATCCGCCTCCTTCAGTATTCTTCCCAACGTGAAATCCTCTTCTTTGAAAATTCTTAAAAATCAAAATAAAAATCTATAAATCATCCGACAAGTATTTCTGGGTTTCTATGGACTTGCTCTTCATCGCAGTACCAAATTTGAAGAGTTCGAACGCGATTTAGTTCAGCGTCACGAACAGTGTTTGCGTTAGGGTGAAAATCATGAAGTCTTGGAGGTTCGATTCGAGAAATGGGTATTTTATTTGGGTTCAGGAGAGGAAACCACATGAGTTTGTGGAGTCTGGTGGAGTTCGACGGGAGTTTGTGTCACATGATTTTCTGTACTGTGTGAAAGGGTGGGAAATCGCCATTTGTTATGGTGCTGCGAGTTGGTCATAATGGTGGTAGAATGAAAGAGAAGGTGTAGAGCGGTTGAACAATACATTTTATTTGTAATTTAATCAAGAGAAGGAGGAGAACGAGGAGCAGGAAAATTTCAGTAATGGCAATGGGGTAAAGCCTGGAGCGCGTTTCATTTGGGAGAGAAGGACCTTGTTTATAACGGGTGCAGATGAATGGTAATGGGCCAAGTTAAGGGGTAAGGCCCAAACTAATTTTAATTTAAGTGTTTTTAATTAATTTAATAATGTATTGAAACTTGTAATATTAATAACTTCCACATACAATATCAGAATTTGATGAAACAAGATCCGTTGGGATCGTATGGACGGTGGCTACGCCATGGAACTGACTGGGAGTGAATTGGAGCTAGTTACAATTTATAGCAAAATAAATTGTCCTGATCTGATTCAAATCAACCGATATTCATTATTTAACGATTACTATCCAATGTGAGTAAAACTCACCAACTCTATCAGTTATATTTTTATAACGTATTTTTAGAACTGATAAGATGATGGTTGATTCTGTGTGTTGACTGTTTGGTTGAATTGCTAGGTGATTGGTTGAAATTATACACAATGATATATATATATATATATATATATATATTGTTAATCAAATATTTATTCTGTTTATCAGAATATTTCATTTTGAAATGAAGTTGATGTTAAATATATTGTTTAACATCTGTGATGCAGGGAAACAGTTCGGAGGGATCCAATTGGATTCCTCAATATTTATAATACTGTGTTTTCATATATTGTGATATATGATGTGATATATAATCAGTTGTTGATTTTGTGTGTTTGAATGATATCGATCGCTGTTATTTGATATTTTAAATACCGTTAGGAATACCGGAATGTGAAAAGGGAATTTTCAAAGTGTATTTTGAAAAGAAAATATTTACAAAATCAAAGGATTTTATAAAAGAAATTATTTATTAAATCAAAGGATTTTATAAAAGATAAAAGGAAATATTTATTTGTTAAATAAATAAAATCATAAAAAGAAATATTTATTTAGGAAATAAAGAGGATATTATAAAGGAAATATTTGTAAAACAAATAGAATTTGAAAGAGAAATATTTGTAAAACAAATAAAACAGAAAAGGAATTATTACGGAAATAATTAGGAATTATAACATAAAGTATTATATGAAATGAATAGAAATTTATAAAAGGAAATATTTGGGAAAATGGGGAAGATTAATTTATAAATATGTTTTATAAATTAAGTAAACTATTTTATCATTGGATAAATTGGATATATAAGTCTGAACTTATATAGAGAAGTAGAAATCGGTTTTAACACCGATATGTTAAGTAGAATGTGGACACAACATTTATAAAGGTAATTAAAATTGAAATTTAGTGGTTAAAAATAAAAAGGGGATTTCGTATGAATAATTCTATAAATAAAAGTATAAATAGAATTTGGAAATGGGATATTATTTTAAAATAAGAAATCAAACTTAATGTGTTATATATATAAGAGTTAATCGATAGAGTTAATTGAAAATAGTTAATCAATTAGAGTTAATCAAATAGAGTTAATTGAAAAGAGTTAATCGATTAGAGTTAATCGATTAGAGTTAATTGAAAAGAGTTAATCGATTAGAGTTAATCAAATAGAGTTAATTGAAAAATGTTAATCGATTAGAGTTAATCAATAGAGTTAATTGAAAAGAGTTAATCAAATAGATTTAATTGATTAGAGTTAATCGAATAGGGTTAATCGAATATGGTTTATCCGAAAGGAGTTATCAAATATAGTTTATTCGAAAGGAGTTATCGGATATAGTTTATTCGAAAGGAGTTAATCGAATATAGTTTATTCGAAAAGGAGTTATCGAATAGAGATTATTCGAAAAAGAGTTATATGTTGAAATTCGATTATATCGATTTCAAGAAAGTAATATTTACTTTCTGATTTTTAATCAAGATTAATTTATTTAGTTACAAATTGTCTGTTTAGTTAAATTAAGGAATACAACTTATATTTTAAAGTTAGATATTTCAGAAGTAGGGATTATAACGCTAAAGTTATAATCAATGTTTTCAATAAAGAAGTGGATTCGTAAATTGAATCCGAGAGTTACGTAAGGAAGTGTTGGAGATTTAGAAGATGAAATTTGTCTATTTTGAAGTTAGAAATGTTGTTCAGTTAAGGTATGAGAGGTAGTTATACCCCAACTTGATTGACTTCGTTTTTAACTAAGGGTTGGTTAAGGTTCGATAGTGAAGGTTGGTTAAGTGAATTTAGTTAATGAGTGTAATGTTTTGAATTGGCATAGCGATGTTTTATTTAAACTTCTGTTTAAATCCAAATGTAGGAGTTTTGGAAATGTTTTCCAAATAAGAATCAGAAATGTTTTCTAATATAGAAAATTAGAAATGGAAATGTTTTCCAATGTTAACAATGTATATTTTCTAAATATAAAAAATAAGAAATGTTGAATATATGGAAACAGGAGATGAAAAATGAATAAATTAATGAACTAAAGAGATAAATGTTAAATGATGATTGATCGGTAAGATTTCCATCTGGAAATAATATCATTGTTTGCACACGTGTTTCTCTTTGATAGTTAACTCACTGACTATCGAAGTTTTGACCATTTTTCCGTTGTCAATACGGAGAGACCGGGATCAGATTCATTATCTGAAAACCACTTTGTATGGGCGTTAGCATTGCGATCAAATATGATGAAGATAATTGAAGACAGAGTTATGAAAGGGTTGTCCTGTTTACATAATAGTGCCTTCGGTTTGTCCAGTCCCAGGACAACCTATATGGAAGAATGTCTGATAGAGTATACTTAATGGATCACGTAAGTTGATCTCTTCAAACGTATGTACGTTTAGTGGCAGAGGAATTTGTTTCTCTTAGCTGTATACCCGTTGTATTTTTAGGGAAATCAATTTGTGGTTTGGTGGGTATGACGATGTGACATTCAAAATGAATAATTGTGTGATCTGTCTGAGATAAGCGTGGCCTCTAGCATCACAACCGGGAAATGACAAAAATCGGGAAGGCAGCATGGCTATGTGGGTTGCTTCCATTAGGGTGTATTATCATCTATCTAGAGATATTAATTTCATTCTTTAATTTATTCGATGCTGTCCCATTCGGGAAACGGTTGCTGATCCCAACCATTGGTGATATACATGCGATACACTCAAGCGAAATGAGTGGTCGGTCATGTTTGGCCGGGTTGCAAGATGTTCTTGTTGAACCCAGTGTATTCCTCTCTAGAGGTACACTATTGGAAGGTGGTTCCATACCTTGTCGTAGTTGGTAATCCATTATCCAATAAGTGTTCGCGGTTTTGATTGTATGCTATATTTGTAGAACGTGAGATGAAAGCGTTACTGCTAGCTAATTATTATATTGTGGTTGATAGACACTATTATAATATCAAAAAAAGTTTTGATACAAAGATTATTTTGGATTTTCATTAGGGAAAAACTCGTTCTGTTGTACAGCGTGGTCTTATGAGATATCGTTTAATTGTTCAAACTGTTTTAAATTGTTTTACTCACACCAGTCCCATGACTGACCCAGAGTTTTATTTTGTTTTGTTTTCCCTAAACTCTTGGGTGCCCAATTTTGTACGGGCAGTCAAGTAGTCAAGATTTTACAGATATACTTGGAGAGCTTGGAGCAGGAGGCTTCAGGATTATATAGCTATTGTTTATTTCCGCTGTGTTGTAAGTGTTATACTCTGATAATGTTACTGTATACATATACTGATTTTATTTCAAAGTTATGTATCTATTATATATTGTTTGTTCCGCTTTGAGATTCGTGTTACTCTGATGATGTTGTATGTTCTTCTTCTTCTATTCTAAGTTTCTATCTTATCTATTCTCACCCTCTAATTTCTTTCATGGACTATCCCGTTTTTCCGATGCTTGAATAGTCGACATTGAGTTTATGTCGGTTACTCAGTATCGCGAAAACCCGGGTCGTTACAACCTCCATGGCCTCCTCCACCACTAGCCCCTTTTCTGCACCTATTGACCTCCCTCCCCACTTATGCTGAACCCCACCAGGCCCCACCACCAATTTGTGGCCCCGCCCCTTCCAAAACCCCAAAATAACCCTTGAAAATCCTAAATCGCCATTTTCCCCAAATTAGCACTCAAATCCACCCCTTAGACCCCCATACAGCCCACCATTGGGCCCACCGACCTGCACTAGTACCAATTCCAACCACACCAGCCAATTGGTCCCACTGTCGTTACGGACGAACTTCCGTATCCCTGAGCCCTGCCCGGTTTGCTTCGAAATCCCCGATCTAGCCTCATTTGTTTGTCTATTTGTTTTGAAACTCCACGGCATCAAAACTCTGCAAATTTGTTTCCAAAAACATCCAATGATCTTGTGAGGCTGCCAAAATCTTCTGGAGTCTTTATCCTCCGATTAAAGACAAAGTGGATCCCATAGTGAGAACTCTACATTTAATTAAGGGCTAGTTAATTATTGACTAATGTTTGTGAATTGATTGAATTATATATTGACTTGGGGTTGGTAATATAAGTTCATTAGGATGTTTAATGATGCTTAGCATGATAGAAATATCATTTTTAAGTGATATACATGTAGTTGCTTGGGTTTATGACACTTAAATTCAATGATATGGCCATTGGAAATTGTTTGAACCTTAAATGGTCATTAGAAAGTAATAAACTAACTACTGGTTAATGGATATTGATAAGAACCCTATTTGGGTAATTGAATAATGATTGGTTGGACATTGATGATTGATATTAATTGATATTGCGGTTAATCTGTTGATTGACAAACTCATATAAGCGTTAATGGTTTAAGGCTTATATGATATATACCACGATATGTGCTAGTTAGATGTTAACAGTTGTTAAAAACTATTATTCGATGTTAACAATGTGTGAAATCCATATAAATTGAATTATATGGCGATTGGTTGAATCTCATTCCAATTCGGAATTAATTTGAATATCTTATTAATAAAATATTCAGTGAAAATTTAAAGTTTGAATTTGACGTCCGATTTTGGATGGACACGAAGTTTATATTTTATGATGAATATTCATAAAAGAAATGAATTGATTTGAAGTAATTTTCAAGTAGTTATGGCCTATTCAAGTTTTTATTTTAATTTGAATAGTAACATGAAAAGTGAAGTTCGGTTAGGGTATCTAGATAGGGTTTTAATAAAAGTTCCTTTTCAAGATTATCTTATTTACTTTTATGATGGGCTACAGAAAAATTTGGACTTCAAATAATAAGTTTTGAAAAATAATATTATTTTAATGATTAAAATGATTAAATAAAGGAATATTGGATTTTTTTAGAGAAATGGATTGAAATATGGTTTCCAAAATTAATTATATATGTTTTATATAATTAATAAATTATTTTTGAAGGGCTTCGATATTATTTTACTTAAAATTGAATTTGGTCTGAATAGGACTTGTTTTTAGCGGCAGTTCGCGAACTTCGACCATTAACCTTGAATTGACGTACTGGGAGATCCGACCGTCGGATTCTCCCGAAATGAAAAATGTTGGGTTCAAAATAAAAAGAGTTTCCATATGGAATGGGAAGTTTAAAAATCCGATGGTTAGGTTTTAAGATAAGTTCAAATATATTTTTTAAAAGGTCGCTATAAATGTAGTTCGGTGTCCAGAATTGGAAACCAACTGGAACGGCCTATAAAAATATGGAAAAATCACGATAAATCATAATTAATGATTTTTTTTGAAAAAAACAATAAGATGTGTGGTCTTCCAAAAGGAAGAGAGCACACACACACACAGATATATATATATATATATATGGGAAATCATAATTAATGATTTTAAAATGATTTGAGTAGGAATTGTGAAGTTTTGAACTATGATTTGAATTTTTGGACTTTTGACCTGATTTACTTAATATAGTAAATCAATATTTGAAATTTAGTTTGAAGATAAACTAAAAGTTTTCAAACTTAAGTTTGTTGCATTTGAATGGAAATAATCTTCGGATATTTCGACATTGGATAGTTATACAGATACTGTTTGAGAAATTTGGAAGATATAGATATCGTTATTCCCTATACAGTATCGGTTGATTTCAAAATTTGATGTTGAATATAAGTCGAGATTATTTCTATTTAAAGCCTCATATTTCATATCAAATTGGATTTTGGGTTTGTCGTGAATGATGTCTTGAATAACATATATTCTTTAACCCAGTTAAAGACAGGATTAGCTTACAAAGTTAAGTAATCATTGAATAATGATTTGGAAATGATGATTAAAACTATGTTAGAGTTTTAATAAATCTTTAAATAAAGATTTGATTGAATGAAATGGAGATTAAAACTAAGTTAGAGTTTCAATGAATCTTTATTTAGATTTGAAATGAAAGAAGGTAATTAGACTTACCAAGATGCGAGGGGTATTAAATATGGAGTGCCACTAGTTTTGATCCATGAGATGAATAAGATGGGAATGGGATAATGATATAGGAGATTACCTTTTGTAAGGCTCGATAATCCCGATAAGGCTTATAAAACTTAATTTTGAGTTAAGTTTGTGAAAAAAAAATTAAATAATCTTTGATAAGATTTATGGAAGTAATTCCCAATGTAAAGAATATTTGAATAAAAGAATATTCTGAATTGGAATAAGAATTATAATATGTTTATATATCACTTTATTTTAATGATGCGATAGTTATTCGAAAAGGCCGGGTTTCAACCCATTCTGAATAACTAATACGACGAATGTCGAAGATATCAAAGACGGTGGTTGATGATCGGAGATCTTCACATTATTTAGATTATTGCATATGCCTTGGGTAGCCCCCGTTATAAGGTTAAAGTGGTGATCGTCCAAACATACTCGGAGATCGACCGGATATGCAAGGGCCTCTCTCCCTTTAGAACGAGGAATAAGGTGCCTACGGATTCGTTCAGACCCAGAACGAAATTGTATAAGGTTAAAGTTGTATTTCATAACAGAACTAATTAGTTGTTATTGATGATATATCTATGGTGGCGGAGAATTTATGCTCTTAGATTAACACTCTCGAACAAGTGAGAACACAAATGAAGTTGTTGTTTACCGCTCTCAACAACAATCACTGAAATGACCATAACAAAGGAATAGACTCAAAATATGGCATGAAGCCAATATTCCCATTCCTTTGTATAACTACAATCAAAATTCAAGATTGATGTGGCCAAGCCAGATACCTAACAAGTACACTTACCTTCCAAACAAATAGATGATGGAAAAAAGTGACAACTTATTAATTTGGAAGACAATTCAACTTAGCATCTCATATTGAATTCCTTTCCAAATTTGAAAAAATTCACGAAAAATTTCGGCAGCACCTTCTTTATATGGCTTGATCCAAAAAAGCACAAATCGACATGTAAGGCTCATCCCAACGAAAGAAAACAAAAGCTCAAAAGTGGTTACTGTTAGTGGGACAAAAATTACCAGAATGCACTAAATGGAAAAAACGGAAAAACCACAACTCTATATATACTATATATACCTCTTTTTAAGCAAGCTTAGCATTTAAATGTAAACAAAAGACAAATGGCGTCCAAACAAATCAAATCTTGCTTCTGTGTACTTGGGCATGTACTCAACAATGAAGATTAGACATAATAACAGAAATAACAACAAGGGAATAAACATGTTAAATAAACTAAATTTATCTAACATAAGCATGCCATGTCATGTACGGATATTATTCTGAATAAATAAACAATACAACAATACAATTATTCCGCATGCCTAACAATCATATAATTATAATTATACATGTAAACATCATCAATCAAGCATGCGTAAGCAAAGAAATAAAAATTATGGAAAAATAACATACTTACCTATCCTAGCATGCATGATACTAATTTAACTAATAATAAGAATCAAATTTAAAATTTGAATCCATATACGACTCGACATCTTGGTGGCCATTTCAAAATGAGAATATTAATCGAGCATCGCTTGCCAACGAATCGGGTATGACTCAAGTATTATCATACTTTTCCCAATTTATATGGAAAGCTATCGATGGAAACCATTGACAATTATTCATGCATCCATTTGGGAATCTCGAATAGTTATAGGAACTATTTGATCCATCCCATTCAGCTATAACAAGCCGACATCGCATCCATTATGAAATGAATGTGCAACCAACCCCTTCTCATGAAGTCAGAACTAACGATGCCTCTTTAATAGAGAATAACTATGCCACTAGCAAAGGTTAGGATACCTCTTGGGGAAGAGAAATCCCAGTGATGCGACATCACCAACGACTCTAACCCCTTTACTAATAAATAATGCCTCCAACTTACCAAAACAAACTCTATCGCCATCGATTCCAAGTTGGTAGTCAAGTTGTCTTTCTCGCACGGTATTGGTTATTGACTTAAAATACGATAACCGTCCATTCGAAAACACACTAATCAAACCATCCACACAACCAAGTGAGTGCTATCAGCTTCTCGTTCTTGCTGGAACGAGAAATTGATATATTCATGAGTCACCTCAACTTTAAAGCTATCAAAACTCTCATAGGACATATATCAACATCTTACTCGTGATGACGTGATCCAAGCACTTCACTTTTCTCACCAAAAAGTGAAATTCCAACATTTTGACCAACAAATAGTGTTTCCCAATAGTCACAACACCATTGATTCTTGACTTGAGCTTTCTTTCCATTCAAAAGAAGACGGAAATAAAGTCGAATAGCATAAGTGAAACTCTTCCAGGTGATATCTCAGATCACGATCCGAGAAATTGACAAAATATATTGACTTATTGGTTAGCCCAAATGACCCAACCAAATCAAAATCAACGCAATTTGTAAATTTTTGTAATCGACATACACCAACTAGCTACCCACAATTGGTAAAATACCCTCGGGCTTCCCAACTGAAAGAAATTCCATAACCAGATCGATGCAGAAATCGAATCTAACATTGTGGCAATCTGGTCACCAGATCGAATGTGTTCAGATACTCTCAAGCTACAAGCTCTGGTAATGACTTGTTACTAGAGATCTGTCACAGTCTGCTATCGTCCGATCTTAAGAGACTCACTATTGAAGATCTAAGTCCCAGCCCACTATCGCTAAATCGAAGATAGTGCTCTACTGAAGTGTTTTTCTTAGCCCACTATCGTCACCAACAACCTTTTATTACAACCTGTATTTCGTATCCTCGTAGTAATTGAATCGCTATAATTAAATATTTAGTCCATTTAAGCTCAGCAACCAATAAGTAAACAGTTTAGCAAACATGCAACCATGACTCGACAAATTTTAAGTTTGATGAACCCTGTACTGCCAAGTATAAACTAGTTATTCTATAGCACTCCCCCTCCTCAAGGCCCGACATTAGTCACTATGGATGTTGCACTCACCCATAGTATTATGTTCTGGTGACCAAACAAGGTTGTTATAAGAATATACAATCTAACTGAGCCCTCAACACGGTAAGTCACAATCAAGAGACAAATTAATTCACAAGTCCTAATCTCGTTTCATCCATAGAATTGCACGATCATTGGAATGACGCTAAACTAAAACATGTAGAAAATGCCAAACATAAATCGAGTGGTGGCATCACTTCCTTTCTCTTTCATCGAGGGAGTACTCAACTAAATGGAAATGATGATCAACACATACATCTCCATGATTTCTCTTTACCAAGCATGATGAACTTTATACTGGGTGCAAGCTCAAACATCACGGTATTACTCGTTTGACTCCTCCAAAACATCATTTTCTCGGAATGAAATAATCACCCTCCAAGTTGATCACTCGACCCAACCCACAAACTCAAAACTTAGGAGTGAAAAAGGTGAGAATAAACCTTACTTCGATATCACATCAAATTCAGCCACACTCTCTGACACAGACATATCGCCCAAATTGACGAACTTACAACGACTCCTAAGAAGTCGATACAAAACCTCTTCGAAGCGAACCATAAACTAGTCTTTTGCGAATCAATTTTAGAAAATTGAAAGCGATAAGACTCTCAACCAATTCAGGTCCAACCTTGGATCTCTTAAAAGCAAACTCCTAATTCATTCAAATCCAACTTCTGGTCATCACAGATACCCTTGCGAGAACTCAAACATCCCTCGCACCACAACAATCTATTCTGTTCCATAGTACAGTACGCCACATGGAATCATGTAAGTATCTTCGTAACACGGCATAGTTAACTTACTGCACTTGAGCACCATAGCGAATTAGAGATGTTAGAGCATCCCAGATAGTGGATCACGCCATTAGTAAAAAGAATTGTAAATCGAGGCTAGTAATTCTTGATTCTGCCTGACTCTCAACTCTAGAGATGGAGTAGTTAGAAGTATTTCTCATTTGTCATATCGTCTCGAATAAGTGGTTAAGACGATTAATCACCAACAGAAAAAACTATTTGAATGGCACTCGTGTGCAAAACAATCTACATTATATATGTTACTAATAATATACGGATTTGGAAACCAAAATATATGCAAATATGTTCTCTCTTTGTATATTAACTCTCGAATTCAATAATGCTTAATTAGGTTAAACAACTTAATCTAAGCACTGATACTAAATGTGACGACCCACCTTACACCATCGACGCTCATGACTAAAAATTTGCACTGTACAAGCACCCGATCAGTGTAAACGATCATCAAGAGAATTAAATAATAGAAAGGAAGATAAAACGGAAAGAAAAGAAGCAAATATAAGAGAAGAGAAAGAAAATAGTATAAAACTCAATCACAGAACCTGTCGTATATCTCACAGCTTACCAGGTAACATATAATAATAACAATCATGGATATAAAACAGATGAGACATTAGTAACTATATAAACCACATAATCAGATTATAAAGGCTCATACAGTTATACATAATAGTAGTAGAGTTTACAAGTAACAAATAAACTCGTACTGATAAATTTTCTCTTTAATAAGAACCAGTACGTTAAGTACGTCCGCTGGACGTGTGCAAGGATAATCAAGAGTAAATTTGTGGATTATGAAATTTTAGCCATACACATAGATAATGTGGTGATACAAATAAATATGTGAGTTAACTTCTGTGTACTTTGAAATTTATGAACTTATATGCACAAATCTCACTACTAAGACTTGATAGTCTAGTATCTAGCCTAGTTTTCATGTGGAAGCTGCCTTAGCATAGAACATTGTTTTCCATTAAGTTCATATATAAAATTTATCTATGTGTTTTCATTGTTTGATATACCCCCATGTTGGCTTGATTTATATTCATGCAACATATGAATTGTATTCTTAATGAACCATCAAATAATACAAAGAATTTCTCAAAGTGACTTATAACGGTTAGTAAAATTTCAATATATGGTGTACAGAACATGTTATTGCATCATTTGTGTTGACCCAACAGTTGGTATATATAGAAGCAAAATTGCATCAACGCAATGTATAGATATTTTTGTTAACCTCTGAGCCCATAAATTAGTTTAGTAAATTCCTTATTGCCGGTACCGCAAAAATAAATAGTATAAGAATGAGGATTATTACAGATTAAAAACGAATAGTAAAACCTAAAGTATCTAATGCAAGGATAATATCATCTAAAGCATAGTCAAAGATGAGCATATGAATTTTATCAAAGTTTACATTACCAAGGAGTTTCCAATGGTTCAGCTTACTAAAACTGTAACAAAAATGAATTGTTGAGCATTGTTTAATAAATAATTACTTTAACAAAAATGAAAAGTAGGACATACAATATGAAGGGTTTTCAAGTAGCTCGGCTAATTAAACCCATATATATCTTGCTTCTCGTTGGGCATTATATGTGATAGCATTACAAATGAAGTACAGAAGCTGAAGCAAACAAAAGGTAGGACATAAATATTAATTAAATAAATAACAAAAAGTAAAGCATAGAAGATTTTTTTTAGCAAGAGCACACCCAACCTCAACGGGTACATTCCCAATTGTGCATATGTACAAAAAATGCACTTACTTAACGCAATATTATATGGAGGCAGTAACATGGATGTGGCAAGCAAACAGAGCATGGATAAAGGAACATGCGAAGGAAACTGGATACATACACACACACACATATATATATATATATTCATTTTTTGCATCAGAATATATTTTCATTTAATTATGTTAATTTATATAATAATATACGTATGTACTGCTCCTAGCAAAACTGGAACAAATCAATAACTATACCATAGTGAAAAGGGCTGGCATTTTAGTTAACTACAACTATTAATGCTACCCTATCTATTTGAACAAAAGATTATAGGTAGGCATATCTTGAATTCTATGCAAGTCCTCCAAAGCGAGCTTCCTCTCCAACTGTATTTGTGTTGCTTGCAATACCTCATTAAACTGCAAATAGGAAGCTTGCATGGCCAGTCATTGTGCATCCATTATCTGAAAGCCTATACAATGTAACACATCAAAGGATCCTTCATCTTCAGACATCACCCTTATGAAATTAGCTTCAGGCAGAGATTTAGGCTTGTCAGAATTGAGGTGTAACATCTGTGTAACGACCCGGGGAATTTGCGAACTAGGTAATCGACATAATATCATTGTCGATTATCCAAGCATCGGAAATATCAGATAGTTAACGAAAGAATTTAGAGGCTGAGAATAGATAAGATAGAAAATTAGAATAGAAGAAGGCGAAGAACATACAACACATCAAAGTAACACGAATCTCACAGCGAAACGAATAAAATATAACATAACTTTGAAATAAAACAGTATATATATACAATAACATTATCAGAGTACCACACTTACAACATAGCAAAAAACAATACTAGATAATGCTGAAGCCTCCTACTTCAAGCTCCTCCAATGATATCTGAAAATACCTGAACTACTTGACTTCCCTTACAAATTTGGGAAACCAAGAGTATAGGGGAAAACAAAACAAAAATAAACTCTAGGTCAGCCGCGGGACTGGTGTGAGTAAACTCCAACCACTTGGTTTTACTTTTAAAAATTCTTTTAAAAGAAAGGATAATCGTAAGACCGATCCACACATAAAAACAGATGGTTTTTACCGTACAATAACCCAAAGCATTCTTTGAAATCAATATTCATCTGATATTATAATAGTGTCTAAATACAAGTAATATCAATCTAGCAGGACGCATGCATCTCACGCTCTACATATATAATATACAATCAAGTCGTGGACTCTTATTGGATAATGGATTCCAACTGGCAAGTTATGGGACTACCTTCCGACAGTGTACCTCTAGAGAGAAATACATCGGGTTCAACAAGAACATCTTGCAACCCAGGCTAAACATGACCGGTCCCTCACTTTGTTTGAGAGTACCGAATGTATTATCACCAACAGTTGGGATCAACAACCGTTTCCCAAAAGGGACAGCATCGATAGATTTAAGAAGTAAAAGGAATTTCTCTAGATCAGGTGACAATACACCCAACTTGGTAGCCAACCACTTAGCCATGCGACCTACCCGATTTTATACCATTTCCCGGTTGTGAGGCTAGAGGTCATAACGTATCTTTTGATCTTCATTCACTTTGAATGTCACATTGTCATACCCGCCAAATCACAAATTGATTTCGGCACACATACTATGGGTATAAAGCTAAGAGAAATGAATTCCTCCGCCACCAAACGTAACTATGTTTGAAAAGATCAACTTATGCGATTCTTTAGATATACTCTGTCGGACACTCGTCCATATAAATTTTCCATAGGACTGGACAAACTGAAGGCACTATTCTGTAAATAGGACAGTCCTTGCATAACTCCGTCTTCAATTATCTTCATCATATTTGATTGCAACACTAACGCCCATACAGAGTGATTTTCAGATAATGAATCAGATCCCGGTCTCTCCATATTGACGATGGAAAAATGGTCAAAAACTTCGGTAGTCAGTGATTTAACTATCAAAGAAAAACATGTGTGCAAACAACGATATTATTTCCAGATGGAAATTCTATCGATCGATCATCATTCATTTATCTCTTACATTCACTTATCATTAATTTATTCATTTTCCATTACCTGTTTCCATATATCCATAATTTCTTATTTTCTAAATCTAGAAAATATACGTTATTAGTCAATGGAAAATGTTTCCATTTCTTATTCACGTATCACTATCATTCTAGTATTCCTTATCAACAAAACACCTCATTTTCTATGCTTAGAAAACATTTCTGATTTTATTTGAAAAACGTTTCCAAAACTCAATTATATGTATTTCAAATGAACATTGTATAGAACATCATTACGCCCGCTCAATCCATTTATCGCTTGTTTCTTAATGTATCTTTAATCAATCTTCGCCATCGAACTTCAACTATTCCTTAGTTAATCACGAAGTCAATCAAGTTAGGGTATAATTACCTCTCAGACCTTAACTGAACAACGTCCTTAACCTTACAATAGATAAAGTTCACCACTCAAATCTTTACACTCATTGCTTACGCAAATTATCGGATTTATATTTACGAATTTTCTTCTTTGATAAAAACGTTGGTTATAACGATAATGTTGTAAAACTTACTTCCGAAATATCTAATCTAAAACTATAACTTTTATTTCTTTTGTTTGAATGAATAAAATTTATTTATTTATTAAATAAATAAATCTTGATTTAAAAACCGGAAAGTAAATAGCACTTTCCCGAATTCGATATAATCGATTTCAACATATAACTCTCTTTCGAGTAATCTTTATTTGATTAACTCTTCTTCGAATAACCTATATTCGATCAATTCACTCCGAATAATTTATATTCGATTAATTCACTTTCTAATAACTTATATCCGATTAACTCTCTTTCGAATGACTTACCTTCATTATTTTTCTTTCGAATGACTTATATCCAATTGGCTCTCTTTCGAATGACTTACATTCAATTAACTCACTTCGAATAACTAATATTCGATTAACTAATTTTCAAACAGCTTATATTCGATTATCTCTCTTCATTTAATATTCACTGCTGAATTTACAATTCAAATTATCCATTGATAATTGTATTTTTATTTCATTTATAAACATTGTTTATAAATCACAACACTTGTTTTCATTGTTACACAAGTTATTTATCTCTAGCCATTCGAATTTCCATTTCTGTTTACATTCACGTTTCAAAAGTCCAATTTCCTTTACAAATGTTTTTATTTGCAAAATATTTATTTAATTTCATTATCCACATCGAACGTAATTTTTTTCCTTAATATAATCCATTTAGTTTGATTACGTATTTAAAATAATATCTTGTTTCCAAATTCTATTTATACTTCTAATTATACAATTATTCATACGAAATCTCCTTTCATCTTTAACACTAAAATCTCATTTATAATTCTCTTTGAAAATGTTGAGTTCACATTCTATTTAAAATATCGGTGTTAATACCGATTTCTACTCCTCTATATAAGTTCGTACTTATATATTCCATTTATCAAATGATAAATATTTTATTTACTTTATAAAATATTATTTATAAATTAATCGTCTCCATTTATCTGTTAAAACAGATTTCTATTTAAAATCTACTTTGAATTCATCTTCTCATTGTTCTTTTATATCTTGTAAATTCTTTTTAATTCTATTCATTCCTGAAATATGTCCTTTCTACAATGTCTATTCATTTCTGAAATATGCTCTTTCTACAATGTTTATTCATTTCCGAAATATGCCCTTTTCGTAATGTCTGTTCATTTTTGAAATATGTCCTTTTTATAAATGCGGTTTATTTTCCAAATAATTCTTTTTATAAAATTCATTGATTTTATAAATGTTCTCTTTTATAGAATTCAATTCATTTTATAAATGTTTCCTTTTCATAAAATCTATCCATTTTATATAAATGTTCTTTTTTTATAAAATGTCTCCATTTCATAAATTTCTTTTTAATAAAATCTATTCATTTTGTAAATGTTTATTTTTACAAAATTTGTTCATTTTATAAATATTCACTTTTTTACAATGTATATTTATTTTATATAAATATTTTATTTTCCATCTACACAGTAAAAATTCTCTTTTTACATTCCAGTAATTCTTATGGTATTCAACATGCCATATAACAATGATTAATATCATTCTAACATACATAATCAACAACAGGTTATATGTCACATCATATATAACAATATATGAAAAACAGTAAAGTAAATGTTGAGGAATCTAGTTGGATCCCTCCGACCTGTTTCCCTGCATCCATAGATGTTACACAATATAATTCACAACAATTTCAGTTCAATATGTACTATTCTGATAAACAAAATAAATGTTTGGTTAACGATATGTGTATATATCGTTATCTGAAATTTCAACCAACAACAGCAATTCAACCAAACAATCATCACACATAAATCAATCATTATTTATCAACACTAGATTATATTTATAAAAATATAATTTAATCAGAGTTAGTGAGTTTTACTCACATTGGGCGATTATCGTTAAATATAACGATATTCAGTCGTCGGACTGGTTCAAGCGTTTTATTTCACCATAAATCGAGACAAGCTCAAAATCACTCCAAACTAGTTTCATTTTGAAGCCTACGTCCATACGATCCCAACGCGACTCCTTTCGCTGAATTCTTTTTGTATGACAAAGTTATGACATTTTGAAGTTAGCATACGTTTTAAATAAACTAAAACATGGATTATAATGTAAATGGGCTTTACCCATTTAAACACAGCCCAAACCTGATCCATTCCCTTCCAACTCGTCTTCCCCACTCCAATACCGCACGCTCCAGCTCCACATACATAGCCATGTCCATTTCCCCCAAAATTTGATCACCCTATTCTCCATCGTTTCCCCACCGAATCACTCCAAACCACTTCCATTCTCCTTCTCATCCAAATATCAACAAACCCATCACCACCATTCCAAACTCGATGCACCCGACCGAATTTCGACTCCAGCGTGTTCCCCTTTGGCACTATGAATCCATCGACAAAATTTTCCACCGAATCACTCCAAAACTTCATACAAGCTGTTAAACTCCATCACGAACTCAAATACGATACTAGAAACGAGCATTAATATTTATATTCGCCAATATCTCCAACCCTAGCTAATATAATACACGTTGTGTATAATTCCAGTGACGCAAAACTCCATTAAACCCAACAAAACCAATCTCAGATCGGAGAGCATCGCGTTAGGATCACAAACATATAAACTTTGGAATTTATAGTTTTTGTTTTGATTTTTGTTTGATTTTCAAAGTGGATGTTTTACTGTGGAATTTTCCCTAGAGGTTGCAGCGTTGTTTTGACCAGGGAGAAAAGTGTATTAGGGTTGGGTGATGTTAGGTATTTATAGGATAGGTTTTTATATTTTTTTTATTAATATTTTATATTTTATTTTAGTCCATTTACTCATTTATTCGTCTTCTAAAAATCCCTATGATCACACACAATACCCAAAAATCATGGAAATTGACATGCAGCTAGAGTTTGACATTACAGACCCAATGGAACTTGTTTCGTCGAATTCCGACTCCGTTTGCTCAAACAACGTATTTTTAACCATCAAAATATCGACTATTTTTCACATTAAAATCATGTACGACCACATACTGACTCCAAAAATCACAAAAATTGATATCTACCAATAATTTAACATTACAGATCCAACAAAATCAGTTTCATTGAAAATGGAGATCATTTGCAAAACTAGCTATTTTTAAAGCTCTAAATAAACCCATTTAAATATTAATATAATTAAAAATAATTAAATTAAATATTTGTAAATAAATATTACCTTATATATTCATAGTGGAATACCATACAGCTCCAAAATATTTCTATCTGAATTTATAGCTCGATATTTCAAATCCAGTGTTAAATCAATATTCAGTTTATATTGAAAATCCATTTAAAATATAAATAAATCATTATAAAATTATAAAGGAATTCGATAGTGAATTTTCAAAATTTTGATTTGATCATAAATCAAAATCTACACGACAGAATCCCGATTTTTCTCTTCCATTAGAAAAATACAGTTCAACAGATCCATACGTTCTTATTTCATAGAAATCTAATTAAAATGGATCCTGTATATTTAGTTGAAGTTCAAATCGCCAAATAACGAACTACCGCGATGTTATGGGCTGGATTATAATTAAATTATATTTTTTACATTCTAACGTGGATTAAATAATATATTCAATATTCTAATCCAATTCTAAATTGAATTATACCTTATATATGATCCAATTCACACTGTATTATGAATTCAGCTATTTTTGACTATTTCAGAATTATAATATATTTTTATATTATAAATATTAATTAAATATTCATTATTATTTAATTAAACCACCATTTAAATCAATAAATCACTATTTACATAATTAAATAAATTAAGTATTATACCCAAAAAATACAGGACATTACATTCTTCCCTCCTTAAAATAATTTTGTCCTCGAAATTGCTAAGGTAGAAAATAAACCTTATTGACTGGGTTAAAAATTATTTGTATACTTCTTGAATTTTGGTTTCACTATACCAATGAATTTAAATTAAATATTAATTCATTTTTATTAACGAAAATTTTCAAAAATCCTGAAAATTTTCTAACATTTTAAATTCTTGAAAATTTTCGCCAGCACCTCCTTTGTACGGCTCAATCGGTACAACTACAACTCGCCTCTCCGGGCCATCCCCAACCCAAAAGAAAATCAAACAGCCAAGCGGCTTGCCAATTCGGCTCATAAAGCTCATATCCAATATAAAAATATAAACTTGTACCTTTTTGTCGGGCATATCAACTTTATCACTTTCACCTGCTATCAATTCAACATATAACAATGTCATCTCAACCAATTTCCAATCAATATCTGTTCAACACCGCTATTCGTTTATATCCAAACCAAATTTCATTTCAAACTCGAGTTCCATTCTCGATTCCAGTTCTTAACTTATCACTTCAACATAATTCCAGATTCCTGTCTCATAATCCAATCTTATTCGATATTTCCTATTTCAATTCAATTTTCCATTTAACTGGCTTTAATTAAATTTTCAATTTCTATTGACTTTTACAAATTCTACTTTAATTTGTTTTAATTCAAATAATCACTTTCTGGGATTTAAACAGCTTAGCCTTTTCGAATCAAAATATTCATTTTGGAATATCAAAACAACTTGTTTTCTCAAAACAGTTCAAAAACAAAAAATTTGGTAGTAATCCGTCACTTATAACTCAAAAATGAACACCGATAATGTCATGATCATCATCGGAATCAATCTTCCAACGATAGAAGTTCAATACTATATCACTTTTCAAAACCATTTCTAAACATTTCCACTTTGAAATATATTTCAAAATACCATTCACAATGTTTGTAAACAATTTAAAATCTCCCAGGATTTTCAAATTAATGTATATTTAATCCAGATTTAATTCATAAACACTTTTCCAAATTTCCAGGGTTTTAAATTTCAATTTTGATTTAAATTCAGATTTAATTTGTTTGATTCCGTATACTACACTTATGTGAATCCTGATTGGTTGTTTACATAACCATTCAATTTATAGCCTTATCTGATTATAATCACAACCAACACATTCAATATACGACAATATTTCAAATATTAATCATACTTTTATATAAAAATATGATTTGGGTAAAATTATATTATTTACCCTCTTTTCAAAACATAACATGTCGGTTCATCATATTCGAGTGTTTATAAACTCCTACCGATACAGTGGATCAAACTGATCAACCAGAATTCATAAACAACTCAACCAATAAATCTCTACAACATAAAACAATTTTTATATTGAATAACAAATACACGCTTATATATACACTCAACTCAATCTATGGTATTGCTAACCCCGTCTCTACTGAGTCACGCCACAGAGCCAAGGTAATTGCTTAACCTACAAATCTGATGCCACTGTAACGAACCGGGGAATTTGCGACCTTGATAATCGGCATAAACTCAATGTAGACTATCCAAGCATCGGAAATATCGGATAGTTAATGAAAGAAGTTAGAGGGTGAGAATAGATAAGATAGAAAATTAGAATAGAAGAAGACGAAGAACATACTGCACATCAGAGTAACACGAATCTCACATCAGAACGAATAAAATATAACATAACTTTGAAGTAAAACAGTATATATATATACAATAACATTATTAGAGTACAACACTTACAACACAGCGGAAAACAATACTAGATAACGTAGAAGCCTCCTGCTCCAAGTTCCTCCAATGATATCTGAAAATACCTGAACTACTTGACTGCCCGTACAAATTTGGGCACCCAAGAATTTAGGGAAACACAAAACAAAAATAAACTCTGGGTCAGTCATGGAACTGGTGTGAGTAAACTCCAACCACTTGGTTTAACTTTTAAAAATTCTTTTAATCGTAAGACCGATCTACACACAAACACGGATAGTTTTTACCTTACGATAACCTAAAGCATTCTTTGAAATCAATATTCGTCTGGTATTATAATAGTGTCTAAATACAAGTAATATCAATCTAGCAGAATGCTTGCATCTCACGCTCTACATATATAGTACACAATCAAAACAGTGGACTCTTACTGGATAATGGATTCCAACTGGCAAGTTATGGGACCACCTTCCGACAATGTACCTCTCAGACCTTAACTGAACAACGTCCTTAACCTTGCAATAGATAAAGTTCATCACTCAAATCTTTACACTCATTACTTACGCAAATTCTCGGATTTATATTTACGAATTTTCTTCTTTGATAAAAACGCTGGTTATAATGATAACGTTATAAACCTTACTTTCGAAATATCTAATCTAAAAATATAACTTTTATTTCTTTTATTTGAATAAATAATAATTTATTTATTTATTTATTAAATAAATAAATGTTTATTTAAAAACCGAAAAGTAAATAGCACTTTCCCTAATTTGATATAATCGATTTCAACGTATAACTCTCTTTCGAGTAATCTTTATTCGATTAACTCTTCTTCGAATAACCTATTTTCGATTAATTCACTCCGAATAACTTATATTCGGTTAATTCACCTTCGAATAACATATATTCGACTAACTCTCTTTCGAATGACTTACCTTCGTTATTTCCCTTTCGAATGACTTATATCCAATTGACTCTCTTTCGAATGATTTACATTCGATTAACTCACTTCGAATAACTAATTTTCGATTAACTTATTATCGAATAGCTTGTATTCGATTATCTCTCTTCATTTAATATTCACTGCTGAATTTACAATTCAAATTATCCATTGATAATTGTATTTTTATTTCATTTATAAACATTGTTTATAAATCACAACACTTGTTTTCATTGTTACACAAGTTATTTATCTCTAACCATTCGAATTTCCATTTCTGTTTAAATTCACGTTTCAAAAGTCCAATTTCCCTTACAAATGTTTTTATTTGCAAAATCTTTACTTAATTTCATTATTCACATTGATGTGAAAAATATTTCCTTTATATAATCCATTTAGTTTGATTTTGTATTTAAAATAATATTTTGTTTCCAAATTTTATTTATACTTCTAATTATAGAATTATTCATACGAAATCTCCTTTTCATCTTTAACACTAAAATCTCATTTATAATTTTCTTTATAAATGTTGAGTTCACATTCTATTTAAAATATCGGTGCTAATACCAATTTCTACTCCTCTATATAAGTTTGTACTTATATATTCCATTTATCAAATGATAAATATTTTATTTAATTTGTAAAATATTATTTATAAATTAATCGTCTCCATTTATCTGTTAAAACAGATTTCTATTTAAAATTTACTTTGAATTCATCTTCTCATTGTTCTTTTATATCTTGTAAATTTCCTTTTTAATTCTATTCATTCCTGAAATATGTCCTTTCTACAGTGTCTATTCATTTCTGAAATATGCCCTTTCTATAATGTCTATTCATTTCTGAAATATGCCCTTTTCATAATGTCTGTTCATTTCTGAAATATGTCCTTTTTATAAATGCGGTTTATTTTCCAAATGATTCTTTTTATAAAATTCATTGATTTTACAAATGTTCTCTTTTATGAAATTCTGTTTATTTTATAAATGTTTCCTTTTTATAAAATCTATCCATTTTATATAAATGTTCTCTTTTTATAAAATGTCTCCATTTCATAAATATTCTTTTTAATAAAATCTATTCATTTTGTAAATGTTTATTTTTATAAAATCTGTTCATTTTATAAATGTTCACATTTTACAATGTATATTTATTTTATATAAATATTTTATTTTCCATCTACACTGTAAAAATTCTCTTTTTACATTCTAGTACTTCTTATGGTATTTAACATGCCATATAACAATGATCAATATCATTCTAACAAACATAATCAACAACAGGTTATATGTCACATCGTATATAACAATATATGAAAAACAGTAAAGTAAATGTTGAGGAATCTAGTTAGATCCCTCCGACCCGTTTCCCTTCATCCATAAATGTTACACAATATAATTCACAACAATTTCAGTTCAAGATGTACTATTCTGATAAACAGAATAAATGTTGGTTAACAATATGTTTATATATCGTTATCTGAAATTTCAACCAACAACAGCAATTCAACCAAACAATCATCATACATAAATCAATCATTATTTATCAACACAAGATTATATTTATAAAAATATAATTTAAACAGAGTTAGTGAGTTTTACTCACATTGGGCGATAATCGTTAAATAACGATATTCAATCGTCGGACTGGTTCAAGCATTTTATTTCACCATAAACTGAGACGAGCTCCAAATCACTCCAAACCAGTTTCATTTTGAAGCCTACGTCCATACGATCCCAACGCGACCAGTTTCGCTGAATTTCGTTTTCGTATGACAAAGTTATGACATTTTGAAGTTAGCATACATTTTAAATAAGCAAAAACATGGATTATAATGTAAATGGGCTTTACCCATTTAAACACAGCCCAAACCCAATCCATTCCCTTCCAACCCGTCTTCCCCACTCCAGTACCACACGCTCCAGCTCCACATACACAGCCACGACCATTTTTCCCAAACTTTGATCACCCCATTCTCCACCGTTTCTCCACCGAATCACTCCAAACCACTTCCATTCTCCTTCTCATCCAAATCTCTACAAACCCCTCACCACCATTCCAAACTCGATCCACCCGACCAAATTCCGACTCTAGTGTGTTCCCCTTCGACACCATGAAGCCATCGACAAAATTTTCCATCGAATCACTCCAAAACTTCATACAAGCTGTTAAACTCCATCACGAACTCAAACACGATACTAAAAATGAGCATTGGTCTTTGTATTCGCCAAAATATCCAACCCTAGCTAATATAATACACGCTGTGTATAATTACAGCGATGCAAAACTCCACGAAACCAAACAAGACCTATCTCAGATCGAAGAACATCGCGCTAGGATCATAAACGTATAAACTTTAGAATTTATAGTTTTTGTTTTGATTTTTGTTTGATTTTCAAAGTGGATGTTTTACTATGGAATTTTCCCTAGAGGTTGCGGTGTTGTTTTGACCAGGGAGAAAAGTGTATTAGGGTTGGGAGATGTTAGGTATTTATAGGATAGGTTTTTATATTTTTTTTATTAATATTTTATATTTTACTTTAGTCCATTTACTCATTTATTCGTCTGCTAAAAATCCCTATGACCACACACAATAACAAAAAATCATGGAAATTGACATGTAGCTAGAGTTTGACATTACGGACCCAACGAAACTTGTTTCATCGAATTCCGACTCCGTTTGCTCACACAACGTATTTTTAACCATCAAAATATCGACTTTTTCACATTAAAATCCCGTACGACCACATACTGACTCCAAAAATCACGAAAATTGATATCTAACAATAATTAAACATTACGGATCCAACAAAATTAGTTTCATCAAAAACGGAACCTATTTAAATATTAATATGTTTAAAAATAATTAAATTAAATTAAATATTTATAAATAAATATGACATATATATTCACAGTGGAATACCATATAACTCCAAAATATTTCTATTTGAATTTATAACTCGATATTTCAAATCCAGTGTTAAATCAATATTCAATTTATATTGAAAACCCATTTAAAATATAAATAAATCATTATAAAATTATAAATGAATTCCATAACGAATTTTCGAAAATTTGATTTGATCATAAATCATAATCTACACGACGAAATCCCGATTTTTCTCTTCCATTAGAAAAATACAGTTCAACAGATTCATATGTTTCTTGTTTCACAGAAATCCGACCTAAAATGGATCGTGTGTATTCAGTTGAAGTTCAAATCGCCAAATAACGAACTACCACGACATTACGGGCTCGATTATATTTAAACTATAATTTTTACGTTCTAATGTCGATTGAATAGTATATTTGCTATTCTAATCCAATTCTAAACTGAATTATACCTTATATAGGATCCAATTCACATTGTATTGTGAATTCAGCTATTTTTGACTATTTCGGAATTATAATTTTTTTTTATTACAATATTAGTTAAATATTCATTATTATTTAATTAAACCACCATTTAAATCAATAAATCACTATTTACATAATTAAATAAATTAAGTATTATACCGAAAAAATACGGGACATTACAATCTGAATCAACATGAAAGTAACATTAATGCCTGTAGCAGCAAATGGATACTCCCATGCTACTCTTTCCCTTTCTTGATGGAATAATATCCTCCGAAAAGATACTGGACAGGCCCTAACAAATAATAGCATATTTTCAAGTCAAATAAATCTACAGCCCCTTAAGTCTGTAGAAGGATTATAGCCTTGTGAACCCATTTCTCTTTACTACTCAGAGACCAAGCCTGTTAGAGGTGTATCTGGTAAAGCAGAATACCACAACGCTTTAAGAGCTTCTTGTTGTTCTGGTCAATTCATATTGATTTCCTAAAATACACGTTTTGGTCAAAGCTAACTGGCAGAAAAATTAAACCAATTTTAAGCACATAGGACTCCATATCTTCCATCTCAAAAATATATATTAGGGAATCAGATCTTGTTTTCAGGCGCAACTTGTTAGTGGCGCTCAACAGTTGCATGAAGAGAGAGGTTCGAGGTCGCGGTTTAGTCGGAAAGGTTGAAGTTAGTTTTGATGGCATAGGAAAGGTTGAGGTGGTGCAAGGAGTAGTGCAGTGGTGGTCCAGGTTCATATTCAATGTATCTGAACTATATGTTATTACTATAGTTAACTTAAATTAATAGAAATGGAAGGAGGCTGATACACGGGAACTAATTTAAATGCATATTCAAGAAGTATAGAGTCATAGATTTGGTTTTTTGCATAATTTTGAACTGAAAATATGTCTAGTGTCTTGATAACATTCAACCACACCAATGGATCAAGGCCCTGTCGAAAGTTTATATTAGTTTAATTTTTTGTATAAACATCAACCATTTCACAAACTAAACTGAGATCTACAAGATGTAATTTTCGACCTCATTGTTAGCCTGTATAATTAATCTCAATATTCTATTTGTATCCACCAAACCCATGATACTTTTAAGAAAATCTCAAATTTAGTAGAATCTTCAAGTAGGCTTAATATTTTTCATGACATGTATTTAAAAATCAAAAGAAAATGACTCATTTAAAAAATGAAGATGATAGAGCCATGCCATCCAAAGTTAGCAACAAACAATGAGGTCGATAGTTGGTGTGAAAATATAAAGAAAAAGAAAGTTCACATGCAAGCCAAGGAGTAGCGGCATAACCTTCAAACATAAATTCAAAGAAAACGCGTCAACACCTAAGTTTTTATATTGAAATTTAAGGTGAAATGTGCAATTAATGAACAATTGGTAAAGACCATTGATAAATGATAACATTATTTATATTTATATTTAATGAGAACACTGATGAAACATTTGTGTCTTAGATATTTGTTAGATGTTTGATGGAGGATGCATGTTTGTTATGCTTGTGTGATCATAAAAAATGCATGTTGTAAGAAATAATTCTGCACTAAATAAGTTTCTAATGATTCTTTGCTGGACAAAGCTGTGTACGTTCGCTACACCAAATTAGCTAACTTGAAACATTTATTCTTTTAAAAATTGTAACAGTTATAACAGGGCTGGTCCTGTGTCAGTTTAGGCCCCGGACAAAATTCTTGATTGGGCCCTTAATAATCGCCAATAAAAAAATTAAATTAAAAAAAACATGATTATCATTAATAAATTTGCTATTCCAAATGCCTTAAACACGATGTATTTAAATATATGTACCGATTTGAGATTAAAATAATATAAAATAATTTTGTGTCTTTTGGCCTACTTGAACATCGGTTCAACATTAATTTTTTTTTTTTAGCAACAAAAGCAATAGATAACCTTATTTTTTAAGGAGACTATAGTAATAAAATAAATGCACAAATTCTGAATCCATTACATAACTTCTTACCAACCTCACAATCGTTGATTCCAATTTTAGTATAATTTAAGGATCTAGCCTCTTCTTATCAACCACTGGCTAACTGATTAAAATGTAAATAAATGTAACAAAATCAAAATTCTGTATATTACATAATGTAATCAAGCATAAACATAACATTACATACCTCCTTTCAGTTCTAAAATTTTGATATTAAAATGAGATTTGGGTCTTTACCTAACATTAAGTGAGGTTTTTTTAAACATCAAACTTCGGGTATCATAGAAATGTTGGAGTAAATGAAAAAACCATAGAGGAAAGCAAAACGAAATGCATTGGAACTAGAAAAAGGTAGAGTATATAAGTGGCATGCAGTAATTGAATTGATTTTGAGAATTGGAGTATAAAAGCTGCATGCATGCGTTGCACTTTGGATTCTGGAACAAGTTCTGACAACTCATTTTTTGTTTTACTTTTTCTTTTCTTAAACTAATGATGTTTTGATGGTAAAAACTAGGGCTGGGTTTTTGTAACGACCCGGATTTCGAGCGACTTTGGTTATCGACATAAGCACGATGTCGATAACCAAAACGTCGAAAAATCCTGGTAGTTAGTGAAAGAAATTAGAGGGTGAGGAAAGATAAGATAGAAACTTAGAATAGAAGAAGAAGAAGAACACAATATCAGAGTAACACGAATCTCACAGCGGAACGAATAAATATATTTCATAACATAACTTTGAAATACAAATCTGTACTTGCATATACATATCATTATCAAAGTACAACACTTACAACACAGCGGAATAATAATAGCTATATGATCCTGAAGCCTCCTGCTCCAGCTCTTCAAGTGTATCTGTAAAATCCCGACTACTTGACTGCCCGTACAAATTTAGGCACCCAAGAGTTTAGGGAAAACAACAAAGTAAACTCCGGGTCAGTCATGGGACTGGTGTGAGTAAAACAGTTTAAAAACAGTTGAACAAGTAAATGATATCTCATAAGACCACGCCGCATAACGGAACGGGTTTTTCCCTTACGAGAATCCAAAATATCTTTATATCAAAAACCTTTTGATATTATAATAATGTCTATCAACCACAGTATATATATAATCATCTAGCAGAAACGCTTTCATCTCACGTTCTACATATATAGTATACAATCAAAACCGCAAGCACGTATTGGGTAATGGATTTCCAACTATGACAAGGTATGGATCCACCTTTCGCTAATGTACCTCTAGAGAGGAATACACTGGGTTCAACAAGAACATCTTGCAACCCGGCCACACATGACCGACCACTCATTTCGCTTGAGTGTATCGAATGTATATCACCAACAGTTGGGATCAGCAACCGTTTCCCGAATGGGACAGCATCAACAATAGATTTTTAGAAGTAAATGAAACTCTAGATCAGGTGATATACACCCTACTTCGGTGCGACCGACTTAGCCATGCTGCCTGCCCGATTTCTGTCATTTACCGGATGATGAGGCTAGAAGCTACGCATTATCATCATACCAGATTCACTTTGAATGCCACATCGTCAAATCCATCAAATCACCGATTGACGTCTACAACAATACATTATGTGTTAGCTAAAAGAAGTTTCCTTCTCCGCTTCCACTCTTGGTATGGTTGGAGAAATCAATATATGTGATCGTCAGGAAATACTCTGTCGGACATCCGTCCATACAAGTCATCCAGGAACAGGATGAACCGAAGGCACTATTCTGTAAACAGGATAGCCCTTGCATAACTCCGTCTTCAATTTCCTTTGGCATATATGATTCGCAACGGTTATGCCAATACAGAGTGGTTCTTCGGATAATAATCCAACCGGTCTCTCCATATTAACAACGTTAAAATGGTCAAAACTTCGATAGTCTGTGATTTAACTATC
The DNA here is from genome assembly GCA_030737875.1 of Allium sativum. Taxonomy (NCBI): domain Eukaryota; kingdom Viridiplantae; phylum Streptophyta; class Magnoliopsida; order Asparagales; family Amaryllidaceae; genus Allium; species Allium sativum. The sequence goes on from CM060926.1 coordinate 769,023,722, forward strand.
GAATAAAAACAAGTGTGCAAACAACGATATTATTTCCAAATGGAAATTATATCGATCAAACATCATTCAACATTCATCTCTTTAGTTCATAAATTTACTTATCTCCTGTTTCCCTATATTCAATATTTCTTATTTTCTAAATTTGGAAAATGTACGTTATTAACAATGGAAAACATTTCCATTTCTTGTTTTCTTTATTAGAAAACATTTCTGGTTTCTTCTTTGGAAAACATTTCCAAAGCTTCTTCATTGGACTTAGACAGATGTTTAAACAAACCATCGCGATGCCAACTCAAACCATTTCCTTTACTGCCGAACCTTAACTATTCCTTAGTTAAAACGAAGCCAATCAAGTTGGGGTAGAACTACCTCTCAGACCTTAACTGAACAACATTTCTAACTTTGAAATAGACAAAGTTCACTTTATATTCCTTAACAAACTTTCTTACTTAACCCTCCTCCGAATAACTATATTCGATTGACTCTTATCAATTAACTCTATTGGACTAACCCCTATCAATTAACTCTATTGGACTAACACTATTTGACTAACGCTATTTATTTACTCATTTCACTTACTCTTTTCGAATAAACTATATTCGATAATTCCTTTTACTTTCTATTCGAGTAACTATATTCGATTAACTCATTTGCTTCTATTCGAATAACTATATTCGATTTAACTCATTTGCTTCTATTCTAATCGATTAAACTAACATCAATTATCTCCTTTCAACTTTATTCTCTAATCGATTAACTAACATCGATTAACTCCTTTTTAACTTTATTCTCTAATCGATTAACTAACATCGATTAACTTCTTTTTAACTTTATTCTTAATCGATTAACTAACATCGATTAACTTCTTTTTAACTTTATTCTTAATCGATTAACTAACATCGATTAACTTCTTTTTAACTTTATTCTTAATCGATTAACTAACATCGATTAACTTCTTTTTACTTTACTCTCTAATCGATTAACTAACATCGATTAACTTCTTTTAACTTTTACTCTAATCGATTAACTAACATCGATTAACTCCTTTTTAACTTTATTCTCTAATCGATTAACTAACATCGATTAACTTCTTTTTAACTTTATTCTTAATCGATTAACTAACATCGATTAACTTCTTTTTAACTTTATTCTTAATCGATTAACTAACATCGATTAACTTCTTTTTAACTTTATTCTTAATCGATTAACTAACATCGATTAACTTCTTTTGATAAACTACGTTTTCCGTTACAACTATTTCCTTTTTATAACGTTTACTTACCGTTACAAATATATCCTATTTATAACTTCTATTTACCGTTACAAATATTTCCTATTTATAACTTCTATTTACCGTTACAAATATTTCCTATTTATAACTTCTATTTATTCCCTAAATAAATATTCCTTTTCTATTTCTATTTATTTTCTAAATAAATATCCCTTTTATAAAACCGTGTTCGTTTTATAAAAAATTCCTTTTATAAAATCCTGTGATTTTATAAAATTCCTTTATTTCAATATACATTGAAATAAATTCTTTTTACATCCCAGGGTCTTTTATGATATTTAAAATATCGAATAAAAATGATCAACGTCATTCCAACACCCATAATCCATAACAGATTATATAACACATCATATATCACAATATATGAAAACAGTAAAATAAATGTTGAGGAATCCAGTCGGATTCCTCCAACCTGTCTCCCTGCATCCACAGATGTTAAACAATATATATAACATCACTTTTCAGTCCTATATGATATATTCTACTGGACAGAATCAATATTTGATTAACGATATAATATATGACTATATCTACGTTTTCAATCAAATCTATTTAACAGTCCAGTTTAACAATCAATATACAGCAGTCAACAAAATAAAGTACAATTTATATTAAAATATAAATTGAGGAGAGTTAGTGAGTTTTACTCACATTGGACGATCATCATTGATAACGATAACCATCGCTCGGTTTGATTCAACAGACAATTTATTTTGCGATAAATTGTAACGAGCTCGGATTCACTCCCAGTTGGTTCCATTGTGTAGTGTCCGTCCATACGATCCCAACGCAACTGACGGTTCTCGATTTCGATTCCGTATGAGCTAGATATCGCGTACACAAGTTAATACATTTAATCTAAAATAAAACTTGAATTTTTAATTAAAGATTTGGGCTTTTCTACTAACCCGGCCCACTAACTCAAGCCCACTTAACACCTTTCTTCCACAAAACAATTTCCATCGCTCCAGGCAAAGACTTCGAACACCATTAACCATCGTTCATCTCTTCCTTTCTTCTCCCACAACATCTTAAAAATTGAATAAAAATCGCCACAAATTCCCTCATTCAATCCTCTTCAACCTGATACCGAATATCTCTAACTCGACATCCCCATTCAAAACGCGTCGCACAGCTTTATCGGCCAAGCTCAACCTTCGAGCGATGGATTTTATCACGGAGAATCCAAATACTTTGCAAACAGCTCCTAACTTCCATGCTTAACACGAAAATGCCATCAAAACTATTCATCAATGTGTGAAGACCCGGAAATTGGCAACCCTAGTCGCTGCTACTGCAAATACATCGAACCGTATTTGGTTCGAACCTTCCAACGTTTGCCACAAAGTGAAGAGAAACCTTTCCAGACCTTGAATATATACATATATCGAATTATAATACTTCCTTTGAATTATTGTGGATTTTCAAAGAGGGATGTTTTTTTCACATTTTGGTTTCCTGAAGCATTCGGCAGCTCACTTCTTTTATAAGGGGATGCGATGTCTTGTGTGGCCGAGAGCGAAGGAGGTGGCTCCTTTAATATCCACACATTTTGTTTTAGCTATTTTATATCCATTTTCTTAAATTCCATTCATATACAACTGCTATAGACAGAATTAATTACATCGTTGTGAAGACCAATGGGTCAGGATCCAGAAAATATAATAACGTCGGTAGGTTAACTCATTCTGTGTAACCCAAAAATGTTGATTACAGGGTGCGAAATACTTCCAAATAAAAAGTTGCTTATTTAATTAATTAAAAATTACAGTAAAATTCTAAAAATTAAATTATCACTACTTCTCAAAAGAACCTAGTCTAAATTCGAATCCGATATTTAAATATACTCAAATAACCGTTATGGCCATGAACGAATATGCCGCTGCTTTTCTGAATATTTGATTTGGACATAAATCAAAATCTACACGATGAAATCCCGATTTTTCTCTTCCACTAGAAAGATATACTCCACCAGCTCCATACGTTTCTTGCTTCACAGAAATCCGGTTTAAAACGAATCCTGTACATTCAGTTGAAGTTCAAATCGCCAATTAACGAACTGCAGCGCTATTTCAAGCTCGATTATAATTATATTATAAACTATACGTTCAACTGTCGACGATTGAATATATTCGTTATTCAAATTCAATTTCAAGCTGAATTAAATATCACAGATGATCCGGTTCACACCATATCGTCATTTCAGCCAATTCTGATTAATTCAGAATTAAATATATTATTTAATTTATTATTTTAATTAAATATTCACCATTATTTAATTCCACGACCATTAAATTCACTATATCACCATTGATATAAATAAATAAACTAATCATAATACCCCTGCCAATGCGGGTCATTACATTCTTCCCCACTTAAAAAAATTTCGTCCTCGAAATTGCTAAAAGGTAGAGGACGACCCTATCGACTGGTTAGAACATATTTGTTCACTTCTTAACTTCAGTTTTAACTGGACCAATTTAATTTCAATTAAATATTTAATTAATTCTTATCAACGAAAATTTTCAAAAATCCTGAAAATTTTCTAACGCCTTAACTCTTCGAAAAATTTCGCCAGCACTTCCTTTGTACTGGTCAATACATCAAACCACCACTCGCCTCTCTGGGCCATCTCCAACTCAAAAGAAAATCAAACAGCCAAGCGGCTTGCCTATTCGGCTTATCAACATCTCAAACCCATATGTAATATAAACTAGTACCTTTTTTCGGGCAGATCAATATATCCTTTCCACCTGTTATCAATTCAGCGGATACAAGGATCATTCCAATCAAATTCCAATCTGCTTTTATCTCCAACACAACCATTCGCTTTTACCAAGCCAAATTTCCATTTCAACTCAAGTTTTCGTCTTGATTCCCAACTCTTAACTTGATTATCACATTACACTTCAAATTTGAATCTCACAATCCAATTTGTCTTGATATCATTCTAATTCAATCTCAGTTACCACTTTACTGGCTTTACTTTAATTCAAATTTTCTTTCACAAATTTTTGTTAAATTTGTTTTTAATTCAAACAGTCTTTCCCTGGGAGTTTTCAAACAGTTTACTCTTTTCAAAAATCAAATTTTCCTTTTTTGAAATTCAACTGAGCCCATAATCAATATTCCATTAGTTAAATCACTTCTCTATTTCTTTATCAATATTTGTTAGCCAAATATTTTCAATAACCATATTGGCCCTTTTATGTTATTTGGAAAACATTTCCGAATATCGCCTTCCTTTATTTTCTAAACTTTAGAAAATATATGTTGTTTATAAATGGAAAATATTCCAATTACTTTTCTCTTTTCCAATCTCGTTTTTTTTTTGTATACTTAGGAAATATTCTTTATTATATTTCCAAGCTTACACTTATTTGGGTTAAAACGGATGTTGTGTAAAACATCGTTACGACAATCCAAATACTATATTCAACTAACTCTTATTCAACATTGATCTTCGAGCCTGGAATCTTACTATTTATTTGTTAATAATGAAATCAATCAAGTTGGGGTATAACTACCTCTCAGACCTTGACTGAATAACATTTATAACGTCAAAACAGATATGACTACTTATTCGAATAATCAATACCATACAATTACTTATTTACTTTTAAACACGTATACGCTTCTTCTTTCTATTCTTACTAGATTTTATTTTAGACTTCTCTTTTGATTTTACTATTCTATTTCTAAGTTCGTTTCCTTATCGACTTTTATATATATATCGATACGTTGATTTCTAATTATCAAATTATCTTAAAAATATTCTAACTCCTTAAATTCCCGGAAAAATTCGCCATAACCTCCTTTGTACCGGGAGCATCGGGAAAATCCCCAAACTGCCACACAGGCCTTCTCCAATCAAAAGAAAAAGAAAAGCCAAGCGGCTAGTCGATACGGCGCATAAAATCTCATATATGAATTAAATACATACCTTTCCGTTGAGCATTCTATTTATATACCTTCATACCTTATCCATACATATCTCATATATATCCATACCTTCCTAATTCATTTCAACTTAATCCAATCGTTTTAACTTATTTCGTTAAGTGATTTTCAAATTACTGGTTTGCCCATTTCACCTTTCATATTTGAGTATAACATGTTCAAATATATTTTAACTTGTTTATCAACTAATTGAATTCCTTTTCAATTCTATTTGAATTTCCTATATTCAAATTTCATTTCAATTCTCTTATTCAAATTCTATATTTGAATTTCATTTCAAATCTCTTATTCAAATCCCATATTTGAATTTCATTATTCGAATATATTTCCAAACTCCATTTGAATTTCTAAATTCAAATCTATTTGAATTCTCTTTATTTCATTTCAATTTCCTTTGAATCTTCTATATTCAAATTTCAATTTCAATACTATTTGAATCTTCTTTATTCAAATTTCATTTCACTTCCATTGAATTTCATATATTCAAACTCCCTTTGAATTTCTATATTCAATTTCTATTTCAAACTTTCTTTATTCTAATTCCTTTTCAATAAGTCTCGGTTTCAATTCCTTTTGAAATCGATATTTCTACCTTTGGAAAATAGATTTCCCTTTCAACTTCACACTTGTATTTTTATTTCTGAATTACCTAATGATAATTCTTTTCACTTCATTTTATAAACTTCGTTTATAAAGGAACTTCTCGTTTTATTCTTTTAAAACAAGTAAATGTTTCAAATCTATTTCAAAATTCAAATTCTATATTTTAAATCCCATTTGAAATTCAACACAACTTGTCTTTCCCAAAACAAATTCGAAACAGTATCTCTGGTAGTAATTCGTCACTTACAACTCGAAAATGAATACTGATGATGCAACTGTCATCATCAGAATCTATTTTCCAGCGATCGAAGTGAGTTCAATACTATAAAACCATTTCTAAACATTTCCACTTTGAAATTCATTTCAAAATATAAATCACACTGCTTGTAAAACAATTTAAAATCTCCCAGGATCTTAAATTTTCCTTATTTTTAATCCCAATCCATTTACAAACACTTATCCAGTTCTCCAGAGTTTTAACTTCAATTTCTGGTTTTAAATTTCAGATTTAACTCATCTGCTTCACGCATTTCACTTATATGAATTCTGATTGGTTATTTACATAACCATTTAATTTATAATCTTACTTGATTATAATAACAACCAATATATCCAATATATTCAAAATATACGTTGGGTAAACTATTTCGTTTACCCTCTTTCAAAACATACCATGACGGTTCATCGTATTCAAGTGTTTAGTAACTCCTACCGATACAGTGGATCAAACTGATCGACCAGAATTCACAAACAACGCAACCAATGGAACTCCACAATATAAAACAAATTTTTATATCAAATAACAAGTACGTTCACTCGTATATATACACTCAATCTCAGTCTAGGGTATTACTAACCCTATCTCTACCGAGTCACGCCACAGAGCCAAGTAATTCTTAACTTAAGCTCTGATACCAACTGTAACGACCCGGATTTCGAGCGACTTTGGTTATCGACATAAGCACGATGTCGATAACCAAAACGTCGAAAAATCCTGGTAGTTAGTGAAAGAAATTAGAGGGTGAGGAAAGATAAGATAGAAACTTAGAATAGAAGAAGAAGAAGAACACAATATCAGAGTAACACGAATCTCACAGCGGAACGAATAAATATATTTCATAACATAACTTTGAAATACAAATCTGTACTTGCATATACATATCATTATCAAAGTACAACACTTACAACACAGCGGAATAATAATAGCTATATGATCCTGAAGCCTCCTGCTCCAGCTCTTCAAGTGTATCTGTAAAATCCCGACTACTTGACTGCCCGTACAAATTTAGGCACCCAAGAGTTTAGGGAAAACAACAAAGTAAACTCCGGGTCAGTCATGGGACTGGTGTGAGTAAAACAGTTTAAAAACAGTTGAACAAGTAAATGATATCTCATAAGACCACGCCGCATAACGGAACGGGTTTTTCCCTTACGAGAATCCAAAATATCTTTATATCAAAAACCTTTTGATATTATAATAATGTCTATCAACCACAGTATATATATAATCATCTAGCAGAAACGCTTTCATCTCACGTTCTACATATATAGTATACAATCAAAACCGCAAGCACGTATTGGGTAATGGATTTCCAACTATGACAAGGTATGGATCCACCTTTCGCTAATGTACCTCTAGAGAGGAATACACTGGGTTCAACAAGAACATCTTGCAACCCGGCCACACATGACCGACCACTCATTTCGCTTGAGTGTATCGAATGTATATCACCAACAGTTGGGATCAGCAACCGTTTCCCGAATGGGACAGCATCAACAATAGATTTTTAGAAGTAAATGAAACTCTAGATCAGGTGATATACACCCTACTTCGGTGCGACCGACTTAGCCATGCTGCCTGCCCGATTTCTGTCATTTACCGGATGATGAGGCTAGAAGCTACGCATTATCATCATACCAGATTCACTTTGAATGCCACATCGTCAAATCCATCAAATCACCGATTGACGTCTACAACAATACATTATGTGTTAGCTAAAAGAAGTTTCCTTCTCCGCTTCCACTCTTGGTACGGTTGGAGAAATCAATATATGTGATCGTCAGGAAATACTCTGTCGGACATCCGTCCATACAAGTCATCCAGGAACAGGATGAACCGAAGGCACTATTCTGTAAACAGGATAGCCCTTGCATAACTCCGTCTTCAATTTCCTTTGGCATATATGATTCGCAACGGTTATGCCAATACAGAGTGGTTCTTCGGATAATAATCCAACCGGTCTCTCCATATTAACAACGTTAAAATGGTCAAAACTTCGATAGTCTGTGATTTAACTATCGAATAAAAACAAGTGTGCAAACAACGATATTATTTCCAAATGGAAATTATATCGATCAAACATCATTCAACATTCATCTCTTTAGTTCATAAATTTACTTATCTCCTGTTTCCCTATATTCAATATTTCTTATTTTCTAAATTTGGAAAATGTACGTTATTAACAATGGAAAACATTTCCATTTCTTGTTTTCTTTATTAGAAAACATTTCTGGTTTCTTCTTTGGAAAACATTTCCAAAGCTTCTTCATTGGACTTAGACAGATGTTTAAACAAACCATCGCGATGCCAACTCAAACCATTTCCTTTACTGCCGAACCTTAACTATTCCTTAGTTAAAACGAAGCCAATCAAGTTGGGGTAGAACTACCTCTCAGACCTTAACTGAACAACATTTCTAACTTTGAAATAGACAAAGTTCACTTTATATTCCTTAACAAACTTTCTTACTTAACCCTCCTCCGAATAACTATATTCGATTGACTCTTATCAATTAACTCTATTGGACTAACCCCTATCAATTAACTCTATTGGACTAACACTATTTGACTAACGCTATTTATTTACTCATTTCACTTACTCTTTTCGAATAAACTATATTCGATAATTCCTTTTACTTTCTATTCGAGTAACTATATTCGATTAACTCATTTGCTTCTATTCGAATAACTATATTCGATTTAACTCATTTGCTTCTATTCTAATCGATTAAACTAACATCAATTATCTCCTTTCAACTTTATTCTCTAATCGATTAACTAACATCGATTAACTCCTTTTTAACTTTATTCTCTAATCGATTAACTAACATCGATTAACTTCTTTTTAACTTTATTCTTAATCGATTAACTAACATCGATTAACTTCTTTTTAACTTTATTCTTAATCGATTAACTAACATCGATTAACTTCTTTTTAACTTTATTCTTAATCGATTAACTAACATCGATTAACTTCTTTTTACTTTACTCTCTAATCGATTAACTAACATCGATTAACTTCTTTTAACTTTTACTCTAATCGATTAACTAACATCGATTAACTCCTTTTTAACTTTATTCTCTAATCGATTAACTAACATCGATTAACTTCTTTTTAACTTTATTCTTAATCGATTAACTAACATCGATTAACTTCTTTTTAACTTTATTCTTAATCGATTAACTAACATCGATTAACTTCTTTTTAACTTTATTCTTAATCGATTAACTAACATCGATTAACTTCTTTTGATAAACTACGTTTTCCGTTACAACTATTTCCTTTTTATAACGTTTACTTACCGTTACAAATATATCCTATTTATAACTTCTATTTACCGTTACAAATATTTCCTATTTATAACTTCTATTTACCGTTACAAATATTTCCTATTTATAACTTCTATTTATTCCCTAAATAAATATTCCTTTTCTATTTCTATTTATTTTCTAAATAAATATCCCTTTTATAAAACCGTGTTCGTTTTATAAAAAATTCCTTTTATAAAATCCTGTGATTTTATAAAATTCCTTTATTTCAATATACATTGAAATAAATTCTTTTTACATCCCAGGGTCTTTTATGATATTTAAAATATCGAATAAAAATGATCAACGTCATTCCAACACCCATAATCCATAACAGATTATATAACACATCATATATCACAATATATGAAAACAGTAAAATAAATGTTGAGGAATCCAGTCGGATTCCTCCAACCTGTCTCCCTGCATCCACAGATGTTAAACAATATATATAACATCACTTTTCAGTCCTATATGATATATTCTACTGGACAGAATCAATATTTGATTAACGATATAATATATGACTATATCTACGTTTTCAATCAAATCTATTTAACAGTCCAGTTTAACAATCAATATACAGCAGTCAACAAAATAAAGTACAATTTATATTAAAATATAAATTGAGGAGAGTTAGTGAGTTTTACTCACATTGGACGATCATCATTGATAACGATAACCATCGCTCGGTTTGATTCAACAGACAATTTATTTTGCGATAAATTGTAACGAGCTCGGATTCACTCCCAGTTGGTTCCATTGTGTAGTGTCCGTCCATACGATCCCAACGCAACTGACGGTTCTCGATTTCGATTCCGTATGAGCTAGATATCGCGTACACAAGTTAATACATTTAATCTAAAATAAAACTTGAATTTTTAATTAAAGATTTGGGCTTTTCTACTAACCCGGCCCACTAACTCAAGCCCACTTAACACCTTTCTTCCACAAAACAATTTCCATCGCTCCAGGCAAAGACTTCGAACACCATTAACCATCGTTCATCCCTTCCTTTCTTCTCCCACAACATCTTAAAAATTGAATAAAAATCGCCACAAATTCCCTCATTCAATCCTCTTCAACCTGATACCGAATATCTCTAACTCGACATCCCCATTCAAAACGCGTCGCACAGCTTTATCGGCCAAGCTCAACCTTCGAGCGATGGATTTTATCACGGAGAATCCAAATACTTTGCAAACAGCTCCTAACTTCCATGCTTAACACGAAAATGCCATCAAAACTATTCATCAATGTGTGAAGACCCGGAAATTGGCAACCCTAGTCGCTGCTACTGCAAATACATCGAACCGTATTTGGTTCGAACCTTCCAACGTTTGCCACAAAGTGAAGAGAAACCTTTCCAGACCTTGAATATATACATATATCGAATTATAATACTTCCTTTGAATTATTGTGGATTTTCAAAGAGGGATGTTTTTTTCACATTTTGGTTTCCTGAAGCATTCGGCAGCTCACTTCTTTTATAAGGGGATGCGATGTCTTGTGTGGCCGAGAGCGAAGGAGGTGGCTCCTTTAATATCCACACATTTTGTTTTAGCTATTTTATATCCATTTTCTTAAATTCCATTCATATACAACTGCTATAGACAGAATTAATTACATCGTTGTGAAGACCAATGGGTCAGGATCCAGAAAATATAATAACGTCGGTAGGTTAACTCATTCTGTGTAACCCAAAAATGTTGATTACAGGGTGCGAAATACTTCCAAATAAAAAGTTGCTTATTTAATTAATTAAAAATTACAGTAAAATTCTAAAAATTAAATTATCACTACTTCTCAAAAGAACCTAGTCTAAATTCGAATCCGATATTTAAATATACTCAAATAACCGTTATGGCCATGAACGAATATGCCGCTGCTTTTCTGAATATTTGATTTGGACATAAATCAAAATCTACACGATGAAATCCCGATTTTTCTCTTCCACTAGAAAGATATACTCCACCAGCTCCATACGTTTCTTGCTTCACAAAAATCCGGTTTAAAACGAATCCTGTACATTCAGTTGAAGTTCAAATCGCCAATTAACGAACTGCAGCGCTATTTCAAGCTCGATTATAATTATATTATAAACTATACGTTCAACTGTCGACGATTGAATATATTCGTTATTCAAATTCAATTTCAAGCTGAATTAAATATCACAGATGATCCGGTTCACACCATATCGTCATTTCAGCCAATTCTGATTAATTCAGAATTAAATATATTATTTAATTTATTATTTTAATTAAATATTCACCATTATTTAATTCCACGACCATTAAATTCACTATATCACCATTGATATAAATAAATAAACTAATCATAATACCCCTGCCAATGCGGGTCATTACAGTTTTTTTTCCGCCTTCCGCTTTTCCAGTGTTTTCCTTCCGAACATTTCCAAGATTTTCCGTTTCGGCACTTTTCCGAAATAGATAGTTCAGAAGGAATTCCTTCCGACACATAGCGGTAAAAGAGCGGAAATTTCCATGTTTTCCGCGGTAATTCCGTTCCTTCCATAAAATTACGAAATGAAAAGTTAAAAAAGAATTATTTTGAAATAACGATTGTTTAAGCTAAAAATGCTAAAATTACGAAAATACCCTTCATACTGGAAAAAATTGAAAAAAATCTAGAAAATTGCGAAATGAAAAGTCAAAACAGAATTATTTTAAAATATCGATTTTTAAGCTAAAATTACGAAAATACTCTACATATTGGAAAAAGAGAAAAAAAATTCAAAAAATCTAGAAAATTACGAAATGAAAAGTTAAAAAAATAAATTGAAATAACGATTTTTTAAGCTAAAAATGTTAAAATTACGAAAATACCCTTCATATTGGAAAAAGTGAAAAAAATGAAAAAATTACAAAAAATCTAGAAAATTACGAAATGAAAAGTTAAAAAAGAATTATTTTAAAATAACGATTTTTTAAGCTAAAAATGCTAAAATTACGAAAATACCCTTCATATTGGAAAAAATGAAAAAATTTCAAAAACATTTAGAAAATTACGAAATGAAAAGTTAAAAAAGAATTATTTTAAAATAACGATTTTTTAAACTAAAGGTGCAAAAATTACGAAAATACCCTACATATTGGAAAAAGTGAAAAAAATGAATTTTTTTTCAAAAAAGCTAGAAAATTACGAAATGAAAAGTTAAAAAAGAATTATTTTAAAATAACGATTTTTTAAGCTAAAAATGCTAAAATTACGAAAATACCCTTAATATTGGAAAAAGTGAAAAAAATGAAAAAATTTCAAAAAATCTAATAAATTACGAAATGAAAAGTTAAAAAAGAATTATTTTAAAATAACGATTTTTGAAGCTAAAAATGCTAAAATTACAAAAATACCCTTTATTTCAACATGAAGGGCATTTTCGTAATTTTGATCTTTTTAAACTTTAATAATTATTATTTTCGAATAATTCTTTTATTATTTTTCTGTAACGACCCAGATTTTTCTGGTCGGTTTATTTTGAATATTTAATATTATTTTAAATATAGAGCTGATAATATAAATCGATTTTCATATTGAGTTATAGATCTAATTACCGTAATACGGGATATATTGAATTCGAAGTTAGAATTGAATCAAAAGAGTTCAGATAATAAATATAAATTCTATGTGAATGTAATCGATAATGGTAATGATATATTATCGAGAAATTTATTTGTTTATAAATTTAAATTATTTTATATCTATTTAAAATGATTATTCTATATACATTTAAATTAAATATAAAATATATTTGGTTAGTTCAGAATGTGTTAAACTGTTGAAATAACAATGGTTGCGTTAAAATAGCGGTTCTGATTTTCGAATAAGGGTACCACAAGATATTTTAGTTATCTAATTAAATAAATCCATATCAAATGTTTTATCAGCCGACCTAATTTACTTCCTATGGAAACCTAGTTCCCTTGAGCCACAAAAACTGTCTCCTGCTCTCGTTATCAAGGAAACACGATTTTAATGGCCTGTGTACCTCTTGCCTCCTCTCGCCCTTATATAAACCATCGACCTCGTTATATTTTTCCATCCTCAGATGAAAAACCGAAACGAATCCCCAGTATTTCCATTTCGTTCCTTTTCTACAATCAAAAACCCTTTCCATCTAAATTCCGAAATCATGTCAGTTCGAGGAATATCGCGAGGATTTAATCGCGATTACGGAACCGTGATAACAACCTGGAGCGAAGATGAAGCTCGAATGATCAATCAGCAAGTTCGAACTGACGTATTTTGGTTCGACAGTGGGATTTGCGCAGTGGGATGGGGGTTCGATGGTTAATAGGAGTGATTGGAAGAAGTCGCGATTTTCAGAGAGGGTTCTGTGGTTAGAATTGATTTCAGTTCGAAGGAGGGATGGTACGACTGCAATATGGGAAGGTGAAGTTCGAACTGTAGGCGTGCGATGTTCAAAGGAGTTTGGGTTTTCCGACAGCATGTTTTAGGGGTTCGATGATTTAGGCAGAGGTTGGGGAAATTGAGGTCGACGCTGACCTTGGGAGGTGCGGTGGTGTGATCAAAGATGCTGACTGATATGGTTGGTTTAAAGCAGAATTAGAAAAGGTAATTTAATTTTTATTTCGATAGATTTAATAATAAATGTCATATTAAAAATATATGGAAAATTTATTCGTTAAGTAGTTAATTTATTTAAATAATGAAGTCAAACAAAAACTGAAATTTGAACTCTAACTTCATTTAGTAAGTCGATTAAATTAGTAAAAAGGGTTAGAATTTAATTAGTAAAAAGGGTTAGAATTTAATTAGTATAATGGTTAGAATTTTATTGGTATATCGGGTAGAATTGAATTAGTCTATCTTTAGTAGAAAACCTCGTTAAGGAGATTCAGTAGCTAATTTATAAAATTCGGGATTTCCTTAGGCAAGGACAATTCAAATAAAATCATTTGTATGGAGTTCAAAGACTCGGAAATCAATGAACAGAGATTGAAACTGGTGCAAGTGCAAATTTAAAATCAGGTGAGTAAATCTCACTCACCTTTTATTTATAATTATTTTTACTTCGTAAAAATAATTGTTGTTGCTTGTTTGGATTTTTCTGCTTGTTTTATATATATTAGTTATTTAGGCTATTATATATATATTGGGTTGATTGATTGGTTGGATTCCCGCAGTCTCATTAGCGGATGCCCGCAGTTTCATAGCGGATGATTACCCTATACGCCCCACGCTATGATTAGTGGATGACCTTCTATACCGCGATATTCTGCCACGAAGCAGAATGGGTATTATTTATGTGCTAACATCTGTGGATGCAGGAAAACAGGTTGGAGGGATCCAACTGGATTCCTCAAAAATATATTATCTGTTTGTTTATTTGTTTGCATATATATTATCATATATGATGTGTTAGAATCCCGTGATTTGATAACTGATTGTTTTGGGGTGTTTAAATATCACTGGGGCTCGAATATTGATTTATAAAAAAATATCGGAAAAGGATAATAGAGATTTGAAAATGGAATTCTATTTTTATAAATAGAATTTGAATTTTTAATGAAGTATAGAAAATATTAACTGTTTTAAATATATAAAACAAGTGAATTTATAAACTTGGTTTATAAATTAAAATACGGGATTTGAATTGGATTTATAAACTTTATTTATAAGTTTATAATGTGAAAATTTAAGGGAAATTATAAACGTTGTTTATAAATTAAATAATACAAATAGAATTTGAATATGAGAAATTAGAATGAAATTTGAATATTTGAATTCAAAGGAATTAAAATAAAATTTGAATTCAAAGGAATTCAAATAAAGAAAATTCAAATAGAGGTTTTGATATAAAATTTGAATAAAGAAATTCAAATAGAGATTTGAATGTAGAATTTCAAAATAGAATTTGAAGTAAACTTTGAAAATAGGATTTTCAAAGTAGAATTGGAAATAGAATTTCAAAATAGGATTTCAAAATAGGAAATCCAAATGGTTTTGAAATGGAATTTGAATTCAAGGGAATTCAAATGGATTTGAGTGAAGAAATTCAAATGGGATTTAAATAATGGGTTTTAAATAAAGAGGATTCAAATATAAGAATTTAAATAGAATTTGAATGGAGTTTAAATATAAGAATTTAAATAAAACTCAAATGGAGTTTAAATATAGGATTCAAATAGAATCCAAAAAGAATTTGAATCAGAGGAATTCAAAGAGAATTAAAAGGTGGTATTTGAAATTCAAATAGTATTAGAATGGAGTTTTGGATTTAAAATAGAAATTCAAAATGGAGTTTGATTATTTAAATTCAAGTATGAAATTTCAAATATAACAAATTCAAAGGGGAGTTGATTATAGAAATTAATGTGGTATTTATATTCAAGGAGATTAAAATGTGGTATTTGAAATCAAGGAAATAAAATATGGTATGTGAATTCAAGAGAATTAAATTCGAATATTAGAACTCAAATGGTGTTGAAAATGAATTTGAATATTAAAAGTCAAATGGAGATGGAAAATGAAATTTGAATATAGGAGATTCAAATTTGAATTCAAATAGAATTTAAACTATGGGATTTGAATATTGAATTCAAATGGAATTGAAACTATGGATTTGAGTATATTAAAATATATCAAAATGGAGTTGGATTCATTTTAACGAAAGTTTAAAAGTTTATATATATAAATATAAATAAAACGAACTCGTCGCAGCGCTGCAGTTCGTAAATCGGCGTTTCGAACTTCAATTAAGTATACAGGACTCAATTGAAGTCGGAATTCTTTGAAACAAGAATCGTCAAGACCGGTTGAATAATAGTTTTCTATTGGAAGAGAAAAATCTGGATTTCGTCGAATAGATTTTGAGTTATGTCAAAATCAAATTTTTAAAAGTGCAGCGCCAGAAACCATTAAAACCATAATAGATTTTATATAATAAATATAGGGATTTTTAAGCAAATAAAAATCCGAATTTTCATTTAAAAACCTGGTCTTGAGTTAGAAGATAAAGGTGAACTCAAGCAAAGCAAGTAAAGTGATTTTTGAAACAATAATCATATTTTTGATTATTGAATAGAATTAACTAAGTCAAAGAAAATTAGTTAATCGAGTGTTGAATTGAAGTCGAACCTTGAAAGGCGAATTTGGAGTTGTAAATATATATTCGAAATCGAATATAGAACCTAAATTGAAATTTGAATTCAATTAGTTGATAAGCAAGTTGAAATATATTTGAAACGTGTTATATTCAAATATACAAGCGAAATAGGCAAAGAGATAGTTAACGAGTTAATTTAACGAGTGGAGTCAAAACGAGTGTATGGGGTTGAAATAAATTGGACAGGGATAAACACACAGGAGACAGGTATGGGATAAAGTGATGAAGGTATATAATTAGTGTGCTCGACAAAAAGGTACACGTTTAATTTCCATATGAGATTTTATGCGCCGTATCGGCAAGCCGCTTGGCTTTTTCTTTTTGTTTTTGAGACGAGAAGTTACCGGGAAGCTATTTGAAATTTCCCGATGCTCCCGATACAGGGGAGGTTATGGCGAATTTTTCCGAAAATTTAAGGAGTTAGAATATTTTTAAGAAAATTTGATAACTAGAAATCCATATATCGATATATATATAGAGAATTAGATAATGAAACAAATTTAAATAGGATATTTGAAATAAGAAGGAAAACTATAACTTAGATTTGTTAAAATAACAAGAGAAGCGTATACGTGTTTTATAAATGAATAATTGGTTTGTATAGTATTGATTATTCGAGTAAGTAGTCTTGTCTGTTTTGACGTTATGAATGTTACTCAGTCAAGGTCTGAGAGGTAGTTATACCCCAACTTGATTGGTTCCGTTAATAACCGATAAATAGCAAAAACTCAGTCTCGAAGATCAAACGTTTAAAGAGATTTAGTTGAATACAAATATTTGGGTTGTCGTAACGATGTTTTACACAACATCTGTCTTAATCCAAATAGGCGTAAGTTTGGAAATAGAGTTATAAATATTTCCTAAGTACAGAACTAAATGAGTTCGTGGAAGAGATAGGTAAGTGGATTGTTTCCCAATTATAATCGAAGATATTTTCTAACTGTAGAAAATTAAAGGAAGCGATATTTGGAAATGTTTTCCAAATAGTATAAAATCCCAAATGGCTATTTGAAATATTTGGTTAACAAATATTGATAGAGAAAATAGAGAAGTGATTTAATTAATGAATATTAATTAAAGAGCCCAGTGATTTGTTGATATGTTTGGATGAACACTTGTTTTTATTCGATAGTTAAATCACAGACTATCGAAGTTTTTGACCATCGTTGTCAATATGGAGAGACCGGTTGGATTATTATCCGAAGAACCACTCCGTATCGGCATAAGCGTTGCGAACCAAGTATGCTGAATATATTGAAGACGGAGTAAAGTGCAAGGACTTTTTCTATTACATAGAAATAGTGCCTTCGGTTTCGTTCAATCCCAGAACGAATGTAGATGGACGAATGTCTGACAGAGTATTTCCAATGATCAAATGGGTTGGTCTGTATAAATATATATGGTAGCAACGGATTTATTCCCTTAGCGTAACATCCAGAATATTTGTGCAAACTCAACTAGTAATTAACGGATCTGACAATGTGGCATTCAAAGTGATTGTGTTATCAATGAATGGTAAGTATTCGTAGCCTCAGGCCTCAACAACCGGGAAAGGACAAAAATCGGGCAGGCAGCATGGCTATGTGGGTCGCACCCATTAGGATGTATAATCACCTATCTAGAGGTTCATTTAATTTCTTATTCTATTCGATGCTGTCCCAGTCGGGAGACGGTTGCTGATCCCAACCGTTGGTGATATACATTCGATACACTCAAGCGAAATGAGTGGTCGGTCATGTGTGGGCCGGGTTACAAGATGTTCTTGTTGAACCCAGTGTATTCCTCTCTAGAGATACACTAGCGGAAGGTGGTTCCATACCTTGTCATGTTGGAAATCCAATCTCCAATAAGCGCCATGCGGTTTTTGATTTTATAATATATATGTGGATCGTGAGATGCAAGCGTTCTGCTATTTGGATATTTACTTGATGTAGACATTATTATAATATCACTGGATTTTCGTATTAAAGTGTTTTGGGTTATAGTAAGGTAAAAACCGTCCGTGTTTATGTGTGGGCTGGTCTTACTATTACCTTTTCTTTTGAAAGGATTTTTAAAGTTAAACAAGTGGTTGGAGTTTACTCACACCAGTCCTATGACTGACCCAGAGTTTATTTTGTTTTGTTTTTCCTAAACTCTTGGGTGCCCAAATTTGTACGGGCAGTCAAGTAGTCGGGATTTCACAGATTCATTTGGAGGAGCTGGAAGCAGGAGGCTTCACCTGTTAGCTATAGGCTATTATATATTCCGCTGTGGACCTTGTTTGTATCTGGAAACAGATGTTTATAACTGTTCCAGGAATAACTGTTGTGCTCTGATCATGGTGTGTATATATACAGTTACTGATTTGTATTTCAAAAGTTATGTTATATAATATATTTTATTCGTTCCGCTGTGAGATTCGTGTTTACTTTGATTATGCTCAGTTGTGTTCTTCTTCTTCTATTCTATTAGTTCTATCTTTTCTATCTCACCCTCTAATTTCTTTCTATTAATGATTCGGTATTTTCGATATCTGAACAGTCGACACTGGGTTTTGTGTTGATTTTCGGAGCCGAAAATCCCGTGGTCGTTACATTTTCATTTCAAAATTTTCTGAATTTTTTTATTTTTTTCCATTTTTCCAATATAAAGGGTATTTTCGTAATATTTACATTTTTAGTTTTAGAAATCGTAATTTTCGAATAATTTTTTTTGCACTTTTCATTTCGTAATTTTTTGGATTTTTTGAAATTTTTTCATTTTTTATTTTTTTCAAAATGAAGGGTATTTTCGTAATTTTGGCATTTTTAGCTTTAGAAATCGTAATTTTCGAATAATTCTTTCTTTACTTTTCATTTCGTAATTTTTTTGGTTTTTTGAATTTTTTTTTGTTTTTTCAAAATGAAGGGTATTTTCGTAATTTTGGAATTTTTAACTTTAGAAATCGTAATTTTCGAATAATTCTTTTTTTACTTTTCATTTCGTAATTTTTTTGATTTTTTGAAATTTTTTCATTTTTTTTTACTTTTTTCAAAATGAAGGGTATTTTCGTAATTTTGGCATTTTTAGCTTTAGAAATCGTAATTTCCGAATAATTCTTTTTTTACTTTTCATTTCGTAATTTTTTGGAACTTTTGAAATTTTTTCATTTTTTTTTACTTTTTTCAAAATAAAGGGTATTTTCATAATTTTGGCATTTTTAGCTTTAGAAATCGTAATTTTTGAATAATTCTTTTTTTACTTTTCATTTCGCAATTTTTTGGATTTTTTTTTACTTTTTTCAAACTGAAGGGTATTTTCGTAATTTTGGCATTTTTTAGTTTTAGAAATCGTAATTTTCGAATAATTCTTTTTTTACTTTTCATTTTGTAATTTTTTGGATTTTTTGAAATTTTTTCGTTTTTTGTAATTTTTTCAACATGAAGGGTATTTTCGTAAATATAAATCGTAATTTTTTGGATTATTTGTGGCTTTCTGGAAAACGATGGAATTTCCATCTTCCATACCGTTTTTTCCATTAACTATGAATTCCATTTAACGGAATTCCAGAGTTGATGGAACGGAAATCATTCCGCATATCATATTTCCACCATCATCTGGAAGAAGTGGAAAAGGCTCCGGTTGGAACGGAAAATTTCCGCACCCAGCCCTACTTGCAGTTCTAAAATTACATACCTCCTTGCAGTTCTAAAATTTTGATATTAAAATGAGATTTGGGTCTTCACCTGACATTAAGTGAGGTTTTTTTAAACATCAAACTTCGGGTATTATAGAAATGTTGGAGTAAATGAAAAAACCATAGAGGAAAGCAAAACGAAATGCATTGGAACTAGAAAAAGGTAGAGTATATAAGTGGCATGCAGTAATTGAATTGATTTTGAGAATTGGAGTATAAAAGCCGCATGCAAGCGTTGCACTTTGGATTCTAAAACAAGTTCTGACAACTCATTTTTTGTTTTACTTTTTCTTTTCTTAAACTAATGATGTTTTGATGGTAAAAACAGTATATAATATTATATACCAGTGCCCCCTTGGAAAAATTGGCCCTGGGCGGTTACCCAGGTTGCCCTGGCCAAGGACCGGCTTTGAGTTATAATTATAAAGTAGGCCAATGGTTATTTTTGTTAGTTTTCCTCTATAATGGTTAAAACTGTTGCAATGCCAACTGATAACGTACCTACGGCTGTCAACGAATACTTTCAGATGCGGATAGTGGCATATCCGCATCCGCATCCGAAATCATTTTCGGTCTGTATCCGCGGATACGGACGGATATCGGATAATTATCCGTTCTGCTAACGATCGATAAATTAATGAACATAAATGAAATTTTTTAAGTTTAATATTACTTTTTTTTCAACCCAATTGTTTACTAAAGTGCTAAAAATAAATAAATATGATGATAATTTATAATTTTGATCAATTAACATGTATTTCGTAGACTTTCAACTTTATGACGTAGTGAATTTGTATATTTAATTATGTTAAAATACACATAATTTAAACTATAAACATTTAAAAAAAAATGGATGGAAAATTTTCGGATGCGGATTGGCTATCTCTCGTAAGATTCGACTTTGATTAAAATTTCGCCGAATACACAAAAATTTATACGGTTTCGTTTCCGATTCCATTTCAGTCAATAGTTACTATTCTGAGTCGGAGAAGCTTCTCTCCATCGCCTTCTTCTTAAATTGCAATTGTTTTCTAGGGTTTTGTCGTGGTATTGGAGCAGTTATTATTCACTCAATTCAGGTTTTTTTTTTAGTCAATTAAGTGATACTTTTCCCATTTCAATTTGGGTATCATTATTTTTCCAGTCGATTAAGTGATATTATCGAAATTAAATATTGTTTGTAGAACTTTTTTTTATCGAAACTTGATTTTTTTTCTCTAATTGGCTGCTTTTAGAAAATTGAAATGGGATATTGTTTATAGAATTTATTTTATAGAAAACTGAAATAAGATACTGTTATAGAAAATTGAAATGGTGTATTATCTCAAAATGAGATATTATTTGTAGATATTTTTTCCACTTGGCTTGGACGGCGCAACCACTGCCTTTCATACTAAACTATCAACAACTAGGCTCTTCACATAATTTTTCACTTAATCAACTGATGTTGTTATGTAAACAAGTTTGTGAACACTTCATTAACTAGGAAAATGTTGTTTTTAAGCACTTAATCTACTAATGTCATTAGGTAAACTAGTGTGAACCCGTGCTTCGCACACGGATTGTGCATAACTCTTACTTTAAGGACCTTGATATGATTACATGAGTATGTGATACATGTTCAAGTTGTAGAAACTTGTGTCAATACCCAGAACCGGGCTGCTAATCTGAATCAATGTGAAGTCAAGGAAGCTCAGACTACCAAAAGCCAAACTTACTACTATAGCATCATTCATCGTGTACTCAAAAAACAATGCCATTTTCAGTGGCTTAAGCATACATATATGATGTTGACTTATTAGCAAACAAATCATATAGGAACAAAGCACAATACTTATAACAGGAAAAATAGTCTCTTAAACGTAAACATATTTATCTCTAAAATAACATACAAATTAGAATAACTTGCGATGTCATTTACATGAACTATTACCCATATGTGGTCATTTGCAGCAATACAAAACAGGAAAGCAATATATAACAGACCATGAACAAAAAATGATAGCATGGCAAGTTCATCAAAGCACCTCCTATATCAATGAGGCTTCTAAGATTGTTTCACCCAAAACTTCCACTCTCCTACAGTCGCACCATAGGATAAAAACCAATATTTGTGCTCTTTGACTTTCATCTTCTGCATTTGAGTTAGTTGTTCAAACTTAGGTCCTGTAGTGTACGCTTTTCCACCATTTCTATCAACACAAATGTTACCAAGAAAAGAAATTTTTGCTGGTTCATTCAGCCCTTGCCTTATTTGTTCCATCGTTGTACATAATAACTTCTGGTTCGATGATTGATTCCAAGTCCAAACCCATTGCATCTGTCTCCTTATAAAATTTACATAACCAAAGGTCTTCATCCAACAAAATCTTGGACATGCGGATGCGGTTGTACTAAGATTCTTCTACTGCTATTTCTGCAAGTTCCTCAATTTGTGGTTCACTATAGCAGTCAGTAGTACAAAGTTTTGGAAACAGCTCCCGTTTCTGATTAGAAAACACCGAGTTTCTTAGCACGACCATTTTTGAAATCATTACACTGCATTAGCACTAAAAGCTGCTAAATGTTCATTGTTTTGCCTGAACTCAATAAGACTGTATTCTTCTCAGCAATCATCTGCATAATATAAAATGTTCAATTATAATTTCAGGATTAGTCAAACTATTTGCATAAAACTAAGAATTCACTATTATAAATTAACTTACATTTCATTGTCATTTCTAGGCAGCTAGATTTTTGTCAGCATTGTACTTTTGCTTTACACAAACACGCACACACACACACTCATATATATTTCCATCTATTTTAGAATTATACACACTAAAAATAAGCAAGTTATTATTCATGACCAATCCCTAAGATTTAAGATTTAATTCTGAAAAAATGGGGAGAAAGAAGAAGATGAAGTGATTGGCTTTAGTTTTATAAATGGTAACCTGAAATAATAGATCAAATCACCAAGTGTCGTTCAATGACATGTACCATGAAGGATCTTAAGTATTGTGCAAATCCTAGAAAGAAATTTTGGCGTATAATATGAAAAAAAGAAGACCATATTAGATTCTTTCTCATTTATTACATGTAAAGAAGGTTGTCTTACCATTCCAAATAGCAATTAGCAATCTCAATTAGTTGAATCACAGAAGACACGTGCAACAATTTTGCCAATTTAGGAGGATTATGTGTAAATATATTAATCAACTTTTGTAGACAGAGTAATTTAAGTGTTGAAAACGAAAAAAAAAACTTAAAAGTATAAAATCAAGTATAAATATTATTTTCAAACAAAACACACCTTAAATGGAAGCATAACATTTGATGTTGGCGAAGAAGTAACCATGTTAAGGAAAAAGGATCCTGCACTGCTGAAGAAGCAGCAGAATCCTGAAGGTTATTAACCGACTTGTCACTCTCATTAAAGTTATTATAGCTTCCTACAAATGCTACATTATTGAGAGAATAGTGCAAACTATTATTCTTTCCAAATCATCGAAAGTTGAAGTACATACAACTTACATAACCAACTCTTCTATGAAAGGAAACTCCACTCACCCTAAAAAACACTTTTGCTTATACACTGAAAGGAAACCCAAATCAGCCACAATTTTTATGTTCAAACCTCCTTATATACTGGAATTACCCATTTCTTGATAGTACTCATGTACATTAAAAGGTTACCTCAACTTGTTATTTTATTTTAGGAAATAACCATATACCTAAATTTACCTTTACTCTTTGTTCACCAAGTTCACAGTAAAAGCACTATTACTGCTATTTGATTCTTCCTGGATTATAAAGAAATAACAAAAAAGACAGTTCTATAGTTTTACTGGAAACTTTATAAACCATCCAGCGAGAGTTCTTGATTTACACGAAAGTGGCTTAATTTACACAATTCTATATGCAATAGATACTTTAATATTCACTAATTGCTTTATCTTCGTTGAATGATCATCACATATTTCTTTCTTTATTACTTTGACACATACACCAAGGTTTCTACCAAACAATAATTTCAGACAAAGTAGTAAATGTTTGATGTTAATGATCTGTTAAAGTTGCTATATCTAACCCATCACGTACCTTAAATTTTCACATTGTAGTTATCCTTGTTTGCTAAGTTTAAAGCGCACATACTAAAGCCAAAATAGATAAGAAAATGACCGCAGTATTTTTTGTTGTAATTAAGCTAATATCTTGTTGAAACAATTAGAACCAAACAAATTCAGTTTTATACTGCATAAAGCTATTGGCAGTTCATCGTTGTTTTAATTATTTACTTCCTACAGTAATGCTAATACTTCAAATATAACCATCCTTGATTAATATTTTCATTATTTCTGATTAAAACTTCCATATAGCACATAGTCAACCTTATTTATTCTCAATGTTTCCTTGATATATATTCTATATATAGTACTAATCCGATTATTTCAGCAATAATTTCCTTTCATTTATGTATTTTATTGTTTATTATTGACAGGAGAACACGTTATAGGAAAAAAGATAAATACATGGGGTAGATCAAACTCATTGTTATCAACTGACTAAGAATATAAAACAAAACTAAAATTGTTTCTTCAAACTATTCGGAATCAGTCGCAGAACCACATTACATAGTAAGCGTAAGGTCCAAACAACAATTTTAACATAAATATTCAAAGACTTTGTGCAACAAAGACATAAAGCATACAAACATTCAACTCATTATTCTTTTTTTTTTTTTTTTTTTCAACATTGGTAGACAATTCAACGTGAAGCTTCTTGCTAATCTATCTTCCATTTAGCATATCTTGTATACTGGTTCTTTCCTTCTCAAGTCCATAAGAAAAAGGAAACTAATAATTTTATGTTCGGTTTATTTACATAATAACGAAAGATAAGGCAGTATTTGGTCCCAACATAAATCATTCGTTATCTTCAAAATAACAATACTTCTAAGAAACATGAAAATCACACTTAATTTTAGAAAGTAACAGAGACACTCAAAATTAATAGTTGATATAAATCTACTTTCCCTAAATAGAATAATTGATTAGAATTCTGAATAGTTATCATGCATGTGTTAGGAAAGTTAATAACTACATAGACATAATAATCATCATACATTATACAGTAAAAATATTAAATAAATTCAAATCTTATTCAAAAAAATTATCATGCCTTTATGCAGGCTGCACTTGAATTGAAATAACTCTTTTGCGTTTCTTTCTCTGATCAACATCAAATTTTCAGCCAGAATGTGTTGATATCTCTTATTTAATAACAAAACATTAGCATCTCAATTTTGAGATATCTATTAGTTAATATTAAATCATTAACACATCACTTTAGCCTATGAGAAACAACTGATAAAATAAAACTTCTACATGAAATAACATTTTATTTGAAGTGCATTCCCTACATAGGCGATTTCATAAACCATGGTCCCCGCTACTAACAAAAAACTGAAAAGAAAAATACATAGAAGTAAATGAAAAGAAACGACGTTTAACATATGTAAATGGGGTTAATCATGCTGTAAATTGTATTGGAAATAGGTTATTTCTTTTATAAGTTTTACCTTACTGAGGAAAAAGAGGTTGGAAGTCTTTTTCTCAATTTTGTTTGCTCCCACTCAAACTCGCAAGTAGTGGCGCAGTGGTATTGCACCCGCTTCCCGTTAAAGGGGTCGCAGGTTCGATACCCGACAACCCTACTCCCATTTTCAAGACGCGGAGGTGGGTTCCCGTTAATCCAATAACTGGTTGGGGACATCAAGCCTCTGTGCTGGGCTGGCTTAAATCATGTTCTGTCTGTGGTCGGACCAGGCAGTTCGGGGGCTCTCCTCCTTGTGGGGTGAGTTTTTTTAAAAAAACTTTCTCTACGATGCTACATTGATCTCATAAATTGTGATTCTTATTTCGAATGATAAAATGACCAATATTCTGGTTCTATGTTATTCATCGCTAGATGATCATTTCAGTCTATTTTGGTAGCCACTTGCACTAATCAACATCAGCTCTCTCTCAATATCTCTATGAATTGCACACTTAAATGATAAATTATTCTAACTATCATCAAGCTAATAATAATTTTATAAAAAAATTGAAAACTAACAACATGTGCAATCCCATTGAATTAAAAAGAAATCTTTTGACTTCAGAAATAAAATTTGCAAATCTAAATAGCAAACAATGTATGCAAGCATCATCATATTTTTAGCGCTCAAAGGACATGTCACCAAATGAAATAAACCATGCGTACACATTCAGTATAAAATAGAGCATATCAATGATAATATATATATATATATATATATTTATATTTATATATTTTTATTTATTTATAATCTTGATTGCAAATATTAGAATCAATGACAATCTGTAAATATTTAAAATATATTTTTAACAACAATTTAGATGCGAAAATTTTATAAAGTTGCAAGAGATATTACTGATAAGCAAAGTCTGGTTGTATCCAACTCAATGATAGGATATATTTATCTATCAAAATCATCTCATCATTTAGTCCACTCGATTTAGCTAGTGAACAAACCTTTGATTTATTTCAGCAGCAAATAACATAATGGTAATTGTTACTGTTTAGTTTCACTAAGAAGAAAATCAAGGATTTTGTTGATGTATGTACTAAGGAAGCATGTTAAGAATAAGAGTTACTAAATTAAAGACAAAAATATTATTTCAATACATAATTTAACATTATAGAATCAATAAGCAGTTCAAAATTCAGAGAGGTCATATTGGTAATTTGATAACGTCACATGTGCCTTTATGGCACACGTTAACATTTTCCTAAAATTAGCTTATTACTTTATTGGATGAATAACATATTAGAATGCTTAAAAACCTTACATATATCATATTAACGCAATATTTAATATAAGGCTTTTTTGACTTATAATATCTATCTTACCCATATAACATAATAAATGGTAAGCATTAAGGAGTTAGAAAACAACATGAAACAAATGTTCTTTTTTATATCAGTCAGGTTTGAACAAAAAGTTCCAACTTAGTTTAATTAACACAAAAACAAAAGAAATAGATGATGAAATAGACTAATATATGTGTATATAGATATAGATATTTTTCATGTACAAAATGGGTTTGATCAACAAAATAAATAGTCCACGAAAAGTTATGCATGTTACTTTACCTCAGATAGTTCATTCCATAAATATGTAGTTTGAATCTGATCATATTGTAACTGCAGCTATGAATTTAAATTTAAATAAGTAAACCTGTCCACTTTATAATAGTGTCGGACAAACAGCTGACAACGTAGCTGAAAAAATAGTGGACACATGGATATGTATAAACCTAAACAAATCAAAAAGGTATAGTCATAAAATAGTTTACTGTGAAGTAGCTTAAAAAAAATATTTGGTATTATTAGTACAAACATATGACAGAACTATAGTCATAATATGCAGGCAGGCACTGATATACCTCCTGACAATTTAAGATCATAAATTATTCAACTGTCCAAGATGCTATGCTACTGTCCAATTTTTATAAAGTGTAAAACATGAAATTAGACACGCCACATGTACAAAAGAAAAATATTTCTCGGTACTACAAAAATAGAAATCCATTTCCTTATGTCGTGTAAGATCACGAATTTTTAGCACCGGTATGGTGTATTTAAAAAAAAAAAAAAAATTGGCCATATGGGAAAAATCAAAATAAAATACTCCAATTGCAGAGCTATGTGACTCTCATTTAAAAAATAAAAGAAGTAATTGCATACTTTGGTGAAAAGAATCAAAATATGCAGCCATATAACAAATCACATTTTTGCATTCTACATTGCACATGCCAATGAAAAGAAAATTTTTCTTTTGCTAATACGTCATTGACCTTCGACCTTCAACATAGCCCATAAAAAATTATAAAGTAGCATATACTTTAAATTATTTATACAAATGAACTTTGTTCACCCATGTATATAGGTAATAGCGACATGTTTCAGAAAAACATACATGTTTTTACGTATTTGTTCTACAAAACATCTTCCAAACTATTGTGCGCTAGAGGAGTCTGCACTTCTTTTTGCCGTGTTTGTTTAAAAATGGTTGTACAAAAGTATGAGTGACTACAACATTACCCTCTCATCAACTCTTCTAAATATCAAAACCTATGCACCATTTTTAACAAATAGCAATATAATGTCAGTTAATTGTACATGTATAACGTCATTTTGTATATGTTTTCTTAACAAAAACTACATTTATTTACAATTCTTCTATTCGTAACTATATTATTGTTAAATACCTATATAGTTAATAGTGGGAGTATGCGACGTATACAATAAAATAGGATAGTGTTTGTTTTTCATATAGTTTATAGTGGTAAAACATCGTAAAACGGTGGGAATATGCAGCATAGTGGGAATGCATTTACTTGTAATGTGTTTGCCCATCATATAGCTAATAGTGGTAAAGAGCGTAGATAGTAAGGATATATGTTAGCTGTGAATATGCAACAGTATAATACCATTTAAAAATAGGATAAATAATCCCGAATGGGTAGACGGTATGTTGAAACTCAAAATAACAGTGGTACACATAGCAATTTTTTTAATTAATACGTGTAACAAATTTCTTTTACAGCTCAAATAATGCTGGGGAATAAGTATAAAAGACACATTTAGTTGAAGGAAAGGACACACATGGTCTGTAAAAAACACAAAATCTACAAAATTGCAATTAAAGGGGAAGAAAACATGTCTTGTAAGTCAAGATACCTGCAAACGGTGAATGTTAGTCTTTGACTACATGCTTCTGCAGTTGGGATTTGCTTTCTTTGAATTGTATTAAGCCAAAGGTTTTGCAGAACCTATTAAACAATAGAAATGTTATTTTTCAGTGTAGGTTGATGCAAGTTGGGAAAGAATCACCTCTGCAAATGGTTTCAAGCACAAAATACACTAATTTTCAACTTACGGTTGAACCAACAATCCTTGTTTTCAAAATACATCAATTTCCAAATATTTCTGATGTAGAACAGGAAGATCGCCGAATTTATCAGTCAATCCCTCGATCGAGCAGAAGCCGAATAGGAAGATCAAAATAACCTATCGTGCCGAATCGACCTATTAGTTGATATGTTGCATAAAGATATTTCGCTATAGGGCCGCGCGGCGGCTGTTCAATGATATGAAATTAGAATTTGGTTGAAACTAATTTAGGGTTATTTTACAGGGATCGGGAATGAAAATAAATTGAAGCATCAACGATTTTGCAATAGAAAAAGGAAACGATTCGGATTTAGAGTGAAAACAAATTGAGGAATTAATTCTTTGCAATGGAAAAAAATGGAGACACTTCAAAGTATAGTATAGTATAGATATGCATTATGTTCTTCCTCTAGAAAAAATCAAACAAAATATACAATTTTTTCTTCATGAAATAAAAATAAACGTCTTCAAAGTAAAGGCCTGTTGAATTTAAAAGCTTTTGTAAGTAATAAAAATTGAGAAAGATCGATCCACTTAAACCATGTTCGATTGATAAATAATGAACATGCACATCCTGAAAATGAGTGAAGAGAATACCCTGGTGCAAGACAGTTTCTTAGGTATAATCTACAAAAAACCCGCTAGAAGAAAAAAAAATGAGGGCTAATCCTTGTATAGAAGCTCATCCTTCATAATTAAACCTTTTTGAAGGAGAACAAACTATTGTATAATCCAAACTACAAAACATATACACCTTAAAAACAACGGTCGTTGACTGAGAAACTAAGCAAGCTCAAGTATTCATGACCAGCACTCCAAATCCAAATTGGACAGAATAACTTTTTAAGAGCATAACATGCTTTAAGTTATCCAGTTCTATATTTTAAATGTACAAGTATGAGATCTAAATTTTAAATACAAATCATGGAAAATCGACATATTACCTGAGAACTTATCAAAAAATAGACAAATAACGTGATAAGGAGCATGTGGATAAATTAAAGATGGAGTATGACAATGTCCAAAAATCATTATAGTTAACTAAATATTCTTTAAACTTCAAAAGTTCCC
Source organism: Allium sativum (assembly GCA_030737875.1). Classification (NCBI taxonomy): domain Eukaryota; kingdom Viridiplantae; phylum Streptophyta; class Magnoliopsida; order Asparagales; family Amaryllidaceae; genus Allium; species Allium sativum. The sequence continues at coordinate 769,054,001 of CM060926.1, forward strand.
ATGACATTGCTAGAACTTGATCAATTTCAAATTTTATTTCTGCAAATTAGCAACGAACAATGCAATCCTCATTCAGCATATAAAACTATTCAGGTTTGACATGGTAGACATTCTAATTAAACACAGAGCATGCCTATTTCGAAAAATGAATAACAATTAGACCAAATATAGAGGAGGCATAAGCTTAGAAAAAGACATTCAATAAAACAAATAGCGATCGGTTGAAGAAGGCAGAAAAATGCTTACGCGGAAGGCAGAAACAGCGGCTAAAATTGATCCGCGAACGACGGCTAAAATGGAAAACCCGACGGTGGACGGCGGAAGGAAGATTGACGAAGGAGCTGAAAATCGACCTACGGACGAAGAAGATTCAGGAAGGAGGGAGCCGGACCGCGGCGTATGGTCTGTAGATGGAGTTGCCCTAGGAAAATCCGACGAAAAGGGGAAAAAAATGAGGAAGTGAGGATACCTAGGGTTTATAGCGCAAAAGGAATGAATGGCAAAAATAGGAGAAGCCGCTATTGAGATTGTGGGCACAAAGGGAACGGCTAGGCATGGAAGGAGGCAGGAGATGGTAGGGGAAACTGAAGGCGAAGTGGGAAAAAGAGGAATTAAAAAGTGAGAAGACGAAAGGAAGGAACGTGAAAATTTGATTCACGTAAAAAAGACGATTCAGTAAACATTTACACGTGTCATGCCCATAAGAAGTCCTAACAAAAATTAGAGGGGGCTTGAGAGTTGCCCAAAAACAACTCATCTTTAATAGTATAGTATAGACAAGTTTGTGAACACTTAATTATGTAGGAAAATGTTGTTTTTGAACACTTAATTTGCTGATGTGGTAGACTAAAAATTATTAGGTAAACAAGTTTGTGAACACTTAATTACATAGAAAAATGATGTTCTTAAAAATAGCTTTGCTACATCATGGAAACTATTGTTTATGCCACTAAGTGGTCAATATGGACAATACCATTCAATCGAAAGTGATGGTTTTTATAAAATATTTGGAAATTTGGGATTTATCGAAACTTGAATTTATTCTATAATTGATTGCTTGTATGAAGTTTGTTTATTCGAAACTTTACTAATGTTGCGTATGTTTCTCTGAATTTCCACCTAGCAGGTGCAACATTATAAGAAGTGTTGATCCTCCCATCATCAGTCTAAACTCTAGAGGACAAACTCTGACCATTTAGGTAAGCATTGCTTTTCCAAATCATCTCTCAATTTCTACTCATTATTTCCCTGTTTGTTTTTTATCCTTCGATCTACGCATGACAAATGTTTGTGATTTTCCTTGTGCCTTCTACATTAGTTTAATTCATTTTGCTATGGAAAAAATGACAAATGTTTGTGATTTTTCCTGTGCCATCTACATTAGTTTAATTCATTTTGGTAGGAAAAAATATTTGCATATAAAAAAATTAGTAAAGTTTGACCAGTTTGAAGCTACAAAATCATTTCTATTAAAGATGGAAGTTAATGAGAGGATATTCTAATATTTTGGCACTTTTTGAGATAATTCTTAAACTAAACTAACATATACAAACAAAATACAAAAGTATAAGTTCATAAAAAACTGCATTATGTTATATGCAACTTCTGAATTTTTAACAAAATACTGAAAGAGAGATTTATCACTATACAATGCGAGAAAGTTATAAGTTACTATTAAGGTGTCTTTAACTTATAAATACATATCGTTATACAATTAGCAATTTTTTTGTTATAGTTTATGCATTCAAATTTTAAGTTTTAAACTATTATTAACGAACATTTATAATGATTTTTAATTAGTTGATATGCCTTTTTTTATTTATTTCAAATCTTAGGTTTGAGTTTGTATTTATTTACTTATGAAAGATCAATTCTGAAGCTGAGGAAAGCACTCAATGTAAACATATTAAAGACAATAGCTATCACCAAATCTAGTAGGAGAATATGGAAGCAAAAAACTGCTAGGAGTCAGGCACACAAAGCTGACACATATAATTGGATCATCAGGATAATGATCAAAATAAATTCAAGTTTCCATAAGTAGATATCTCAGACTTCAATAATGAGAGTAACTCTTCTAACCTCGATTGTTTCTTCCTAAGAACCCAGGTATATGGTGAAAATCTAAGCCATTTCACGTGATTAAGCTCCAGTTTTGAACTAATGTTGCAACTTGCTCACTTTATGCATCTGTTTCTTGATGAGTGAATACATAAAACTAAAAATAGAATAAGAAATCATGCGCATCACTTAATATAATGAATTAGATTAAAATCATTTCAGTTGTATAAGTAAATATGGCATAGAATTGAGAATATACCTGAATGACGGCTCAATTATATTGAGAAGAGAGTTTGGACAAAGTTCAACATACTCAGCAATGCATGTACATTACATTGGAACTTCATTGCACAAATTAGAAATGCCTGATATGTATTTAATCTAACTCTCGAAGAATTTATTCGAGAATCATAGAATAGGGCATGACCTTTATGCCTCATGTATTGACATGACTATCTTTAAACTTGAAATGGCTTTATTGTTTAGCTCCACTGTGATTATAGAGCTTATGGGAATGCCTATGTATTTGTTGTTTTGGTACCACCAGTTAGTGGTTTTTAGTGCTAGCGTGAAGTTCTTGATTATTAATGGTGCGGTTATGATGATTTAAAAATATTTCGAAAAACGAATCCATAATTAAAGAGACAGCTGATACCTAAGGCCGGAGAATAAATTAACCAAGGAATTGTTACTTATAGCATATATGTATAGACTTTGTTGTCATTGTCGATCGAAATCCTAATAGCTAACTTTAAGATAGTAGGGGAAAACCAAAAGAAACAATTGCAGGTTTCACACATGTTTAATATATTATAGGAACAGATATGATTTACTTGTAGGTTTGTATACCTAGAGAATGATTATACATGTTTGCAGCAAATACTGATGAGTATCTTCCATGAAAACAACATTATAACCTTGTATGTTTAACTTGAACCTCTAAAGGCTGGAAGTTAGTAAGCAATCCACTCCATGGAAGACTGAACACCATCCATGCCAATTTATGGACAATTTTGAATAGAATGAGACTGTCCAGCATAAAAATCAAGCCTAAACATGGAGAAATATTGAAGTTTGGAAGTTAATAACCAATGTAATGCACTTATTCCAAAAACTCAATTTTTTTTCATATTAATTTTTAATTTTTTAAACAGTTCAATGCCATTCAGATGCAGTATATGACTCATATATGATTATAGAGCCATTTGGGTAGTCAAGAGCGCTTAAGTTCAGCTGTTTGTGTCGGTTTAATTTTTTTACAGTTTATATCTGTATATGGGAAACTATATCTTCTTATCACTTAAACAGAGAGAAATATGTCTTTTACGTTTACTTCGTCCACTGAGATTTTATTATTTATGTGCCTTCTGTTTATGCCACTTTTTTTTGTTGGCTCTTCCAATCTCTTCCCTGTTGCTCTTGTAACTTGTTGAAATGAGTGTTTACAATAATTTATATGGTAATGTGATAATACAGAAATAATCAATAGGATATGAAGATGATTGTTATATAACGATGATTGTGGTATAAGATGTATCCACCTAGAAAAGTGGTAGATACATTTTGTAATGGTGCACCAAATGAAATGAATGACTAACATTAAGGCATCTTCTAAGATCCCTGCTTCCGTTCTTAGATCCCCGCTTCCATTCCCTAATACAACAGGGTTAATAGTCCAAATGAATAAGTCATGCCTAAATCAAGGTTTAATATCGGTGTATCTGAGTGAACCATGTAGGGATGCTCACCGATTTAGGTAATGTTCCCTTATAGAAGAAAGAGTGACATACGAATTGATAGAGGCTATGAATAACGAATAAATGACTAATGCGTTGAATGAATAAAGACATTGTTAGCCTACTTTGTGGTTAGGCTACACAATGCTAGAACAAGACTCTACAAATAGGTATGAGGGAGAAATTGGTTACAGGAAATCGGATCGGATCGGAAACCTCCGAACCGAATCCTACTCACTTTGAAACAAACAGCGTAGGAGGTGGTGAGCAGGAAACACATCCGGGTCGGATCAGCGCCTTCCGATCCAAACCATGGCGTTGTGCTTGGAAAGCACGATTTCCTTCAAATGCAGAGCTGTTACTCACCCAATATCCCACGTTCACTCACGATTGTTGTGCGCTGGCAACATCTCAGAGCTCCCACTTTCGAACCGAATGGGATGGCTGCCACGTGTACCCAAACCGGAGGCCTTCCAAAGGAATTTTCCGCCTATAAATACACCTCCAAGCCTCATTTGAAAGGATATTTTGGCAAATTGTTGGCTCTCTCCTCCATAGAAACCGAATTTCACTGTTTTATTCAGATCATTATCAACTTTTAGAGCGTATTTCATCAATGATTTAGTGAAATTATTCATTGTAAAAGTGAGATTGAATGAAGACAAGCATTGTATTTGTATTTTAATCATCAATCAACGAGGTATAAAGTATAGGCTCTTTAATGCCGAACCACTATAAATCGTGTGTTCTCTTTATTTTTTCTCTTTCCTTTATCATTGAATTGAGTGATGTATAGATATTCACGCAACCTTTTTAAAATTATTCATGACTTAATCTCTTATATCGATCACATGAAGGAAATAGCCGATTATGACGAAAGCATCTTGAAAAATTCAGAGAAGGACTTGGAAGATGCACAGGCTCAGCTCGCACTTGCTCAATGGGATGCTGACAACTGCAAAAAACAACATGAGGAGCTACAGAAGCGCTATCACACTTTATTGGAATCACATAGCCAAGAACACTTAGATCTAAAGAAGCAAGCTGAGGATGCTAAATCTGAGAGTGTTAAAGCACAATTGGCTTGCACTACTCTTGAACAGGAGTAGTCTGAGTAAGCGAAGAAAAATACTGACTTGGAAAAACGGAACGCTGAATTGGAAGTTAAATTAATGGAGGCTGAATCTAGAGTTGTCCTAGCTGAAGGGAATGCAAGCATCGCCATCAAATCAGCCGAAGAGGCCCATACACAGTTTTCTGCGGCCCAGAAGGAACTGGATGGTTATGGTGAGTTAATGACAGAATTTTTTGCCCAGGTGATCCGTTATCGGGACATTGCTTGGATCGAAGATTATCCGACAACCTTGGTTTACGTGTGGGACCAAATCATTGAATTGGAGAAGAAAGAGCTTAAGGTGGACTCCATCGATGAAAACAAACTTATGGAGAAACTTCTAAGGTGCGAAGAACCGACGCGCTTGGCTGAAGGACGCAGACTCATTGTTGCAGCTATAGAAGAAGAGAAACGCCAGGTTAATGGGAAAAATGTTCTTGAAACTGGTTCTTCTTCTGCTATCTCCGGGGATACCGTAACAGAGGGATAAGACCGGAGAATCCGGGAATCCCTAAAGCATTCCTTCTATCTCCCATTCCTGAGGCGACACCAGAAACCCTCGCTACCCCAATCGAGAATTCATCTGAAGGTATCTACATCTTTTCACCTCAGTTCGCTAGAGCTATCTCAACCTTTCGCCACATTATTGGACAAACAATTGAAAAACCTATCATTTCTCCTGAGCTAATACCAGTTATTTCTCATTCTATAGGTGCACAGCCAACCGAAAAGGTCATTGAGAATCGAGAAGAGGTCACTGATACCCAACCCACTGAAAAGATCTATGAGAAGCATGACGAGGCATCTGGCTCGAAATCTGTCGAGAAAGCCAAGGATAAGGAGGAAATTGTTCAAAAAGCTCCCATGCCACCTAATACCGAAACTCCCAAACACAGGGACATGATCGATGCCTTGAAAGATGATGGCGACGACGATGGTTATGAGGAAGACGAAGATGTTATTGTAACTAGAGATTCAGGGAATGTCAATGACATGATTTTGGCTGATATGAAGGCTCAACAGGATAAGCTTTTAAAAGCCAAAACAGAGGAAGAAGATCCCGAGGCTGTTAAACCTCTTGTAACAATCCCTGCTGGGTCCAGCTTAGTTGTTAAACTCTCAACTAGGTCGATTACTGAGGAGCTTGCAAAAAATCTTCTATTAATCCCAGCGCTCCAGTTCCAGGGAAGAAGAAACCAAAGCGAATCATGACCAAGGCTGAAAAAGAGGAGAAGGAAAAATTTAAAGATGTCAAGAAAGCGAAGTCCACTTCGAAGTCTAAGTGAAAGACAGCTTTATTTTTTGTTTTGCTTATCCCTGGTTCGCAGTTGTTATAGCGAGTGTGGCCCTCACTTTTCTTTATTTAGTCTTTTTGTATGAATCTGCAGTCATGTAAATAAAGTAATTTTGTTTTCCACTATGTTAAGTACTGGCAAGTTTGTTACTAGTTTCTATTAGTGTCGAAAGATAAACAAGCATAAGTGATAAACAGTAATTTTAAGTCATAGTTTTATCTCCTTGCAAATGTATAGATAGAAAAATATCACTCGCAGAGATTGCTACTTAAATAAAATAAGTAATTAGCGATGGGGGGTGGGTATGTATGCCCCCACTCAATCTTGAATATAATGCCTGATCAGGGCTTGTTCGAGATTGATTAGGTTCGACATCAGTCTGTCCACAGTCCTTTAGTGGGATTAAGATTCTTTATCCATTGGTACTTATTCCTAGTACCTTTATACTCTCCTGTCGTGCAGTCAGGTTAGAGAGGATTCGAGGCGGTCTTTTGTCATAGTGCACCTTCACGCCTCAGTGACGTCATCTTCCCGTCCTTTATACGATTCGTGAGAGTTAGAGTTTTGGGATGTCAACTTTCCATGTCGTTACGCAAACAATTATCCCATTTTCTATAATATCGATTCGAATTTCTAATGTTTTCAACTTACATTACGACAATCACAGGAAATGAATGAAATAAAATTCGAACAGTAAAAGTAAATCACACACAACATTTTATAGTGGTTCGGTCAAGTCGTGACCTACGTCCTCTTTGTAATCTTTTGTTTATACTAACCAGACTTTTCTAGGCATATAGTGTCTTTTTACATGACATATAAAACACAAGAAAACAGTACAAGTTTAAGTTAACTTGAAAGCTCCTGTATCAAGCTTCCATTGGATGGTATATAACCCTTCCCACTTTGGACCTAAATGAACTGGAGGCGGGAGGACTCGCTTTAGTACTAAATCTCCAGGTCCAAAGGTCCAAGGGCGAAACTTTTTGTCATAATAGCGTGTCACTTGGCGTCGATACGCAAGTCCGCTTCGTCCTTTTTATCCTCAACCATGTCCAGGGACTCGAGGAGGAGCACTTTGTTTGTCATCGGGTCATAATATGTCACCCTATGAGAGGGGACTTTAAGCTCCACCGGAATTACCGCTTCTGATCCAAACAAGAGTGAGAAAGAGGTTTACCCGGTAGCCATCTTGAAGGTCGTCCGATAGGCCCACAAAGCTAGCGGTAATTCGTCAACCCACATGGCCTTTGCTCGTTCCAACCGCTTTTTAAGAATGGATTTAATGACTTTGTTTATCACTTCAACTTGCCCGTTAGACTGTGGGTGAGCTACGACAGTATACCTCTTGTCGTTCTTATATTTTTGGCAGAAGTTTCTAACTTCCGCGCTATCGAATTGGGTTCCATTATCGGTTATAATGGTTTTTGGTATTCCAAATCGACAAATGATATTCCTGACCACAAAGCTTATCACTTTTCTTGTCGTGATCATGGTTAAGGGTTCGGCCTCCACCCATTTTGTGAAATAATCCACAGCCACGATCGCATATTTAGCTCCTCTTTAGGCGATTGGCAGGGTCCCGATAATGCCTAATCCCCACATTGTAAATGGCCATGGACTGACCATTGATTTCAACTGTCTTGGGGCGACCTTGGAACTTTAGCAAATCTTTGGCACTTGTCGCAGTGTCGTGAGTGATCAGCCGCGTCTCTATTTACGATAGGCCAAAAATAGCCATATCATAATACTTTCTTCGTCATAGTTTGGTCTCCGGTATGATCTCCACACTCACCCTCATGTACTTCTTTTAGTACACGCTTGATGTCCTTGTGTGCTATACACCGGAGTAAAGGCATGGAAAATCCTCGGCGATAAAGGATGTCGTCCTGTAAAACGTATCTTGTGGCTTTACATATTATAGCTCGTCTCTGGCTCTTTTTCGATGGGAGAGTTCCACTTCTAAGGTAATTCTTGATCGGTGTTATCCATGCTCCCTTTCTGGCTCAGCTTCCAGGGCTAATTCGACTACCATCTGGTCAAAGCTTGGTGATTCCAATATCTCTATTGGAACCCTCTCGGTTTCTTCTGGGTTGTCAGAACTTGCTAACTTAGCCAGTCGATCTGCCTTTTGGTTTTCTGCTCTCGGGATGTGAGTTATGCTGTAATGTTCCAGGTTACCTAGTAACTCCTCTACTTTTTCAAGGTAAGTGACAAGCCAGGGTCCCTTGGTTTCGAATTCCTTTCGAACTTGGCAAACAACTATCTTGAAGTCACAAAATATGTCCAATGTTTTTATCCCTACTTCCTTAGCGAGTTTTACCCCAGCAATCAGGGCCTCATATTCAGAGTCATTGTTGGTGGCTAAGAATTCCAACCTCAAGGCATAGTAAACGGAACGTCCTTCAGGAGTAGTTAGAACAACTTCGGCGCTGGACCTCCGATCGTTCTTAGCCCCATCCATATGTAACTTCCACGGGCTAAGCTCTAACTTGTGCTCTGAAGTGACAGTCTTGTCATCCACTACTTCTTCCTCAGGGATTGTGATTCTGCTATAAAGTCAGGTAGGGCCTTTCCCCTTATTGATCTTCTTGGCTGAAAATTTAAATCAAATTCGCCCAACTCGATGTTCCACTTAGAAATCGTCCTGATGCTTCAGGTCATTGTAACACTTGTCTCCCTAGATGATCGGTGTATATGACTATCGAGTGAGCTTGAAAATAATGACGGAGCTTTCGGGATGCAATCAAGAGACTATAAGCGAGTTTTTCTATTTTCAAGTAATTTCATTCTGCCGCTGCCAACTTCTTACTCACTTAATATACTTTCCTTTGAATCTTGTCTTCTTCACGCACTAGAGCTGTGCTGACAGCATGAGATGAGACTGCCAAATATACGAATAGATCCTCATGATCCACTGGTTTCGACAGGGCTTCTCTAAAAAATTCAACAAATTTTGGAAGGCCTCTGCATAGTCGGGGGTCCATTTGAAATTACGTTTCCCTCGTTTGATTAAATCAAAGAATGGAACACACTTGTCCGTGGCTTTGGAAATGAATCTACTCAATGCCGCAACTTTCCCGGCTAAGCTTTGAGCGTCTCTAATCTTCCGCGGTTCTTCTATGTTCCGGATTGCTGCTATTTGGTCAGGGTTGATTTCGATTCCTCGAGAACACACAATGAAACCAAGGAATTTCCCTGATGGTACCCCCAAATGAGCATTTTAAGGGGTTCAGCTTCATCCTGTGCCTCCACAAAATGTTAAACATCACCGCCAAATCTTTCGTATGATTAGAAGACTGCCTGGACTTCACAAGCATGTCGTCCACATAGACTTCCATCATTTTCCTGATCTGATTATAGAATATTTGGTTTACCAAGTGCTGATATGTGGCGCCGACATTCTTTAGTCCGAATGGCATCACCACATAGCAGTATAATCCCAAATTCGTGATAAAACTTGTATGCTCTTGATCTGACACATGCATGGGGATTTAGTTATACTCTGAATACGTGTCCATAAAGGAGAGAAGTTCGTGTTCGGCTGTCGAATTCACCAACTGATCAATCCTATGAAGTGGGAAGCTATCTTTTGAGCAAGCTTTGTTCAAATCGGAAAAGTCAATGCACGTCCGCCATTTTACATTTGATTTTTTAACCAAGACGGGATTCGATATCCAGTTGGGATATGTCGAATCTCTAATAAACCCATTGTTCTTTAGTTTCTCTCTGCTTCTTCCTTTAAGGCTGCTGACCTTTTCGAGCCCAACATACATTTTTTCTGCTTGACTGGAGGTTGGTTTGGGTTTAAACTTAATGAGTGGCTCATGACCGTGGGAGGAATTCCACACATGTCTGCATGAGTCCAAGCAAACACATCGAGGTTTGTTCTCAAAAAATCAATTAATTCCTTCGTTCGGAAAGAATCCAAATGAGACCCAATCTTCAATACCTTTGTCGGGTCGTCGCTATCGATTGGGATATCAATAGTCGCCTCATTGGGTGTCGCCTTTCTAGTTCCTGGTTCTTCATCTTCCCTAGGATCGATGTCTTCAGGAACTTCGTCAGGCGATTCCCTGGGCGGTATAATCTTTAGCTGCTATGCTGAATTCTCCTTAACATGAGAGGAAGTGTTTTTAGGTTCTATGTTTAACCCTTTTAGCAACATCTTCAATTCTGCAATGTAGCAAGCTCGTTCGGTGGCCTGATCACCTCTCATTACTCCCACTCCCGCTTCGGTCGGGAACTTCAACAATAGGCACCAGGGCGCGATGCAGGCCCTGAATTCTGCGAAGGTCGGTCAGCTCGAAAAGGCATTATAGGGTGAGTCGATGTCTAGAACTACAAATGGGAGGATTCTTACTCTCCGGCGATCTCCTTGTCTCAATGTCACTGACAGTTCTACATATCCTATTGGAGCTGTCAAGGCGCCATTGAAGCCACGTATCCATCCCTTACAAGGCTTCAAATCTTTCAACTCGAGTTTCATTTGATCGAATGCTTTCTTAAAGAGAATATTAACCGAGCTCCCATTATCCACTAATACTTTATGAACTAGAGCTAGACCGATAGTGGTGGTGATCACTAATGGGTCATCGGTAGGTGATTGAACTCCAGTATCATTTCTATTATGAAATATGACATCGTTTTCTGTTTCTTTACCAGGGCGATATCTTCGAAGTTACTGCATTCCCCTACATCAAAGTACTTGGCCGCATTAACATGTTGCCCTGTAGCTATGGCCAGCTGGATGGGGACCCCTACTATAGTATTGATGACGATTCCTTTACCTTTTTGCTGAGCTGTGGGTTTTGGAGCAAGCTGATTTTGATTCGGGGCTTTCCCTCCTTGCCCCCGTCTCTTGGGACAACCTTATATTCATCTAACTTTCCTTCCCGCAACAATTTTTCAACAAAGTCCCTTAAATGCCGACATTCATTTGTAGAGTGACCGCGGGTTCCGTGAAACAGATAAAATTTTCCGGTCGCAAGCTCCTTCTCAGTGGAGTCTCTGGGAGGAGGCTTCTTATACTGCAAGACATTGTAAGTATCCAAGGAGATATTTTCCAACGTATCATTCAACGGTGTGTAGTTTTCAAAAGTTTAGAATCGAGGTTTTTTCCAGAATTGTTTCCTCGATTTCTATTTCCTTTATTGTCGTTTTCGTTCCTGTTGCCATTTCCTCCATTTAAATTTTCAGCCAAGGAGATCAATAAGGGGACATTCCCTAGTTGACTTTCTAGCAGAATTCACAATCCTTGAGGAAGAAGAAGTGGATGACAAGACTGTCACTTCAGAGCACAAGTTTGAACTTAGCCCGTGGAAATTACATACGGATGGGGCTAAGAACGATCGGAGGTCCGGCGCTGAAGTTGTTCTAACTACTCCTGAAGGATGTTCTGTTCACTACGGCTTGCGGTTGGAATTCTCAGCCACCAACAATGACTTTGAATACGAGGCCCTGATTGTCGGGCTAAAACTCGCTAAGGAACTAGGGATAAAAACATTGGACATATTCTGTGACTCCAAGATAGTTGTCTGCCAAGTTCGAAAGGAATTAAAAACCAGGGGGCCCGGCTTGTCACTTACCTTGAAAAAGTAGAGGAGTTACTAGGTAACCTGGAACATTATAGCATAACTCACATCCCGAGAGCAGAAAACCAAAAGGCAGACGGACTGGTTAAGTTAGCAAGTTCTGACAACCCAAAAGAAACCGAGATGGTTCCAATAGAGATATTGGAATCACCAAGCTTTGACCAAATGGAAGTCGAATTAGCCCTAGAAGATGAACCAAAAAGGGAGTCATGGATAGCACCTATCAAGAATTACCTTAGAAGTGGAACTCTCCCATCGAAAAAGAGTGAGAGATGAGTTGTAATACGTAAAGCCGCAAGATACGTTTTAAAGGATGATGTCCTTTATCGCTAAGAATTTTCCATGCCTTTACTCCGGCGTATAGCACACGGCGACATCAAGCGTGTACTAAAAGAAGTACATGAGGGTGAGTGTGGAGATCATATCGGAGGCCAAACTTCGGTGAAGAAAGTATTACGATATGGCTATATTTGGCCTATCGTGAATAGAGATGCGGCTGATCACTCACGATGCTGTGATAAGTGCCAAAGTTTTTCTAAAGTTCCAAGGGCACCTCCAAGACAGCTGAAATCAATGGTCAGTCCATGGCCATTTGCAATGTGGGGATTAGACATTATCGGGACCCTGCCAATCGCCAAAGGAGGAGCTAAATATGCGATCGTGGCTATGGATTATTTCACAAAATGAGTGGAGGCCGAACCCTTAACCACGATCACGGCAAGAAAAGTGATAAGCTTTGTGGTCAAGAATATCATTTGTCGATTTGGGATATCAAAAACCATTATAACCGGTAATGGAACCCAATTCGATAGCGCGGAATTTAGAAACTTCTGCAAGAAATATAAGATTGAAAAGAGGTATATCGCTGTAGCTCACCCACAGTCGAACGGGCAAGTTGAAGCGATAAACAAAGTCATTAAATCCATTCTTAAAAAGTGGTTGGAACGAGCAAAGGCCATGTGGGTTGACGAATTACCGCTAGCTTTGTGGGCCTATCGGATGGCCTTCAAGACGGCTACCGGTCACACCCCTTTCTCACTCTCCTTTGGATCAGAAGCGGTAATTCCGGTGGAGCTTAAAGTCTCTCTCATAGGGTGACATATTATGACCCGATGACAAACAAAGTGCGCCTCTTCGAGTCCCTGGACATGGTTGAGGAGAAAAGGGACGAAGCGGACTTGTGTGCGTCGAGACATCGACGCCAAGTGGCACACTATTATGACAAAAAGGTTCGTCCTTGGACCTTTAAACCTGGAGATTTAGTACTAAAGCAAGTCTTCCCGCCTCCAGTTCATTTAGGTAAAAAGTGGGAAGGGCCATATACCATCCAACGGAAGCTTGATACAGGAGCTTTCAAGTTAACGATCGTTGATGGTGAAGAAATTCCTCGGGCCTGGAATGCCCAACATTTGCGGTGATACTTAATTTGAATTTGTACTGTTTTCTTTCGTTTTATAAGCCATGTAAAAAGACACGACTTGCCTAGAAAAGTCTGGTTAGTATAAACAAAAGATTATAAAGTGGACGTTGGTCACGACTTGACAGAACCACTATAAAATGTTGTGTGTGATTTACATTTACCGTTCGAATTTTGTTTCATGCATATCCTGTGATTTCCGTAATGTAAGTTGAAAACATTAGAAATTCGAATCGATATTATAGCAACTGGGATAACAGTTTGCGTAACGACATGGGAAGTCGACATCCTAAAACTCTAACTCTCACAAATTGAGAGAGTATAAAGGACGGGAAGACGAAATCCCTGAGGCGTGAAAGGTGCACCATTACAAAAAACCGCCTCAAATCCTCTCTAACATGATTGTACGATGGGAGAGTATAAAGGTACTAGGAATAAGTACCAATGGAAAAATAATCTTAATCCCACTAAAGGGCTGGGGCAGACTGATGTCGAACCTAATCAATCTCGAACAAGCTCTGGCCAGACATTATATTCAAGATTGAGTAGGGGCATACGTACCACACACCCCGTCGCTAGTTACTTATTTAAGTAGCAATCTCTACGAGTGATATTTTTCTATCGATACACTTGCAAGGAGACATAACTGTGACTTAAAATTACTGTTTATCACTTATGTTTGTTTATCTTTTGACACTGATAGAAATTAGTAACAAACTTTCCAGTACTTGACATAGTGGAAAACAAAACTACTTTATTTACATGACTGCAGGTTCATACAAAAAGACTAAACAAAGAAAGGCGAGGGCCGCACTCGCTACAACAACTGCGAACCAAGGATAGGCAAAACAAAAAATAAAGTCGCCTTTCACTTGGACTTCAGAGTGGACTTCTCTTTCTTGACAGCTTTAAGTTTTTCCTTCTCTGTTTCAACCTCTGTTATGATTCGCTTTGGTTTCTTCTTCCCTGGAAATGGAGCGTTGGGATTAATAGAAGACTTTTTAGCAAGCTCCTCAGTAATCGACATGGTTGAGAGTTTAACAACTAACCTGGACCCAGCAGGGATTATTGAAGAGGTTTAACAGCCTCAGAATCTTCTTCCTCGGTTTTGGCTTTTAAAAGCTTATCCTGCTGGGACTTCATATCAGCCAAAGTCATGTCATCGACATTCCCCGAATCTCCAGTTACAACAACATCTTCGTCTTCCTCATGACCATCGTCGCCGACATTATCTTTCAAGGCATCGATCATATCCCTGTGTTTGGGAGTTTCGGTATTAGGTGGTATGGAGCTCTTTCAACAATTTCCTCCTTATCCTTGGCTTTCTCAAAAGATTTCAATCCACATGCCTCATCATGCTTCTCATGGATCTCTTCAATGGGCTGGGTATCAGTGACCTCTTCTCGATTCTCAATGACCTTTTCGACTAGTTGTGCACCTATAGAATGAGAAATAATTGGTGTTAGCTCAAGAGAAATGATAGGTTCTTCAATTGTTTGTCCAATAATGTGACAAAAGGGTGAGATAGCTCTAGCGAACTGAGGTGAAAAGGCGTAGATACCTTCAGATGATTTCTCGATTGGGGTAGCGAGAGTTTCTGGTGTCGCCTCAGGAATGGGAGACAGAAGGGATGCCTTAGGGATTCCCGAATTCTCTGGATCATATCTCTTCGTTACGGTATCCCCGGAGATAGCAGAAGATGAACTAGTTTCAAGAACATTTTCCCCTTTAGCCTAGCGTTTCTCTTCTTCTATGGCTGCAGCAATGAGTCTGCGTCCTTCAGCCAAGCGCACCGGTTCTTCGCCCCTTAGAAATTTCTCCATAAGTTTGTTTTCATCGCCGGAGTCCACCTTAAGCTCTTTCTTCTCGCATTCAATTATTTGGTCCCACACGTAAACCAAGGTTGTCGGATAATCTTCGATCCAAGCAATGTCCTGATGACGGATCACTTGAGCAAAGAATTCTATCATTAACTCACCATAACCATCCAATTCCTTTTAGGCCGCAGAAAGCTGTGTATGGGCCTCTTCGGCAGATTTGATGGCGATGCTCGCATTCCCTTCAGCTAGGACAACTCTAGATTCATTCTTCATTAATTTGGCTTCCAATTCAGCATTCCGTTTTGCCGAGTTAGTATTTCTCTTCGCTAACTCGACCTTGTCATGTTCAAGAGTAGTGCAAGCCAATTGTGCTTTAACACTCTCAGATTTAGCATCCTCAGCTTACTTCTTTAGATCTAAGTGTTCTTCGCTATGTGATTCCAATAAAGTTTGATAGCGCTTCTGTAGCTCCTCATGTTGTTTTTTGCAGTTGTCAGCATCCCGTTGAGCAAGTGCGAGTTGAGCCTGTGCATCTTTCAAGTCCTTCTCTGAATTTTTCAAGATGCTTTCATCATAATCGGTCATTTCCTTCATGTGAGCGATATCAGTGATTAAGTCCCGAATATTTTTTTATAGGTTGCGCGAATATCTATACATCACCGTGTATTGCCAGTCCACTAAGTTTATCTTTGCTTTAGCATCACCCGCCCACTTCGAAGAAATATGCTGAAGTGAAGGAACCAACTGCAAATGATCAAAATAATGATCCAGAAATTGTTTCCTCAAATATGCCAGTTTTGCTTTGTTCTCGGAATCGAGCGACATGGGCTTACATAGGGATATCTCGACATTCCTTCGCTTGGCGGGTACAATGGATACTTTGCCTGACCTTTTTTCAGAAACTTTATATTTATCCTGCGATTCCGCACGATTTGATGGTGGCTTCTCTTGAACATGCTTCCCTTGGGCATGCTTCTCTTTAGGAGGAGTAGGAACTTTGGAATGTGGTTTGTCTCCTCCGTGACGATCTTGGTAGCTCTTGTACTTGTCTGAGTCTGACCGACTGGGAGAACGAGTGCGCGAAGAATGAAGATGACTGGAATCATAATGCCTCCTATCATCCCTGCCACGGCTCTCGATCATGTTCAGTGTCGGATTCAAATATAGCCATGCTTGTGCGGACTTTCCTGACATCATAGCGTGGGCGTGTCATTGTTCCTACACAAAGATATAAGTAAATTTTAAATCCAATGTTTATGCAAAGCACGGGTGCTGTGACGTGTAGTGCCAGTGTGTTGTGCATGTCCTAAGTGATATCTCCCCAACCAACCAGAGCCTGAAGTTTGGCCAGAATATGTAGTTTCCTTAGTGTAACATCCCGTATTTTCTATTAAAGTTATAGTAAAGAATTAAACAATAATTAATTTAAAATGTGAGAACTAAGGGAAACAGGTTACGCAATTGTGTTCGTCTCGGAATTCTGGTTGAGATAGAGCCCGAGTTTGCTTAAATTGGACTTCGTATGAAGAAGTTATGGCTGTCGGAAGTTTCCAGAAAATAAAAATAAAAATTCGAACAGCTCGAAAACAAATTCAAATTCGAATCAGAAGTCAGAAGCAGGCTGGGCGGGAAAATCCCCGCCCAGGACCCAGGTCGACCAGGGGGTCGACTCTAGTGTCGACTCCCCCCTTCGGGTCGACCTAGGGGTCGACCTACCCCCCCTCGGGCAGATCTGAAAGGTGATGATTTTGTGACTCAGAGCTGAGTCACTAGGGCTGAGGTGTCACCCTATCTTCACTAGATGGTTGTGGTTAACCCTAGGATCATCCGGCGGCTCAAATTGAGTTGAAATTCTATATAAACAACTGTAACGACCCACATTCTACGCATCGAGGGATCGTAGAATATTTATTTCTCTCACATACGAAGTCGTATGGTCATGTAACTTTGGGAGACGACTATTGGGATTATTTCCTATGTTCATGATTTTTGCCGATTTTTAAATGACCGTTTTGCCCATAGCTGATCTTGTTTTGATCATAACTTTTGACCGGAAAGGAATTTTGACCTGAAACCACTTCCATTGGCTTCAGATGATGGTTTACAATTCCGTAGATTGGTCACATTAGCCAAACGGACTCACCGTTTGGGAGATATGGCTGAAACAAGTTTCAGATAGTGAAAAACAGCTTAATTGGGCTTAACCGGTGATTAACAACTAGGCTCATTGGGGGGTTTCGAGATTAGAGGTACTTGAGGGTTGCTAGGGTTAGGATTTCAGATTTTCATTCATTTTCCAGCCACCACAAACTCTCTCTTCAATCTAACAATGGCCTCCATCATCTAAAACCACCTCTAATCACTTCTTAATCAAGTTTTGGCTTAAGCAACATCAAATCAAAGGGGATTAGCACCAAAGCAAGGTTAGAGCTGCTGTGTTACATTGGGAACATCGCCAAAACAGAGATTCATTTCAGATTTAAGTTTTATTTGTGGCCAAGTGAGTGACTTGCATAGTTTTGCACTAATTACGGTTAATTAGTGAAAATTAGCGAATTTATACATTAATAAATTCTGGAAAAATATTTATAAATTCGAAAATAATGTTTTAGACCTCTGTTAGAAATTTGGTTTGATTTGGTTAAGTTTTACTAATCATATCATTAGTTTTTCCTAAACATGCTTAAGGGAAAATGCGGGATTTTGGGTATGTTTGATCCATTTCACATGTTAAGATTGTTGTTTTGGTGTTTAAGGTCTCTTCTATTTGTTGCTATGACTGTTTGGAATGATTTGTGGTTGTTTAGAAAAGTTAGATTAGTCGAAAACGTCGTCGAATGGCGTAAACAAGTCGCTGGAAAAAGTTGCAGAAAATTATGCAGGGTTTCGGATCCGATCGGGTTAGGGGCTCGGATCGGATAGGAGAGCTGGGCAAGGAATCCAAACCGAACTGAAATCTAGCACAAAGGAAGTTTGGCAAGAAGGAAGGCCATTTCTTAGAGTTGGAGTTGGACAGAGGATCGGATCGGAGCTAGGGAGTGGGATCGGATCGGAGTAGGCAAGCGAGCGTGATCGGATCGGAGCTAGGGAGCAGGATCGGATCGGAGTAGGCAAGCGAGTGGGATCGGATCGGAGCAGGCAAGCTGGAGCAGGAGGGATGAATCGAACCGAATGGAGCGTGGCACCCGAACCGAACCGAGTGGGAAGCCTGGAGATGATTTATCCGAACCGAACCGACTGAAGCAGATTGGACCAAACCGAATTGAACTTCCATCTCTTCTACGCAACGACTCTTTTGAAGACTAACTCCAATTCAACCAAAACCCGAGATGCAAAGAAAGTCCAAATAGGAAGTAGAACTCAGGATTCGGTTGGGAACCAACGAGTCGACTTCATGAGTTGGGCTTTGCTGTGGGACGTGTGCCAAGGGGCTGTCGATGTCTATGACTTTGGATCACTGTGTATGGGAGGTACATGGACGGATTCAGGGCCACAGTGGCCTAGGTACGACTAAAGGGCTATAGACCAATGAAGTGGGGTCATTTGTAAAGATTTGGTCATGACTCCATGAGGTGAGCTTGATAGTAGTAGCAGTAGTTATACAAGTCGAACTCCGTCACTACTTCGATGGGTCTAGTGATTGACAATGGTGGACATCGTATGCTTTACACACTGAGTGAGAGATGTGAGGATGGTTGTTATGGTTGACTTGTTTTCCATCATTATGACATGCACACCCCCACCCCCGTTATCTTTACACCATCTGTTCAGTGGCACCTTAGAGTATTGTACGGTATGTAGTGCTAACTCTTTGGTTGCAGGTCCAGGTTCAGGTATGCTTTAGTATACCTGTTATTGTTTTGTTTAGCTGCTTATCGCTCATACCAGACTTTTTGTCTGACCCAGAGTTTTATGTCTCTTCTTATTACTCTGGGTGCTCTCACGAGCAGACTAGAGACAGGTTAGCTGGGTATGCACGGGTAGCTGATCCGGAGATGAGCAGGAGGCTTCCACATATGATATATATATATATAGTATTCTCCCTGTGTTGTTGAAGATCACTGCTTGGGCATTAGTAGTGCATCTTCTACTTTAGCTTTCTTTTGTTTTAGAGACAGTAAATTTGGAAAGTTGTAATAAGTTGTATTTGGATTTCCGCTGCTATGTTGGTTTAGTTTTCAGCTTATGCACTGTCTCGCCTGTTTTATGTCAAGATTATGTTACTATTATATTTTGTTCCATGCGCTGTGAGACATTTTACACGTACCTTGTTAGTTCATTCTCTTCTTTCCTTTCTTTGGCGACCATTCTGTGCTAGTCGGGCATGTGTACAACGCACCTTCGGAGGAAATGCAGGCTAGTGCAGGGCGGGCCGTCACATTTGGTATCAGAGCTCTAGGTTGCATAGTTAACCTAGGGAAGTCATCCGGGAGAGATAGTATATGTATATGAGAGCACGTATTTGTGATTAGTTTGGTTTTCAAAGCTATATATATTATATTATTAGTATAGCTAAGGATGAAGTCGTACTGCACTAGCACCACTATGGAGATGGTTAATCATTTTCTCTGTGCAGATTAAGTGATGAGCCGATACGCAAGGGGTACTGGTAGAGGAGCCAATAATGGGAATGCTGCTGACGTGAGGACGATGTTTACTGACCTCATGAGAGAGATGCTTAGGGATGTGCAGAGGGCAGCTCCCAATGGTGGTAATGGTGGTGGTCCAATAGTGCAGGCGCCTAGGGCCGATTTCGCCAAGCTGAACAAGGATTATACTAGTCTTGGTGGGAAGTCGTTCCACGGAACGGAGTCGGCTATGGAAGTTCAGGATTGGTTGGATAGTTGCGAACGTATCTTCGAGGATTTGGGTATCGAGGATGCGATGAAGAGAAGGCTAGCATCCCGTCAGCTGCAAGGACGGGCAATGAATTGGTGGAATGCTATAAAGGTGGCTACTCCCGAAGATCAGATTACTTGGGATCAGTTTAAGGTTCGCTTTAGCGAGAAGTTCATTCCAGCCGCCTAGAGGTCAGTGTTGTTTAAGAGATTCTTAGAACTCAAGCAGAATGGCAGAGCTGTCTCGGAGTATATTGCCGAATTCGACACTTTGTCGAAGTATGGGTTATCCCTTATTGATACTGCCGAGAAGAAGAACGAGAAGTTCATAACTGGTTTGGATCAGTACTTGGGGGAAAGGCTTATTAACCACATCGATGAGACATTTGAATCGATTGCGGGGAATGCATTGAGGTCCGAGAGTCTTTACCCTAAACCGAAGACTGAGGTTGCACCTACAGAGGAGCCAAAGCCGCAAGCAAGCGGTGGAGGCAAGAGTGGTTCTCAGAATAAGAGGAAGCAGAACCAGAATAAGGATGGCCAGAAAAAGAATAAGAAAGATGTTGAGTGCTTTAGCTGTGGTAAGAAGGGCCACTATGCTAGTAATTGTCGGGCCAAGCCAGCGGATAGGAAGTGCTTCAACTATGGCCAAGTGGGAAATCACAAGGACAAGTGTCCGCAACCCCCTAAAGAAAAGCAGATGGTGAAAGCATATGCCCTTAATGCTATTCCTTCTTCGTCGAATGCCCCAACTGCGGCGGAGAAGGGAAAGAATGTCGTTATTCAAGGTATGCTTTCTGTTTATGATGTTCCTATTAGAGTTTTGTTTGATGCCGGAGCTTCCAGTTCTTTCATATCTAGTGACCTGGTAGATAGGTTGGGATTGGAGCCCGAGATTGTCGATAGACCTTTAGTAGTGACGAACCCGATTGGTGGTTCAACTAACCTTAACATGATTTGTCGTAATGTGGTCTTATCGAGTCATGGATGCATGTTTGTTTGTGATTGCTTTGTTTCGGGCTTTACTGGGTTTGGCATTATTTTGGGAGTCGATTGGCTCCAAAGATACGGGGTGGTGGTAGACTGTGAGGGCTTTTTGGTGACAGCTAGAGCAGATGATGGGCGGAGGGTTGTGTTTGGTGGTCTACCTAGTGATGGGGTAATGGCTAGTTTTCTAGATTCCCTCGACATCCCGCATAGTGAGTTGTCAGGTTTGCCCGTGGTTAGCCAGTATCCGGATGTCTTCGAAGAAGTGACCGGGCTTCCACCACATCGAGAGATTGAGTTCCGTATTGACTTGGTGAAAGATGTCGGACCTATAGTGATGCCACTTCGTCGTCTGGAACCAAGGGAGCAGCGAGAGCTCGGGGTGCAAGTCAGCGTTCTTTTGAAGAAGGGGTTTATCAGAAGGAGTGTTTCTGAATGGGGAGCACCAGTTGTGTTTGCTACCAAGGCGGATGGTTCCCTTCGTTTGTGTGTAGACCACCGCGAGTTGAATAAAGTGACGAGGAAGAATAAGTATCCTCTACTGCGGATAGATGATTTATTTGATCAGTTGAGTGGCACGAGAGTATTTTCTCAGTTGGATCCCGCGATAGGTTTTCGTCAGCTTGGAGTGGAAGCTGAGAGTATAGCTAAAACGGCATTCCGGACGCCGTCTGGATTTTATGAGTGGTTGGTCATGCCATTCGGGCTGACCAATGCCCCAACATATTTTGTGGATCTTATGAATAGGGTATTCAGAGATCAGTTGAATAAGTTTGTCCTTGTGTTCGTGGATGATATCTTGGTCTACTCGAGGACAGAGGAAGATCACAAGCAACATTTGAGGATAGTGATGGAGGTGTTGAGAAAACACCAATTGAAAGCAAAGTTTTCTAAGTGTCACTTCTGGAGGAGGGAAGTAAGATTCTTGGGCCATGTTGTTTCAGAAAATGGTATTGCCATGGATCCCGCGAAGGTGGCTACGGTAGAAGATTGGTCTACGCCCAAGAATGCAACGGACGTAAGAAGTTTCTTGGGGTTAGCTGGATATTATCGTAAGTTTATCCAAGACTTCTCCAAGATAGCGGCACCGTTGACTCAGTTAACCAAGAATTTGTCTGGGACGAAAGGTGCAAGAACGCATTCAAGAGTTTAAAGGACAAATTGACATGTGCACCAGTGTTAGTCATTCCTAAGGGGAATGAAGAGATGACGGTATACACAGATGCATGAGGTACCGGACTTGGTGTTGTATTGATGCAAGGAGGTAGGGTTGTAGCTTATGCAAGTCGGCAATTGAAATCGCATGAGAAGAGATACCCTACCCATGATTTGGAATTGGCAGCGATCGTGTTCGCATTGAAGATGTGGAGACATTATCTCTTGGGAGAAAGATTCGAGTTGTTTACCAATCATAAATCGTTAAAGTATCTTTTCTTTCAGAAAGATCTAAATCTCCGGCAGCAAAGATGGTTAGAATTCTTGGCTTCCTATGATTTCGATATCGCCTATACACCAGGAAAGGGCAATGCGATAGCCGATGCATTGAGTAGAAGATATGTCAGTCTAGGGGCTATGTTTCTTGAATGGAAGCAACTGGAGTACATCGCTGAGTATGATTTCAGACCAAAGTGCGAATTGGATCCAGAAATATTAGCAAGTTTGATGATCAGACCTACTTTGATTGAGCGGATCGGCTCTAGTCTGAGAGACGATCCTAATCTATTAGAAATCATCTCCAAGTTAGAGATGGTTATCGATGAGGAGATGAACAAGTATGGGCTTGATCGAGATGGATGGCTTAGGAAGAATGGAAGACTAGTTGTGACCAATGTCAATGGATTGAGAGATGAAGTTCTTAGAGAATGTCATCACTCAAAACTGACTATACACCCCAGTGGTAACAAAATGTATCGAGAAATGAAGCAGGCCTACTACTGGGAAGGGATGAAAAGAAACATTGGGAAGTTTATATCCAAATGCATGAATTGCTAGCTAGTTAAAGCTGAGCAAAAGAAACCTAGTGGTTTGTTACAACCATTAGAAATTCCAGAATGGAAATGGGAACAAGTGTCAATGGATTTCATTGATAGGTTACCAAGGACCAGATCGGGCCATGATAGCATTTGGGTGATTGTGGACCGATTGACCAAAAGTGCAAGATTTATACCCGTCAAGTTAAACAGGACGACAACTAAATTAGCGGAACTGTATGTAAAGTGGGTAGTGAGATTTCATGGAATACCCAAAGGCGTTGTGAGTGACCGAGATCCGTTGTTCACTAGCGGATTTTGGAAGAGCTTACAGGAGGCGTTAGGATCAGAATTACATCTCAGTACCGCGTATCATCCTCAAACTGACGGACATACAGAGAGGGTGAATTGAGTGTTAGAAGATCTCTTAAGAGCCTGTGTAATGGATTTCGGTGGATCATGGGGTGACCATTTGCATCTAGTAGAGTTTGCATATAATAATAGTTACCAATCCAGTATCGGTATGGCTCCGTTTGAAGTTTTGTACGGAAGACCGTGCAACTCACCGTCATGTTGGGTAGAAACTGGCGAGAAGTTTGTGCTTGGACCCGGTGTGATAAGAGAAACTTCAGCTAAGATTAAGATTATCCAACAGCAAATGAAGGCTGCCCAAGATAGGCAGAAAAGTTATGCTGATAAGAGGAGGAGAGAGTTGAAGTTCTCCATTGGCGACTTGGTGTTTGTCAAGATTTCTCCGTTGAAAAGCGTGATACGATTTGGCAGGAGTGGCAAGTTAGCACCAAGGTTTGTTGGTCCATTCCCAGTTCTTGAACAAATTGGGAATTTAGCATATAAAATTGAATTACCAGAGAAGATGGCAGGAGTTCACAACGTATTTCATGTTTCCCAGTTAAGGAAATTCGTACACGACCCAGATGTGACTATTTCACCTGGTCAGTTGGATGATGTCGTAGTTGAACCCGAGGCGATTGGGAACTGCAAGCCTATGCGTATCGTTGGGAACGATACGAAGCAGCTTCGAAAAAAGGCGGTGAAATTAGTCAAAGTTCAGTGGAGCGAGAATGAGGATGACTGTACTTGGGAGACAGAGGAGAGCATTAGGAAGACGTATCCAGAACTCTTCGCCTGGTAAGATTTCAATTTCGATTTAGTCTTTCTGCATGCTAGGATAGGCTTGTTTTGTTTGTTTTGCATGATTGTTGTATATGGTTGGTAGGCATGCAGGATCCTTTGTATGTTTTGGGTTATGGAATTTTGGGGATGAAATTTCTTGAGGGGTTGAGAGGGGAGAATGTAACGACCCGCATTCTACGCATCGAAGGATCGTAGAATATTTATTTCTCTCACATACGAAGTCGTATGGTCATGTAACTTTGGGAGACGACTATTGGGGTTATTTCCTATGTTCATGATTTTTTCCGATTTTTAGATGACCGTTTTGCACATAGCTGATTTTTTTTTACCATAACTTTTGACTGGAAAGGAATTTTGACCTGAAACAACTTCCATTGGCTCCGGATGATGGTTTACAATTCCGTAGAGTGGTCACATTAGCCAAACTGACTCACCGTTTGGGAGATATGGCTGAAACAAGTTTCAAATAGTGAAAAACAGCTTAATTGGGCTTAACCGGGTGATTAACAGGTAGGCCCAATGGGGGATTTCGGGATTAGAGGTATTTAAGGGCTACTAGGGTTAGGATTTCGTTTTTTCACTCATTTTCCAGCCGCCACAAACTATCTCTTCAATCTAACAATGGCCTTCATCATCTAAAAACACCTCTAATCACTTCTTAATCAAGTTTTGGCTTAAGCAACATCAAATCAAAGGGGATTAGCACCAAAGCAAGGTTAGAGCTGCTGTGTTACATTGGGAACAGTGCCAAAACAGAGATTCATTTCAGATTTAAGTTTTATTTGTGGCCAAAGTGAGTGATTTGCATAGTTTTGCACTAATTACGGTTAACAAAAGGTAATTAGTGAAGATTAGCGAATTTATACATTAATAAATTCTGGAAAAATATTTATAAATTCGAAAATAATGTTTTAGACCTCTGTTAGAAATTTGGTTTGATTTGGTTAAGTTTACTAATCATATCATTAGTTTTTCCTAAACATGCTTAAGGGAAAATGCGGGATTTTGGGTATGTTTGATCCATTTCACATGTTAAGATTGTTGTTTTGGGGTTTAAGGTCTCTTCTATTTGTTGCTATGACTGTTTGGAATGATTTGTGGTTGTTTAGAAAAGTTAGATTGGTCAAAAACGTCGTCGAATGGCGTAAACAAGTCACTGGAAAAAGTTGTAGAAAATTGTGCAGGGTTTCGGATCGGATCGGGTTAGGGGCTCGGATCGGATAGGAGAGCTGGACAAGGAATCTGAACCAAACTGAAGTCTGGCACAAAGGAAGTTTGTCAAGAAGGAAGGCCATTGCTTAGAGTTGGAGTTGGACAGAGGATCGGATCGGAGCTAGGGAGAGGGATCGGATCGGAGTAGGCAAGCGAGCGGGATCAGATCGGAGCTAGGGAGCGGGATCGGATCGGAGTTGGCAAGCGAGTGGGATCGGATCGGAGCAGGAAAGCTGGAGCAGGAGGGATGAACCGAACCGAATGGAGCGTGGCACCCGAACCGAACCGAGTGGGAAGCCTGGAGATGATTTATCCAAACCGAACCAACTGAAGCAGATAGGACCAAACCGAATTGAACTTCCATCTCTTCTACGCGACGACTCTTTTGAAGACCAACTCCAGTTCGACCAAAACCCGAGATGCAAAGGAAGTCCAAATAGGAAGTAGAACTCAGGATCCAGTTGGGAACCAACGAGTCGACTTCATGAGTTGGGCTTTGCTGCGGGACGTGCGCCAAGGGGTTGTCGATGTCTATGACTTTGGATCACTATCTACGGGAGGTACGTGGACGGATTCAGGGCCACAATGGCCTAGGTACGACTAAAGGGCTATAGACCAATGAAGTGGGGTCATTTGTAAAGATTTGGTCATGACTCCATGAGGTGAGCTTGGTAGTAGCAGTAGTTGTACAAGTTGAACTCCGTCACTACGTCGATGGGTCTAGTGATTGACAGTGGTGGACATCGTATGCTTTACGCACTGAGTGAGAGATGTGAGGATGGTTGTTATGGTTGTTGAATCGCTAAGTATAGCGTTTTGACTATGACAACTATATATGTTCATATGCTATCGACTAACTTTGTTTTGCAGGAAGATGAAACTTTATTGACAATCGGATTCAAGAACTCAAGAGAAATATTATCTGTAAGAGTCTAGATTAGTCTTAGATAAGATATGTTAAAGTCTTTCCTGATGATTATACACACACAAAGTATTTATGAATATATGTTAGCAACAATGAACAAGGAAGCAAGAAGTAGTCTGTTTACAGAAACAGACGTCTGACATAATCAGACCAGACGTCTGTTTGCTGAAAACAAAGAAAATTCAGTATGAATTTTCAGACGTCTGACATAATTCTACCAGACGTCTGTTTCTGGAGACAAACATACTACTCTTCCTATTCTGAATTCAAATCAAAAGAGACTTCTGAAAATTTTAACTAAGACTTCTGTTTCTGAAAGGATGCATCTATATTGAAGAGATACAACTTACTTCTCTTCATCGAATCCTTTCATGATCAGTTGCAATTCTTTGAATATTATAAATAGAGGTTTCAACAATTGTTTTGATCACTGATCCTTATTCTAATTCTCTATTATTCTAAAAGAATTCTGATTTCTCAAAGCATACTACTTACAAACATTTTGAGATCTTAAACTTCCATAATCTTTCACAAGCTTCACGATAATCATCAAGAAAAGACTATAGGAAGATTGTACTTACTATTTGACAATTCGTGTTATCAAGAACACACTAAGTCAACATTTATCTTTGTACTAGTAAAGACCTCTTCAGTAGTTGAGGCAAGAAATCCCGTTCGGCTGTTCGGGTAATTGTGAACCTATTCCTCCGGGTGAAGTGAGGGTTGTTGTGTTAGTGAAATTCCAGAAGGGAGTCTGGGACTGGACGTAGGACGGTGATCCGAACCAGTATAAATCGACTGTGTGATTTACTACTTACTACTGCTACTTTAGTTTTCTACTTATACTCCATTCTATACGATCCTACCGCTGCATAGCTTCTTTCAATGGTTGACTTGTTTGCCATCATTATGACATGCACACCCCCACCCCCGTTATCTTTACACCATCTGTTCAGTGGCACCTTAGAGTATTGTACGGTATGTACTGCTAACTCTTTGGTTGCAGGTTCAGGTATGGTTTAGTATACCTGTTATTATTCTGTTTAGCTGCTTATCGCTCATACCAGACTTTTTGTCTGACCTAGAGTTTTATGTCTCTTCTTATTACTCTGGGTTCTCTCACGAGCAGAATAGAGACAGGTTAGCTGGGTATGCACGGGTAACTGATCCGGAGACGAGCAGGAGGCTTCCACGTATGATATATATATAGTATTTTCCCTGTGTTGTTGAAGATCACTGCTTGGGCATTAGTAGTGCATCGTCTACTTTAGCTTCCTTTTGTTTTAGAGACAGTAAATTTGGAAAGTTGTAATACGCCGTATTTGGATTTCCGCTGCATGTTGGTTTAGTTTTCAGCTTATGCACTGTCTCTCCTGTTTTATGTCAAGATTATGTTACTATTATATTTTGTTCCATGCGCTGTGAGACATTTTATAGGTACCTTGTTAGTTCATTCTCTTCTTTCCTTTCTTTGGCGCCATTCTGTGCTAGTCGGGCATGTGTACAGCGCACCTTCGGAGGAAATGCAGGCTAGTGCGGGGCGGGCCGTCACAACAACCCTATGCTCAAACCTAAAAATCAGACAAAAATAATCCTAGAACTATCATGTTGTCAATGGAAAACTTGGAGTAGCCGTCACCGATTCAAAGACAAGATAAGAACCTAAATCAAATTAAAAGATTATCAAATTCAACGATCTACATCAAAGGCGAGCTAACCAATTTCAGAATTCAGATCTCAGAATGCAAGAATTCCTTTTTAGTTTGTAAGTTGGTTATTACGCAGATTTGAACGTTCCTTCAAATGAATTGTGACATGTTGTAATGTGAATATATAATGATGCTTATGTATAAGATTTGATTATTGTTTATCTTAAAGTATCATTGTAATTAATCATGTCTACATGCTTGTGGTGACGAACATATTGTATATTAATCATGTCTTTGTTCTTATAATGATGAACATAGTATGTCATTGGAATCTATTGTGATTGGGTAATGGATTTATTTTACCAATTAAATGGTGGAACATGTCATGTTATAAATTGGTGGTTATTTGCAAGTTTATGATCTTAGACACATGCTTATATGTTAGATCAACACTCATGTATATTCATGTTAGGTTGAATCTATTTATGTTGAAAAACTTGGAATTGTAGTCCTCTTATGTTTTAACACATAAGTCATCATGTTAAGTTATGATCCAAATATGTTGATAATAGTTTTCTTATGTTTTGACATACATAAGTTAATATGCTAAGTTGTGGGTTGAAACTGTGATTATATGTTAAACCTCCATGCTAGACCTTTATCAAGTTTACATGACAATTAGACCCAATTTACTCACAAGTTCACCTTTACCCATTTAGTTAAAGTTAAATGATACCTCTATGCCAAGTTACACATGACAAGTTGAAATTTTGCTATTTTATGTTTATTTCATGTCTCTTGTTTATTACCCCTTTTCTTGTTTATGGGTTGGGCTAATTTATTAGCCCAACATTTTATGTGATTCATGCGTACGTTCCACGGGGGTAGCAATGGGAAAAAATATGAAAATTCATGGCATAGATTTGTTCATAAAATGGTATATTGGATATACCATTTATGGTGAGCATAATCAAAGGATAATTATGGCATGATTAAATTAAATCTAATTTACATAAAGAAATTAGACATATATAGAAAAATGTGAATTTAGAAAAAGACGAATATGTCTAACCCGAGGTTAGACTGAGTTGTGGTGTAAATCTTTCCGGAACCAACTGGCATATCTAGTGACCACAACAAGACCTGTCTAATGTAGGTGGTTAGTGCATCAAGCCCAAAAAGAACCCGAGGTTAGACTGAGTTGTGGTGTAAACCTGCCCGGAACCGACCGACACATCCAGTGACCACAACAAGACCTGTCTAATGTGAGTGGTTGGTGCTTTAACAAATTAAAGCTAAGTCAGGATTGGTAGGGTTAAGTCAATTAAGAAAACACTTAACCGATTCAACATGTTAACTAAACGAATCGGTGGGGTTAAGTAAACTTGTACACTTAGCCAAATAAACATGCTGATTAGAAAACCCTAGTAACAGGGACCCATTTCAGCAGTAACCCTCATGGATGTATCATGGTACCCTGAAACTAGGCAGGGTGGGGCATGATTACTGGGCTGAGTATAAGTGGTCAAAACGTCGGCGGTTGGTGGGCCAGTGTAGGTTCCAATGGAGTATGGGCGTGCACGTACTCCGAAGTGGAAAAATCAGGCACTGGGCATCAGTAGTATACACTGTGCACCTTGAGTCATGTCGGGTTGCCACCAGAGGGACTGATACACCCCATGGTGGGACCAGCACAGGTATCTACAGTCAAGCGGGGCCGAATGACACAGGATATGAATGCATACGAGTAGGAGCCGATCGTTAAGGGGATCGTTTGTTATAAACACGTAGGGCTGGTGGATCCAATGGTTAAGTAGGTGGAGAGATTATAGTAATGGGTGCGATCACATGTTCCTCTTATCTTATATTAGGGTATTATCCTATGTTCTGTTATTACTGTCATGATCCCTTTTCTTGTTTAAATACTAGTAATCACCGAACTTACCAGACTTATTGTCTAACCCGTTTTCTTTTGTCCTCTTTTCTTTCGTTCCCTCCCCCCCGGTCCACAGGGAGGGAATACTGCAGCTTAGTAAGACCCTTTGCAAGCTTCAAAGAAAGTAGATGTATGATTTGGACTCTCTTTCAATCTTGGATATGGCTCTTGGACATTATCCTTGGGGATTTATGAAGTTTTATTTATGTTTCATGCTTCTTTATTAAATAATCAAGACAGAAATTATGTTGTAATGTTTTGGGAAGTTGTTTTGAGACAATTTGATGTAATGCTTTTGTATTGAACCATGTATTCAATAAATGATTTGAATTCCGCTGCTTATACTTATCTGTCTTGTAAAATTTTCTATGTCTTGTACCTATAACCCTCCACCAAAGTTAAGGCATTCCCTATGTGAGTGACCTTAACGGAGGTGGGGTGTCTCACTTAGTCTTCACAGGAGTGACTTCTTCCTCAGAAGTGAAGGTAAGGGGGTTCGTTCTAAAATCTTCTGAAGTGTAGAGGGTCTCGGGCAAGGGAAGATTTCCCAAACCCCGAAATATAGATCATTTGCAGTGGGGGAATCTCCTTGAGGAGCATCTGACAACAACTCTTTTGGAGAAACTGGTTTTTCAGGAGTAGCGGCATCCTCGGGAGTGATGTGTTTATCTCTATCTTTTTCTGCTATATTTGCTAATACGTCGTCTTGAGTCGAGAAGGGAGAAGGAGGATCCATAAAAGGCACCGTTGGATCTTTCGAACTATCTCCCTTCTCGAGTGAAGTGTCGATTGGCCCTTCAACCGGAGGTATGTACACATCGGGGCACTCCCCATGACCTGTGCTACGAGTTATAGCGACTAGGCAGTGCCGGTGAAGATATTCATCCAATAAGCAGTCTTTGATGGTCAAATTTTTTTTATCACCGTTGAGTAACAGATTCAAGCAATCAAATTGTACCTGGTGCTTCTCTTGCGACGGGTTAGGAACTACAGGTGAAAATAAACAATGATTAATATATTTACGATAAAGATCGGAATTAAGACTCAAAGGCTTGTGTTTTTACTTGATTTAAGCCATCTTCTAGCGCAACCCGGTTGTTGCATAATGTAGAACCATTCAAGCCCAGGATCGCCAACCTTGCTGCTAAATGGGACGGTTATAATCTTTCTATTGGGCACAGATTCGAAATATACAAAGGAGGGGGTATCCTGAGTTCTATGTTTGAAGTTATAGAAGAATTGAACGTCTTCAAAAGTAAGTTCTACACCTAGAATTTCTTTATATGCTATGTACAAAGTATACAGATAAGCATAGGAGTTGAGCTGAAGTTGCATGGGGGCAATCCGCATTTGTCTCAGAAAATCGACGACGAATGGGGAAAATGGATGTATCGCCTCAACAAGGCACATTAATCTAGTGATGGCCATGTACCCTTCCAGTGGATTATGAGGTCGATCTGTTTTCGAGGGCAGCTCAGTATTTTTTCGAAAAATCCCATGCTTTAGATATATCCATGCAAGTTTATCATTGTCAATTTTCGATGCAACGGAGTCGCTTGGATTCTCCAAAATTGTGACATTTACATATTCATCTGGGGCATGGTTGTCTCCGACTCCTCCCTCTTCTTCCTCATCCATCCAGGCGTCACCTCTGGATGATACTCCACTCTCTTGGACCCTTGGTTCGAAGTTCGAACTGGCACTATCCCAACCTGAATCTGAAGTAGAGGATACATCCTCAATAGTGGGATTCTCGGATGTTCTTACGGCTTCGCTTCTCTCTGCTAATTTAGACGAATTTCTTTCAGTCATGTCTGTTGTACTATCAAAGAAATAATAGCAGAAATTAGAATGATGTTGCCTATGTCCCCCTGTGTATGAGCGCAAGCTAAAGTATGCAAATGTGCGTGCAATGACAGAATTAAAGAAATATGATGTAAAAGACATAATGCAAGAAATTGACAAAGCATTTTTGCGTTCATAATAGCCTTGGAAATTCTGTCATAATCATAAGGCTCTACCCTAACTGTCCGTGAAATCGCAATCCACTTTTAATTTTGATTAAATTGGTTAAAGCACATTAGCATAACTTCGGATCGGTTCGGATGTTCCAGTAATCAACGGGTCAGTTCGGATGTTTTCATCATCAACAGATTAGTTCAGGTATCTATGTAGCCAGCGGTTCAGATCAGAACTTGAAGACGAATGGGTTTGGATCGGGTGAACCTTCAAAGAAGTATCAGTTTGGGTTAGTTAACACCGAACCGAACCGCACTGATGTCTTGAAGTTTATTTTTTCATTCATGTGTCTTTGAAGCTTCACCCAATCTAGGTTTCTCCGATCTAAACCAAGGTCCCAAGTTTTGCTCAACAAATTAATTCTCGTCCATTCTACCCTAACCTAATCCTTTCCCCCTGAGTGTTTACAGTGCAGACTTCTTTGCATCAAACTGATCCGTCCTTTCTTCTCCAACTCATCATCTCTCTTCTTCCTATACCAAACCAAAAACTCACTCTCTCTAATCGTAAATTACTAAGACCCACGACTCATCCTCCAATGGTTATACGTGATGCCATGGCTGGGTTCATCAACTCCGACACCCCGAGTTGATGAAAAGCTCCACCAACGACAACGGCGGTGAGATGGAGACCCCAAAAATTGACGTCAATGTTAATTACTATGAGATCACATAAATTGAAGTGAAGTTTTATTATAATTATCGCAAAACCAACGATTAAGTCGAAGAGAAAAAGATTTAAACCTACCTTCAGATTTGTTTTAGGATTTAGAAGAAATTACGAAGGATTTGGAAATTAGGGTTTATGTTGAGTTAGAGAGATGAAGGCAAAGTAAAGTGAAAGGGGAAAGAAGATTTTTCGATAATTTATATAAAGATAGGGGCTATTCGTATTCTAGTGGGCCTTCAGTGCTCAGACCGACCCGTTCAGAGAAAGAGCCCACGACCCTTAAGCCCATTGGTGCGATGATGATCAAAACAAGGACCGGATCGAATAGTCTTAATCCGAACCACAACCACCCTTTTTGATTATGCACATGGGACAAGCCCAAAAGAAGAAGTAGCAAATTATAAGTATGCACTGTAAAAGTTCACCTAGAGGAGCTGCTTGGACGTTAGATGGAGTTCTTGAAGTTATTTTAAATAACGGAAGTGGTTTATGCATTCCATAACATATTTATAGACAACAAGAGATGCGACTTGATGAAGCAATACGACTTTACAAACAAATGGTAGCAATTATTCAACGTCTTCAATTCAAAAACCAATAGATGGACCATTTCGAAGCACACTCCATCTTTGATAAAAGCGTACTTTGAGGGGGCAAAATGTTAGCCTACTTTGTGGTTAGGCTACACAGAGCTAGGACAAGACTCTACAAATAGGTATGAAGGAGAAATTGGTTACAGGAAATCAGATCGGATCAGAAACCTCTGAACTGAATCCTATTTGCTTTGAAATAAACAACCTAGGAGGTGATGATCAGAAAACACATCCGGGTTGGATCGGCGCCTTCCGATTCGAACCCCCATCGATTGTCCGATCCAAACCATGGCGCTGTGCCTGGAAAGCACGATTTCCTTTAAATAGGGAGCTTTTACTCACCCAATATCCCACGTTCACCCACGATTGTTGTGCGCTGGCAACATCTCAGAGCTCCCACTTCCGAACGGAACGGGATGGTTGCCACGTGTACTCGAACCGGAGGCCTTCCAGAGGAATTTTACGCCTATAAATACACCTCCAAGCCTCATTTGAAAGGATCTTTTGGCAAATCGTTGGCTCTCTCCTCTATAGAAACCAAATTTCACTGTTTCATTTATATCATTATCAACTTTTAGAGCATATTTCATCAAGGATTGAGTGAAATTATTCATTGTAAAAGTGAGATTGAATGAAGACAAGCATTGTATTTGTATTTTAATCATCAATCAACGAGGTATAAAGTGGACGTAGGCTCTTTAACGTCGAACCACTATAAATCATGTGTTCTCTTTATTTTTTTTCTCTTTCAATTATCATTGAATTGGGTGTTAGAACTATTTTTGGATCTAACAGACATGATGAATTTGTTAATTTATAAATCAAAATAGTAAGATTTTAGTTGACATAAGTATATATGACTTATGAAATGTGAAATAAATAGTGTAGGTGACAGTGGGTACTTGCGAACACATTCATATTGATAAAATGTTAGAAAATGACAAATGGTTAAATTAGGTAATGTGTGACACAAAAGCCTTAATTTATGAATTATTATCTTGACATAAAACCCAACTGTAATACATGATATTCTATATGTAACTCCTGTGGATGCAGGCTAAAATTCAGGTATGACTTTCTTGTTTCTACTATTTTGTTTATAGATAAATGGGTGCGACTATTTGCACCCCTGTTTCCACTTCTGGCCACAACAAAAATCTGTTCGGTGGTGAATGACCGAACAACTTTCTCGTTGTTCGGTCGTTAACGGCCGCCGAATAGTTCAATTTTTCAAAATTCTGTTTGGTGGTTAACGACCGAACGGAGCGTGGTGGCCGGAAGTGGAAATCGAGGTGCATATAGTAACACCAGCAAATAAAATAGCAGTGAGAATATAAATGTTCCAATTTACCGTGTGGATACACTAAGTACTAGTATTGTGTTTTCATGGTTCATATTATTCACATTGGTCAGTAATTTTTGTTTTCCCCTTTAACCTATGACAGCAGCCAAGGAGTTTTGTGTAGGGTTTATAAACCTGTTAACAAGCAAGCTATTGTAGGGTACAGACTTATATTAGCTTTCAATACTAGAGATGTGCATTAGGGGGATATCGGCTTCATTAGTTGGGAGAGACGAAGATAGAGCATGTGGGTTTGGATGCGGAGCTGAATGAGATACAAGAGAGTGTGGTGAGCAAGCAAAGGTATGAGTACTCGGGAAAGGCTTACGTGATGTCTGGGTTGAGCTCGCATTCGTGGCAGAGGGGACTCGACGTACAACGACAGTTTGGTTACTCCATACCAGACTCCATCTATGGTTGATATAGTGTCACTGTCATAGGTATTGGAAGTAGTTCCTCGATCTAATGCAGGTTTTCATTCGTCGAAGTAGGCATCTTTTTCATGCCTAAATATTAGTACTATGCAACTATAATTAATAATGTTAATTACTTGTTTGCATATGGGTAAATATTAATGGGGGTATATTGCATGATATTTGATTGGGGTTAGTCTATATAATAGATTGGTTAACTACAAATGGAGAAGAATAAATTGATTTGTTCACTTCATTTTTTTCTTATGTTTTGAATTTGATTTGTTGTAGGTTACATTTATGTCAAATTTTCCTTGTATTCCAGCTGGGTTTCTAAAAAAGAAAATTATTATTGCGTTATGTGTGTTGAGACATGACTTTACCAATGACGGATGTTACAGCCGTACAACATTTATTCCTATGAACTAGCACAAAGGCATTTTCACATGTCGAGCCTATTGATTATGTCTTTAGAGATTGTATTTTATCTTTGTGGTGTGGGATGCGAGGTGGGCAACATGGAACAATTTATATTGTATGTAATATTTGTGTAGGATTTCCACTAGATCTTTCTGGCATAGTTTCATAATGGTAGACACAAATATTTAATCCAGTTCAAAAGATTCTCAAGGATTTGTGTATTTTTCAAGTACCTCATTTATGCATAAAATTATGCAATTGTTTGCATTTTCGTGAGTAAATAGTGATTGTTTAAATTAAATATTTTTTGAATATTCATGCTCTAATAAAAGCTGCAAAAGAGAGGCAAAAGTCTGAAGCTAGTGTTAATGGTAATGAAAGAGTCATTGGTTTGGAGGATTTCAAAAGAGATACCGTTGTGGAAGTCCTCTAAAGTGAAAAAAGCTATTGTTTTGCTTTTAGCTTCAAGTTGGTTGATGGTGGTTTTGTGGTTTGGACAGAGTGTCGCATTTGCTTTTCGTAAGCTTTTAGATATTTTGTAGTAGTGAAATTTTAAGTTATCATAGTGAACTTTGTAGGATTTGATTATTTATTTAGTATGTTTGCTACCTTCTTTTCAGTTTCATGAAATATTAGTTTGAAATTTGGTTTCATGTTAGATATTGCTACAAACTCGAATATGTAAGGCTGAATGAGATAATATGTGAAGATATTATACGACGTTGGATGTGGTACGGTTCAATAGTACAAAAATTGTAACAATCATAAGTGTTGGGATTTTTGCATTTGTATATGTATGTAGAAATTGTCCCAATATTACAACTGTTGAAACCAAAAATTGTCCCAACAGTTATAATCATTTGAACGTGAAAATTTTACAATGGTTATAATTGTTGAAACAACAAATTATCCCAACGTTTATAACGGTTACTATATATGTTACAGTATTTACCACGTACCTTCTGCTAACGGTTATAACCGTTGGTACATTAATTTGTAATGCTTATAACTGTTAGGAAATGCCGATTATGGTATTGTGCTTGTCAATAGGTTGGCATGTCTTATGGGCCAACTCCCCATAAAGAAAGTCTCTAGTTCGAAGAAGCTCATTTGCTTCATTTTGAATATCATCGGCCTATTCAATTGTTTATGAATAAACACACATACTATATGAAATCAACATATATTTAATTGAACAACCGAATTATAACCTGGCCACGTGCAGATCGTGCTGGAGACTGTAGTGCAATTTGACAGAGAGGCATTGCTAGGAAGAATGGTGTGTTTCCTAGGTATCGTAAATCCAGGGAGTATCATTATCTGATATGAAAAGCAATATACTCGTAATATGCTAATTACATAAAACTATGTTTGTGACTGAAACTCTATAATAAACCAAAAGGAACTATATGAATGAGTACACACATTTTATACCTTACACAGACAGTGTAGAAGTGTCTTTTTATTATTGGTTGCTCGGGTATATGCAAGTTTCAATACTATTCAATACAAAACCAAATGTTGAGCCTGCATTGTTTAAACCAACTTCAATGCATTATATTCTCGAGGACAACTCAAATACTTAACATCACTCATCCCAAATCAAAGTAACCTCAAATTTCATGGGAAAATGGTCTGATTTTTAGTGTTCTTATAACTGGTTACAGTCAATGTGTTAATGATTTAATCTTTCGATTAAGAGAAACTTCTTTAGAATATATATTTTTACTCATGAGAAGTGTATGAAAAAAAATTAGGTAGAAAATAAATTAGATTTTCCACTACGGAAGATATCACAACTATGATAAGGAAGGTTTAATGGTTACCTCTTGTAGTTCCTTGATCCAATGTATTTCCAAGAAAGATGATTCTCTTCATAATTGCCCATAGTTTATCAAATTCTAAATCTGAAATGACAAAACCATTACTGCCTTGATGACATCCATAGAATAACTGAAGAAGAATTTGTGTTACCTCTTCGTTGGTAGAGTTAATGATGAGCACTTTTATATAAGACTTGTAATCTTGGGGAGAAAAGCAAAAATTGCTACTCCTGCGTTTACATTGCTCAATAGGAATATAAACTTTCTAATGGTGTGCAATACTAAATCTTGAAAAGAAATGAATTTACCTTTGATTCAAATGTAGGATCTTTCATCAACTCCAGAAAAAACTACAATTCAAATTCCAAACTTAGTTATAAGCATACAATATTGTTGCAAATATCAAATTATCATGTTATGAAAATAACCGACAAAATAACAGTTATTGCACTAATTTATGAAACGTAGGAATTTCGCATCTCGTAGCGATAGGTTCTCAAAACTGTAAACTGATGATTAACTACCTGCTCGCATGATCTAAGATTTTTCATATCCCTTGTGCACCCCTGAGAATTCAAGGATATAAAACATTGAAAAAAATACAAGTTTAAACAAGAGAGAAATAAGAAACCAAGTGGTAAAAAAAGGGAAATGTAAGCACCATCTCTTCTTCTGAGGGACAAAGCTTGATAAGAATATCCACTTGATCAAAAGCATGCCCTATGTCAGAAAACAACCTATAAACCTGTAACACCCCGTGAATTCTATAACGCTAAGCTTCACAAATTAAAGTGTAATTAATTCTAAATAAAAGAATTAAGGGAAATGGGTTACGCCATTGCGTTCGTCTTGGAATTCTGCTTGAGATAGAGTCCGAGTTTCCGCGAATCAGACTCCATATGAAGGAGTTATGGCCTTCGGAAGTTTCAGAATAAAATTTAAATTCAAACAGCTCAGTTAAAAATTCAAAATTCGAAATTTCAGATTCAAACTGGGCTGGGCGGGAAAATTCCCGCCCAGAAGACCAGGTCGACCATGGTGTCGACCTGGCCTCCCCAGGTCGACCACAGTGTCGACCTGCCCCCCCCCAGGTCGACCATAGTGTCGACCTGGGTGTCGACCTGCCAGTCGACCTGCCTGATCGACCTGGCTGGCTAGGTCTGGCTCTGGCTCGAATTTCATTGGCCCTGTGTATCACTAGGGCTGACGTTCACCTCTTGATTGGCTCTTTGAACTTTGTATGGCCTAGATTCCTCCTGTCTTCATCTGACGGCTCAAAACGATTTAAAAATCTATAAATACACCCTAAGTCTCAACTGAAAATTCACACAAAAAAATAAGAAAGGAGTCGTCATGCTGCTAGGGAGGAATTGAACATAGCCGTGAAGAGAGAAAAGCCTAAGAGACGAATTTAATTAAGAAGAAGATAAAAAGTTAAATCAAATTAATCAACGCAACGTTAGTCTACCCAAAGGAGCGCATCTCAATTTCAGAATTTAGAATCCAGAATTCAAGATTCTGCATTCGTTGTAAGTATAGTGACCTTTCAGAATATGAATAAAAATTGTGATGTGATTCGATGTAAATGAAAATAGAATTGTGTTATTGTATTGTATAAATTCTATGTATTATGATGGTTCTATCATGACTTGTGTATTGATGTTTGTGGCATAAATTGATTGATGCAAGCCTATTGAACAATTGTATATGAAAACAATGGCACTTGTAAGTTTGTGGCAAAAACTAGAAATTGATCCCTTTTTGTTTATGCCTATGACATGGACCTTATACATTCACTAAGTCTAAATTAAGGCTTATGTAAACATGATTTAGACTTGAAACCTTTTATGCCTACATGACCCAAAACCTATGATATCACTTCCATGTTTATTTGCAAGTATAATTGGATCTATATTAAGCATCGTTTGTGTTTCATAAACTATGCAAGTTCATGTTTATTTGCAAGTGTAATTGGATCTATGTTAAGTATCGTTTGGGTTTCAAAAACTATGCAAGTTCATGTTGAAATAGGCTATGTGATTAGATGTTATAATTGACGTTTTGGTGAATATACATCATGCTAGTTTTGTGTTTGACATTATGCCAAGTTAAACATGTTTAAACACAAGTTTGTATTAGCCTAAACTATGCCATTTCATATGTCACCTACTTAGTTATACTTTGATTTTAATGCAAGTTCACATGACCCATCATTTATGTTAATATCGCTAAATTGCAAGTTCATGCGCCACACACCCTTATATGTTGTAAAATATTACATGTTCTTGATTTCCCCCTTTCTCACGCTTTTAAAGTTGGGCTGAATTGTGTCGAGCCCAACATTTGTTATAACGTTGCGAACGTATAAACGGGGGTAATAACGTTGGGTGCAAAACATGAAAATATATGTTGGCATGTTTGGCACATGCCAACGACAATGACATTTAAAGCGGTAGGAATTGTTATACCCAAGAATAAAAGACATGACATTTACATATATAATTGAGAAGTAATAAAATATGTAAATTTAGATAACACGATATGCTTAACCCGAGGTTGGATTGAGTTGTGATGTAAACCTGCCTGGACCCGCCCGGCTGTCCAGTAGTCACAACAATACCTATCCAATGTGGGTGGTTAAGCATTGAGCCCAATAATGACCCGAGGTTAGACTGAGCTACGGTGTAAACCTTCCCGGAACCGACCGGCATATCCAGTAACTGTAGCAATATCTGTCTAATATGAGTGGTAGGTGCTCCTAAGAGGCTAAGGACAGACGGTAGGGTTAAGTCAACTATAACACTTAACCAATTTCAACATGTTAACAAGAATTGATAGGTGGGTTAGGTAAATACAGATACTTAACCACTTAACATGTTTGACTAGAAAATCCTGGTAACGAGGGACCCGTTTCAGCAGTAACCCAAGTTAGGTATCAACGGTACCCTGAAACTAGGCAGGGTGTGGCACGATTACTGGGCTGATTATAAGCGGTCAAAGGACGACGGTGGGTGCACAGTGCAGGTCTAACGGGGTGCGGGCGTGCACACACTCCGGAGCAAACAACCAGGGCACTAGGGACCCCAGTAGTATAACCTATGCCTTCTAGATTTGTGTCGGGGCCGCCACCATGGGTCTTGATACACCCCATGGTGGGACTAGCATAGGTATCTACAATTCTTGGGGGCCTTATGACACATGTTAACGCGAGTAGGAGCCGATCTTTCGAAAATGGGGATCACTTCACCCTCACCATGGGGTGCCAGTTAGAATAAACTCAAGTAGGTGCAAAGATATAGTATGGGTGCGATAGTACATTCGACACTCCCTTAGCTTGTGACACCATCCTATTTTCAGTATATATCTATCATGCCCTTTTCTTATTCACATACTGAAGAGTTACTAGATTTACTCAGGCTTTATGTCTGACCCTATTTTCTTTTCGTCTTCTTTTCTTTCGTTTCCCCCCAGGTCCACAGGGAGGAAACAACTCTTCTCAGTCAGGCTCTTTACATGCTCCAAGAACGTATATGTATGATTTGGGTCTCCATTGCTCAGACTATGGCTTTGGAAATCACTATGGGGATTTTTGTCACTTTATTTATGTTTTATGCTTCTTTAATAATCAAGACAGTTATGAGGTTGTAATGATGGAAGTATTTTGAGACAATTATGGAATGTTATGTTTTGAACATGTATTGATGAAATAAAAAGTCTGTTTGGTTTCCGCTGTTTAAAATATGTGTATTTATATCTGTCTTGAGTTTATCTGTGGCTTTTACTTATAAACCTCCACCAAAATTAAGGCATTCCCTTTGTGAGTGACCTTAACGGAGGTGGGGTGTTTCAAAACCAACTTCAAACCATACAAAAAATATAGCCCAACTTTTCTTACGCAAAAGCAGATAATGCCTAAATTTTGTTACAAAGTTAGATCCAACAGTAAATATATGGATAATTTTCATGCATAAAGTGTACAACCTAATTGTACAAATAAATTATTGTAACTTACATTTATTTCAAAAAAAGTCAGAATAACGTCAGTCTAATCCAAATTGCTCACCAAAAGGTCAATGCAATAGTAGAAAAATAAGTATATTATACCTATAAATTGGCAATGCAGTATAATTTTCATATATAATGATGCAGTGCAATAAAATATCAGGAGAAAGAAATCTTACAAAGAAAAAAATCAAAACAAAAAAATTACACAATGGAAATCAAATGTACATACCTGGCCTTGTCATGGATATTCAAAATCCATGTCAGCCATTTTATCTTTACTAAATCGTCAAGATCCAATTTACTATCCATGTATTTCCTATATGAGTCGAAAAAAAATTATAATTTAAAAGCATGAGTGATTTTTTTTTCTTAAATGAACACAGCCATGGAAACAATGTATAAAAGATATTCATCATCAATACGACAAACTTTCATGTACTAATGCATACTTATTCTGCCTTAGAATATCATTCAACGTCGGTCACTACATAACTTTGCTTCTTGAGTACATTACTAAACTATATTATAAGAATATTTATGGTACAATATAAGGTAACTCTTTGTCGTGATGGGTTAGAAGGTACAAAACTGAACTCCTATAAACAAAACTAATATTTACGTGCTTAGGGTAAAAAAAGAATGCATGTAATTCTTGGATAACCTCCAAGCACATCTATATTAGTGCGAAAAAATACCCTTCATGCTCTCCTCCGCAATCACTAACATCAACCTGCGAGAAAATTAAAAAATTGAAAAATATCTTCTAATTGCTTCTCCTCAATTCATACAATCCAAAAGTCAAAAAATGAAAAAAATCCTAAACTCGAGAATCACTCGGAACTCCCCTCTCCAACTCGCCTCCAACCTGAGAATCACCTGAACAATCCCAAGTTCCGACTCCATCTAGTTAAATCAATACATTCAGACCTCGCAACTCCCAATTTCGTTTTCGTTTTCTTTTTTTAATTTGCTACATTACATAATCCCCTATAAATAGATTACGTAGTTAGAACAACAAGATAAATTACCTCACTAAATATTTTTTCCAACAAAGCATGGAACTTCTTCCGTCCACACGATCGAACCCAAAAATGACTACATGCAAGAAGAATTATGTCAGTCCCTTCTAGTGTTGAGACGATAAGAAAGCTTGCTTCTATACAATTTAAAATAGGGAAAGGTGAGAAGAAATAATCAAATCAATAGTAAATAATAACAAAACAAAATGATCACTTACTTCTGTAGTGAGTTTTGCTAATCAGAAAATGTAAAGTTCTCTACGTATTAGAAATAAATTTTTGTTAGTCAAATAATATAATTTTACGGTAAGCTAAGACAGATCGATCAAATCGAATGCAAGTACATATCTTATTTTGAAAAGTACAAATCTGAATATAAAATGAAATATTAGTCAGAAATATTAGAGCATACCTTGCTGCGAATTCATCATAAATAGGGAAGTAATCATGTAAATAGTGGAGAAGGTAAAAGAATGCGGGCCAGTAAAAATATTTACATTGCTTAAGATTTGGATTTTACTGCCTTAATTTGTGATGAGGGTTTCCAATTGAGAAATAGATCATATTGTAGAGAATGAGGACGAAACATCTGCATAGTGGGTCATTAGGTGCGGTGGGTCTTCGAAAACCTAGAATGATGGAAGGATGATGAAAATAACCTTAGTTCCTAACAAAAATCTAAAAGGATACTTTTGACATTTCAAAAGCTTCAAATCCAAGTATTCCTATTATATATAGATAAATAACATTGTCAAAGCTCCATGGCACTAGACAGTGGAACAAACAATAAGAATATAATTATAAATAGGTAAAACGCTGCCTCTTGCGAAGCCACCTGTGTTGCTCCAGATAATACTCATACCTATCGCCTATCTGTTTTTAGCACCGTCCATACCACCGAAGGTAATAAGAGGGAAATTAAAATATTGGGTCAAACAAAAGTATGGTATAGGCGATAACAAATATCAAAGTACTGTAAAGTCGTAATAAAATATACGACATGAAGGGTATGTAGAATCATACATGCCCCGCCCCTACATGCATAGAGTTAGCACATAACAATTGATACATGCTATACTATGATAAACATCATATAAAAATGTTGTGATAGATGTTTAATTGTTAATGATGATAAATAAATAAACATACATAGCATCCATCATCCATCCTCACATACCCTCATTCA
Organism: Allium sativum; assembly: GCA_030737875.1. Classification (NCBI taxonomy): domain Eukaryota; kingdom Viridiplantae; phylum Streptophyta; class Magnoliopsida; order Asparagales; family Amaryllidaceae; genus Allium; species Allium sativum. Next base: position 769,097,199 of record CM060926.1, read on the forward strand.
GTGCATTGGATATATGATAACATTCAGTTTCCATGATACTCGAATCCAAGCCACTCAATCGGCTAGGAACTAGATTGTTCCCACCTATATTCCCCAAGGTAAGGACCCATCTGGTCCAAGTGAATGCCATAATATCCCATAGTCAAAAACTAAGAGGACCATATGTCCAATGGACATCACACCCACTACCCCCCCCTTTACGAGCAACCTATAAAACCGTGTGTTATCAGTAATCCTTTTGCACATGTTCTCTACAACAAAATACATCATTAGGCTGGCTGTCTATAAGACTTCCATCTAAAGTTGTCACAATATGGAAACTATCCCCGACGATCACCGTATGTTGTAGGATATCATCATGTGTCTCCTATTTCTCTTTCTCTGACAGTCACCTCAATACGACTTAATGTCATCTTTTCATCATTTTAGAGAAAACTATTCATCACAATATTCTTGCTTTCCATCTTGGAATCACTGTTGTCCAATGCAGAATCACTGTCTAGAAGCACGACATCCTCGTCTGAAACCAAATCCACTAATTGAATAGACATCATATCGAAATGGCTATCTAATAAACCATCATATCCTGCTCCTCTAAGTCGCACCATCGTCTATATCAAGTTGGCCAAAATGGCCAACAACAACAGTAAATAGTGTCGACCACTTCATACTAATCGATAATGACTACTTAAATTACCTACTTAACCGAAATTTGTTAAATATGCATCCCAAGAAGATGTTTGACATTCTTTGCAAAATCCAGCTTGTTTCTAAGCTCATCCTTCGTCTTCAGATCGGCCATTAAGCTCTAGTATCACTCTGTCTTTAAATCCATTGCCGAGCTCCGGTGATGCTTTATCGTCGAATCTGTCGCCGAGCTCCAATGTAGTTCCGTCGTATCTATCGCTGTGCTCCAATGTTGCTCTACCATCAAATCCGCTTAAGCTCTCTGAAGCTCCTTCGAGAATTTATCTCATTCGTCTGATTCTACCATCTTTGTGCACTCAATCTATATACACCGACATGTGTATTTGATCGATAAACACCCCAAACTCTAATGAATAAGATATCCTGATGCTAGATAGACCATTAATGGCGTTTTAAGCTAAACTAGGAAAACAATTCAACCATGCAAGCAATAGTCAAGAAAATCCCTAAACTAGCGCTCAAGCATCCATAATGGCAGTATTAAATAAAATAGAACATATCTATAATAATCCAAGTGAAATAAGTGTCCAAATAACTTATATTTAATAGTGCGGTCAAAATAGTGCACAATAGCACATAAACGGGTAAATAGTGCGCAAAAACGCACAAACTGCTAAAATGTAGTAATCATGATTAGAATTACTTAAATCACTTATTAATATTTTTAATAAACATTTACTAGGTTCAAGTATCCTTAATATTATGTTTTGTAATTAGAAATAAGCTTAAATAATTAAATTTATACTACATAAACAACTACAGTTCAGTGAGAGACAATATCACTCACCTTAGCCAAATCAGTCCAAACCAGCTTTATGACGTAGTGCTCGTCAATATGAGTCCATAGGGAGAAACAACGTCCAATTCCGATCTCGTACGCAAAAGTAATACAAATTATAAGTTACACGACTTAAATCGATACAAATTAAATTAACTAGTTAATATAATTATGATATAACCCTTGCTTCTTTTCTTCCCCAATCTAAATGTCCAGGCCATGTACATAGTGAATGAACCTAAGCAAAACCCATGCACTCCTCTTAGTGATACGAGCCAATACCTCACGAAATCAAAATCTGTAAACATCGACGAACTTCTATTTCCAAGCTCGATGTGCTCATGCTTAAAATAAGCTCTCCCGACCCATGCTGCAAAATGCATTCCAATGCATGCTTAGAGAAATATACCGAACCCAAAATGTCACATATTCCATGGATGAAACAAGTTTGACGAAACTTCGTGGGTAGATGCAGATTTCGATGGAAAACCCGATGACGTCGTCCTTTTTCCATATCTCCCCTCCCTTCGAACTCCATGCCCAGCGCTAGCTCGCACCCGCTGTAGTACTTGCGATAAGAACATGATCAAACCTCCCAATAAAAATATAGATTTGAAGCTTTCGAAGATTTAGGAATTTAAGGACTTGTTTTGTAATTTTTAATCAAGTAATAAGGGAGATTTTAATTTTTAAAGTGGCGCCTATTATTTACTAGAGGAATGGACAGAACTATAAAATGAATTTGGGGAGGAGACAATACGGGTCGGGACTTGGAAGCCACTGTAGCTTAGGATTTAAATTATAATATTTAATTTATAAGTTCACAAATAAAGCCCAAAACTAGCGAACTCCAATCAATACATGGACCTTGCCCTCATCTATGTATAAACATCTTTCAAAAAAAATGGGATTAGTATTGAGATCTAAATCGATCGTACATGGAAGTTATCTTAAAAATTGAATTACAATGTCGGTTTCTTACAGAAATCAACACACAGAAATCAACACACATTTTATTTATGCACGGTGGAACAGTAAGTCCGACCAATATGAAACTTGGCGGCATGCAACAACTCGCTACCACGATTCTAGAAATATAAGTTTCGTTACGATTCGACTTTATGCTTCCAAAACGATAATTTACATGCCTATCGAGATCGTTATAACTGCCAACTAGTCTGAACTCGAAATATAGCGATATGTGTAATTATTTTTCATGTAATGAACAATCCTCTCTCAATGGAACTGGTCCTAAGTCCAGATTCGATCATTTGTGAAAAATATTATTTTTGAACTATAATCGATTAATTAACGATCAATATTTAAATATCTAATCGTTAAAATACAGGTCATTACAATGTTATATAATTGTTACTACCAAGATTAAACCCTAAATTAGACTGATAGTGAAGGAGTATCAGAGGGATACAAGCACAGAACAATCCTCCGAAAGCAAAAGGCCAAATAATAGAAAGGAACTCAAAAGATACAGGATATCGACAGGGTCTATCCGGCAGGGTTCATTCGACAGGGCCGACCCGACTGGTGGAACACATAGCGAAAGGTTATCCAAGCCAGAAACTAAGAAAGAAGGAGACAAGAGCTTTGCTTATTGAAACCCGGAAGGGCAGGAGAGCTATCAGAATTAACCCGTGTAACACCCCGTGAATTCTATAGCATTAAGCTTCACGAATTAAAGTATAATTAATTATAAATAATGAAATCAAGGGAAATGGGTTACGCCATTGCGTTCGTCTCGAAATTCTTCTTGAGATAGAGTCCAAGTTTGCGTAAAACGGATATCGTATGAAGAAGATATGGACGAACGAAGTTGGGCAGATAAACCGGAAAATGGGTCAGAATGCACTGGCGCACTTGTGAAGTGCGCCAGAACAAAGTTGAACTGGCGCACTTGGGAAGTGCGCCAGTACATTTTTAGCCTGGCGCACCTGCCAAGTGCGCCCAGGTCAGAATGACCTGCTGGTCAGGTCCTGGCTGGCCTGGTCAGGGTCTGGTCGAATTCTGATGCTTGGCCGAGTCACTAGGGCTTACGTGTCACCTTTTGAGTGGCTCTTTGAACTTTGTATGGTCTAGATTCCTCCTATCTTCATTCGACTGCTCAAAACTGTTTAAAATTCTATAAATACAACTCAAGTCTAACCCTAAATTCACACAAATAATAGAATACAAAAGCCGTCATGCTGCTGGAGAGGAACTAGGAATGGCCGTCAATTAAAAAAAAAGCCTAGAGACAAGCCAACAAGCCTAAGAGACGAATCAAATTAAAAGAAGATCAAAGCTTAATCAAATCATTCAACGCAACTTTGCTACCCAAAGGAGAGCATCTCCAAATCAGAATAACAGAAATCAGAAAAGAAGAATTCAACACACGTTGTAAGTATAGTGACCTTTCAAAATATGAATAAAAAACTGTGATGTGATTCGATGTAAATGAAAATAGAATCGTGTTGTTATAATCTTTGTGTATTGTGATGGTTCTATCATGACTTGTGTATTGATGTTTGTGGCATAAATTAATTGATGCAAGCCTATTGAACAATTGTATATGAAAAACAATGGCACTTGCAAGCTTGTGGCAAAAACTAGAAATTTATCCCTTTTTGTATATGTCGATGGCATGGACTATGTATATTCCCTTAGTCTAAATTAGAATTTGTGTAAACATGTTATAGACCTTTTATGCCTACATGACCCAAAACCTATGATATCATCCTTATGTTTATTGGCAAGTATAATTAGATCTATGTTTGCAAGTATAATTGGATCTATGTTTCATAAACTATGTAAGTTCATGTTTATTTGCAAAATATAATTGGTTCTATGTCAAACATCGTTTGGGTTTCATAAACTATGCAAGTTCATGTTGAAATAAGCTATATGATTATATGTAAAAATTGTACATTTTGATGAATATATAACATGCTAGTTTTGTGGTCGATATTATGCCAAGTTAACATGTTTAAACACAAGTTTGTATTTGCCTAAAACTATGCCATTTCATATGTCACCTACTTAGTCATACTTTTGATTCGAATGCAAGTTCACATGACCCATGTTATATGTTAGTTGAATCGCCAAATTGCAAGTTCATGCGCCACACACCTTTATGTAATACATGTTCATGATTTCCCCTTTTCCTCACGTTTATAAAGTTGGGCTGAATTGTGACAAGCCCAACACATGTTATAACGTTGCGAACAAACGGGGGTAATAACGTTGGGTGTAAAATATGAAAACATATGTTGGCATGTTTGGCACATGCCAATGATTATGAAACATAAGCGGTATGAATTGAAATACCCAAAAATAAAGGATATGACATTTACATATAGTTGAAAAGTAATAAAATATGTAAATTTAGAAAACACGATATGCTTAACCCGAGGTTGGATTGAGTTGTGATGTAAACCTGCCCGGACCCGCCCGGCTGTCCAGTAGTCACAACAATACCTATCCAATGTAGGTGGTTAAGCATTGAGCCCAATAAAGACCCGAGGTTAGACTGAGCTACGGTGTAAACCTGCCCGGAACCGACCGGCATATCCAGTAACCGTAGCAATACCTGTCTAATGTGAGTGGTCTGGTGCTCCTAAGAGGCTAAGGACAGATGGTAGGGTTAAGTCAACTATAACACTTAACCAAATTCAACATGTTAACAAGAATTGATGGGTGGGGTTAGGTAAATACAGACACTTAACCACTTAACATGTTTGACCAGAAAATCCTAGTAACGAGGGACCCGTTTCAGCAGTAACCCAAAGTTAGGTATCAACGGTATCCTAAAACTAGGCAGGGTGGGGCACGATTACTGGGATGATTGTAAGCGGTCAAATGACGACGGTGGGTGCACAGTGTAGGTCTAACGGGGTGCGGGCCTGCACACACTCCGGAGCAGACAACCAGGGCACTGGGGACACCAGTAGTATAACCTATGTCTTCTAGTTTTGTGTCGGGGCCGCCACCATGGGTCTTGATACACCCCATGGTGGGACCAACATAGGTATCTACAATTCTTGGGGTCGTATGACACATGTTAACGCGAGTAGGAGCCGATCTTTAATAAGAATGGGGATCACTTCACCCTCACCATGGGGTTCCAGTTAGAATAAACTCAAGTTGGTGCAGAGATATAGTATGGGTGTGATAGTACATTCGACACTTCCTTAGCCTGTGACACTTTCCTATTTTTAGTTTATATCCATCATATCCTTTTCTTATTCACATATTGAAGAGTTACTAGATTTACTCAGGCTTTATGTCTGACCCTATTTTCTTTTCGTCTTCTTTTCTTTCGTTTCCCCCCCAGGTCCACAGGGAGGAAACAGCTCAACTCAGTCAGGCTCTTTACAAGCACCAAGAACGTAGATGTATGATTTGGATCTTTCTTGCTTGGCTAATGGCTTTGGATATCACTATGGGGATTTTTGTCACTTTATTTATGTTTTCATGCTTCTTTAATAATCAACGCAGTTATGAGATTGTAATGTTGAAGGAATTTTGAGACAATTATGGAAATCTTTGTTTGATACACGTATTGATGTAATAAAAGTTTGTTTTGGTTTCCGCTGTTTAAAATATGTGTATTTATATCTGTCTTGAGTTCATCTGTGGCTTTTACTTATAAACCTCCACCAAAGTTAAGGCATTCCCTTTGTGAGTGACCTTAATGGAGGTGGGGTGTTTCACTTGGTATCAGAGCATAGGTTTACCAGACAAGATAAAAGTTTTTGAAAATTGTTTTCAAAAAGAAAGTTTAAAGAAGCATTTTTTTAGAAAAAGTGTTATATTAATAAAAAGGCAAAATCCCCCAAAGCCATGTGCCCTATCTATTCTTCTCTATCCTTCGTTTTGAATTTTTCCCTTTCTGTTTTAGCATGTCTGGGGACCTTACTCCCCAGCTACAGATGCTTTTACTCCTCCTCCTCCTCTACGTGAACCAGCAAACGGAAGAATCGTCAAACAAGAAGACAGATAATAGTCAAGGAGGAAAGGACCACAACAATAACAAGACACGTGAGAAAAGGAAATGTTATTTCTGTGGCATTGTTGGACATGTGGTGAACGACTGCAGAAAGAAGAAGAGGAAGATGAGTGCTACTTGCTTCCATTGCGGTGAGGCTGGACACATGGCTAGGGACTACCCTAAGAAGCAAGGGCAAGGCCCGCAAGCAGGACCTTCTGGGGGTACCTCTTTAACTTCCTCTCCTAGATGCTTTGTTTTATCCTGCTTATCTTCTCAATCCTATCTTGAGAACTTTAAGTAGTAATATTTCTGTAGAAAGTGTAGTCTATCTTTATGATCATCCAGTTCGTACACTTTTTGACTCTGGTGCATCACACTCTTTTATTTCATCTGCCTTAGTAGAATCTCTGCATCTAGACACTAGTATGGTAGAAGATCCCTTAGTAGTTTCAAATCCAATTGGGGGCTCCGCTTACTTGTCAATGGTTTGTTTGGGTTTGAAAATCTCTATTCTTAGCGTTGAGTTTAGTTGTAGTGCTTTTGTTTTGGGCTTCTCGAGATATGGTTTGATCTTAGGCATGGACTGGTTATCCAGTAATATTGCCATTCTTGACTGTGAGAAAAGAGTAGTTAGACTCTTGACTCGGCTTGGTAACACTCTAGAAATTTCTTGTAATCCCTTGAATGCTGTTATGCTTAGTTATCTAGAGTCGCTTGATGCTTCTGATGAGAATTTGCAATCAGTTGGAGTAGTCCGGGAATATCGGGATGTCTTTGAGGAAGTGAAAGGCTTACCTCCGAGGCGGGAAATAGACTTCCGCATATATCTTGTGGATAACGCAAAGCCTGTAGCTTTACCTGTCAGACACATGGCTCCAAGGGAGAGAAAGGAGCTCAGTAAGCAGGTTAAAGAACTTCTCGAAAAGGGGTTCATTAGACGGAGCATTTCGGAATGGGGTGCTCCAGTGGTGTTCGCAACCAAAGCAGACGGTTCGCTTCGCCTTTGCGTCGACTATAGGGAGTTAAACAAATTGACCAAGAAAAATAGGCACCCTCTTCCCCGAATCGACGATTTGTTTGATCAGCTTGTAGGTGCGACGGTCTTCTCCCAACTTGATCTGGCAACTGGGTTCCATCAGCTAAGAGTTGCTGAAGACAGCATTGATAAGACAGCGTTCAGAACCCCAGACGGTTTCTTCGAGTGGCTTGTCATGCCTTTCGGCTTGACAAATGCACCCGCTTATTTCGTAGACCTAATGAGCAGGGTGTTCAGAGAATTCCTCAACAAATTTGTGGTTGTTTTCGTAGATGATATCTTAATCTTCTCAAAGAGTGAGGAAGAACATGCTCAGCATCTGAATGAAATCATGGATACTCTCCGTGCACATCAACTAAAAGCCAAATTCTACAAGTGTTACTTCTGGAGAAAAGAAGTAAGGTTTCTTGGGCATATAGTGTCCAAAGAAGGGTTGGTTGTGGACCCCGCGAAAGTGGTGGCAGTACAAGATTGGAAGACACCAAGAAATGCAACCGAAGTTCGAAGCTTTCTTGGGCTAGCCGGTTTTTATCGAAAATTTATTAGGGATTTCGCGAAAATCTCAGCCCCACTCACAAGGCTAACAAACAAGAATCCGGCGTTCGCTTGGGATTTGGACTGTGACATTACTTTCCAGCGATTAAAAAGGGCTCTCACAACAGCCCCAGTTCTGACCTTGCCAGATGGAAGAAAAATGTTCACAGTATACACGGATGCATGTGGAACGGGACTAGGCGCTGCTCTAATGCCAGAAGGAAGGGTAGTAGCTTATGGCGGAAGACAATTGAAAGTTCATGAAAAGAGCTACCCAACCCACGATCTTGAGTTGGCCGCCATCATCTTTGCACTTAAGTCTTGGCGCCATTATCTCCTAGGTGAGAAGTTTGAATTATACACTGACCATAAATCGTTGAAATATCTCTTCTCCCAGAAGGATCTTAACTTGAGGCAGCAAAGGTGGATGGAGTTTCTTGCCTCATATGATTTTGAAATTTCCTATACTCCCGGAAAAGGCAACGTGGTAGCAGACGCGTTGAGCCGAAAGAAACTAACCCTGAGCCCTCTCTTTGTGGAAAGGCAAAACTTGGAGTATATAGCCAGTTTCAACTTTAGGCCCTCCTCGGATTTTGTACCGGGTTTGTTAGCATCTCTCGAAGTACGCCCTACTCTCTTAGACTCAATAGGGGCAGCACAACGTGAAGACCCTCAGCTTGTTGATGTGATTGATAAACTTATTAGGGGTGAGACTTCTAGTCACCTCAGTAGATACGCCATCGATGATAAGGGTTGGCTGAGACGAGATGGAAGATTATGCGTCCCACAAGCAAGGGAGTTAACAAAGAAGGTTCTCGAGGAAGCGCATCATTCCAAGATGACTATACACCCTAGCAGTGATAAGATGTACAAGGATATAAAAAGGACTTTCTTTTGGAACGACATGAAGCAAGACGTGGCAGATTTTGTTTCTAAGTGCATGACCTGCCAACGGGTCAAGGCGGAACAAAGAAAGCCTGGAGGACTACTTCACCCTCTAGAGGTCCCACAGTGGAAGTGGGATAGCATTTCAATGGACTTCATTGATGGACTGCCTAGGTCGAGGAGAGGCAACACTAGCATTTGGGTAATAGTGGATAGGCTTACTAAAAGCACCCACTTTATACCTATCAAGAGTAGGAGGACTGCCGAATCTCTAGCATCTCTTTATCTCAAGGAAATAGTTCGACTCCATGGGGTACCCTCTAGCATTGTTAGTGACCGAGACCCTATCTTCACGAGTGAGTTTTGGCGGAGCCTGCAAGAAGCTGTAGGCACACAGCTATGTTTGAGTACGGCCTATTACCCCAAACAGATGGCCATACGAAAAGGGTGAATAGAGTTTTAGAGGATCTTTTAAGACTTTGCGTTCTTGACTTTGGAGGGACGTGGGAGGATCACCTTCCTTTAGTGGAATTTGCCTACAACAACAACTACCAAGCTACCATCGGCATGGCACCCTTCGAAGCCTTGTATGGAAGACCGTGCAAAACACCAACTTGTTGGTGGGAGTCTACAGATAAGCTTATACTTGGGCCAGACATGATTCGAGAAACTTCAGAGAAAGTGGACTTGATACGTAGGAGAATGAAGACAGCCCAAGACAGACAGAAATCCTACGCCGACAAAAGAAGGACCGACCTTGAGTTTGAGGTTGGGGACAAGTTTTCCTTAAGGTATCCCCTTTAAGGAACGTCGTTCGCTTTGGATCCGCATGAAAGCTAGCACCAAGATTTGTAGGACCGTTCCCTATCATCGAGAAGATTGGGAAAATGGCTTATAGAGTAGATTTGCCTGAAAGATTGGCTGGAATTCACAACGTCTTTCACGTTTCTCATCTCCGGAAATGTCTACATGAATCAGCGGAAGTGGTGGAGCCAAGCATTCTAGAAGAAGCCGAAGTGGAACGCGAAGCAACTGTGAGGAGAGTTCCAACTCGAATCGTAGGAATTGAAATCAAAAAGCTACGCAACCGCGAAGTGAAGCTCGTTAAGGTTCAGTGGAGCGACGCCGAGGAAGACGCGACTTGGGAAACTGAGGATAGAATACGCGCGGCATACCCTTTTCTTTTTTAGGGTACATCTTAGACCTCTCTTTTTCATAAGTTGTGCTTGTATCTATCTTTTTAGGTATATCTCCTCGATATTATCCTTTATCCTTAGGTAGAAACCCCTTTGGATGTAAACATGTATTTGAAACATGTTATGGTTGATGGCTGCAAGTGGTTGCAAGTGGTTGCTAGTGGTTGCTCGTGGATGCATATACACACACAACCTAGGTCTTAGATCGGCTCAATCACCTCATACTGCATATGCATATATGTATTCTTATTTGTGTATGGTTGTAAACTTGATATGCTGTCATATGGTCGTTGCATTTGTATGAATAGTTGTGCACTCATGTAGAATTATGAGTTGGAAGAATTCGCATACATAATGGATTCATGACACTTACATGATTCACATTAAGGAGGTCAACTGAATCAGTAGACCGCCTGATTTCTGCATTAGATAAGGACATGTACACACACTATGCATATGATCATGAAGCATTAGAAGTCTTTTAAGGACAGTGGATGCCTGTGTTTGTGGGTTGAGTAGATGGACTGTTGGATGGTAGGATATACATTCTTCCTAACTTGAATATTTCGGGGACGAAATCCTTTTAAGTGGGGGAGAATGTAACACCCCGTGAATTCTATAGCGTTAAGCTTCACGAATTAAAGTATAATTAATTATAAATTATGAAATCAAGGGAAATGGGTTATGCCATTGCGTTCATCTCGAAATTCTTCTTGAGATAGAGTCCAAGTTTGCGTAAAACGGATATCGTATGAAGAAGATATTGACGAACGAAGTTGGGCAGAAAAACCGGAAAACGGGTCAGAATGCACTGGCGCACTTGTGAAGTGCGCCAGAACAAAGTTGAACTGGCGCACTTGGGAAGTGCGCCAGTACATTTTTAGCCTGGCGCACCTGCCAAGTGCGCCCAGGTCAGAATGACCTGCTGGTCAGGTCCTGGCTGGCCTGGTCAGGGTCTGGTCGAATTCTGATGCTTGGCCGAGTCACTAGGGCTTACGTGTCACCTTGTGAGTGGCTCTTTGAACTTTGTATGGTCTAGATTCCTCCTATCTTCATTCGACTGCTCAAAACTGTTTAAAATTCTATAAATACAACTCAAGTCTAACCCTAAATTCACACAAATAATAGAATACAAAAGCCGTCATGCTGCTGGAGAGGAACTAGGAATGGCCGTCAATTAAAAAAAAAGCCTAGAGACAAGCCAACAAGCCTAAGAGACGAATCAAATTAAAAGAAGATCAAAGCTTAATCAAATCATTCAACGCAACTTTGCTACCCAAAGGAGAGCATCTCCAAATCAGAATAACAGAAATCAGAAAAGAAGAATTCAACACACGTTGTAAGTATAATGACCTTTCAAAATATGAATAAAAAACTGTGATGTGATTCGATGTAAATGAAAATAGAATCGTGTTGTTATAATCTTTGTGTATTGTGATGGTTCTATCATGACTTGTGTATTGATGTTTGTGGCATAAATTAATTGATGCAAGCCTATTGAACAGTTGTATATGAAAAACAATGGCACTTGCAAGCTTGTGGCAAAAACTAGAAATTTATCCCTTTTTGTATATGTCGATGGCATGGACTATGTATATTCCCTTAGTCTAAATTAAAATTTGTGTAAACATGTTATAGACCTTTTATGCCTACATGACCCAAAACCTATGATATCATCCTTATGTTTATTGGCAAGTATAATTAGATCTATGTTTGCAAGTATAATTGGATCTATGTTTCATAAACTATGTAAGTTCATGTTTATTTGCAAAATATAATTGGTTCTATGTCAAACATCGTTTGGGTTTCATAAACTATGCAAGTTCATGTTGAAATAGGCTATATGATTAGATGTAAAAATTGTACATTTTGATGAATATATAACATGCTAGTTTTGTGGTCGATATTATGCCAAGTTAACATGTTTAAACACAAGTTTGTATTTGCCTAAAACTATGCCATTTCATTTGTCACCTACTTAGTCATACTTTTGATTCAAATGCAAGTTCATATGACCCATGTTATATGTTAGTTGAATCGCCAAATTGCAAGTTCATGCACCACACACCTTTATGTATTACATGTTCATGATTTCCCCTTTTCCTCACGTTTATAAAGTTGGGCTGAATTGTGACAAGCCCAACACATGTTATAACGTTGCGAACAAACGGGGGTAATAACGTTGGGTGTAAAATATGAAAACATATGTTGGCATGTTTGGCACATGCCAATGATTATGACACATAAGAGGTATGAATTGAAATACCCAAAAATAAAGGATATGACATTTACATATAGTTGAAAAGTAATAAAATATGTAAATTTAGAAAACACGATATGCTTAACCCGAGGTTTGATTGAGTTGTGATGTAAACCTGCCCGGACCCGCCCGGCTGTCCAGTAGTCACAACAATACCTATCCAATGTGGGTGGTTAAGCATTGAGCCCAATAAGGACCCGAGGTTAGACTGAGCTACGGTGTAAACCTGCCCGGAACCGACCGGCATATCCAGTAACCGTAGCAATACCTGTCTAATGTGAGTGGTTGGTGCTCCTAAGAGGCTAAGGACAGATGGTAGGGTTAAGTCAACTATAACACTTAACCAAATTCAACATGTTAACAAGAATTGATGGGTGGGGTTAGGTACATACAGACACTTAACCACTTAACATGTTTGACTAGAAAATCCTGGTAACGAGGGACCCGTTTCAGCAGTAACCCAAAGTTAGGTATCAACGGTACCCTGAAACTAGGCAGGGTGGGGCACGATTACTGGGCTGATTGTAAGCGGTCAAACGACGGCGGTGGGTGCACAGTGCAGGTCTAACGGGGTGCGGGCGTGCACACACTCTGGAGCAGACAACCAGGGCACTGGGAACACCAGTAGTATAACCTATGTCTTCTAGTTTTGTGTCGGGGCCGCCACCATGGGTCTTGATACACCCCATGGTGGGACCAACATAGGTATCTACAATTCTTGGGGCCGTATGACACATGTTAACGCGAGTAGGAGCCGATCTTTAATAAGAATGGGGATCACTTCACCCTCACCATGGGGTGCCAGTTAGAATAAACTCGAGTAGGTGCAGAGATATAGTATGGGTGTGATAGTACATTCGACACTTCCTTAGCCTGTGACACTTTCCTATTTTTAGTTTATATCCATCATATCCTTTTCTTATTCACATATTGAAGAGTTACTAGATTTACTCAGGCTTTATGTCTGACCCTATTTTCTTTTCGTCTTCTTTTCTTTCGTTCCCCCCCAGGTCCACAGGGAGGAAACAGCTCAACTCAGTCAGGCTCTTTACAAGCACCAAGAACGTAGATGTATGATTTGGATCTTTCTTGCTCGGATAATGGCTTTGGATATCACTATGGGGATTTTTGTCACTTTATTTATGTTTTCATGCTTCTTTAATAATCATGGCAGTTATGAGATTGTAATGTTGAAAGTATTTTGAGACAATTATGGAAATCTTTGTTTGATACACGTCTTGATGAAATAAAAGTTTGTTTTGGTTTCTACTGTTTAAAATATGTGTATTTATATCTGTCTTGAGTTCATCTGTGGCTTTTACTTATAAACCTCCACCAAAGTTAAGGCATTCCCTTTGTGAGTGACCTTAATGGAGGTGGGGTGTTTCAACCCACTTAATACCGATACATCAGGAGGCGAAGGCATCAAAAGTATCAAGCCAGAAGTACATAAAGCTTATTCGGAACCCACTTCCGAAACATCTACTACATAAATGATTAAATGTCACATTGATAGACAACAGACATATCACCGGGAGCTACCTTCCGGAAGACCAGACTATTCCAAAAGCTCCACAGGAAGATAAGCCGGAACCCTAGAACGGATACAGGCTATATGTATTATTCCACTTGGTACATACACCAATAGTGGTTCCGAACCGGCAGCTATCTACATACATCATGAGGGCAAGCTTCTCTAAGTATTCATGAGAAAAACTAGAAGCCTACATCCGGAGGCTTATAACCGAAAGCATATAGCTGGAAGCTCAAATACCTCCCAGAAAGTAACTGTATCGACAAGCTCATCTCAATCTCAAAGAATCCCCGATTGGTCAAGATCCTCACTTAATTTGGAGGCTATAATTAGCGCCACAAAAACAGCCGAAAGCCAAACATCCGAGACCAAAGAGAGAAGCGGCTGACAGAGGCTCTTGCAGGCCCATAGCCCAACAGCAGAAGGAGCCCTGAATTCTCTATAAATAAGACCCCAGGGGTCTCATTTTGAGGACGGATTTCTCATTCTTATTCTTGTACTCTTTCTTTCTAGAGTAAACCCTAATTCTTATATCGATTTGGGGATTTCTCCTATTTTGCTAATGTATTCTAAATCAAAGATCAGTAAAAAAATGAATTGATACGTATGGTGCCTTCTTATGAGATTATCATGCTATTTCTTAGTTATTCCTGATATAGCTTACTATTTGTTACTTACATGTGCATGAGTCCTTACCCAGACCTTTCCGCGAATCAGGTGAAATACCCCTTTCTACAAGGCTTAAACCCTTCCTACAAGCTTGGACCCTTCCTACAAGCTTAGGCCTTTTAGCGAGCTTGGTGCAAAACCCCTTTCTATGATCTGTTAATTCCTTTATCAAGGGTTGTATTTAGTGATTCTGCTCCCCAAGGTAACTGTTGGTCCTTGAATAGTTTAAGCGTGATACTCACCCCATCGAGGGAAGAGTAACTATTCTGTCGGATTCCAAACCTTGATACCTAGGAATGGTGAACTAATCCAACCTTGCAAAGGCTAAACGACCTACTTTTCCTTAGGTCCATTCCCATTGACCTATCTCCGGTGTTGATGAAAAATATCGTTAACATTTTGGCACTAGAAGGAGGGCCTGAACCTTCTATTCCTACCTTTAACCCTTTAGGTAATTTTCCACATTTCTAACTGTTCTGTTTCGTCTTGGATTGGACTAAAGCTTCGAAGAAGCAAAGTTATAGGTAAGAGGTCCCAACAAAAGCCTTCTGGATCTTGAATGGATAAGTCAAAAATCACTGATCCAAGAGCGACAGAAGAACGAAGGTTGAGAGATGAATCCTTGTCGATAAAGAAGCGGAAAAGAGAAATAGAACAACATGGTTACGACATTTGGGATAATCGCCTTTCCCGCATAGGGAAAACCTTAATACCCCCTCCAAGTGGTTCTACATCGAAGGATATTAACATTTTCTCCCACATAAGAAAACTCTCTACAAGCAAGTCAAAGGAATGACATCTGAACAAGAAATAATGAATGATATTGACCGCTTCACCAACAAATGGTTTGAAAGGTTAACACCCCAACCTCAGCATATTTTGAAAAGTAGGAAAAAAGATATAGGAATAACAATAAGACTGAGTCACAAAAGGGTTAAGCCCCAGCGGCAAGAAGAGAGGCTTACGCTAGGATTACCCAAGAGATACTGCCTCACTACCTCGATGGAGAATATCTACTTCCTAACCAAGCACGAACTCAACTATTGCCCGCTCATAAAGAAAAAGCCCAAAAACGAACGGAAAACAGGAGGACCCTATTGTCATTACCACATGATGAACGGACATGAAACTAAATCACTGCAGAATCCTTGACGATACAGTCATCAAATTCATCAACCAAGGCTAATTATGAGAGTTTATGAAAAGATCAGATTAAGTTCAATAAAAGTCCTTAGGAAAAGGATCTTTAAACATGATAGAGGGTATGGAAAACCCTCCTTTCGAAGCTTAAAGAAACCCAAAAGGGGTCAAACCATAAATTGATCAAATCCCTTGTCATCACCAAATTGGTCAGGACAAGGCATCCCCCGGAGGGGGATGGTGTGTTAGTCTTTCTCCATGCCCAAATCAAAGGGGTCTAGGTTAAAGCGTCAAAAGCGTAAGCCTCCGTTTCACACCAGAAATGGTCGTGGCGGTGCATCTAAAATTAGCATGCCCTGCCTCGGCTCGTAGAAGAGTACACCCTGCCTCTACTAGAACTAAGCACGTCCTACCTCTATTCGTAGAAGAGTATGTCCTAGCTATCTCTGCTTATGTTCCACGTTACCCGCAGAAGGGAACGCCAACCCCTATCATCGCCTACGATGGTCAGGATATGGCACCCCTCGAGGGGGAGTGTGTAAGCCTCTATCAGTACCTACAATGGTCAGTATAGAGCATCAAAAGAGTAAACCTTAGTTCTGTGTCTACAATGGTCCCGTCTAAGTTTCTAAGACCTTATATCACCTATGATGGTCAGGATAAGGCACCTCCTGGAGGGAGGTCGGGTAAGTCTTGTGGATAAGCTAGCCAAGTGCACCGGACGCGCAGGCCCAGAGAGTGGCAAACAAAGCGCGTACATCCTCTGCTTTGACATCAAAACCCTAGAGGGTGGCTCAAGAAGCACGTATAACCTTGCTTCACAAATCAAATCCAGAGGGGATACCAAAACATTAATACGGGAAGGGAATTTCTAGTCTTTAATTGACTGAACAAGGGTTGGTTCAGGTCTTCTAGATTAATACCCGAATCTGGGTTGATTCGATTCTTCACAAATACCGAAAGGGGATTCTTGGTCTTCAATATCTAATTTCCCGAACAAGGGTTGGTTCAGGTCTTCTATATCGATACCCAAATCTGGGTTGATTCGGTTATTAACAAAGACCAAAAGCGGGCTCTCGGTCTCATACCTTAATACCCAAATCTGGGATGATCTAGGAGAAAACTACAAACGGATGTGGGATTCCGGTCTCATCACAAATACCCAAACCTGGATGGATCCAGAATTTTAGATCTAAACAAGAAGGAATTATTCGACCCTCTCGGTAATTCAAAAATGGCTCAGAACTACACTTCCATTATTACTAAGGAGATCATGATCCTCTTGTTTTCTTAGGGAAGTGTCTTTAACCTACACATTCATCAATTTATTTTTCAATGTGCCAGCTGCTCGCACAACACGGGAAATAGCCTCACATTAAAGCATCAGTATGGGGAAGAACTAGAAAAAAAATCCCAAACTTGTCTAATAGAGTCTTATAACTAGGGTTACTCCTTTTTCTAGGAAATTTTACGATGGGAATGTTCCCAAAAATACATGTTACATAAGGAAGTCTTTTACTAACACTTGACATGAGTAGGTCTTCTGTTGTTACAAACACCCAGTGTTATGATGACATAGTTCCCGACTAAAGCAATACATCGAATAAATCACACAATACCTAGGCATGCCCACTAGAGGTCAACACAAACCATTTCACAAACACAATCCATATTTTAAAGGTATTTACATTACAAAAATATGAGAAAAGTCTATCATTTCGAGTCGGCATTTTGTAAAGCAAATTCCAAGGAAGCACAATTCTCCTTAGTTTTCTTTAGTTCATTCTCCAACTTGTCAATTTGTTGGTAAACCTACTTACCTTCGTGTCTGAACTCTCAAAGGATTTTGTCACTAACCTACATTGCAAATTATAAATAGTTTCATCTTTCTCCTTTAGTTGTTTTTCCAAATGAGACACCTGTTTCTTGAGATTTGTGACAACTATCTTTTAAAGATAATACATCTTTTTATAGCTCGAAAGGAAGCACTCTCAAAAATGCCTTTGTAGCCATAAATGTTCAAAGTTTCTTCTCTAAACCATGAAGGAGGGGTCTGGAATTGGTCCTCCTAATTATGGATAAGATGAGATATCGAAATACGTATAACATGAACATCAAGTATACACTAAAAACATCATGCATTTCAAAGAAAGACAATCACATGATCTTTATCAATTCATACACACATATGCATAACGCCCACATTGACATATAAATACAACATCACAAATCACCAAATGTCACGAAACCAACACCATTCACGGACAAGTTAAAAGAAAAAAATACTTCATACAATGATACTTAATACTCCCTACTAGACTGATTTTTGCAGGATAAATTCCTTGGAAATTCTCCATGCTTTTCAGACATAGAATTTAAAGCATTACAGTAGCTTACATCTTTGGGGAAGCAGGGAAGTGCTGCGACATGAAAAGATTAGTTACTAATAAAATTCAAGAAGAGGGAAAATATTTCGAAAGCGAAAGCCATACCCGTGTAACATCAATATCAGACTGGTCAAAAGCTCCTTTATTCTTGGAATCCGGAGAACCACATCCCTTAGAAGATAACTCCCTTGTTGTGGGAGAGGAAGTCCCATCATCCTTTCCAGATCTACCTTGTCGGTCCATGTCCTCTCCCGTTTCCTCTTTAGCTATAGTTTCTTCCTCCACCTCTTCCTTATAATCCTCGGAAAACTCGTCAATAAACAAAAGAGATGCATGGTTTATCTTGTTCATTAGGGGAGCTGTACCTTCTCACCTCACCTGCGCAATCTTCTCTAAAATTCTATCTCTGATAGGGGTTCAATGGAAGAAAAATAAAATTTCGGTAGCCTCATGTAGTTATCGGAAAAAGCAAGGATAAGGGCGTCTTCATAATATTCCATAACTATGTCGTTAAGATGGACTTTAAGGAAATTTGAAATTCTGTTACTAGCCGCATAAAATATTCTTTTTACGATAGAAAGCTGGGTATTCATCCTGTCCACCTTGGCAGCATAATCTGTAGTGGCCCGCAAATCCGTACTATCTGAGCTGACTAATACAACACACGTCCAACTCAAATAATACAGAAATACGAGTCATTAGGGTTAAAGAAATAGAAACAGATAGAAGAAGAACAGAAATAACAAAACAGAATCTCACAGCAGAACGAATAAAATATATTATATGACATAATTTTTGAAATACAAAATTTTGTATCATATATACATACCAACATCAGAGCACAATACAATATTTGATACAGCAGAAAGTAACTCATAAATATCTAATGGTGAATCCAACTGCTTCAAACTCCTCCAAATGTATTTGTAAAATCCTGAAACACTTGACTGCCCGTACAAATTTGGGCACCCAAGAGTTTAGGAAAAATAAACTCTGGGTCATTCATGGGACTGGTGTGAGTAAACTCCAACCATATTGTTTAACTTTGAAAATCCTTTTTGAAAGAAAGAGATAATAGTAAGACCAGCCCCCACATAAACACAGACGGTTTTTACCTTACTATAACCCAAAACATTTTGATATCAAAATCCAGTGATATTATAATAATGTCTAATCAAATAAATAATCAAATAGTAGAACGCTTGCATCTCACGCTCTACATATATAGTATAAAATCAAAAACCGCAGGGCGCTTATTGGAGATTGGATTACAACTATGACAAGGTATGGGACCACCTCCCGATCAGTGTACTCTAGAGGGGATACACTGGGGTTCAACAAGAACATCTTGCAACCCGGCCACACATGATCGACCACTCATTTAGCCTGAGTGTATAGAATATATTGTCACCCACGGTTGTCGACCGTCCAACCGTAACTCGAAAGATACAAAATCAAAAGAAGAACAAATATGATATTTCTCTAGATCGGTGACAATACACCCTGCTTGGGTATGGCCCAACTAGCTGTGATGGCCCGCCCCGCACCAACCCACATTTCCCATGAAAATGCGCTGTGTCGATGTCCAACCGGCACGGGACGGTCGCCAAAGAAAGGGAAAAGAAAAGGACTTACTGGTGAACTAACAAAGAACCTATAGAATGTCTCACAACGCAAGGAATAAAATATAATAATAACATACTTGACATAAAACAGGTGAGACAGTGCATAAGCTGAAACTAAACATCATAGAAGCGGAAAATCCAAATACAGCTTATGTTCCACATCATCATTATTACAACTTTAAAACTGTCTCTAAAGCAAAAGAAAGGAAAGGTATACTACTAATGCCCAAAGTAGTGACCAACAGCGACACAGGGAGAATATCTATATATATCATACATGGGAGCCTCCTGCTCGTCTTCGGTACATCTATCCGTGCATATCACCTAACCAATCTCTAGTCTGCCCATTTAAGAGCACCCAGATTAATAAGAAGAGACATAAAACTCTGGGTCAGACAAAAGTCTGGTATGAGCGATAAGCATCAAAATAGAACAATAACAGGTATACTAAACCATACTTGAACCTGGCCTTCAACCAAAGAGTTAGCACAACATACCACTTAAAACTCTAAGGTGCCACTAAAATATGGTGTAAAGAATACGGGGGTGGGGGTGTGCATGTCATAGTGAAAGCAAATAATCAAACATAGCAACCATCCTCATATCTCTCACTCAGTGCGTAAAGCATACGACATCCACCACTTTGATCACCCTATTCCTTGCTATGATCAATCTGCCCCATGGAGTCATGATGACACTACTGCACTAATCCATAGCCACTAGTCTTTGCTATGTCCACTCTGCCCCATGAAGTCATAACAACTCCACTACACTGGCTCATAGCCTTGCTACGATCACTCTGCCCCATGGGGTAGTAACTACCCCACTGCACTGATACGTAGCCTAACATCCGTCTTCGTGGTTCGGATTCTCCATCGTGGTTTGGCTCAGCTCCTTCATTCAGTTCGGTTCGGTTTGGGTGCCATCCTCCAACTCGGTTCGGTTCGGGTGCTTCTGCTTAGATACGGTTCGGTCCTCTAGCCGTCTGGTTAGTCTGATCCGATCCCATGTCCTCCTATCATTCCGATCTGATCCCGCTCTCTAGCTCCAATCCGATCCGATCCCCATGCCAAGCTTCAGCCTGATCCCAACTCCAACACGATCCCAATGGCCTTCCTTTTCACCATGCTTTATCTTGTGCTAAGTTCCAGTTCGGTTCGGTGTTCCTTTGCCCAGTCCATTATCCGACCCAAGCCCCTTCAACCGATCCGATCCGAAACCCTGCACAATTTTCCTGCGACTTTATCCAACGACTGTTTTACACCATAAGACGATGTTTTCGACCATTCTAACTCTTCTAATCAATCACAAAGCATACCATAAAGTCATAGCAATATGCATAATCAACCACAAACACCAAAAACAATAATTTGATAGGTTAAAATGGATCAAACATAGCCAAAATCCCATATTTTCCCTTAAGCATGTTTAAACAAAACTAATGATAGGATTAGTAAAACTTAACCACATTAACCCAAGTCTTCTAACAGAGGCCTAAAACAATATTTCGAAATTTATCAATATTTTTCTAGATTTTTAACATGTATAAATTCGCTAATTATCACTAATTACCCTTAATTAACCATAAATAGTGAGGAACTATGCAAATCACTCACCTTTGCTAGAAATAGAATATCAAATCTGAAATGATTCTTTGTTTGGGCGCGAATACCAAGGCTATACAGTAGTTATACCTTGATTATTGTGCTAATCCGCTCTGATTTGATGTAGATTTGGCTTAATTAGCGATTAGAAGGTGATTTGGGGTGTTTTAGCAAGTGGAGGCCATTGCTAGGTTGAGAGGAATGTCTTAGGCGGTTGGAAAATGAAGTAAAATTCGTTTTCTAAACCCTAGCAGCCCTCTTATACTCCAAATCCTGAAATTCCCCTTTGGGCCGAGCTGTTAATCACTTGTTTAAGCCCAATTAAGCTGTTTTTCACCATCTGAAACTTGTTTCAGCCATATGGTGAGTCCGTTTGGCTAATGTGACCACTCTACGGAAAGGTAAACCATCAACCAGATCTAATGGAAGTGGTTTCAGGTCAAAACTCCTTTTCAATCAAAAGTTATGGCCGAAACAAGATTAGCTAGGGGCAAAACGGTCATTTGAAATTGGTAAAAATCATGAACATGGGAAATGACCCCAATAGTCGTCTCCCAAAGTTATATGACTATACGACTTCGCATGTGAAAAAAATAAATATTCTACGATCCTCCGATGCGTAGAATGCGGGTCGTTACATTCTCCCCCCTTAGGAAATTTCATCCCCGAAATTCCTTAACTCAAAACATACAAAGGATCCCGCATGCCTACCAGCCACATACAACAATCAAACATGCAAAACAAACAAAACAAGCCTACCCTAGCATCCGGAAAGACTAATTCGAAATTGAAATCTTACCTGGCGAAGAGTTCTGAATATGTCTTCCTAATGCTCTCCTCTATCGCCCAAGTACAGTCATTCTCATTCTCGCCCCACTGAACTTTGACCAATTTCACCACCTTCCTTCGAAGTTGCTTCGTATCGGTCCCAACAATACGCATAGGCTTGCGGTTCCCAACCGCCTCGGGTTCAACCTCGATATCGTCCAAATGATCAGGTGAAATAGCCACATCGGGGTCGTGCACGAACTTCCTTAACTTGGAAACATGAAATACGTTGTGAACTCCTGCTATCTTCTCTGGTAATTCAACTTTATATGCCAAATTCCCAATTTGCTCGAGAACTGGGAATGGTCCAACAAATCTTGGTGCTAACTTGCCTCTCCTGCCAAATCGTATCACGCTCTTCAACGGAGAAATCTTGACAAACACCAAGCCACCAATGGAGAACTTTTATTCTCTTCTCCTTTTATCAGCATAACTCTTCTGCCTATCTTGGGCAGTCTTCATTCGCTGTTGAATAACCTTAATCTTAGCTGAAGTTTCTATTATCACATCTGGTCCAAGCACAAACTTCTCACTAGTTTCTAACCAACATGATGGTGAGTTACACGGTCTTCTATATAAAGCTTCAAATGGAGCCATACCAATACTGGATTGATAACTATTATTATATGCAAACTCTACTAGATGCAAATGGCCATCCCATGATCCACCAAAATCCAATACACAGGCTCTCTAGAGGTCTTCTAATATACGATTCACCCTATCTGTTTGACTGTCGGTTTGAAGATGTTACGCGGTACTGAGATGTAATTTTGATCTTAACGCCTCTTGTAAGCTCTTCCAAAATCCACTAGTGAACAACGGATCCCAGTCACTCACAATGCCTTTGGGTATTCCATGAAATCTCACTATCCACTTTATATATAGTTCAGCTAATTTAGCTGTCGTTCTATTCGACTTGACAGGTATAAATCTTGCACTTTTGGTCAATCGGTCCACAATCACCCAAATGCCATCATGGCCCGATCTAGTCCTTGGTATCCCATTAATGAAATCCATTGAGACTTGTTCCCATTTCCATTCTGAAACTTCTAATGGTTGCAATAAACCACTAGGTTTCTTTTGCTCAGCTTTAACTAGCTGGCAATTCATGCATTTGGATATAAACTTCCCAACGTCTCTTTTCATCCCCTCCCAGTAGTAGGTCTGCTTCATGTCTTGATACATTTTATTACCATCGGGGTGTATAGTCAGTTTTGAGTGATGACATTCTCTAAGCACTTCATCTCTCAATCCATTGACATTGGGCACAACAAGTCTTTAATTATTTCTAAGCCATCCATCTTTATCAAGCCCATACTTGTTCATCTCCTCATCAATACCCATCTCTAACTTAGAGATGATTTCCAATAGGTTAGGATCGTCCCTCTGACTGGAACCAATCCGCTCAATCAAAGTGGGTCTGATCGTCAAACTTGATAACATTTTGGATCCAATTCGCACTTTGGTCTGAAATCATACCCAGCAGTGTACTCCAGTTACTTCCATTTTAGAAACATAGCCCCTAAACTGACATGTCTTCTACTCAATGCATCAGCTACTCCCTTTCCTGGTGTGTATGTGATATCGAAATCATAGGAAGCTAAGAATTCTAACCATCTTTGCTATCGGAGATTTAGATCCTTTTGAGAGAAGAGATACTTTAACGATTTATGATCGGTAAACAACTCGAATCTTTCTCCCAAGAGATAATGTCTCCACATCTTCAATGCGAACACGATCGCTGCCAATTCCAAATCATGGGCAAGATATCTTTTCTCATGCGGTTTCAGTTGCTGACTTGCATAAGCTACAACCTTACTTCCTTGCATCAATACAACACCTAGTCCGGTACAACATGCATCCGTATATACTGTCATCTCTTCATTCCCCTTAGGAATGACTAACACTGGTGCACATGTCAACTTTTCCTTTAGGCTCTTGAATGCATTCTCGCACTTATCGTTCTAGGCGAAGGCTTGATTCTTCTTGGTCAACTGAGTCAACGGTGCTGCTATCTTGGAGAAGCCTTGGATAAACTTACGATAATATCCAGCTAACCCCAAGAAACTTCTTATGTCCGTTGCATTCTTGGGCGTAGACCAATCTTGTACCGTAGCCACCTTCGTAGGGTCCACGATGATACCATTTTCTGAAACAACATGGCCCAAGAATCTCACTTTCCTTCTCCAGAAGTGACACTTGGAAAACTTTGCTTTCAATTGGTGTTTTCTCAACACCTCCATCACTATCCTCAAGTGTTCCTTGTGTTCTTCCTCTATCCTCAAATAAACAAGTATATCGTCCACGAACACAAGAACAAATTTATTCAACTGATCTCTGAATACCCTATTCATAAGATCCACAAAATATGCTGGTGCATTGGTCAACCCGAATGGCATGATCAACCACTCATAAAATCCAGACGCATCCGAAATGTCGTTTTAGCTATACTTTGAGCTTCCACTCTAAGCTGATGAGAACCTGTCGCGAGATCCAACTTGGAGAATACTCTCGCGCCACTCAACTGATCAAACAAATCATCTATCCGCGGTAGAGGATACTTATTCTTCCTCGTCACCTTATTCAATTTGCGGTAGCCCACACAAACAAAGGGAACCATCTGCCTTGGTAGCAAACACAACTGGTGCTCCCCACTCAACAACACTTCTTTTGATAAATTCCTTCTTCAAAAGATCGCTTACTTGCACCCCGAGCTCTCGCTGCTCCCTTGGCGACATACGACGAAGTGGCATCACTATAGGTCAGGCATCCTTCACCAAATCAATACGGAACTCAATCTCTCGGTGTGGTGGAAGTCCGGTCACTTCCTCGAAGACATCCGCATACTGGCCAACCACGGGCACATCTGACAACTCATCATGCAGGATGTCAAGGGAATTTAGAAAACTAGCCATTACCCCATCATCAGGTAGACCACCAAACACTACCCTCCGCCCATCACCCGCTCTAACTGTCACCAAAAATCCCTCACAGTCTACCACCACCCCGTATCTTTGGAGCCAATCGACTCCCAAAATAATGCCAAACCCAGTAAAGCCCAAAACAAAACAATCACAAACAAATATGCATACATGACTCGATAAGACCACATTACGACAAATCATGCTAAGGCTAGTCGAACCACCAGTCGGGTTCGTCACTACTAAAGGTCTATCGACAATCTCGGGCTCCAATCCCAACTTATCTACCAGGTCACTAGATATGAAGGAACTGGAAGCTTCGGTATCAAACAGTACTCGAACAGGAACATCATAAACATAAAGCATATCTTGAATAACAACATCCTTTCCTTTCTCCACCGCAGTTGGGGCATTCGGCGAAGAAGGAACAACATTGATAGCATATGCTTCCACAATCTGCTTTTCCTTAGGGGGTTGCGGACACTTGTCCTTGTGATGTCCCACTTGGCCACAGTTGAAGCACTTCCTATCCGTTGGCTTGGCCCGACATTCTTTGGCATAGTGGCCCTTCTTACCACAACTGAAGCACTCAACATCTTTCTTATTCTTTTTCTTCTGGCCATCCTTGGTCTGATTCTGCTTTCTCTTATTCTGAGAACCATTCTTGCCTCCACCGCTTGCTTGCGGCTTTGGCTCCTCTTCAGATGCAACCTCAGCCTTCGACTTAGGGTAAAGACTCTCTGACCTCAATGCTTTCCTCACAATCGATTCAAATGTCTCATCGATGTGGTTAACTAGCCTTTCCCCCAAGTACAGATCTAAGCCGGTTATGAACTTCTCATTCTTCTTCTCGGGAGTGTCGATAAGAGATAATCCATACTTTGATAAGGTACCGAACTCAGCAATATACTCCGAGACAGCTCTGCCATTCTGCTTTAGCTCCAGGAACTTCCTAAACAACTCTGACTTCTGGGGAGCTGGGATAAATTTTTCACCGAATCGGGCCTTAAACTGATCCCATGTAACATGGTACTCTGGAGTAGCTTCCTTAATAGCATTCCACCAATTCATCGCCCATCCTTGCGGCTGAAGGGACGCTAGCTTTCTCTTCATCGCATCCTCGATACCTAAGTCTTCGAAGATACGCTCACAGCTGTCCAACCAATCCTGAACATCTGTAGACGATTCCGTTCCGTGGAATGGCTTTCCACCAATACTAGTGTAATCCTTGCAAAGCTTGGCGAAATCGGCTCTAGGCGCCTGCACCGCTGTACCACCACCATTTGCAGCGTTAGGGACTGCCCTCTGAACGTCCCTAAGCATCTCTCTCATGAAATTAGTAAACATAGCTCTCATATCAGGAGCATTCCCATTGTTGTCTCCTCTACTAGCACCCCTCATATATCGGCTCATCGTTCAATCTGTAAAGAGAAATGATTAACCATCCTCTTTGTGGTGTCCGTGCAGTGCGACTTCATCCTTAGCTATGCTAATAGTATATATATATATATAGCTTTTGAAAACCAAAATAATCACAAATACGCGCTCTCATGTACGTACTATCTCTCCCTCTGTCATTCCCTAGGTTAACTACGCAACCTAGAGCTCTGATACCAAGTGTGACGGCCCGCCCCGCACCAGCCGACAATTCCCATGAAAATGCGTTGTGCCGATGTCCAACCGGCATGGGACAGTCGCCAAAGAAAGGGAAAAGAAAAGGACTTACTAGTGAACTAACAATGAACCTGTAGAATGTCTCACAGCACAAGGAATAAAATATAATAATAACATACTTGACATAAAACAGGTGATACAGTGCATAAGCTGAAACTAAACATCATAGCAGCGGAAAATCCAAATACAGCTTATGTTCCACATCATCATTATTACAACTTTAAAACTGTATCTAAAGCAAAAGAAAGGAAAGGTACACTACTAATGCCCAAAGTAGTGACCAGCAGCGACACAGGGAGAATATCTATATATATATCATATGTGGGAGCCTCCTGCTCGTCTCCGGTATAGCTATCCGTGCATACTACCTAACCTGTCTCTAGTCTGCCCGTTTAAGAGCACTCAGAGTAATAAGAAGAGACATAAAACTCTGGGTCAGACAAAAGTCTGGTATGAGTGATAAGCATCAAAATAGAACAATAACAGGTATATTAAATCATATCTGAACCTGGACCTGCAACCAAAGAGTTAGCACAACATACCGCTCAATACTCTAAGGTACCACTAACATATGGTGTAAATAATACGGGGGTGGGGGTGTGCATGTCATAGTGAAAGCAAACAATCAAACATAGCAACCATCCTCATATCTCTCACTCAGTGCGTAAAGCATACGACATCCACCACTTTGATCACCCTATTTCTTGCTATGATCACTCTGCCCCATGGAGTCATGATGACACCACAGCACTGATCCATAGCCACTAGTCTTTGCTATGTCCACTCTGCCCCATTAAGTCATAACAACTCCACTGCACTGGCTCATAGCCTTGCTACGATCACTCTGCCCCATGGGGTAGTAACTACCCCACTGCACTGATACGTAGCCTAACATCCATCTTGGTAGTGAATCAAAGCTATAGATGTCGATAACCCCTTAGCACGCGTCCCGCAGCAAAGCCCAACTTACGAAGCTGACTCATTGGTTCCCAACTGGATCCTGAGTTCTACTTCCTCTTTGGACTTCCTTTGCATCTCGGGTTTTGGTCGAATTGGAGTTGGTCTTCAAAAGAGTCGTCGCGTAGAAGTAACTTAAGTCTAGTTCGGTTCGGCTATACAGCATCTTCAGATTTCTCATTCGGTTCGGTTCGTATTCTCCATCATGGTTTGACTTAGCTCCTTTATTCGGTTCGGTTTGGGTGCCATCCTCCAACTCGGTTCGGTTCGGGTGCTTCTGCTTAGATACGGTTCGGTCCTCTAGCCCTCCAGTTAGTCTGATCCGATCCTGTGTCCTCCTGTCATTCTGATCTGATCCCGCTATCTAGCTCAAATCCGATCTGATCCCTATGCCAAGATTTAGCCCGATCCGAACTCCAACACGATCCCAATGGCCTTCCTTTTCGCCATGCTTTATCTTGTGCTAAGTTCTAGTTCGGTTCGGTGTTCCTTTGCCCAGTCCATTATCCGACCCGAGCCCCTTCAACCGATCCGATCCGAAACCCTGCACAATTTTCCTATGATTTTTTCCAACGAGTGTTTTACACCATACGACGGTGTTTTCGACCATTCTAACTCTTTTAATCAATCGCAAAGCATACCATACAGTCATAGCAACATGTATAATCAACCACAAACACCAAAAACAATAATTTGATAGGTTAAAATGGATCAAACATAGCAAATATCTCATATTTTCCCATAAGCATGTTTAAACAAAACTAATGATAGGATTAGTAAAACTTCACCAAATTAACCCAAGTCTTCTAACAGAGGCTTAAAACAATATTTCGAAATCTATCAATATTTTTCAAGATTTTTAACATGTATAAATTCACTAATTATCACTAATTACCCTTAATTAACCATAATTAGTGAGGAACTATGCAAATCACTCACCTTTGCTACAAATAGAATATCAAATCTGAAATGATTCTCTGTTTGGGCACGAATACCAAGGCTATATAGCAGTTCTACCTTGATTCTTGTGCTAATCCGCTTTGATTTGATGTAGATTTGGCTTAATTAGCGATTAGAAGGTGATTTGGGGTGTTTTAGCAAGTGGAGGCCATTGCTATGTTGAGAGGAATGTCTTAGGCGGCTGGAAAATGAAGTAAAATTCGTTTTCTAAACCCTAGCAGCCGTCTTATACTCCAAATTCCGAAATTGCCCTTTGGGCCTAGCTTTTAATCACCCGGTTTAGCCCAATTAAGCTGTTTTTCACCATCTGAAACTTGTTTCAGCCATATCTCCCAAAGGTGAGTCCATTTGGCTAATGTGACCACTCTACGGAAAGGTAAACCATCATCCGGATCTAATGGAAGTGGTTTCAGGTCATAACTCCTTTCCAATCAAAAGTTATGGCCGAAACAAGATTAGCTAGGGGCAAAATGGTCATTTGAAAATCGGTAAAAATCATGAACATGGGAAATGACCCCAATAGTCGTCTCCCAAAGTTACATGACTATACGACTTCGCATGTGAAAGAAATAAATATTCTACGATCCTCCGATGCGTAGAATGCGGGTCATTACACTAGCCATGCCGTCTGCCTGATTTTTGTCATTTCCCGGTTGTGAGGCTTGAGGCTACGTTAAACTTTCAGAACATCTGGCCACCATACACATTGAATGCCACATCGTCAAACCCGTCAAATCACTAGTTGAACTTCTCAAAAATATTACGGGTATAAAAGCTAAGAGAAACGAATTCCTCCACCACCAGATGTAATACCTTGAAAATATCTTCTTATGTGATCTGTTAGCAATACTCTGTCAGACATTCGTCCATACAAGTTGTCCTGGGTCGGGACAAACAAAACAACCTTTTCATTTTACTCCATGTTCAACTTCTTCAGCATAAACTAATTCGTAACACCTATGTCTATACGGAGTGGTTTCGAATATTAAATCTAACCGGTCTCTCCGTATTGACAACGATGGTCAAAAATATTTTATAGCCGGTGATTTAACTATCAAATGAAAATAAACATCCATCAAACAATCAAACAATCACTGGCCCCTTTTAATTTATATTCATTCATTAACAATTTTCCCATTTCCCTTATCGATTTCCATATATATCGATATATCGATTTCTATAATCAAAATTTCCCAAAAATATTCTAACTCCTTAAATTTCCGAAAAAATTTCGCCAGCACCTCCCCTCTACCGGCCAATCATTCAAACCACAACTCGCCTCTCTAGGCCCTTTCCATTCAAAAAGAAAATAAAAAAGCCAAGCGGTTTGCCGATTCGGCGCATAAAACCTCATATGGAAATTTAAACATGTACCTTTTTGTCGAGCACTTAAATTATAACTCTTCAATTTCTCTTCATACTCTTTATCACATACCTGATAACATATATACGTCCACTTCCAATTTATTTCAAATCAATTCAATCATTTTTGATTTCCATTCGCTAATAAATTTATTAATTAGCTTCTTTACTAAATCTGCTTTTGATTTAAACATATCACGTTCATGTTTGTATTCGCTTATACACAATTCAAACCCAATCTATTAGCTTGCTTCTAAATTTTAATATGAGTTTCATATTCAAATTTCCAATCTCGATTAACAAATCCAATTCACTAAAATTAAGTTAAGCGTGAATCAAAACTCTATTAACTAATTCCTTTCGAAATTAGTTAACCTTATTCGATAATTAAAAATCTGTTTTTTGTTCCAAAAAAATCGATCCATTCACTTAACTTGAGTTCATATTTAATTTATAGCTCAAGTCCAGGTTTTTTATTAATGGAAATTAGGATTTTTATTCACTAAAAATCCATTTATTTAATTAAATAAAATATTATGGTTTTAAAACGATTATGGCGCAGTTTTTTTGTTTTGAAAATTTGATTTTGACATAACTCAAAATCTATACGACGAAATCAAGATTTTTCTCTTCTGTTAGAAAATTATTATTCAATAGGTCCGGATGTTTCTTGTTACATCAAGTTCCGACTTATATTGAGTTCTATAAACTCAATTGAAGTTTGAATCATCAAATTACGAACTACCGATCAGCGGCGAGTTCGTTTTAATTAAATTTAATATAAAATGTTTAAAACTTCATTTATAAAATGAATTTCAACTTCATCTCAAATATTTAAATAATTCAAGCCTGTTATCCAAATCTAACTTAACAATCCATATTCCTCAAACTCATCGATTATTTTATTCCTCATTCATAACTTAGTTATGGATTTATTCAAAACTTATATTCCTATATCTAATTCCAAGTTGCAAGGAATTAGATTATTTATAAAATATTGATATCATCGAATTTCAATTATAATTCCTTTTTATGCAAATAATCAATTAATTCTACATCCCTTTCCATTACAAA
Source organism: Allium sativum (assembly GCA_030737875.1). Taxonomy (NCBI): domain Eukaryota; kingdom Viridiplantae; phylum Streptophyta; class Magnoliopsida; order Asparagales; family Amaryllidaceae; genus Allium; species Allium sativum. The sequence goes on from CM060926.1 coordinate 769,128,315, forward strand.
CTTATACCATCTTTTGATAATAGTGAAGTTGTTCAAGTTGGGGTATTTTATTTATCTCTCAGACCTTGACCGACAACATTCTTATCTCAAGATAAATAAAAGCTCGTAATTTAAAACCCTGTTTAAAATTCAAACTTCTAGTCCATTAAAATATGGTTTTGTAAGCCATGTTTACTTTGGAGTAATCTATATCCAAATTATCTGCCTTCATTCCACTTATAAACGTTGTTTATAAATTAACGGCCTCATTTCAAAACTTCCATTTTAAAATCCATTTGAAACTTGATTTCCATTTTATTTTATTATTATAACTTAAATATATAAGCATAGAATCTATTTTCATATTAAAATTCAAAATTTATATTTATTAAGTTCCAATATCTTTTGGAAACAATATTTTATTCTATAAATTCGACCAACTCGAATTCTAGCCATAAATCCAAATGGATTTGTTTCAATTCGGCTACATTTCGGACATCGGAAATGGATTCCATTGTTTTCTTTTCAAAACGATTCTATTTACCCCTTTTTAACTCATACTTGAATTTAAATTTATAAATTTTTTAATGAAATTTTTTCTCCTTTATCATTCATAATTTCCACTTCTTATTTTAAATATTTAAACAAGTTCTTATTTTAAATCTTAATTGAAATCCAACTCCCATTCTGGAAAATAAATTTTCCTTAAATTCAGACTTGAATTTAAAATTTAATATTATTAACGATAATTTTTCTTTCCATTTATAACATTGTTTATAAATTTAGCTACTTGATTTTATTATTAATAACAAGTTAATACTTCTCAATCCATTCGAAATTCCATTTCCTTTTCAAAAATTAAATTTTCCTTTTTAAATTCAAATTTCCCTTTCTGATATTTTCAAATATAAATATCTAGGACCAGTGATATTCTAACACACAAATCATCCACTCAATTCACACATCACACACATATAAATATGTAAACAATAGTAAATAAATTTGAGGAATCTAGTTGGATTCCTCCAACCTGTTTTCCCTACATCCGCAGATGTTAGACAACATAAATAATACTAATCCTGCTTCAAGGTAGGATATCGCGGTATGAAGGTCATCCACTCATATATCGTTGGCGATAGGGTCATCCGCTAATGATACTGCGGGCATCCACTAATGGGACTGCGGGAAATCCAATATATATAATAACCACAATCACCAAGCCTAAGTATAACTAATATATATAATAACGAAGACTGATAAATAATTTGTAAATGCAACCAAGCAGCCAACAATTTATTTTTAATGATAAAAATAAATTTTTAAGTGAGATTTACTCACCTTGATTTTATTTACGCTGAATATCTTGTTAAATGTTGTATAGTTGCTTCTACTCTTCCCAATTGAATCTATCTATCCCTTACGATTATTTATTTATATTTATCGATTAATCATTTATTCAATTAAATTAACTATTTAAAAAAGTAAATAAATAAACAATTCTATGTCTTATTAAATTTTGTAAACATATACCTTATTGCCTTGCGATTTATGCGATCAGCTACGAAGCCTTATCAATGTTTATTGCTCAATTCCCACCAAATCAGCCCAAATACCCTATAGTTGGTCCCCAATACTATTGCATATCACTTCATCATTTCGTCGAACAATTCGCTAACACTTCTGCGATCACCTTGAATAATACCTTTATTCTAGTTCAACTCGTAGTTGCAGGGTTCATCAACATGAGTCCAACAGATTTGGTTACATGCGAATCCATCCTAAAGCAACAAGTTATCATGACTTTAAGCAAATGATTTTAATAATATATCTATGATTTTAATTGTATAACTATTTTCCCTAATTACCTTGCTAGATTTAATCAACATGACCTAATCTTCTTCCCAATTGCAAAAATTCGGCCTTTGATGGTTCCAGTTGTAAACCACAGTCATGTCGAGCTTTCTTCATCTCGTTCTCCCTTTTCTTCCTGAAATCATAGTTCCAGGCCCCCTTCCCACTGAACAGTAAATCAACACGTCTTTCCCAAATTTCAGTCGCACAAACCAAATGAACTTCAGTTCGAATCGTACTTCAGCTCACACTCCACCCACCAAATCAGTTAACCCATGTCTCATCTTCACATACTTTGCACAACTACCACCGCAACTCCTCTTTCATCTGGGAGTCCCACACCCAAACCATTTTCCTCAATTTGCCTGAGATTATTATGAAGGCCGACCCCAATTTCAACAAAAACAAATATCGAACTCCAGTCCGATAAACTAACTCCGACACTTCATGAAGTCATGGAATCTTCCTGTCACCGCTGTCCACCAAATCGCACCTTAGTTTAGCATCACTTCAGACCATCCCAAATCAACATAGTCAGCTCCTCCTAACACTCACAACAGACAGCGCCTCCCTTATCATTTCTACTGCGCAAAAACTGAAACAAACTCCACCCCAATTCGAACTACAACACATCGCAACACTCAGTTGCATCCAGGAACTAGCGTCTCCCTCCTAAATCACATCAGAAAACGCCACCACTCCTGCTGCAAACAACACCCATTTTAACACCTTGACATCGCAGCATTCTCGAGCTTCACGAGACTTCAATCGCAAGTTTCCCCCTTCGAAAATTTCAAAACAAAACAACAATGGCTTCCATCGCGAGTGCGTTGAGCCTTGGAACTTGCGAATCCAAACCGCGACTTTGAATCCTTTTTCTATAATCGAACGGGAAGGATTTAAAATGAGAAAAAGGAATTTCGATTTGCATTTCTGAAGAGAGAAATAAGGGAGAGGGAATCGGGTTTTAACAGATGACTATTTATTCCTTTCAGAAGCCACTGATCAGAATGCCCAAAATGGAAGGGTTCGGTGATTTTATATATGAAGAGGGAACAAACTTCACAGCTCAAAGAAGAAGATAGGCTGCGTGATTTAATTGTATAGGTCGGCTTGTCTGTACTATGTTAGGCTGAAACGAAGTTTACTTTATTTGATTTGATTTATGTTTAAATTTTATCTGTTTAAATTACATTTTGCAGTTCCGAACCCTTATTTAAGCGTAACGACCAGCGTTTCCAGATTACAACATTATTCTAAATTCAATCGGAATAGATTCTGCAATTTACTTTGATCGGATGGGGGAGATAATAATTTAAACTGTTGATTTAAAATTAAATTCATCAAAAATGAATTATCATTGTTCTAATTTAGTATAGAATTCAAATAAATTGATAGAATCATTTTGATTTCATTTTAGCTTCGAATTTCATTATATTTTGTGTTCGTATTACTATAATTCAATATTTCTTAAATTAAATCGCATATCAATTAATAAATCGGTAAATTCCATATTAAATTCATTTGTATTTTCAATTCAATATTTAAAACAAATTTCAATGTTCATTATAAAACAGTTAAAAAATCCGAGACGTTGCATTCCTTCCCTCTTAAAAGAATTTCGTCCCCGAAATTACTAAGGCGGAAGAAATGCTACAAACCCGTTAACTTTTCAAAATTCCACTTTGTTATAACTCAGTGTTTCACTCATATGCAATCGGTTTCATTCAATTTGATTCTAAATCAATTTATTTATTTTAATCCATTCAACTTGCTTAGTTTAAATTTTATATTCCAGAATTCAAGTTCTCGGCATTTTATTTCAAATCCATTTTGAAATCATATAAATATATACATATATATATATATATAATTACCTCAAATTCAAAATATATAAATTCTAAACTTAACTTGCTTTCTTTCAAACAAATTTCATCAAAAACTTTTCTAAGGTAGCAATCCATCACTTAGAAATTCGAAAATGAATACTGGTGATGTTGCAGTCATCATCAGAATTATTTTCCAATGACCGAAGTGAATTCAATGCTTTATCATTTTCAAAAATACATTCAAAAATGAATTTCATTCAAAAATCTATCCAAAACAAAGCTATATTATTTGAATATACTTCAAAAAATATTTTCCAAACTTCCGGGATTTTAAATTCCAAATTGTGGTTTGAATCCAATTTTAATTCAACTCATTTGTATAAATTATTCATATACAAGTTCTATTTGGTTATATATAACCAAAATAACAAACTACTCAGCTGTATATAAATAATTTTAGAAAATTTATTCATTTCATATGGAAATATAGTTTTGGGTAAAATTATTTTATTTACCCGGCTTTTAAAGCAATACTATGTTGAATTACTCTATTCAAGTGTTTATAAATACTATTCGATACAGTTGATCAAACTGTACCGACTAGAGTTCATAAACCACTCGACAAACCAATCAACACAATATAAAGCAATTTTTATATCAATTCACAAATACGCTTTCTTATATATATACACTCAAACTCATTCTAGGGGGCTACTGACCCTATCTCTAATGAGTATACCCCCACCAAAGCCTAGGTGTTCGCTCAACATAAGCTCTGATACCAACTGTAGTGGCCCGCAAATCCGTACTATCTGAGCTGACTAATGCAACACACGTCCAACTCAAATAATACAGAAATACGAGTCATTAGGGTTAAAGAAATAGAAACAGATAGAAGAAGAACAGAAATAACAAAACAGAATCTCACAGCAGAACGAATAAAATATATTATATGACATAATTTTTGAAATACAAAATTTTGTATCATATATACATACCAACATCAGAGCACAATACAATATTTGATACAACAGAAAGTAACTCATAAATATCTAATGGTAAATCTACCTGCTTCAAACTCCTCCAAATGTATCTGTAAAATCCTGAAACACTTGACTGCCCGTACAAATTTGGGCACCCAAGAGTTTAGGAAAAATAAACTCTGGGTCATTCATGGGACTGGTGTGAGTAAACTCCAACCATATTGTTTAACTTTGAAAATCCTTTTTGAAAGAAAGAGATAATAGTAAGACCAGCCCCCACATAAACACAGACGGTTTTTACCTTACTATAACCCAAAACATTTTGATATCAAAATCCAGTGATATTATAATAATGTCTAATCAAATAAATAATCAAATAGTAGAACGCTTGCATCTCACGCTCTACATATATAGCATAAAATCAAAAATCGCAGGGCGCTTATTGGAGATTGGATTCCAATTACGACAAGGTTGGGACCACCTCCCGATCAGTGTACTCTAGAGGCGAAACACTGGAGTTCAACAAGAACATCTTGCATCCCGGCCACACATGACCAACCACTCATTTAGCTTCAGTGTATTGAATATATTGTCACCCACAGTTGTCGGCCGTCCAACCGTAACTCGAAAGATACAGAATCGAAAGAAGAACAAATACGATTTTTCTCTAGATCGATGACAATACACCCTGCTTGGGTATGAACCAACTAGCCATGCTGCCTGCTCGATTTTTGTCATTTCCCGGTTGTGAGGCTTGAGGCAACATTAAACTTTCATAACATTTGGCCACCATACACTTTGAATGCCACATCGTCAAATCACTAGTTGATATTCTCAAAAATATTACGGGTTTTAAAGATAAGAGAAACGAATTCCTCCTCCACCAGACGTATTACCTTGAAAAGATCTTCTTATGTGATCTATTAGGAATACTCTGTCATACATTTGTCCATACAAGTTGTCCTGGGTCTGAACAAAAAAAACAGCCTTTGCATTTCACTCCATCTTCAACTTCTTCAGCATAAACTAATTCGTAACGCCTATGCCTATACGGAGTGGTTTCGGATATTAAATCTAACCAGTCTCTCCGTATTGACAACGATGGTCAAAAATCTTTAATAGCCGGTGATTTAACTATCAAATGAAAATAAACATCCATCAAACGATCACTGGCCCCTTTTAATTTATATTCATTCATTAACTATTTTCCCATTTCCCTTATCGATTTCCATATATATATATATATATATATATATATCGATATATCGATTTCTATAATCAAAATTTCTCAAAAATATCCTAACTCCTTAAATTTCCGAAGAAATTTCGCCAGCACCTCCTCTGTACCGGCCAATCGTTCAAACCACAACTCGCCTCTCTAGGCCCTTTCCATTCAAAAAGAAAATCAAAAAGCCAAGCGGCTTGCCGATTCGGTGCATAAAACCTCATATGGAAATTTAAACATGTACCATTTTGTCGGGCACTTAAATTATAACTCTTCAATTCCTCTTCATACTCTTCATCACATACCCGATAACATATATACGTCCACTTCCAATTTATTTCAAATCAATTCAATCATGTTTGATTTCCATTCGCTAATAAATTTATTAATTAGCTTCTTTATTAAATCTGCTTTTGATTTAAACATATCACGTTCATGTTTGTATTCTCTTATACACAATTCAAACCCAATCTCTTTGCTTGCTTCCAAATTTTAATCTGAGTTTCATATTCAAATTTCCAATCTCGATTAACAAATCCAATTCACTAAAATTAAGTTAGGCGCGAATCAAAACTCTATTAACTAATTCCTTTTGAAATTAGTTAACCTTATTTGATAATTAAAAATATGGTTTTTTTTCCAAAAAAATCGATCCATTCACTTAACTTGAATTCATATTTAATTTATATCTCAAGTCCGGGTTTTTTACTGGTGGAAATTTGGATTTTTATTCACTAAAAATCCATTTATTTAATTAAACAAACCATTATGGTTTTAAAAGGATTATGGCCCTGTTTTTTTTGTTTTGAAAATTTGATTTGACATAACTCAAAATCTATACGACGAAATCAAGATTTTTCTCTTCAATTAGAAAATTATCATTCAATAGGTCCGGACGTTTCTTGTTTCATCAAGTTCCGACTTATATTGAGTTCTATAAACTCAATTGAAGTTCGAATCATCAAATTACGAACTACCGTGCAGTGGCGAGTTCGTTTTAATTAAATTTAATATAAAATGTTTAAAACTTCATTCATAAAATAAATTTCAACTTCATCTCAAATATTTAAATAATTCAAGCCCGTTATCCAAATCTAACTTAACAATCCCTATTCCTCAAACTCATCGATTATTTTATTCCTCATTCATAACTTAGTTATTGATTTATTCAAAACTTATATTCCTATATCTATTTCCAAGTCGCAAGGAATTAGATTATTTATAAAATATTGATATCATCGAATTTCAATTATAATTCCTTTTTATGCAAATAATCAATTAATTCTACATCCCTTTCCATTACAAACGTATACCATCTTTTGATAACAGTGAAGTCATTCAAGTTGGGGTATTTTATTTACCTCTCAGACCTTGACCAACAATGTTCTTATCTCGAGATGGATAAAAGCTCGTAATTCAAAACCTTGTTTAAAATTCAAACTTCTAGTCCATTAAAATATGGTTTTGTGAGCCATGTTTAATTCAGAATAATATATATCCAAATTATCTGCCTTTATTCCATTTATAAGTGTTGTTTATAAATTAACGACCTCATTTCAAAACTTCCATTTTAAAATCCATTTGAAACTTGATTTCCATTTTATTTTATTATTATAACTTTACTATATAAGCATAAAATCTATTTTCATATTAAAATTCAAAATTTCTATTCAATAAGCTCCATTATCTTTTGGAAACAATATTTTATTCTATAAATTTGACCTACTCGAATTCTAGCCATAAATCCAAATGGATTTGTTTCAATTCGGTTACATTTTGGACATCGGAAATGGATTCCATTGTTTTCATTTCAAAACGATTCTATTTACCCTTTCTAAACTCATACTTGAATTTAAATTTATAAATTTTCTAATGATAATTTTTTTCTCCTTTATCATTTATAATTTCCACCTCTTGTTTCAAATATTTAAAAGAAGTTCTTATTTTAAATCTTAATTGAAATCCAATTCCCATTCTGGAAAATAAATTTTCCTTTTTAAATTCAGACTTGAATTTAAAATATAATATTATTAACGATAATTTTTCTTTCCATTTATAACATTCACTACACCAAAACAGCAAATTTGGCACACCAGGATGCAGATATTTGATATGGTTTTAAGCCGTATCAAATTTGATAGTGTCCATAGCCGTGTCAACTTTCTTTTAGCCGTGCCAGCCTTCTATTGCAATCCAGACCTTCTCAAATAGGTGAAATCTGACCGTAGATCACTCATTCTTCGGATCAGTTCATAAAGGCACCAAATTTTCACTCCCCCCGTTATTTTTTCATTTTCCACCATCCGTATCAAATTTATTTCCCTCGTCAATTTTCATTTTCCCTTTCATCCATTTTAATTTCAATTCGTCTTACTCCAGAAATCGCGTATTCCTTCGTCCTCCATTTCTGGAATTGCGACGTGTGAAGGTAAGCTTTTATTTTGTTAACCTAATTTTAAGTTGAGTCTGAAATCGCGAAGAATCATAGTTAAATCGGTGATGGATGTTAAACCTAGATTTTAGAATCGTGTTAGAAAATTGGAAACTAATGAAATCATTTGTTAATTTATCCACATACGTATTAGAAAATTAAAATCGGTGATGGATGTTAAACTTAGGTTTATTAGTTTACAATCGACAGCAGTACTTCTGTTGATCTTTATTCAATTTCGCTAATTTCGTTTTAAATCATTGATTTTCTCTGGCCCTGGTATTGGATCTTAAACAGAAGTGTAGTTGAAGACAATTGAGTTGACCTTGATGAAAACCTGCAATGCATCTGTTATTCTTCTATTTGATACCAATCATCCTAAGGTATTTTATAAACTGTTGTACTGCTTATACAATAGAATGATGAATATGGCACTGAGTTGCTATTTTTTAACAGTTTCGTGGCTATTAAGTAAGCAATTTAATCATCAAATGGTCACCAATTTTGTGGAAAACACACGATTTTGATTGTTTGTGTTCCTCTTTTGGGGGGACATCAGTGAAACAATGAATAAATAAACTTAAAAATGGGAATTCACATAGTTTCAAGCATTTGAGCCCTATCAAATATTCACATGACATTTTTTTCTTTTTCCGTTTAATAAAAAAATACTTTTGAGGATAACAATGCTGCAATTGGAAATATAAATTGTTATGGTTTGCTAAGTTGCAAAATTAGGTGAATTTTATAAAACCAATCATGCAAAGTGGAAACTTTGTGGCCCATACATGAACTATGTAGTCTGTACCTATGATTTTCCTTTGGAAGATGATTTATAACTTGTATTATAGTGTGTGTCAATTTCCAAGTTCATTAATGAATAATGAATATATCTGTTTGCCCCAAATCAAATATGCTATCCTCTTCAATACTGAATACCAGTACCTAATTTGAAATATGTTGTGTCCCACTAAGTGAAAACTTTGTTTGTCATCTTTATTTTTGTAATCAAACATTGGTATAGAAGGTTGTTGCATATGGCTCACAGGAATGCTGGTTTTACAAAATGATATAAAGATATGAATATTTGAACATTTACATTAAGCTACGAATAATTGACTATAATGTTGCAGTTCAGTTTCACTCCCATCAATGCTCGCTGTGATTTTCTTTTTCATGTTCCGTGTTCAAAACACCTGCTCATACAAAATTTTGCTAAATGGTTAGCATGTTACTTTTTTTCCTCCAGATGTCGTACTTCAACACGAAATGAGAAACTAACCTGTTTTGTGCTAATACGACAACCATTTCCTTTTGCTGGAATGTTTTAGACCATTTATCGAATAATCATTTCTAATCAAAAACCTGTATCGAGAGCATTTAGGATTGGTTTTGAAACTGAAGCATTTTGTTTTGCATTTTCACGTTGGAGACACAGATCAAGTGAAGGCAATGGTACTCCATTAGAATGAAATTTACACACTTTTTTTTTAATTGTAATCATAAGTTGACATAAATAAAATTGTCTAAAAGGTAACAAAAGTATTTTAAACATAATTTCAGTGGAAGTGCATGTTAAAAAGTGAGTACCAGCAATAATGGCATGATAACATTTTTGATATTCATGTTTAAAATGACTGTCTTTTTGGCACTGAGATTACTTTAGCATGAACGGCTGTTGAATTTTTCATCCTCTTCTATAACAATTGGCTGACAGCAATTTGTTGTGGGCTGGAACCATTGCTTATCTGTAACACATAATTAAACAAATTAGTAAGTGAAGTGTATTGTTTTTGCTAGTTAACATGTCGACGAACTCACAGACAACCATGATAAAAAACCTTATCAATCCCATGGTATATATATCAAAAATATCTAATTTACAATCTCATTGCAACATCCTAATAAGGTCAGTGGTTTACCCTCGTAGTTTCAACATTTTTTCATATATTACGAATAGATCTCATATAAGTACGTACTGCATTGATTGATTATTTAGTTATAGGAAATACTGTCTGTGGGTTGTCCATACTCTTTATATGTTTTTTTCCAAATATTTTATAGTTATTCCATGGTAACTACTTATTCTAAAGCCAAGTTTGATGCCCTGGAAAGTATTTGCATTTTTGATATTCAATTTGGGCATATTGGAAAAAAAAGGAAAACTTCTGGAAGATATTAAATTTAGACATATTGCAAAAATAAGGAAAACTTCTAGAAGATATTCAATCTGTTTTCCTAAATTAACCTTCGTTCCAAATTTTCTCTATTTATTTGTTACAAAATTGGGAAAATCTACTATTATCAAATTTATCTTTAAGAAAAAAACTTGTTTCCTATAAGGTATATTTAAGATTTTTGGGGATAATCAATCATTTTCATATGAATGTTTTTTTTTTGAAAGCACTTGCATTTATCTCAATTATTTTTGTCTATATGCATTTGAATTAGAACACAATTAATTTGTCAAAAGAAATCCCAAAACATGGGAAAGTAGATGAATATTAGAAATGTGATTAAACCATAATCAGTACATGGATATTAATTTATATATTATATCAATCAAGTTCGCCCTTTATTTTCTAAGAAAGCATTTAAAGACCGATTTGGGTAGCATTAATCAATATTTTACAGATGTTATCAAGAAACGAATAAAGGAAAGAAGAAAAGTGCATCCAACTTGGGAAAGCATTCATATACTTTATCATTATACCTTTCTGTATGAAAATTAGTTGGCAGCAAAAGCAGACAATTGATCATTTGGCAGCAAAGCTTACTGTAATAACTCTGTGCATTGCACATGCCACGTTTACATGTGCGTCCTTTTACATATTTAAAACTCGAGCTTGATCCCTTCTCTTTTCGCTGTCATCATCGTTGTTTTCATTGCATGTTCGACATATGGAAAGTTCTTAATAGCCATCATACTTTCATCGTACATCAGACTTTTCCATTAGAAGAATTAATGCTTCAATATATCATTATTGTACTTGAACTCTCAAAAGTGGTATTAACAATGCCCATCCAAAGAACTGGCAACTTTGAGGAAACCTAATCGATGAATGACTGTCCGCCATAGGGAGTCCGTTGAAGATTACAACTTCGAAATAAGGGCGTAGGAAAATTGGAAGGTACAAAGAGAGTAAGCGACCGGTAGCCATTCCCATAAAGAGCCGGAGTCGGCCATGTTGGCAACGGGAGAAAGGATGGAATCACAACAGCAGCAAAGAGGAACAGACACAATTCAAGTTGGAGCTTTTTATCTAAAGTGGTCCAAATAGTAGAAAGGGGATAGCAGCGTTGAGATCAAATTTAATTAAAAAACCATGGCGATTTCGTTTGGACGTTTAGTGATTGGAGTGAAATTGAAATTTACACACTTTGATATCATTCTTCATGTATATTATGAAATGTATACATGTTTTAACACCTGTTTTCATTTAAATTTTCATTCAAGGTGGTAAGTTAAACAGTAGAGATCCTTATAGAGATGGCATTAACTATCATTTTTTTGAGGTATTGGAAACCCCAGAACCATCTTATAAAAGAACAATGTCAGTAGTTTAAATAGGATGTTAACTTGATTATTTGGAGGCAGAGATGCTTCAGTAAATTCATGTTGGGTTTAAACTATGTATTAAAATGAGTGAGATTAAATGTAGTTCACTGATGAATGGTATTTGAATAGTTTGTTTTCATTGTATACTTTTATATTTTGCTTCCATAATCATGGACTATGTGAAGCAGAAATTTCATATGGATTTATTACAGAAGAATGTTTTTTAAATTTTTGATGAGTTAATCCAACTGAAGCGTAGTTGCTTCTTGTGAATTTACGTAAAATTCTTCCATCTTAATTCCCTCGAATCCATATTATTATGTGCCATAAAAATTAGGTATCATCTACTGCTTTTTAGCAACACCGTTATTGTGCAATTTTATATATCATTCGGACTTATGCCTAAATACTGCTTATAGTTAACTGACTCAGGCTATGTCATCTTGGATATCGGTCAACGGTAAATAATCTTAAGTGTTTAACAATCTGTTCTGATAATGCAACGAAATAATATCATTTTTATGACCATTTTTAAAGTACTATAGCTGCAACGTTTACAGTTAATAATCATCATTATCAACCCACTCACTGTCCACTATAGTCATACTAATATATGAAATTTATGAATTTCAGAGTGATTAGTATTGAATGATAAATACTCAAATTTAAAGTTGAACACATTATTTGACTAGGTGTAAAGTAGTTGATCTTAAGTGCATATGACCAATCCTTATCTACATCGCATCTATTTGTATTGTTATCATGTCTCTTTTTTTTCTACCTTTTGATTTATACAGATCCCCAACTCTTGATTTTGCAGGAGTTCTTACCAAAAATGGATCATGTTCATCTTTTAAAAGCAATTTTGATCATAAAATCGAGTCTTCTTCTGCAAAGATGTACTTCCATTACTATGGACAACTGCTACATCAGCAAAATATGCTACAAGATTATGTGAGGACAGGTTATTATTGCTGGACTCGGATTACTATTTTACCCAGATATAGGGTCAGATCATTTCCTAGTTGCATGTCATGACTGGGTACATTTCTCGTTACTTCCAGTTGTAGTTTTCAAACTGTTCTCAAGTTTATTTCTTTTGGTTCTTCTGACTACTGTTTTCATATAAGCTTTGCATACACAGTTTTTCCAATGATCTACTTAGAGTGCAGTCTTTAGGAAAAGCCTAAATTATTTTAATGATCAAACTGAATAAATATGGTACTATGTTCGAGCTAAAAGACAGTCTTAGAAGATTGTATATTTAGGCAGTTTAATTCAAAAACAGAGAAGAAACTCTATAAATTCATGCAATAATGTGGATGATGAAAATGTGACTGACACATCTCGCCGTTAACAATAGGCCACTATGGATTCAAAAAAAGTTGAACGAGAAAGACGAGGACTTAGGCGAGCCATTGAGTCTCAGTTTGCAACTCAGCTGCAAACAGAGTCCAGTTTGCAAACTGAAGTTTGGTTTGCATTTCAGTTGCAAACTGAGTTCAGTTTGCAACTCAGTTGCAAACTAGATCAGTTTGCAACTGAGTCTCAGTTTGCAAGTCACATTCTTCGATTACTTTTGCAGAAGGGGCCGCTTTTTGGTTAGTGTGTGTTTCCTTATATATTTTAAAATGGATTTACAATATACATGCAGTAGAATCATGCTTAACGCCACTTGAATGTAATGAGATTAATTCAGACAAATACTACAAAAACTTGTTTTGATTGGCTATGTTAAAATTGTCATAAAAAATGAGCATTGAGTTTTGCCTAATGGAACAATGGCTTTTCCTGGTAGCAATTAAGGCCAAGTATATTGATATACAGATATAGTGTAAGACAAACATATTTTACTATTACTATCCAAATTATGGAAGATATTTGTGCATGTTATAATCCCATTTAATAATTCTGAATCATTGATATGTTGCTTCATTATCCATCGTATTTCTACGAAGACAAAACAAGGTCCACTCCACATGATCTATCTTCTGAGCATATCATTGTCCTCTGTCAAATATTCAATGTTGACACGCATAGCAGTCAATTATTGAGCTTCCCCAAATATTAATATCCATTACGAGTTCCTTATGATGCACGCTTAATATTATATCTAGAACATTATGTCCCTCTGTTATTTGTGGCGCACAAGGCATATGTGACTAGCGTACCTTGGGAGATTGACAGTCTGTGTTTCCTTTCAAAAAGTTAGAATACATAATGTAATATGTTACAGAAACATGCTTAATGTCTAAAGTGTGATTGTTCAAAGTTTCTCGCATTTCAGTGTTTACAATTAACTGGCTCAGCCCGTAGACTTTAATAACGGGTCTGATGGCTGTGGACTAAAAACCCCGATCGAGCATTGATTATCAATTATCTTTATTTCTTTTAGGCAGAACGTTTTCATTTATTTAATTTTGTGTAGTAATAATAAATATACTCTCTGAGAAGTGAGAACTAGAAAGTAGGAACATATATATGGATAGACCTGCCTATCTTGTACCCTAGGCTACAGCCCGGGTCATTTATTTTAATATGTGACATGAATCATGATTATATACTAATGATAATCTAACCACTTCATTTTACAATCATGTTTGTTTATACTTTTAGTGAATATATAAACCCATACCAGATGTACAGGCTATATTCCTAGAACAATATTAAGATGTTTTTCCATGCAAAATGCCCTACATATTTTTAACAATATTAAGATGTTTTGCCATGCAAAACAATATCGGGGTTGTTTTGGTGTGGGGAAAGTTTTAGATATATTACATGACTTCTTGTTATTATTATGCTTCTTATCTAATTTCTTATTTTATGTACATTACATGACTTGTTATGGAGACGAAACTAAACTGATGCTTGTTATTTTAATTTCTTTTTAGGCTTTGGAACAAGCATGAGTTGCATGGGCTTGGCAATTGCAGTTTTGTTGTCTCCTTTTTATTTAGAGCAAGAACTGTAAACATTATGCTTTGTATATATTGTGTTATGTGGTTCGTATTAACTGAAGTTATGATTTATGTATTAATCAAATTATGCTTTGTGTATCTTCTTTATATACTTTTATATGGGTACAGTGCATCTTCTTTATTGTGCATATATATATATATATAGTGTTTTTGTATGCTGCATATATGATATACCGATTTTGATACGGAAGCCGTATCTAATTCATTTATAGCATTGTAGGAATGAGGTATTAAACACGGTTTAAGCCGTATCAGTATAGCAGTTTAATACGGTTTTAAACCGTATCAATCTACGAATTTGATACGGCTTAAAACCGTATCAATCTATGAAGTTGACAGTGCCAGCATACTAACTTGATACGGTTTAAGCCGTATCAATTTGGTAATTTGATATGGTTTTAAGCCGTATCAAAATCATAAATTGATACGCTTAAGACCGTATCAAATTACCAATTTGATACGGTTTTAAGCCGTATCAATTTATGATTTTGATACGGCTTAAAACCGTATCAAAGCAACAAAGACGCCATTTTTTGATACGGCTTAAAACCGTATCAAATCGATTTTGATACGGCCATGAACACTACCAAATTGGCATTTCTGGTGTAGTGATTGTTTATAAATTTAGCTACTTGTTTTTATTATTAATAACAAGTTAATACTTCTCAATCCATTCGAAATTCCATTTCCTTTTCAAAAATTAAATTTTCCTTTTTAAATTCAAATATCCCTTTCTGATATTTTCAAATGTAAATATCTAGGACTAGTGATATTCTAACACACAAATCATCCATTCAATTCACACATCACACACATATAAATATGTAAACGATAGTAAATAAATTTGAGAAGTCTAGTTGGATTCCTCCAACCTGTTTTCTCTGCATCCACAGATGTTAGACAATATAAATAATACTAATCCTGCTTCAAGGCAGGATATCGCGGTATGAAGGTCATCCACTCATATATCGTGGGCGATAGGGTCATCCGCTAATGATACTGCGGGCATCCATTAATGGGACTGCGGGAAATTCAATATATATAATAACCACAATCACCAAGCCTAAGTATAACTAACATATATAATAACGAAGACTGATAAATAATTTGTAAATGCAACCAAGTAGCCGACATTTTATTTTTAATGATAAAAATGAAATTTTAAGTGAGATTTACTCACCTTGATTTTATTTATGCTGAATATTTTGTTAAATGTTGTATAGTTGCTTCTACTCTTCCCAATTGAATCTATCTATCCCCTATGATTATTTATTTATATTTGTCGATTAATCATTTATTAAATTAAATTAACTATTTACAAAAGTAAATAAATAAACAATTCTATATCTTATTAAATTTTGTAAACATATATCTTATTGCCTTGCGATTTATGCGATCAACTACGAAGCCTTATCAACATTTATTGCTTAATTCCCACCAAGTCAGCCCAAATACCCTACAGTTGGTCCCCAATACTATTGCATATCACTTCATCATTTCGTCGAACAATTCGCTGACACTTCTGCAATCACCTTGCACAACACCTTTATTCTAGTTCAACTTGTAGTTGCAGGGTTCATTAACATGAGTCCAATAGATTTTGTTTCATGCGAATCCATCCTAAAGCAACAACTTATCACGACTTTAAGCAAATGATTTTAATAATATAACTATGATTTTAATTGTATAACTATTTTCCCTAATTACCTTGCTAACTTTAATCAACTTGACCTAATCTTCTTCCCAATTGCAAAAATTCGGCCTTTGACGATTCCAGTTGCAAACCACAGTCACGTCGAGCTTTCCTCATCTCGTTCTCCCTATTCTTCCTGAAACCATAGTTCCAGGCCCCCTTCCCACTGAACAGTAAATCAACACATCTTTTCCAAATTTCAATCGCACAAACCAAATGAACTCCAGTTCAAATCCTACTTCAGCTCACACTCCACCCACCAAATCGGCTAACCTATGTCTCATCTTCACATACTTTGCACAACTACCACCGCAACTCCTCTATCATCTGGGAGTCCCACGCCCAAACCATTTTCCTCAATTTGCATGAGATTATTATGAAGGCCGACCCCAGTTTCAACAAAAAACAAATATCCAACTCCAGTCCGATAAACTAACTCCGCCACTTCATGAAGTCGTGGCATCTTCCTGTCACCGCGGTCCACCAAATCGCACCCTAGTTTAGCATCACTTCAAACCATCCCAAATCAACACAGTCAACTCACACTCACAACAGACAGCACCTCCCTCATCATTTCTACTGCGCAAAAACTGAAACAAACTCCACCCCAATTCGAACTACAACACATCGCAACACTCAGTTGCATCCAGGAACTAGCATCGCCCTCCTAAATCACATCAGAAAACGCAACCACTCCAGTTGCAAACAACACCCGTGTTGACTCCTTGACATCGCAGCATTCTCGAGCTTCACGAGACTTCAAATTTGCAAGTTTCCCCCTTCGCAAATTTCAAAACAAAACAACGATGGCTTCCATCGTGAGTGCGTTGCGCTTTGGAACTCGCGAATCCAAACCGCGACTTTGAATCCTTTTTTTTATAATCGAACGGGAAGGATTTAAACGAGAAAAAGGAATTTCGATTTGCATTTCTGAAGAGAGAAATAAGGGAGAGGGAATCAGGTTTTAATAGATGACTATTTATTCCTTTTAGAAGCCACTGATCCGAATGACCAAAATGGAAGGGTTCGGTGATTTTTATATATGAAGAGGGAACAAACATCACAGCCGAAGAAGAAGACAGGCTGCATGATTTAATTGTATAAGTCGGCTTGTCTGTACTACGTTAGGTTGAAATGAAGTTTACTTTATTTGATTTGATTTATGCTTAAATTTTATCTGTTTAAATTACATTTTGCAATTCCGAACCCTTATTTAAGCCTAACGACCGGCGTTTCCATATAACAACGTTATTCTGAATTCAATCGGAACAGGTTCTGCAATTTACTTTGATCGGATGAGGGAGATAATAATTTAAACTGTTGACTTAAAATTAAATTCGTCAAAAATGAATTATCATTGTTCTAATTTAGTACAGAATTCAAATAAATTGATAGAATCATTTTGATTTCATTTTAGCTTCGAATTTCGTTATATTTTGTGTTTGTATTACTATAATTCAATATTTCTTAAATTAAATCGCATATCGATTAATAAATCGATAAATTCCATATTAAAATTAATTTATATTTTCAATTCAATATTTGAAACAAATTTCAATGTTCGTTATAAAATATTTAAAAAATACGGTACGTTACATAATCTATCTCCAACCATGATTTCTCTGCATTAAAGTCTTCAACTTACTTCGCCAACACATCTTTAGCCTTTCTCTCCTCCTCCAGTGAGGCCGCTAACTCCCTACGTTCGTTATCACTCTCCGTCTTCTCCCGTAACAGAGTATTAACCCTATCCTTCAACACCCTGTTCTCCTCCTTAAGGGCGTCGATCTCAGCTGCCGAAGCGGAAACTATGCCCCTAGATGCATACCTAGTTTTCATCACCTAAGGAAAAGAAATAGGTTGATCCTCTCACAACCACATAAAAGCAAAAAGCAGTAGAAAAAAACAAGTCAATACCAAAAGTTGATCTCTGATTTGTTGCCGATGGAAATATTGTGAGTCCAAAGGTGCAGAAGTTGGGATAATATTGGCAACTTCAGGAGATGAAAGAGCAAGATTCACCATCCTATTGAAATCCAAGACTGCCAGAGGAGGTACAGGAGAGACAGCATGCTGGGAAGAGGAAGGTATCGAAAGACCGCACCTTTCCCCTCCTAACTCACCGGAAGTATCAAAAGGGACAGGGCTGCTTGCGGACTTACCTTTCGGAGAAACATCAAGAGAGGCATCAACATCAACCACCTGATCATTATCTATAGTGGCAAGATCAAAGGTTTGCCTTGTTTTCGGGGAAACAACAATGTCTTTTGGAAAGCTGACCGGCTTATTGTGCCTGGACTTCTTTGAAGGTGGTTTGATGTCGGATATGATCAGCAGTTGCATCTTGAGAAATTGAAGATCCTAAACAAGGGAGAGTTAAATCGGAAAAAATAACAAGGAAATGGGAGAAAGAAGGACGACCGTTGTCGAATCAAAGGTATGATCTCATCCAAATCACTAGAAAGATGGGAGAGCCTACGTTGAACGAGTTAGAGTCCAGCGACTGTCCTTTAGGACCAGAAAATTGGATAAGAGGTTGCCCCAATATCTTCTGCCCTGGAGAGATCAAGCCATATTGACGGAGTCTGTCAGCAGTTAAAACAAATGACCGACACATATGCTCTATTGGTGCCTTGAAGATAGCCTCAAAAACCTGGACTTCCCCCGGTGGTAAAGTCATATCTTTAGAAGGGGCTCTATGATAAAAGAAAGATACAGATAAGCGAGAGCCACAAATGGAAAACAATTACCTTCCGAAATAAGAGGCCTACCATAATCAACAAATTTTCCTGATATACTAGGAGGGAATTTAACGAGAAAAAACCAATCTTCCCACGACCTAGCTTTGCTAATACCATTGCTAATCAGCCTCCTTATGGGGTTAGCCCTCTATATCAGCGACTCTGAGCTTTTAGAAATCGAAGCATATGACAAATGAGTTTAGGGCTTAAAGAATCCTGACCTGATGCAAGCGATAGAGTTTCCAGGCATAAGAGAGTTGTATACGTGTTGGGAGAGAGTTGAATAGGAGCAACTCTCAGATCACATAAAAGCTTATTTAAAAAAGGTGGAAAAGGAAGGAAGCCTCTGTGCCGGATATGTTGCTGAATATGCAAAATACCCTTCTGTAGTGTCTTTCAGAAAATCTGGAGAAGTGGCTATAATGGCATCAATATCTGATATGCCAAAGCTGTCCAATATAGCCTTTACTGAACGTTGGGAAGTGATTAAGGATGACCTTGGAGCAAATTCTTTTTTTAGGTCATGAAACCTTAGAATCTTTGGTCTTCTCCTTAGCAGGGCTTTTACCAGACATGATTCTGTCAGGTAACATCGTTCCATAACAATGCAATTAGTACACATACTTCTTACACAAATGCACGCATATCATTTATACATATAGTGAGTACCATTACGTCTTGTTTACATAAAGTTCAATTTGCCAAACCAAATCCAGATATTGGATATTAAGAGGATTACACCTAATGTGCTTTAGTTAACGTACATCTAATCTTTTTAGTGACAGGAGGAGCAGGTATCCTGACATCGTTAGTATTCCAATGAGAATTCAAGGTTATCACTCCAAAACTTAGACATACAAAAACAAACGATTGGGGTGGATTAGCTTTAGTCATGTTATAATTGCATCACGAGATGGTAGAGAATCCATGCTAATGAAAAGTTACTTTCTTTTTGTGTATCTTGCCTTGCGTATCACATATCCTAAACAGAGTAATCTATGAAGTAGATGGCCACTCATATTGGACATTATTACTTAAACCTATTTTGTGATTAGCATAATTCTAATCGACTCCCCCGTCAATTTTGGCACATTATTAAGATTACGACTTATAGTAAGAATAAAATACTTACAAAGAATTGAGTTTGATTTTCGAAAAGAAATTTCGAGCAGCTTTTAAGAGAAGTGGTGATCTTGTTCGAGAATTTGATTTGTAGGTGAAAGGCGGAATCGTGGGAGAAGAAAAGTTTGTATTCAGATTTCGAGGACAATCTGAACCATACAGGCAGAGACCAATCAACGCTCCCGATCGAAGAAGATTAAAAGACCCAGAAATACCACTTCGGAAAAGACAAAAATGTTGACTTGAAAAGTCGAAAACACCCTTCACTAGGGAGACAAATGTTACTACCAAAATTAAACCCTAAAATAGGCTGACAGTGAAGGGGTATCGGAGGGATACAAGCACAGAAGAATCATCCGAAAGCAAAAGGTCGAATAATAGAAAGAAACTCAAAAGCCATAAGATACCGACATGGTCTATCCAGTTGGGCTCATCCGACAGGGCCAACCCGACATGAGGATCCCAAAGCGAAAGGTTATCTAAGCCAGAAATTAAGAAAGAGAGAGACAAGAGCTCTTCTTATTGAAACCCGGAAGGGCAAGAGAGCTATCAGAATTAACCCACTCAATACCGACATATCAAGAGGCAAAGGCATCAAAAGTATCAAGCCAGAAGTACATTGAGGTTATCCGGAACCCGCTTCCGAAACATCTACTGGATAAATGAGGAAGTGTCACATTGATAGACAACAGACACATCACCGGGAGCTACCTTCCGGAAGACCAGACTATTCCAAAAGCTCCACCGGAAGATAAATCGAAACCCTAGAAGGGATACATGCTATACGTACTATTCCATTTGGTACAGACACCAATTGTGGTTCCGAACCGGCAGCTATCTACGTACATCATGAGGGCAAGCTTCTCTAAGTATTCATGAGAAAAACCGAAAGCCTACATCCGGAGTCTTATAACCGAAAGCATATAGCCGGAAGCTCAAATACCTATCGAAAAGCTACTATATCGACAAGCTACTATATCGACAAGCTCATCTCAATTTCAAAGAAACCCCGATTGATCGAGATCCTCATTTTGGAGGCTATAATCAGCGCCACAAAAGTGACCGAAAGCCAAACAGCCGATACCAAAAAAAGAAGCGGCCGACAGAGGCTCTTGCAGGACCAATAGCCCAACAGCAGAAAGGGTCCTGAATTCTGTATAAATTAGACCCCAGGGGTCTCATTTTGAGGATGAATTTCTCATTCTTACTCTTGTACTATTTCTTTCTAGAGTAAACCCTAATTCCTAGATCAATTTGGGGATTTCTCATATTTTTCAAATGTATTCTAAATCATAGATCAATAAAGAACGAATCGATACTTATGGTGTCTTCTTATGAGATTATCATGTTATTTCTTAGTTATTGCTGATATAGCTTATTGTTTGTTTCTTACATGTGCATGAGTTCTTAGCTAGACCTTTCCACGAATCAGGTGAAATACCTCTTCCTACAAGCTTAAACCCTTCCTAGCTACAAGCTTAGACCCTTCCTACAAGCTTAGGCCTTTCAGCGAGCTTGGTGCAGAACCCCTTTCTACGATCGGTTAAGTCCTTTATCAAGGTTGTATTTAGTGATCCTTCTCCCCAAGGTAACTATTGTCCTTGAATCGCTTAAGCGTGATACTCGTCTCATCGAGGGAAGAGTAACTATTCTTTCAGATTCCAACCTTGATACATAGGAATGGTGAACTAATCCAAACTTACAAAAACTAAACAAATTATTTTTCCCTTAGGTCCATTTCCATTGACTTATCTCCGGTGTTGACGAAAAATATCGTTAACAATAACTATGTCACAAGTGTTAAAATGACAATTTAATTTGCACTCCAACATATTAATACAACTAAAAATGCAAATTTGATTGTTCTTGGGAAATACAATTAAATCCACAATGAAAGAAATATGATTGACGTATCACTTTAAAATCATATATCAAAATTAATTATTTGACGGTGGAATTAATTCCTAAATCCGACTGATGTTCAGTATGAAGCATTATGAACATTGAAATTTAAAGAGTTTGTCGGCATTGTATATACTGGGTAAAGAATCAATTTTAAATTTCAATCATAAAACAGAATCTCAAACCAATTTTTATATATAAAATATAACAGGAATCAAAAAACGAAGATTCAGATAATGAATGTACGATTAATTATGTTAAGTTTTCAATGTTTTTAGTGGAAAAAGGTATTTGCGATGAGTAGCGGTAGTCCAAATATATCCATCCATTATGAAAAAAATCATGGTTTTTTTTACTAGTAGGATAAATTTATAACTAAGTTCAAATATTTGTGAGTTATTCTTGTTTGTATACCTGTATTAATAGTAGGACTTGGTGAAGTTTAGAACAAAGGAGATAATGATCAATAAAGCCGACTTGGTTTCATCAACTAAATACAATTAGATTATTCAAATTTTAATACATATTTACGTAGTTGACACAATAGATAAAAGAGGAAAGACCGTAAGTATTTGCTTGACATAAATAAATACTAATATTCTTGTTAAAAAAGAAATGCCGGTTAGCTGAAAAAGTAGAGCGGGAAAAAAATTATTATTTATAAATACATCGGTTTCGCAACGGCTAAAAGCCCTAATTGTAAACTTAATTCGCGATTAACAATGGCGGCAGAGAGTGGAGTTCCGTACATCCTTCAAGAACTGATCTCTCCCAATACTCCTCCTTCCCCTTCCAATCCAGCGCCGCCCAATAGCCCCAAAAATTTCGACTTTCCCCTCCTTTCCCACGAATGGTTCCCACGATACAAACTCGTCCACAAATTCGGCAAGGAATGCAGCATCCACCTCGAAGCCACGCTTTCGCCCAACTCTGAAGACCCTTCCATATCCGTACATTTCTCCCTCAAAGATCGCACCAAATTGTTGCAGATTTCTTCAGCAAGGCACCTCTCTTCTTTCTTCGACTGTCCCTTAATTGATAAGCCTTTTGACCATGGCTACACCATCAAGGCCTCTCAGTTTTGCCCTTTGAATATTAAAACCGATGACTACCCGGTCAAAAGAGAACATGTGAACTTCTTTGAGATGCAGATCGATCAGCTCCTTAAGGAACTTCTAGAATCCGCTAAAGGTGATATACACATAGAGGCGGAGGCATCTATTGATAGAGTTGTGCTGCCAGATGAAGCAGTCGACGTCGTGAAGGAGATGGAAGGGAAAGGCTTTAGAGAAGATAGCTGTGGTGATTCGAAACGTTATGATTGTGCTGTGTGTTTAGGTGACGTTCGACTCAGGTGGTTCCAAGGGATGAGATTGTCGTGCGGCCATGTTTTTCACGTTAAGTGTATTTCTCGCTGGTTTGACAACAAAACTTCATGTCCTATGTGCAGACGAGAGATGTTGCTTTGAATTGATCGTTCCTGCAGTTTTAGAATATGTCTGCTTAAATATTAGTTAATTAGGTTTGTACTACTGGGAATATGTATTTTTAATCTTTCTCCGAAGGCATAGGCAAAATTTGCTTTCGTTTGATTTTGTGATGAAATTTTAAATTTTTATGTTTTTATCACTCATGGGAATTATGTATAGATGCAGTGTGAATCATTGTTAGTTTTTGTTACTCTTATTTTACTACTGCACATTTTGAATGTCTAATTGTATTAGATAAAAGTTAATTATAACTTCCGGGTGTATCAAAATCATGAACTGCTGATATCATACTAAGATATGTTGTTTGAATTTGAACCCCCAGTATATCAGTATCATTAAATGACCTTAATTATATGACTGATTGTGATGTTTTTTTATGTGATATTTATATCAAAGCTGGATTCAGTCATTATTGTAATTCAATCAAATGGAAGATGAGACTAGTAACTAGTTCAAGCATTTTAGGATGACCGTTTTCTGATTAGTAACAAAATTTGATTTCGATATTCTGATTATATACTACTACATTAATTTTGAAGTTATTTCTGCTTGTTTTTAAAATAGTTCAAAATACCCTATTATATTTTTATGTTTATTGATGATAAGTGAGATATGCGAGTTAGCTGAACTTGGTATTTTAATACTGTTCAGGTTTTTACGCACTGATGTTAGCTTTTATTCCGTTCAATTTATTTTCAATATTCAACTTTTATAAAATATAATAGGAATTAAAAAATGAAGATTCAAATGATGAGTGTATTCTTAGTTCTAGGGATGTATATCGGACAAGACAGTCCGTTGTCCGGCTAGATCCGAAGCTATAAGGTGTTCGGTCCATGTCCGTCCGATTCTTTTATAAGACATGTTGGGAAACAATGGCTGAGTCGCGGACTAGGTCGCTTTCTTGAAGACGATTCGGCGATCTGGTCGGAGGTGCAAACCAGTTCGTTCCTTCGCCGCCGCCTCTAGGATAAAACAGCCTCAAAAACAATAACCGATTTGCTTGCACAACAAATCGGTGCAGATTCGCACTTTCTGAAAAAAATTGCTCGAAAATTTCTGAGAAGAGATTTTTTTTTTTTATGGCGGCTGAGAGAAGAGAGAATTTTCAGTTCGGTTGGTTTCTCGTCTGAGGCTAATGTCAATATATAGAACGAAAATTAGGGTTTGGGTTTACAGATTAGTGGGCCGCTAAAGTCCAAAAAAAATATAAGTGTCTACACCACAAAGCCCAAGCCCGAGCCGAACCGGGCCGGGTCGGTCGGTCGCGCGTGTGTGGTGGTCATATGATGCATGGTCTCCCTCCTCACAACAATGCATGTATTGGGAGCCCAAGGCCCCAACATGATTTCTTAGAAACAAGTATAAAAACTTGCTTCTTCTATATAATCCCATGATGTGGGACTATTCCCATATAGGAGCCATTCTTACACTTATTCAAGATTTTTTAAAAATTCACTTAATGTTTGTAAAACATTTCCAACAATCCCCCACTTGAATTTTTTAAAAAATATTTTCGAGCAGTTTCTTAAGAACATAAGATTGTGCATAAATAAAGGTGTCTTTCGACTTGAACCTTTGCATAGTGAATAAGATTCAGTTTTTACTAGAGTCACACGTAGTCTTGAACTCTATTCCTGACATCAAACCACACACAACCTTTTCTATAGTGCAATCAAACAAGCCCGTGCATTTATGGCCATGCACGTCTATCCTAGTTTAGTGAATGCTCTAGAAGTTTTGCCCGAAACTCCATAGGAAACGGCCACATTTCCACATTCACAAAGGTGAGTCTATCAAGAGCACTCCTGAAGGTAGGCACTCCACTCCACATAGAGTATAGATCTCATTAAGAGTTTCTATTAACTCATTCTCTAATCACTTCAGGAATACATGCTTCTTGGTTTATTAAATAGCATGTTCAACTCATATCACTACACAACTTGTTATTACCCATTGAACCTAGTTCTTGGGATCTCCAGTCATTTAGGTCGGGTTACCATTGTGCGTGAGTCAACAATCTAGGGGCAATAGTCCCATTCTTTTAGAATAGTTATGGACTTTCTCTCTGGACAGTCCTTTCGTCAAAGGATCCGCCAAATTTTCCTCACTACGTACGTAATCCACTCTAACGGTACCTGTGGAAAGTAGTTCTCTAACCGTACTGTGCTTACGACGTATTTGTCGTCTCTTACCGTTATAATATCGGTTCTGAACTTTTGCAATAGCCGAGCGGACTATCGCAATGTATCAACACAGCCGGTATCGGTTTTTCCCATAAGGGAATCTCAGCTAGCAGATTTCTCAAGTACTCTGCCTCTTCACTAGCTGTAGCTAGTGCTATCATCTCAGACTCCATAGTAGACTAAGCCAAAATAGTCTGTTTCTTGAATTTCCAAGAAACAGCTCCTCCAGCGATGCTAAATATATAGCCACTGGTCGTTTTAGAATCATCAGATAAGGTATTCCAGTCTGCATCGGAATATCCTTCAAGTACAGCTGGAAACCTTTCATAATGTAATCCAAGGTTCATGGTTCGTTTAAGGTATCTCATTACCCTTTCAATAGCTTGCCAGTGCTCTATACTAGGTCTACTGGTAAACCTGCACAATAATCCCACGACATAGGCAATGTCGGGTCTAGTACAATCAGTGGCATACCGAAAGCTGCCAATGATGCTCGCATAATCAAACTGTCTTACACCTTCACCAGTGTTCTTAAATAACTTTACACTGTGATCATATGGCGTACTTGCAGGTTTACAGTCAAAGTAATTATATTTCTTTAGTATTTTCTCAATGTAATGAGATTGGTCCAAAGAAATTCCCTTTTCTGACCTAGTAATCTTAATACCAAGGATTACACTCGCTTCACCTAGATCTTTCATATCAAAATTGACACTTAATAAGGATTTGACTGAGTTTATGGCATGAATATTTGACCCAAAAATGAGTAGGTCATCTACATAAAGGCATATAATAATGCAAATGTCATTCTCAGATTTGTAATAAATGCATTTGTCACTTTCATTAACTTTAAAACCATTTTAAATGATTAAGTTATCAAATTTTTCATGCCATTGTTTAGGTGCTTGTTTTAAACCATATAATGATTTATCCAATTTACATACTTTATGTTCTTGACCATGTACTACAAATCCTTCAGGCTGGTCCATATAAATTTCTTCGTCTAATTCACCGTTCAAAAAAGCAGTTTTAACATCCATTTGGTGTATAAGTAAATTATGAATGGAAGCAAGTGAGATTAATACCCGAATGGATGTTATTCTAGTTACAGGTGAAAAAGTGTCAAAGAAGTCTATATTTTCCT
This sequence comes from Allium sativum, assembly GCA_030737875.1. Lineage (NCBI taxonomy): Eukaryota > Viridiplantae > Streptophyta > Magnoliopsida > Asparagales > Amaryllidaceae > Allium > Allium sativum. The sequence goes on from CM060926.1 coordinate 769,155,431, forward strand.
TTTGTTTAAAACCTTTAGCTACTAGTCTTGCTTTATATTTGTCTATAGTGCCATCAGGTTTTAATTTCTTTTTAAGTACCCATTTGCAGCCTATATACTTACAACCAGAGGGTAAATCTACCAAGTGCCAAGTCTTATTGGATTCTAAAGAATCCATCTCATCGTTTATAGCCTCTTGCCAGAAATCGGCATCTAAAGAAGATAAGGCTTCTTGGAGGTTTATAGGATCCTCCTCAATAGTAAAAGCACAAAAATCTGAACCAAAGTCTTTTATGGTTCTTGCTCTTTTACTTCTTCTAGGTTCAGCTTCAGAATTTTCATTAAGTTCTGTTCTAATAGGCATATTTGAAGTGCCCCCACTATTCCTTAATTTGAAAGGAAATTTAGTTTCATAAAAGTCGGCATCATTTGATTCAATTATATTATGTGCATTAAGGTCATAAAATCTATATGCTTTGCTATTAATAGCATAGCCTATAAATGCACATTCATATGCTCTACTTGCCAATTTTATTCTCTTAGGGTCTGGAATGCGAACATATGCTAAACAACCCCAAGTTCTAAAGTATGAGACATTGGGTTTATGATTCTTTCAAATTTCATAAGGTGAAATTTTATTCTTAGATTTAGGGATTCTATTCAGAACGTAGCATACAGTCAATAAAATATCCCCCCACCAACGTTTTGCTGCACCAGAATTTAATAATATGGCAACTACTAGCTCGGTAAAGGTCTTATTTTTCCTTTCTGCTTTACCGTTCATTTCAGGTGAGTAGGGTGCAGTTCTCTCATGAACTATACCATGTTGTTTATAGAAATCCAGAATAGAATTAGATTCATATTCTGTTCCTCTATCACTACGAAGTCTCTTAATTTTTCTATTTGCTTGATTCTCAATCTCAGTTTTGAATGTTTTAAACATGTCAAAAGCATCACTTTTATTTTTCATAAGATATACATATGTGAAATCAGAGCAGTCATCAATAAAAGTGATAAAATAACGATGTCCCTGTCTAGTTAAAGTGCCATCAAGTTCACATATGTCAGAATGAATCAAGTCTAATGGTTCAGAAACTCTATCAACATATTTGTGAGGTTTCTTTGTGATTTTAGCTTGTGTACAGAATTCACATTTATCAGATTCAGATTCTGTCATTTTAGGTATCATATCTAGGGTGCTCATATTACGAATAATTCGATTATTAACATGACATAATCTAGAATGCCAGATATTAAAATCACACAACATGTAAGCAGAAGTAGTCACTTTATTAGATTCAACATTCAGTTTAAACATACCCTCACAAGCATAACCCTTTCCCACAAAAGTTCTCTTATAAGTAAGAGTGTACAAATCAGCCCCAATAACTTGAGTGAAACCAGCCTTATTAAGGAGGAAGCCAGAGACCAGATTCTTTCTTATCTCTGGAGTGTGCATAACATCTTTCAGAATTACAGTTTTTCCAGAGGTGAACTTGAGTTCCACGTTTTCAATCCCCGCAACTGTAGTGGTGTGAGAGTCTCCCAACAGCACTTTCTGATTTTCAGCAGCCGTGTATGTAGAGAACATGCCACGATCATAGCAGACATGGCGAGAAGCACCAGTGTCTACCCACCAACCCTCTGATCCACCAACAAGGTGAATCTCAGTAACCATAGCCGTAAGAGGCTCCTCAGTCAGGTTAGCCTGCGGTGCAGAGCTTGGCCTGTTCCGGCACTTTCGTGCCATATGCCCTGGTTTTCCACAGTTGTAACAAAGAAACAACTGTCCAGAGTCATTCTTTTGGGCTGGTTTCTGCTGTCCTTTTGGGTTTCCTTGCGGATTCCCATTCTGTTTGTTGCGCCTATTCTGATTCTTAAAAGATTTCTGATTTGGTTTCAGAACAGCGGGAGTGGTCTTCTTAGTACTGTTGTTATTCACAATCAGCACCTCTTCTTTCTGGTCCTGCTTGCGTGCCTCCTCCTCAATACGGAGGCGTGTAATCAAGCTTTCTAAGGAAAATTCCTTAGTCTTATGTCGCAAGACATTCTTAAAATCTTTCCAGCCTGGGGGTAATTTGTCAATGATAACATCAATTTGAAATTGTTCGTCCAAGACCATACCTTCGGAGATGATCTCATGAGCTATTTTCTGCAGCTCATGAGACTGCATCTCTACCGATCTATCATCAGTCATCTGGTACTTTAAATAGCGGCTCACAGCATATTTCTTTGCCCCTGCCTCCTCTGTATCATATTTCTTCTTCAGTGCTTCCCAGATCTCCTTTGCTGTCTTTTCATCTGAGTTATAATAATCATACAGATCATCGCTCAGTCCGTTCAGAATAAAGTTCTTGCATAGATAATCTTGTTCAATCCAGGTCTGCAGTTGCTTTGACTGTTCGGTCCATGATGCCATGTTCGCTGCATCAGTCTCAGCAGGTTTATCTGGAAGCTGCGGTTTGTCAGTAGTCAGCGCAGCCACAACCTTTCTGATGGTGAGGAAGAACTCCATCTTCTGACGCCATCGTTTGAAATGCAAGCCTTCAAATCTGAAAGGAGCAGCCGTCACAAGAGGGTTCTGGAAAGCAGAGGGTGGAGCAGAATCGTCTAGGGTTGAATTGGAAGCCATTGTTTCAGTTCGTCTTCAAATTGTTGGGAAACAATGGCTGAGTCGCGGACTAGGTCGCTTTCTTGAAGACGATTCGGCGATCTGGTCGGAGGTGCAAACCTGTTCGTTCCTTCGCCGCCGCCTCTAGGATAAAACAGCCTCAAAAACAATAACCGATTTGCTTGCACAACAAATCGGTGCAGATTTGCACTTTCTGAAAAAAATTGCTCGAAAATTTATGAGAAGAGAATTTTTTTTTTATGGCGGCTGAGAGAAGAGAGAATTTTCAGTTCGGTTGGTTTCTCGTCGGAGGCTAATGTCAATATATAGAACGAAAATTAGGGTTTGGGTTTACAGATTAGTGGGCAGCTAAAATTTGGGGGATATAATTTTTTTACCGTTGCAGAATTTTTTTTCATAAAAAACGGTTCGAAAAAAAGGGTAAGTTTTATAGTCCAAAAAAAATATAAGTGTCTACACCACAAAGCCCAAGCCCGAGCCGGGCCGGGTCGAGTCGAGTCGGTCGGTCGCGCGCGCGTGTGTGGTGGTCATATGATGCATGGTTTCCTTCCTCACAACAATGCATGTATTGGGAGCCCAAGGCCCCAACATGATTTCTTAGAAACAAGTATAAAAGCTTGCTTCTTCTATATAATCCCATGATGTGGGACTATTCCCATATAGGAGTCATTCTTACACTTATTCAAGATTTTTTAAAAATTCACTTAATGTTTGTAAAACATTTCCAACAGGACAGAACTTGGACACACTAGTGTTCGGTCCGATCTAAAATGTTCGATATTTTTCTATTATTCAAGGCTATATCGAACATGACAGTCAGTTGTCCGGCTCGGTCCGAAGCTATATGATGTTCGGTCCGTATCCGTCCGAATTGTTATATGACAGAGCTTGGACACACCTCCGTCCGGTCCGGTCCGACCCGTTTACACCCCTAGTTAGTTCACTTTTCAACGTTTTTAGTAGAATAAGGTATTTGCGATGAATAGCAATAGTAGTAATATATCATCCTATTAAGAAAAAAAATCATGAGTAAGATGAAGTCATAACTAAGTTATTCTTGTTTGTTTGTATACCCTTATTAATAGCAGGACTTGGTAAACTTTAGAACAAAGGAGAAAATGATCAATAAATCTGACTTGGTTTCATCAACTAAATACAATTAGATTATTTAAATTTTAATATATATCCTTATTTGACACTATAGATAAAAGAGGAAAGACCGTAAGTACTTATTTGACATAAATAAATAAAGTCTTGTTAAAAAAGGAATGCCGGTTAGCTTAAAAAATAGAACGGGCAAAAATTATTTATAAACGCCATCCTTTTTCTCAACAGCTAAAAGCCCTAATTTGTAAACTTAATTCGTGATTAGCAATGGCGGCAGAGAGTAGAGTTCCGTGCATCCCTCAAGAACTTATTCCTCCCGATACTCCTCCTTCCCCTTCCAATCCAGCGCCGCCCAATAGCCCCGAAAATTTCGACTTTGCCCTCCTTTCTCATGAATGGTTCCCACGATACAAACTCGTCCACAAATTCGGCAAGGAATGCAGCATCCATCTTGAAGCCACGCTTTCACCCAACTCTGAAGACCCTTCCATATCCGTACGTTTCTCCCTCAAAGATCGCACCAAATTGTTGCAGGTTTCTTCAGGAAGGCACCTCTCTTACTTCTTCGACTGTCCGTTGATTGATATGCAATTTGACCATGAATACACCATTAAGGCCTCTCAGTTTTTCCATTTGAAAATTAAAACTGATGACTACCCGGTCAAAAGAGAACAAGTGAACTTCTTTGAGATGCAGATCGATCAGTTCATTAAGGAACTTCTAGAATCCGCTAAAGGTGATATATGTTCTGCTAAAGGTGATATATGCATAGATGCGGAGGCGTCTATTGATAGAATTGTGCTGCCGGATGAAGCAGTCGACATCGTGAAGGAGATGGAAGGTGAAGGGTTTAGAGAAGACAGCTGTGGTGATTTGAAATGTTATGATTGTGCTGTGTGTTTAGGTGATGTTCGACTCTGGTCGTTTCAAGGGATGAGATTGCCATGCAGCCATGTCTTTCATGTTAACTGTATTTCTAGCTGGCTTGACGAGAAAACTACATGTCCTATGTGCAGACGAGAGATTGTGATGTTTTTTATGTGATATTTATCAAAGCTGGATTCAACTGCATTATTGTAAATTTGTAATTCAATCAAATGGAAGATGAGACTAGCTAGTTCAAGCATTTTAGGATGAACGTGTTTTGATTAGTTACGAATTTTGATTTTGACGTTCTGATTATATTCTACTACATTAATTTTGAAGTTATAATTTCTACTTGTTTATAAAATAGCTTTCAAAATATACACTTTTTTTTATGTTTATTGATGATACGTGAGATACGTGAGTTAGCTGAACTTGGTACTTTGATACTGTTCAGGATTTCATGCGCTGATGTTAGCTTTTATTCACTCAATTTATTATCAGTATTCAACTTTTATTAAGCGTCAGTAAAAGCGTATCATATATAGGCTTACCTGAGATATATTTGGCCTTTTGAGATGTATTTTGTTTGGATGAAATTATCTTGTCAGTATACATAAATAGATACATAACTAGATAGTAAAGCATACATAAACAGATATTACAGGAACTAAACTTATAGTAAATAAAGCATTTTGGTATCCTGTAAAGCTAGTTTCCAGCATCTTTGGTCCAAATATGTTTAAATTAAAATAGTAACCAAAATAAAGCTAAAAAGTACTGTTGTTTCCATTCATAAGCTCCAAGTTATTGCTCAGATTTTTATGTTTTTAACTTTTTATCACTCATGGGAATTATCAATTATGTATAGATGCTAGTGTGAATCATTGTTAGCTTTTGTTACTCTTATTTTACTACTGCACATTTGAATGTCTAATTGTATTAGATAAAAGTTAATTATAACTTGCTGGTGTATCAAAATCATGAACTGCTGATATCATACTAAGATGTGTTGTTTGAATTTGAACCCCCAGTATATCAGTATCATTAAATGACCTTAATTATATGACTGATTGTGATGTTTTTTTTATGTGATATTTATATCAAATCTGGATTCAGTCATTATTGTAATTCAATCAAATAGAAGATGAGACTAGTTCAAGCATTTTAGGATGAATGTTTTTTGATTAGTAACAAAATTTGATTTCGATATTCTGATTATATTCTACTACATTAATTTTGATGTTATTTCTGCTTTTTTAAAATAGTTCAAAATACCCTATTATATTTTTATGTTTATTGATGATAAGTGAGATATGCGAGTTAGCTAAAACTTGGTACTTTAACACTGTTCCGGTTTTTATGCGTTGTTGTTAATTAGCTTTTATTCCATTCAATTTATTATCAATATTCAACCTTTATTAAGAATCAGTAAAAGCATATCATATATAGGCTTACCTGAGATATATTTGGCCTTTTGAGATGTATTCTGTTTGGATGAAATTATCTTGTCAGTATACTGTATACATACATAGATACATTTGGCCTTCTACGTATCTCATAACTAGATAGTAAAGTATACATAAATAGATATTACAGGAACTAAACTTATATTAACAAAGCATTTTGGTATCCTGTAAAGGCTAATTTCTAGCATCTTTGGTCCAAATATGTTTAAATTAAAATAGTAACCAAACTTAAGCTAAAAAGTACTCTGGATTCTGTTCATAAGCTCCAAGTTATTGCTCAGATTACTTTTTAAACAAATATGGTAATTGTAATTGTAATTGTACAGGACTGAACCTAGTTACCATGAAATTATTCATATATAAGGCCTTGTACATTATTGCATATGTAGTAAATCCATATTGGAATATTGTTTGTACAAATAATTAATATTTAGTTAAAAGTAGCTTGACAAACTGAGAAATTGGCAATATCTAGTGGATATTTAGTGCATACATAGTTATAGCCTTGTATTTGGCTCTTTGGAGCAAGGTAGTATGGAATAAATATGTAAATGTCAGTATATGTTTTTCAGAGCCATCTACTACTTGAATACCTTAAAGTTCATCATAATTGTTACAAAAAAGAAGTTATTTGTCCGTCTAATTTAAAGCTCAGTACCCAAATAATATGTATGAGATGTTGTTTCTTGTCTGTTGCATGAATTAGTGAAACTGATACTCATAGGCTTGTCTGTGTAGCTTTGTTGCTAAGCTTTATTTTTTTCTAATTTAATGCTAATCATTTATTTAAATGATTTTAATTTATCATCCTTAATTTTACTATATTAAGTGTTTGAAATATGTTATATTTTCAATAGACTTATATTTTAAATAATAAAGTCAATGAAATTCGAACAAGTGATTTGAGCCAACCAAGTTATGCTAAAATATTTAAGGTAAAATGAGAAATATGATTCAGCTAGGCGAAAGAGCTACCTGGACCAGCAAATAAAGAAAGGTATTATAGTCTACTATCAAGAGCATGAGTTGATGCCTGAGGAGGAAGATGTAGCTATTGTTGATGACGACGACGACGATGATGCAACAATGATGATGCTGCACAGTTTGATTTTTCTTATGGGTATGTACATATTTCGATTAACTTTGATACTTGTAGTTTGGTTGATGCATGAGTTTGATACTTAGTGTTTAGTTGATGGATTTGGTAGTTTTTAAGATGGTGTTGACACTTAATACCTAATAGTTGTTTTATGTATGTTACGATGGACCTATGTTCTTGTTTCGTTTGGAGTTTTTAGTTTTTTTTGGTGAATTATATTTTGTTTTTTTAATGAAGAATGTAATATTGATGGAATAATAATGGTGGGATATATGTGATATTATATGGATATTGATGGAATAATAATATTTGTGATGAATAATAGTATGTGTGGTCCGAGGAAATGAAGTTGTTGGATGGTGCAACAAATAATACTCAAAATTGCAGCGACTTGCAACGGTTTGCAACAACCAAATTGTTAATAATAGCAACGGTTAGCGACTGCTCTTCGTCCCAAATTAGTAACGGTTTGTAACAGATACCCGACAAGCAAACTAACTGCCACGTGAGATGCTCCGTGTACACATAGCCGTTGCTCTTGTAGTGACGGAGCCGGCGCTATTCTCGGCGCTTTTCCTATTGGCGACGACTAAATTTGCAATGGTTTTTTGCATTGGCTAGCGATGATCGCCGACATCTAATAGTCGTTGCAAAAAGCTCTTTGTTTTGTAGTGTATAGTTACTTTGCATTGTTTTGGTACCAATATAGGTCAGCCCGCCCTCTTCGGTTTATGTACTTTATATTTTCATTGGACGCTTGATTTTTTTTTCCTCTTTTAATTTTTTTTAATACCCTTTCCGGTTCATAATGTAAGAATTTTAAGAAGTTTGTTTTGTTTTAAAATGTACGATGTTTAAACTTGTTGTTCCAACTTTATCCCTGATCCATAATAAATGACATAAACCTAAAAGCTATTTTATGAGTATTTTTAGTTGATGGGAATAGGAAAAGAATTGATAACACAAGAAAAGAGAAATAAATGTGCAAGACAAAACTAATTTAAGCCTAGGTTAAAGTGTCATTTGAAAATTTTCTTAATTCTTATGCAAACCTCTAAAACTTTTTACAATATGAACCGGAGGGAGTCTTTATAGATCTCTCTAATTTCATGATAGGAGATACTGGAAATAGGGAACATTTGTATTACCTGTTAAATGGTTGTGAATTTAACAGTATTCTTTGAACTTCAAAATGCAAAAGCATGTAGACTGACTATTTTGTTTACAATTTTTTCACCCACTGCAGAAGGCATTCTCCCTAATAAGGCGGACACTTCTGATCCCGCTTGAACGAAACGAAAGATATTGTCGATGAATAAAAGTACATCTTGTTCATTAATATCCCAGAAATATTCTGCCATGGTTAGTACAGTCAAACCTATTCTCATACGAGCTCCTGGTGGTTCATTCATTTGACCATAGACTAGAGCTATTTTTGATTCTGCAATATTTTTTTCATTAATTACTCAGATTCTTTCATTTCCATGTAAAGATAATTTCCTTCACGAGTACGTTCACCTACTCCACCAAATACAAATACGCCTCCATGAGCTTTGGCAATGTTGTTGATCAATTCCATGATAAATACTGTTTTACCCACGCGGGCTCACCCTTTACATGGATTTTTTTGTGCCTTATTATTTCTCACAACACCAGAAAGGCCAAATTGTCACGCTTATAACCGTGACTAAGCAGTATAGTCACGGTTATAACCGTTAAGCCAATATGCGTTGGTAATTTTTATCACGCATGGTATCACCGTTATATCCGTGACAAATACCCACAAATTATCACGGTTATAAGTGTGATAATATTTATTTTCTTAACGGTTATAAATGTGATAATATTTAATGTCCTAACGGTTATAAGTGTGGTTGATGCCAGCTTTACAACGGTTTTAACCACTACTATTCTGCCTTTAATAACGGTTATAAGTGTTGTTTCTACATTGTTTCTAATGGTTATAAATGTTACTTTATCTAAGTTTCCAATGCCATGTTTCTACATTGTTTCTCTCTCTCTCTCTCTCTCTCTCTCTATATATATATATATATATATATATATATATATATATATATATATATATATATATACAGTACTAGTGTTGACTACATAATATCATTAGAACATCAAATAGCATGTAAAACATACCAAATTTAAAATAGCAAACATAACAAGTTTAAAATGCTGAGAGTTATACATCATCATTAACATACATAATAAGTTTTAAAACAAACTTCAACATATTTTTTCTAAATTCAGTCTTAGCAGCTTCAACATACATATCATCTACCAAATTAACTTCAATCCATCTGCTGGTCGTCTAAAAAGTTTCAAATTGTACCTGTAGAAAACACTGTTAGTGTCCATAAATAAAAAGACTACAATAAAACATCACCAAATAATATGATTTATATAATCTGAGCTGAAACAATGCAAACAGTACACTGATATATATAATCCGAGCTGAAATATTACTAAAACAATGAAAAAAGTGGTATAAAAATACAGAAACTGACAAAGAAGAATTAGACAGTGGAAAAGATTGCTTATAAAATATAGAGAAAGAATACTTTGCCAACTAAGCTTGATGTATCTGAGCTTGTTGTTTATAAAATATAAAAAAAGAATTAGACAGTGGAAAAGTGCATGCGCGCACATAGTGCATGTTCAGTTGCAATTACCCAAATCCAATTGTAAATTCAGCTGAAACCCATAACTGAACGGACAGTTTTACACATGGGTTCATCATGCAAATCAGCTTAACTCAAGACATAAATAACATACTATAACAACAAACATATCATGTTAATAAATTCTAAGAGATGTAATTATATATATTACAAGCATACATATGTATGTTTCAAAAAACGTGTGTAGGGTATATCACAAGCAAACAGTGGTAAGTTCATACTTTTCTGACCATTTCCCTCTATTACCTAGATGCACTGAAACAACACCTTTTGCACGTTGAAGGAAAACAAATGGAAAAAGTAGTCTGCAGCCTTAATCTATTTTATCTTTCAGCTCCATATAGTAATTGTTACCCAGTTCATACCCAAAGGTCATATGGTATTCACAAAATAATTAATAGGGCTATAACAGAATATGTTTTCATGTTGTTTGCAATCATATCTAAATATATGTTTTTAGTTAATTATGTTTTCTATAAGATGTCATTAACCAACAGAGAAAAACTGAGTTCCCATATAATATAGCTCCCTAAATGATTAAACTACCAGAAAATATGGTTTTGTGCCCTTGGTAAAATATTAGAAGGGAAAAAACATAATTTTCGATAAGAAACTGAAACCTAAGATTATCATTGAATCCTAAATAATAAATATTTACCTGATGATCTATAGGTTTTTGGAGAAGACAGTCAATGATAATGTCTCCACAGCACATGTAGACGAAGCAAAATCGTTCCTCGCTTTCCTCCCTGTATTTTCTAACACAATCTTGATGAGCTGCTGCCTTGCTCAACTCCAAACGTCCTCGGTCGATCAAGGAAAAACCATGAACACATACCTTACAAAAAATTCTGTGTACTTCCTGCTTCATTAACCTCCATCCCTCTAGTTGTCATGCTGGTCTCAGTACCCTATATGATATCACATTTACCATACTCAGTGTGTATAGAAAGTACAATGCATAACTATGAAAATAGCTTAGTTTGATCAAAACCAATTTGGTTTTCAGGTCAAGCATGTGCACATGTATATTGCCTTCATATGCTCTGCCTTATCAAACTCTTCTAACCGGAGAGCAACCATATCTAAAATAACAACAAGACGACATATACATCCACACACATTTAATCAAAAAGCAACCATGCATTTCAATTAAGAATATTAGTGACATTAACTTGTCGTCATCGTATGAACTAATATAAACACCACAAAGGAATTATCTACCAGAAATGTCCTATTGATTTTTGTTGGTTGCCATGTTGCAGCTATTAGAAATGAATAATCAATCATTGCATTCAGTGGATTGCTGAGAGTAAAAGCTTGGAATATTTTTGAAACGGTGTGTGGAAGGAGTAAAAGCTTGGAATATTTGTAAAACCAATATTTAGCAAGATTACCTTCCTTCGAATGCTTATGGCAATATTCGATGGTTTTCGACAAAATAGCGCCGTCAATGACAGGAAGCGGGATACCCTTGGTAACGGTAAGGTCATTTTTTTGACATTTTAGGGTGGTCGGGATTGTTTACCAAACCATAGAATTCTTCTGACATAGGAAATATAGCTGAGCGGTATTTATAGTACCACCCAGCAGTTACAAAACTGCATCATTCAGTCATAAATGTTAAAAAGATATATCAAATTTATTATATTTCAAACGATGTTACATTTTCGGTTCTTTAATTTGAGATTCAAAGAATGTTGTTTTTCACTACAAAAAAGGGGGCTTTCATAGCGTTTGAAAAACGCTATTATATCCTAACACAGCGTTTCAGAGAACGTTATGTAACGACATGCTATGTTAGATCTTCTACTTTAAATAGCAGAAACAAAAACGCTACGAAAAGTAAATTTTTTATAGCGTTTTTATTTGCAATTAAACAAGAACGCTATGGAATATAGCATGTGATACTTACTTTCATAGCGTTTGTGTGCATGTTTTATAGCGTTTGTTTTTATATTTCTATAGCGTTCATTCACATATTTGTTAGCGTTTCTTATGTATTTCTATAGCGTATAGTTGGCTATACAATAGCATTCCCAATGTGTATTTCTATAGCATTTATAAAACGCTATTGTTTATATTATTAGTTTATGGACTATTTGTGTCGTTCCAGCTTTGTTCATACATACATACATATATATACACACACATTTAAATATTTCTTAACTGCATATAAATATAACAAATTTATATAAACAACAAATATATAAATCACTATATAATATTTCATACATATCATTCAAACAACTTAGTATTTCATACAATTTTTTTATCAACTTTTCCATGTCCACACATAGTACGTATACATTTTTGCATCAATAAATTACTTACAAAATAGAAAAATGATAAATTTAATCTTGTTTTGCTTCTGATATCTTCTCCTTAACATCAACAATGGTGGTCCTGTTAATGTCAAATAAACAATAAAGGTGTTAGTAATTGTTATAACATATATTGACAAAGCAAAAGAAACCAACTCCAAAAATCTAATGTTGTTCATAAGTAGTTCATCATTGTTGCTAGATAAAGAGATACATGTATAGACAAAGAATTAAATCTAACACAAATCAAATGTTAATTAAATAGCTAATGAGCTAAAAATGGACACTTAAGGCTTAAATAGCATAATATTTAACTTTTCCTCTTTAATGCAGATACTTATTCTTTGATGTCAACTTTTTTCATTTACTTTGGTTTATTTCAAATTGATTTATAATTTAAAACATTGTTTGCTTCCCTGTAGTTTCGCCTATATGTTTATATTGAAGATTTTGTTTGTATTTTACTTCTTATTTTTCTTTAGATTTACACACAAATATGTTGTCTGGAACATTGTTTTAGGAGGATAAGTTATGGAATTGTGGCTAAGGCCCATTTCTGCATTGGTGGCGGAGGGGAACAATACATATTTCAAGCATTGGAGTACACAATATAAATCTTTATTAATAATTGTGTTCAAAACACATATTTTGGTCTGACCGTGAAATACCAAAATTGCTCTTTATTTAAATTAAGAAACTATCCCATAAAAATAAAATTTGTGCGGTTGATTTTTTTTCTTTTCAAAACTTCATTTATGTATGCGTTGAACTTTTAATAATGGATCGATAATAATCTACGCGTGGAACATGTGCCACAATCACGCGTGGAGCGCGTGCCACGATCACGCGCGAAGCGCATACCGTCATCACGAGCGGAACACGTGTCATTACACTGGTGTATATAACCCGCATAAATGTGCCAACAATTGGAGCCATGGGGAGGTGTAGTTTGGGTAGCAGACTAGAAATTAACACGAAACTGGTATATTTAGCAAGTAGACCAAGGCTGACACGTCCCCTTCCAAATTTTGTGCTCAAAAATTGAAAAATAAATAAACTCAAAACAAGCTTCGAGTTTAGAAAACAAAAGGCACATACGAAGATACAAACTACATGCTTGCACGAACACAACAGTATAAACACGAGACATATTTAGCTATAAAGCCTTAAGTGTCCATTTTTAGCACAGTTGGCTATTCAATTAACATTTGATTTATGTATATATTCATCTTAGCAAGCTATATAGCACTAGAACGTACTAAACTCTACATAAAATTTACCTGACGTTGAACACACTGCACGTATTGTAACCTGCTGTTTCTTCAAGCAATCTACAAATTGGATGCAATCACCCTAGCAAGTCAAAGCTCTGGTTTCTAACTTCTGTTTTGCTGCAGACTGATAGCATGTTCAGCTGGATTCAGAGTTTCAACTTGTGTCATACAAGACTCATTTAAACAAATACAATTGATACCTAATGTCAGTATAATCCAAATTTCACTGTCCCTTACAAATCTTAAAATTTTATACTATTGGAGTAAAAGAAGGAACATGGTTGTTATTTTAGAATAAAAACCATTTTGGAAACATTAAAACTAACAACTCTTTTACAAGGTGAACTTCACATCTTTAATCATAAATACAAGAACCATCACATATAACTATAGAACATGAAATGCATCCATATGTATATGGCATATAAAATTGAAGTAACGTACCATGCATTTGTGTTCAGGAGCTATAGTACCATGCATTTGGAGCACCATTCTAGCTGACAACCAGAAAAGGCATTCAATAATGTGCTTGCTGACCATATGGGCAAACTTCAGAACAGCCCTCTGACCATATGGCCTTCCAGATTGAACAATTATATCCTAAGGCTTCTCAATTGCAACAACAACCCTAGAAGTAAGATAAAGCTTATCCCATGTCTTCCCAAGGTGGATGATGAAAATTCCATCGGATCTCCGCTTGAAAACGTATCGCTCCATTTGAAAATTGCAATTCCTTGTTCCGAGATGAACCTTGGAGGCAAGCATAATTTCAATAATACTTTGCATCTACAGGTACAAATACATTTTCCATTTCAATTTTTTTCTCAGTTTTAAAATTGAAATGGCTATTTGAAAAAATTGAGGTCTGACTTTAAATCAAACAAATGGAGGATTGTATTTGAACTGGTTTGAATATTTATTCATATTGCAAAATCAACCAAGTGGGAAAAGGAGGCTGGTGATGATGAGTTCAGTATTTGAACTGGTTTGAATATTTATTCATATTGCAAAATCAAGATACTTATGTCAATCACAAACTATAATATTTGCGATAGATATGTAATGCTTTTCACAGGAATACCACCCTAAAACAGAGCTTCAAAACTCTAAAAAAGCAGATCTGATGCAAACTTTGTGCACTTGTATATATCTAAAACCAATATCGATTCAACAATAACTGAAATACAAATTCAAATCAAACAAAGTTTCCAGACCATAAATTTAACATTATTTCTTAGATGTGCTTGTCTCATTGTAAATACAATTGATTCCTTACAGTCAAAGACATTTATTGTCCAAAATCCAAACCTATCATATATTTTCTTAGAGTACACATATTTTAATAAATGAAGATAAGCAAAAACCTAACATACATATTTTAATCAACATGGATATTATTAAATATATATTATTCCATAAATAAGACATGATTACCCTCTTTCTCAGAATTTTCCGTTGTTGCTTTCCCTTCTCCTCTAAAAAACAGAAATCTTCTTCATTGAACTCCATCATCCCATGCCACCACTATTTTCTACCTATCTTTGCAAGGATATGGTTCAGTTAGTTAAACAAAGTCCGAAGACAATCTTACTTCTAGTAACTTAGTCAACTCAGACATTTTAAATTCATTTATAGATGAAGTTTCAGAGCATGAATACGTATCTAAAAAATACATGATATTGACATGATCTTTATCACAAACACATATGACACCTTTGAAAATAAAAAAAATCTCATATCCACATGTTTCACGGTCAATGTAATATATCCAGGGTAAGATATGCATATATGAATATTTCAGACAAAAATAAAATTACTAAGTTCAATCCATTAAGTAGCATAGAAAGATCTGGTAACACTGATAAAACATTACTAACTTATCCCAATTTGCCTACAATTTTCAGATATATTTCGCATCGGAAACTACATCGGTGCAAAGATGAAAACAACTTAATTCTTTCTCACTAATGTATACCAGAATTAATACTTGGAATACTCAAAAGCCAAAAAAAATGTATTTCCTCCCTCTTACAAGTTCAATACTGCAAAAGTTCCTTTATTATCAAAGTAGAATCATTGTATATATTTGAAAGAGAAGTATAAATTCATAGACAGAAATATTACTTTTCTGAGAAAGAAAGATGACTTCGAGTTGTTAAAAATAATTAGATTACTCTAATATTATTCAGTCTCTGATAACTTCTCAACTTCATTTTACAGCCACATAATAGATTTCCATGCATGTAGCATGAGTTAAGCACTGGAATAAATAAATTAATAATCGCAAGAATGAGCAATGGAAAATATATAATAAAATTTGTAGTACCAGTAGTGCCCTTTCGTGATTTCGGATTTGCAGTTCTCGATTCACAATTTTGATGAACAATACAAGGGTTATTTGGAGAAGCTCGCCATCACGAATATGAAATATCAACCGTTCCCACAGTCTGTTTCTCAAACCAATCGTTCCCTTTCAGCTGCCCTACATATAGGTATAATGACATATAGGTAAGAGTACGAATGACATATAGGTAAGAGTACAAAACACTAAAAAGTATATTATGTTAATTTGGATGTTCTATATACTTATGAACATTCTACAAAACTACAGCCGATATCCATTTTTCTGCATTAATACCATGATTGGAGATTTTTAATATCCACTTAAATTTCATGACAAAAAAAAATCATATCTTACCTGTTTGGCCACAGAACGTCCACGCTTATTAGGTATACAAAAGAAAAGGAAAGCTTAACATATTTCCCCTACCAGCCAGCTCAACTTCTTTCACCTAGAGGATTATAAATTGATTCAATTTATTTTATTTTGAAAATAAAGATACAATTCATTTATATGTAGATTTCAGACAAAAGGGTAATAGTAATAATTATTTTATTTTGTCATATATACGGTGTATGTTGTACTTAAAAATAATAACGTGTAAATGTGTAGGAGCATGCAGGATGGTTGAAAAACAGCCGGTTTGTTCGCCCACTAAATTATTCTAGTTGTTACATAATTTATCCACTAAAACATTTCGGCTACACTACTATTCATTTTTACAACTTTCTTTCCATCAACTAATTGGTAGGCACATACTTCCCTAGAGCATACAAACGTTCTCAAGGTAATTCAACAAGAGGAAGAAAAAAAAGATTTCACTATTAAAACCACAAAAGTAGTTTTCTTTGTGTGAAGTATAACCCTCTTAATAACCTTTGAAGCAACAATACGCTGCTCCAAATCAAGGTAAGCGCTTGGTTCATCAATAAGATATATATTTGCAGCTCACATAAGAATTTGAAGTTCCAAACTTTGTAACAAAGGCAGTATGCCACAAGTTAATCATAAACAATTTTGTAATAGACCAGCACATTTGAAACAAACAAGACACTAAGCATCTACAGTAGTCAGATATTTTCAATTCAGTAGTGCTATAGACTTCTGAACTGCAGGATTAAGAAAGTGGGATGACAAAGAAATATTAAAAACCTGATACCTTTCCCAGGTAAAGGCATAAAGCAACTCTTTGCAACTCTCCACCAGAGAGATTGACAAATTCTTAGTCCATTAGTTGTTCGATTTTTAAAGGTTTCATGACATCAGAGACAAACTGTGGATGCATATAGGACTCTCTAATTTTTTGATGCAGCAAGAGTCTAACCGTAGATTGAAATTTAGGGCTTATCTTCTGTGGTTTGTATGAAACATTAAATTCAGGCATCTCAACATCTGCTGCACCTTCAACCACATCAGGTTTCAACAATCCAGCCTGCAGTCATCAAATTATAATATGGTAAAGGCATAAATGATGTTACAGAATTAAATTTTAAATTCACATTGAGAATAACAACAAGACGGACCAAAAATTTCTTTGGGATAGATACATACAGAGCAGTCAGTAAATATGTAGCTCTAAGGTCACTCTATACTGATTCGCTCCCTCCAGGATCCGGCGATGTTGCAGTAGTCGAAGTTGGCACCACTTCAACTCTCGACGACTTCAACATAAACCCTTCTCCATAGCCAGTATCATCGTCATGGCTGGGTAAAACAACGGCCATCTCTTCCTCCGCCAAAATCTCTAGCAGACCCATCTTGTTCAATCCGTAAAACAAGGGCCCCATGAACACCAGTATCTGCACCACATACGCACCCAGCAACCTACCCCCACACCCCATGAATAGTTCGTCCCTCTGTCCTCCCTATCCAAGTACATCTCGTTCACGTACTTCTCCGCGAACAGTCCCGTGAATATGGTTCCCCACAGTGCAGCTGCGCAGCTTCCGGTGGGTCATCGTATTCCATCTTCCCTGCTAGGATGTTGAAACCAATCAAAACCCAAGCGGATACGATGGTGGCCTATGGATCCACCAACGCGCAGCCCGAAGTGATGGCAGCGAATCCTCCCTGTAGCCCGTTGCAGACGTCCGTTACGTTCCAGTGCCCGGACAGCATTCGTTTCATGAACAGAGTGGTTACGGCGGCTGCACACCTGGACAGTGTGCCTGCACACCAATAACAATTTAGCAATTCATCAACCCAACTAACATACAAACTTTTCCACTTCAACATATCAACCTGAAACAACTCCAACCTCCTTTTCATAACCACTGCTATCCCTGCTTCACTTCAATATCCCTTCCACTATCAAAAGTGGATACCCACCCTCACTGTTGCTTATCATCTCACTGCAACTACAAGCAAGAAACTCCTGCATATTGCACCAAGCCTTAACAACAACCACTCACTTCACCAAAAGTACACTGACACTGCTCTTAAATCATTAACAACAACCACTCACTTCATCAATACAAAAAACTTAAACCTATCTTCAACTATCATTTGCTAACAAACAAAATAGCTTGATACCCCTGCAATCTCGAATTACTTCTTTGGGAAACTCTCAGCCTTTGTAAAATGAATCCAAGTTCTTCATGGGGGTCCTCAGTTTGTGTAACGACTTAAAAATTTCGATGTTTAAAATATAAAGTAAATTAAGAATTTAACGTTAATAATCGAAATTTATATTTTAAATTTTACTTAGAATTTGGATGTCTAGTTTATTTCAATTTGGTTTTGAATTAATCTGGTATGTATAAATCTAATTTCGATATTTGAATGTTATGGACTTAAATTTAATATTATAATATTATTAATACATGATTATAAATTTATTTCCAATAAATGACAATTTATGATAGGATGAATGATGATTTATAACAAAGGAAAAGTTTGTCAAATTGTATGTATGTTTGAAATCATTAAATTTGAATAATTGTTTATAAAAGGAAATTTAGTAGTCGAATCCTTGATTTGTTTAAAGACTTATTACACGAACAAATACGATAATCAATATTTAAATCAACATTTTAATTTAATTCATTAAAAGAAATTGTAAAGAAATTAAATGTCAACGATATATATAGCATATGTTTAACTAGCGTGGTTAATGAAATTTATGTTAACATTTATAATAATAAATAAAGAAGAAAACAAGCAAAACATAAAAACACATGCAAATGTAATTTAATGTACTCTTCACGTTCTAGTAGTGTTCCTTGGCTACATTCACTACTTTCATTTTCTAATTCCAAGTCCTATTTATCTTCCTCTTGAGACTTAAATGTCTTAAGCATTTATTTATATAATAAATAGCTAACGTATTTGGAAGCTTAGAAACGTAAAAGCTAAAATGCCATTTCATAATAATCTGATGTGTGTATATTTATATCCTCACTTTCTCTTCTTTCTCTCTCCGCCTTATTTCTTCAACACACTCACGTTGCTGTTTCATTTTCTCAAATCCCCTCTTTCATTCATACTAACGCCATCTTGCCATTCCCAAAAAAAAAAAATTTACTTTGAAACGTTGCAGCAAATCTAAACGGACATCAATTGGAACACATGTATATAAAAGATAAAACGTTGGCTGCACCTTCTTCAAATTATTTCAGATCTGTACAAAAAAAAAATCCTCTTTCCCTAAATCAGTTCTTTCCCAAATTTTAGAATCCGATCATGGCCTCCCAAAATGGAATTCACTCCTCCAACCAAATCGAAATCAAATCGTTGTCCTCCTCCTTTTTAATCACTACCGTCTCATGCGAAGTCCGTCCCTCTCACCAACTGAAAGCTGTTGCTTTTCTCTGTCCACCAATTCGCCGCAGAGTGCTGGCCTTCTTCGCATCGTCCCACCTCGGCCCTCAATCAAACCCGAACCGTAGTTGTGACTTCCTCCCAAAATTCGTTCCGCCATCGTCCGTCACTGCTGCAACATCTTCCTCCTTACGCAAGGTAGAAGATGTAGCCTGACTCAATGCCATTCCAATAAGCCAAACAACGTCGTTGCTTCCTTCGTTGTCCGCAACCACGATTAAATGTAATTTTTTCTTACGATTAAACCTGTTTCAAGTCGACATTTCGGGTTCACCAAGTATAATTAGTCAATGCTTGTTGCTTGCTATCAAATTGTTGGTTGCCTTGGTTATTTCAGTCCCTTATGGTTGAGTTTCCATTCTGAATGTTTGTGTCTAGCTGACTGCATGTATATGTTGTATATTCCGATTGTTTGCACACACTGTTTCGACCATTGTGGGTTGTCCCCTGTTAAGTGTATATTCACACACTATTGGTTGAGGTCTCAGTTCTATGCATGTTATATGCATGCAATGTATTGCTGATTTGCTACTTATTTTGGATAGCTGTCATGCTTTGTCCATAGTGTTAATCCCATCGTCAACTGACAACTTACTGATTGGTATACTGTTATTATCATTTGTGCGATACTGGGTGGTTCCATCATTGACACTGTTTAGGAGAAATACTACAAGATCATTCACTTTCCTTCATTTACATATCATGAATATCTATACTGCATATTTAGTATATGATTAGTAACCCAATAGTGTTCTCATTGGTGTGTGTAAGAATGTGTATATGTGAAGGTTAGGATGACTGTAACAAAAATTGGAAGCTTGTAGTGTTCTAGTATATATATGAGTTGCTATGTACATGCATGTTTATAGTCTTGAATATGTAAATTAGTTTATGCTCACAGTAGCAAATTTTCATCCATTCTTACTACATACATCCTTTGTAGTGCATGCTTTGACCATTAACTTGCCTGTGTTTGGAAATATTTTTCAGCCAAATGTATAAGTATGAAATAAAAAAAAATCTGTAGCATTCCCTTGTGCATATAAACCCATATGGACCCGAGTACCGCTTTTGGACAGGCCCTTTCCACTGCACTTCCTTTTATGTTGTCACATAAGTTTCGGTTGTATGTTACTTTTTATATATATATATACTAGTTTTGCTCCTCACACATGTAACGACATCCGCACTCTTTACTTTGCTGTGCTCCATGATATTCGGCAGTTTACATGGAATTTTATACTAGAATTTTTAATAAATTATTTGGATTAACTGAATATATTATGTGATTATCGAAGTTTGCTAACTTGAAATAAGTTTAATCCTGACTCGGGTGTTTTGTGTATTTTGCATGGGACACTCGGGTCAGATCCTAAGTGTTCCAGATTTAGAGTTTTCATCTGCATATCTGGAGAGGATCGTAAAGACGCAAGACGCAATTGTGCACGTAAGGCCCGACAAAAACGTAAAGTTTATTTAACAATTCATGTAATGTACTTATAAAATCTTCCGTTGTATGAATATTTTGTACAACTCTGATATTATTTGTATAAAAATTTCTTCCGCTGCAAATATTGTGTCTATGATTCTGTGTTTATTCTATTTAAACTTGATAAGCTAAATAATAATCTGTCTTTTGGAACGTTTTGAGTTGGTTTAAATACCGACTTAAAGCGGTCAAAAAGGCGGGTTGTTACAGTTGGTATCAGAGCTTTGGTTTGACAAAGCTTAGCTTATCGGCTTTAAAAACTCATTAGAGATAGAGTAGCAATACTCTAGAATGAGTGGAATTATCACAAGAATCACTGTTGAGAGAGCGTATTTTGAAAATTTGAATTATTTTGAAATTAAAGTAATAGTTTTGAAAAGCAAATTCTTTTATTTATTTTTTGAAATATAATCTACGATAAGAGTTTTGAGTATTTTATTCGACGTCGAGATTGGACTGTCAAATATGTACGGATTTTGAATATACGCCTAGCTAACATATATACGAAGTCCAATATATACGAGACTGATATAGAATCACATTCTAGTCGCTTGGAAATAATTATGGGGATGATCGCGACATCACTTGTATTCATTTTCGAGTTTCGAAAATGGGATGACTGTATGGTTCTGATTTAAACGTCGATAAATACTTGAAACCAATTAGATAAGCATGTTTGGATGAAATTTAATAAAACATTTTGATAAATTAATATGAACTGAAATAGATAAGCGAATTTTTAATAAGCTACGTATTAAATATTTTGTAAAGTATAAATTGAAATTGCAAATGAATTGCAATGAAACTGGGAATAATTTGAATAAAGATTCAAATAGGAATGAATGTTTAAAAATATAATTTTGCCGTTTCACTTGTTTTGTTTATTGGCCTTGACCTGCCGTTATCGTTCGCCTATCGTTCTTACCATTCGTGCTTAAAATTTTGAAACTATCCAAATCTTGTCCCAATCGTTTGAATTGCTTTAACAAAATAATGGATAAGTTGAAATTTGAAAATTGGTTTAAACCAAGAACATGGAATGAATGAAAAATTCAAACTTCAAATGAAAAATTAATATGAGAAATTTGAGTTGTGATCTAACTTGAACAATTAGTTCAAACTAAAGGTTTCAAATTTAAATTTTAGTTAAATCTGAGTTTGATTACGACACTGAAATCGATGTTAGCTAAATTTTGTAAAGTTCGGGAAATTTAGTTCGGATTGGAATATTTCCTAAAAATAGTATTTATTTTATAACTATTATATGTTTTATTATTGTTTTATGTGAACTAAAGTATAACTTTTATCTGTCTTATTTAATTATTCTCTACCAAATCTATTTTGATTTTCGAACTACTCTGCAAACTATTTTGTATTAAAATATATTTAATTTATTCAAACCTATTTTGTCAAACCTATTTAATTTACTTAAACTATTTTATATCATAACTTATCTAATTTATTCAAATTCTATTTTTCTAAATACTTATTTATTCGAACATATTTTATTTCAAGCTTACTTTTTTAAAACTAATTTGAGATAAATTATTTATTCCCGATCCGAGCAATTTTGCCCGAAGTAACTGAATGTAAAGATTCAACTGATTAATGATATTCTTTGATGTGTAACCTAAATCAAATATGAATTTTGAAATTCGATTAATTTGTGAATATGAACTAGTTTTGAAATGAAATTGAATATTCGTATCAATTGTGAAATCAAAACTTAATTGGTATTGAAATGGAATTTTGTGAAATCTTATATAATGGAATTAATATAAGAATGATATGTTGAAACGTGATTTGGACAGAAAATCTTATGAAAATTGATATTTATATAAGTGCAATATATGAAAAACGTGAAATGAAGTATTATATATATAGTATGTATGTTTGAAATGAAGATATGGAAATATCGTTTATAAATGAAACTTACTTAATGGAATTGAGAAATCTTACAGATAACTATGTAAGTACGTCGAACTTGAAATTGCGACTTGATAAAACGGAATTCGTACGAGTTATGTTGAAATTTACCTGTTGAGTTATATGGAAAATGATTTCTAAGAGGTATTTGAAAATATCAAGAACGAATGTTATTCGAACATGAAACAAAATCCAAACGGTAAATTCTAAAATGTTAGAATTTGGAAATTGATAATCTTATATTTATATAAGTGTGAAAATGAAATAGTTTTGGAAGCTATGACTATTAAAATTTTGAATTCGGCAAAGACTCGATATTGAACAATTTGATTCTTATATAAAAATTGGAAGTTATATAAGTATGTGGTGAATTAGATATTACTAATTTGAACGAATCCCGATTGGAAAGTAAGAAAACTTTTGTAAATGGAATTTTATATAAGCACGATATATGTGATGTACGAAATGAAAAATACTATATGTAGTATTATCTGTTTTGAAGTCGAAGATATGGAAAGTACTTTCTATTGAAAATCGTGATCCTACTTGATAGGGTTGCGTTGGAA
This sequence comes from Allium sativum, assembly GCA_030737875.1. Lineage (NCBI taxonomy): Eukaryota > Viridiplantae > Streptophyta > Magnoliopsida > Asparagales > Amaryllidaceae > Allium > Allium sativum. The sequence goes on from CM060926.1 coordinate 769,179,013, forward strand.
CTCCGCACGGGGTGTCCATTGGAAATCGGGGTCCTACTCGGTAGGAACACGTACTGGAATCCCACTCGGTGGGGTCACTTTGATTTATTTATATTCACTTGATGTTTCATAGCGTAATTCGAGGGGCGAGATGCCTACAGTTACAAGCGATTCCACTGGATAGTGGCGTAACCGCTGCGTAACTGCGATCTATAGCCATAGCGAAATTCGAGGGGCGAGATGCCTACTGTTACAAGCGATTCCACTGGGATAGTGGCGTGACCGCCGCGTAACTGCGATCTATGGCAACAACCATGGCAAAATTCGATGGGGTGTGATACCTACGGGCATAAGCGATTCTACTGGGATAGTAGCGTAACCGCCGCGTGTCCGCGATCCATGGAGGAATGTATTTTTCATATCTATTTTTAAAAGTTTTTAAGTATTTTCACTGGAAGTCGAAACAAGTATATTGAGTACTTGGAGATTTTTAGTCGTGCGTCTGATCAACGTATGTCTAAAACTTTTAAGAACGAAAATAAACTTGTTAAGATTTCAAGTTATAGAAGTATTTTGACTTTAAATGACAAAATCAATACCATGGAAATTTAATATTATACCACCTCAACATAATCAACTAAGAAAGAGGTTTTGAATGTTTTGCAAGTTTATAGCTTTGAAATATATTAAAATACTAATTTTCGTCTTGGAAAAGAAAAGAATTAATGGAATAAATACATACTTGAACGAAAATTATTCCATTCGCATAACAATTCTGATTCGGTTTGAATATACGATTTTAATTCTAAATAGAATTGTCTTCTTCTTTCTCGACGGCGAACACTGATAAGAGTTTTTGATATGAATCTGAAATTCTCTATCCTAGTTTATTGCTATGCAAGGAGAATATAAGTTTCTAATCAAGAAGTTGAATCAGAAGTTCGCACTAGGGGGATTGGGTTAACAATACTAATTAGAAATAAAAAATTATGTGTTTGAACAAGCAATCAAAGTCTATGTGTGTATGAATGATATATCATTTAATTACCAGTTTCTTATTTCGTTCCTTTTCGAGGATGAAAAGCTTTAAGTGGGGGAGATTGTAACGACTTAAAAATTTCGATGTTTAAAATATAAAGTAAATTAAGTATTTAACGTTAATAATCGAAATTTATATTTGAAATTTTACTTAGAATTTGGATGTCTAGTTTATTTCAATTTGGTTTTGAATTAATCTGGTATGTATAAATCTAATTTCGATATTTGAATGTTATGGACTTAAATTTAATTTTATAATATTATTAATACATGATTTTAAATTTATTTCAAATAAATGACAATTTATGATAGGATGAATGATGATTTATAACAAAGGAAAAGTTTGTCAAATTGTATATATGTTTGAAATCATTAAATTTGAATAATTGTTTATAAAAGGAAATTTAGTAGTCGAATCCTTGATTTGTTTAAAGACTTATTACATGAACAAATACGATAATCAATATTTAAATCAACATTTTAATTTAATTCATTAAAAGAAATTGTAAAGAAATTAAATGTCAACGATATATATAGCATATGTTTAACTAGCGTGGTTAATGAAATTTATGTTAACATTTATAATAATAAATAAAGAAGAAAACAAGCAAAACATAAAAACACATGCAAATGTAATTTAATGTACTCTTCATGATCTAGTAGTGTTCCTTGGCTACATTCACTACTTTCATTTTCTAATTCTAAGTCCTATTTATCTTCCTCTTGAGACTTAAATGTCTTAAGCATTTATTTATATAATAAATAGCTAACATATTTGGAAGCTTAGAAACGTAAAAGCTAAAATGCCATTTCATAATAATCTGATGTGTGTATATTTATATCCTCACTTTCTCTTCTTTCTCTCTCCGCCTTATTTGTTCAACACACTCACGTTGCTATTTCATTTTCTCAAATCCCCTCTTTCATTCATACTAACGCCATCTTGCCATTCCCAAAAAAAAAAAAAAAACTTTGAAACGTTGCAGCAAATCTAAACGGACATCAATTGGAACACATGTATATAAAAGATAGAACGTTGGCTGCACGTTCTTCAAATTATTTCAGATCTGTACAAAAAAAAAAAAAAATCCTCTTTCCCTAAATCAGTTCTTTCCCAAATTTTAGAATCCGATCATGGCCTCCCAAAATGGAATTCACTCCTCCAACCAAATCGAAATCAAATCGTTGTCCTCCTCCTTTTTAATCACTACCGTCTCATGCGATGTCCGTCCCTCTCACCAACTGAAAGCTGTTGCTTTTCTCTGTCCACCAATTCGCCGCAGAGTGCTGGCCTTCTTCGCATCGTCCCTCCTCGGCCCTCAATCAAACCCGAACCGTAGTTGTGACTTCTTCCCAAAATTCGTTCCGCCATCGTCCGTCACTGCTGCAACATCTTCCTCCTTACGCAAGGTAGAAGATGTAGCCTGACTCAATGCCATTCCAGTAAGCCAAACAACGTCGTTGCTTCCTTCGTTGTCCGCAACCACGATTAAATGTAAGTTTTTCTTACGATTAAACCTGTTTCAAGTCGACATTTCGGATTCACCAAGTATAATTAGTCAATGCTTGTTGCTTGCTATCAAATTGTTGGTTGCCTTGGTTATTTCAGTCCTTTATGGTTGAGTTTCCATTCTGAATGTTTGTGTCTAGCTGACTGCATGTATATGCTGTATATTCCGATTGTTTGCACACACTGTTTCGACCATTGTGGGTTGTCCCCTGTTAAATGTATATTCACACACTATTGGTTGAGGTCTCAGTTCTATGCATGTTATATGCATGCAATGTATTGCTGATTTGCTACTTATTTTGGATAGCTGTCATGCTTTGTCCATAGTGTTAATCCCATCGTCAACTGACAACTTACTGATTGGTATACTGTTATTATCATTTGTGCGATACTGGGTGGTTCCATCATTGACACTGTTTAGGAGAAATACTACAAGATCATGCACTTTCCTTCATTTACATATCATGAATATCTATACTGCATATTTAGTATATGATTAGTAACCCAATAGTGTTCTCATTGGTGTGTGTAAAAATGTGTATATGTGAAGGTTAGGATGACTGTAGCAAAAATTAGAAGCTTGTAGTGTTCTAGTATATATATGAGTTGCTATGTACATGCATGTTTATAGTCTTGAATATGTAAATTAGTTTATGCTCACAGTAGCAAATTTTCATCCATTCTTACTACATACATCCTTTGTAGTGCATGCTTTGACCATTAACTTGCCTGTGTTTGGGAATATTTTTCAGCCAAATGTATAAGTATGAAATAAAAAAAAATCTGTAGCATTCCCTTGTGCATATAAACCCATATGGACCCGAGTACCGCTTTTGGACAGGCCCTTTCCACTGCACTTCCTTTTATGTTGTCACATAAGTTTCGGTTGTATATTACTTTTTTTTTATATATATACTAGTTTTGCTCCTCACACATGTAACGACATCCGCACTCTTTACTTTGCTGTGCTCCATGATATTCGGCAGTTTACATGGAATTTTATACTAGAATTTTTAATAAATTATTTGGATTAACTGAATATATTATGTGATTATCGAAGTTTGCTAACTTGAAATAAGTTTAATCCTGACTCGGGTGTTTTGTGTATTTTGCATGGGACACTCGGGTCAGATCCTAAGTGTTTCAGATTTAGAGTTTTCATCTGCATATCTGGAGAGGATCGTAAAGACGCAAGACGCAATTGTGCACGTAAGGCCCGACAAAACCGTAAAGTTTATTTAACAATTCATGTAATGTACTTATAAAATCTTCCGTTGTATGAATATTTTGTACAACTCTGATATTATTTGTATAAAAATTTCTTCCGCTGCAAATATTGTGTCTGTGATTCTGTGTTTATTCTGTTTAAACTTGATAAGCTAAATAATAATCTGTCTTTTGGAACGTTTTGAGTTGGTTTAAATACCGACTTAAAGCGGTCAAAAAGGCGGGTTGTTACAGTTTGCTTTTGCCTGCGAGTAATCTTCTTTTTCTTCGCTATTTCCTGTATTAACAGAATATTTGCAATGACTGATTTCTACAATAGATAAATAATTTTTATTTTCTGTTTTCTCTTTGATTATATGTGCACTAGAAAATATAATATGCAAGTGCACACGATAGATAAAATACATATATAAGTAAACAAAAAAGGTTTGGTTTACAGTGCTCAGAAGCCATCCTTCTATATGTCCCAGTTTTTGCCGTCATTATCTCAGTTACAGTTTCATCAATCACCTCAGTTACAGTTTCATCATCACCTCAGTTACAGTTTCTTCTCTTGGAAGTCCAAAATGAGTAAATTTAACATTTCATTGCTTGGCCATAACAGACTATCTACAAATTCACTTTTACTTAGTAGTTGACACAAGTTGTTATTGGGTAACTCAGTCAGCTACGCAATTAAATCAGAGGAGGGGGTGCATGTACATGTATGCGTGTATGCATATGAATGGATAGTGTCATTAGCATTTAGGCAATCCTTTGCACATTCAATATCAAGTGGAAACAGGCTGTTCTCGGATCAAGTAGTTTGGGCCAAATACTGACCAAATAGTTCTGCAATGAGATTCTAGGTAGCAACTCGGTAGCAATCACCATGAAAGGTTCCATGCATGCACCAATTAACTTCAAAAAATGACACATGAGCAATTTAACAATTGACTAATGCAAAAATGAAATGAAAAAAAAATCCATATAAGGAGAAAACAGATTGTGTGCAACAAAATGCTGCAAACAATAAAGAAGAAGTTTGCTCAGAACATGAAAATGGAGAGTGCAACCAAAACAATAGTGCTTCAATTCTAGGCCCACTATTTTCAAAACTGATTTGGTTATTCACTATATGTGTATCTCATAAAAGATTTTCCCAACACTTTTCAAAACTGACTTTGCTAACTGTGCACTTCTAATATATTTCAAAACTAATTTTAAAATTGAATTTGTTAAAACATGCCATGCTCTATATCTGCTGTTGTTTGATTCAAAAACAGAAGGAGAATGAGTTTGATCTATATATTCTAATAAGGTATTTGGCATGTTTCTAGTATGCACGCACAATTCAACGAACTTAACTAAAAATATACGGAATATTCAAATCAATCCATAAATTTAATATTAACATTCAATGAAGTCTACTAAGAAATTTTCTATTAACGATTAAACATTAGACAACCAAAATGTTCTGTTTCAACGCCATAAAATAATCAATAGTAGACAACCAGAATGTTCAGAGGGTTGAACTTATAAAAAGGTATCAATGAAATGAATTTTTTACATGAAATATTGTTCCATATTAAATGATGCCCACTTGTAAGCTTTCACCTTTTCCAATTCAACAAAGTCTGACCAAATATGAAGTGGCAGAAGTTTTTAGACAACAAAACCAAAGGAACATAATGATGCACAATGTATTTAAGTATAAATAAATATTTAATATTGCTTCTATTAAGCTGTAAATTACAAATAAAAATTCAATCAAAATCTTTGGTGACCCATTGGTTAATCCGTAACACAATTCTTTATAAGAGTGTTTCGTTAACCATGTCACACAACCGCCTCAGATAAGATTTGCTGAAAAAGGAAAATTGTATTTCTTTGGTTTAAGCAGTACATTAACACTGGAACTATTGATCACCTTCAATTCTAAATGGGCATTATTATCAACAGGTTTCTAGATACTAAGGGATGCAGCTGAGAAGAAGTTAAAAATACTTCAATATATGCGAAGCGTGAAAAATCTCAAAAGACATCTACTTTCAAAGTAAACCAGAAACTAAGCTGCACTAGACATTTGGCCATAAGTTCCTTGATTCCACTTATAGGAAGAATTAATTCCCATCACGCATGGACAGAATAGACAACATCCCCTCATTTAACAGGACTAGTAATGTACAATATAATTGCAATCTAAGGTTAGATGAAGGTAAAAGAAATTTACTTTGTTATATTCTTTATAAATAACATAAGAGTAATTAAAATTTGAATATATATATATATATAGGAATGCACCGAGGCTCGTTTAATCCATATCTTGGTAAATTTTTAAAGAAAACAACATATGCCAATTTATAAGTTATGTATTGGGCTTTTACACGCCCAGTTTATTCCATACGGGTTGACGAAACGAGCCATTCATGACTATCATACACAAATGTCATCAATCAGACTGATTCAAACGAAACTGGGCTGGAAATTATTGGTATAAAAACATAGACATCAAATTTTTGGTTTTAACTGACAATGTTTCTACTCATTTTTTTTTTGTTAACGAGGCAAAAATGAGATTTGGGTTGATATGTACACAAACCATTTTTCAATTTGTTCATCCTATATCTCGCATACTAACACTGCTCCATTTTTTCATTAGGGAAAAAAGCTCCCTGTATTTAATTAACAAACATATGGATTTCATTAGGGAAAAAAAGGTCCATGTATCCGAATGAGGGTAAAACTTGCATGGGTCATGCATGAGTTTCGAACAGAAAATCCATATATGCCACCTAACGAATATAACATTGTTGCATTTATGTGCATGCCAAAATCAGCTCTAACAACTGAGATGTTTAGTTTTATAAAACCGACCATGGATTTTCCTGTTAAACAAACTTCAGGCTCCTCCATTCGATATTTCTTTCAAATGGCTGTAGTTGTATTTTTCGCTTTTCTTATACCATTCGATAATGAAATGGAAAAACAAAGACCACATTCATTTAGTCGGTTTTTCTTTGCACTGTTAGTTGTCTTTATTTCGCCTTCATAAAACTGTAATGGTAAAAGGATGTACCAGAGAACACCCACATTTATTCGGTTCTACTTTGAACTCTGCCTTGTGTTTTATACAGTGCCACATGTTTTCTGTTGTTGGTTTTTAACGCCGTACAATGACAGTTTGCTCAAACAATATGTATAATTGAACTATAAACTGCTAGATATAAGCCAACAAGAAAACTGTTAGATAAGTGAAGATCAAACTGTTAGATATGTATAATTGCACTGCTAGATTTATGTTTAGTTTTATGGATATTTGATACAAACATGAACTGCATACAAGTTTAAGCCAGTATTTTAACCATGCTAGTTATTGCCTTTTTTAACATATTTGAAACACTGCTACGAATATTGATTACCTTTTGCTATCTTCTGCATCAGCCCTACAAATATCTTCTATTTCCTGTAAAATGACAGGATTAAAATTCAAAGTTGTGTTGCAAGGTAATTACTGAATAACTGTGAAACTATGAGCTGAGTTAACTATACATTTAAAAGTAAGCTGAAATGAGTCAATACGGATTGGAGAGAAAATATAATGAAGCGAGTTAATTAAAACTTCTGAAACATATTAACTCCATGCCAATTTCGGTTAAATATTCAAATAATAAACAAATTTATAATCTTAAACACGAGCAGTAAAATTAGTACCTCTCATTCCACTCAAATTAGAGAACTGCGGTATCGGCTTTTGATGATAGAGAAGATTCACCAATTTATGGTTTTGCGGTTTAAGGGATTTTTTGATTTAACGTTAGATTAGGGGTCGATGGTTTTCAGGAGGCGATGGAGCGAAAAGCTTTTTTAGATTTGGGGTTTTTGGTTCTGTGTTTGTGTATGATGTGGCAAAACCGTGTTTAGGAGGATTTTGGTTTCCCGCGTAAGGAAATAATTTTCCGCCTTTCTCATTTTTTTGTACTGCGTTCAATGCGATTTAATTTTTCAAATAGCGTTGGCTAGCCCGAAGTACGAAGTGTTTAAAAAGAATTGCACGAGAACGCTGTTTGTTTTTGCTATCAAAGGAACATTTTGTTGTAGTGTTTGTTCAATAAATAAAAACTTTATTGAGGCACGGGTCATCAACACTAAGAATATCAACAATTGAATTGTATTCTATTCTCAGCTCTATATGTGAATTCAATGAAATTAAATGGTCACGATTAACTTTATCACAAACAGCTTTATACTTCGTTTTTTTGGGTCTAAATAGCCCCACCTATTGATAACATTTCAGCTTGATTTACATATCTTTCATAAAACTTCTTTTTAAGTTTCAAAATAGATACATGCACCTTTAAAAAACAGTCTTGGTTACACCTCTATTCTTTTTTTGAAACTGCTATCAAACCATGAATATTTATAGTTTCTAAAGCTACAAACATACAAGTATTTGCTTTCTAAAATCATGAATATTTATAATTTGAGATTCAAAGAATGTTGTTGTTTTTGTTCAATAAATGAAAACTTTGTTGAGGCACAGGTCATCAATACAGAATATCAACAATTCAATTGCTTTCTATTCTCAGCTCTATATGTGAATTCAATGAGATAAAATGGTCATGATTAACTTTATCACAAACTGTTTTATACTTTGTTTTTTTAAGTCTAAATTGCCCAGCCTATTGATAACATCAGTTTTATTTACATATCTTTCATAAAACAGTATAAATAGCCTAGCTAAATTCTGATACAGAACAAGCAAAGTCTGCTCCTTTGTAAAGCTTTTAGTTATGACCAAATATGCTATACTTGCATCCCTCTTGAGGCTAAAGCCAGTGACTATATAAATAAAATAAAGTTTCTTATTTTAAGGAGAAAATGACAAAACCTACAGCAAAACCAAATAGCACAATGTAATATAATCAAATAGTGCAACTGCATAAAATTTTAGATTTCCAGTTTCTTATTTTGTTTTCTCGGCTTTGCTGTTATAGAAGACACTGAAGAATGAAAAAAATGCAGTTAAACAAATATATGAAGAAGATATTATAAATTTATATAACCGATTGATAGTGACATGGTTATTTATGAAGAAAGCAATGACTTAGCATTGAAAAGCTCATGCAAATGGTTTAGCGTTGAAAAGCTCATGCAAGCTTATGCCTGCATTTAGCGAAGGCAGTGCCCAACTCAATGAATTTGGTCCGTAAGCATAATTTTCTACCGTGCATAATTTGTACCGTTGAAAAGCTCATGCAAGCTCATACCAGTATATAATCCATGTGTACAAAAACAGTATAAAGACTTACATATTTTTCTACCATGCATGGAAGCACATCTCCGGTTTTCTTACTAGTGTGCACTACTTTTCATGCCATTCCTCGTGTGAGTTTGCAATCTGGATTCTCCGCTTCCTACATGAATGAATATGAATTAGTTTGTAAACTACAGCTAAACAATAAGATTTCACGTATAGCGATTACTACATATCAATTCTTCATATAATCGAGTATACGATTTTCGGCCCAATGTATGAGCTATGGGATTTTTCCCTTTATTTTCGGCATTTGTTTTGCATTGTTTTGTTTTCTTCTTAATGTACTCATTATCAACAAATTACTCCCATTGGACTTTATCAATACAACTCGGACGGTTATCGATCGCAATATGTCTAAGCAATAATTGTTTATCTTTCTTCAAAAAAGTGTTCCGAAGCTTTGATTTTTCAGTCCTGAAATACTATGATAAAACTTTTTTCAAAATAGGTCGAGCAATGGTTGAGTTTATATTCATGTCAAACTCCTTATACAAAAAAAAAGCTAATTAGAAATATTTGTGTAATCAAATCCTTCTTCATTGCTACAATAGCCACCCTATTCTCTGTTTATTTCAAAAAACCTATCAAACTATTTATTTATTTTTATTTGCGTAAAGGAATATCATCAACCATAATATCAAAAATATTATGTAAAGGAATGTTAGTAGCCTTTTTTTCATTGCCATTAGTCTTACTAATACTGTCATTGAGTTTGATATGTGCAGAATCTGCTGCATGTACATTGCATTCAGCGGGACTCTTGGTGTGATTTGTCAGGGAGTACGCCTTCCATTGTTTCTCTTTCGTTACACTACTTCTAGAAAATTTCATTTTACACTTTCTGTTAACGCTAACCAGCCTTAGCCTTACAACTTTGGTCGAGGGATAAGATTGAAATATTGTACTATTTTGCTTTTATGTTTTTTCTATAAAATAAATCAAAGTGAAGCTTTATCTAAAGCTTTTTCTATAAAACTTAATTAATTAGAAAGCACCAGCCGCACCGTGAAAATGCACTAGCACTAATTTTATATGAGAAAATTTTGATGCATTATCAAGTCACTATTACAAGTACTTTCCCAACTAACTAGATATAAAACTGTCAAAGAATTTTTAATAACATCCTGATTAGGAAGAAATTAAGATAACTGACTTTACCTGTATAAACCTCCAAACAGGTAAAGATAATGCATTTTTTGTCTACCACGCAATAAGATAACTGACTTTATACAATGGGTACATGCAGTACATTCTAGCAATATGCTACTTGATCATCTATTAAATCAAAAAACAAACATGAGTAGAATACAATATATTGCTAAAAACACATACAAATTACATACCTAGTGCAATATGACTAGGACTTTTGTCTCTTACTGACAGTTTCCTCCATTAAATATACTTCAAACTAGTGAACTCAGGACGCACTAATCAGTATCAACAACTAAAAGTGAGTAATTTAAGCTGCTATTATCAATATGATGCAGATGAAGAATTCTCAACCGGACTTTGCATATAAAGTTCATCATAAGCCTTAATACTGAAACCCAAAACAAGGAATAACTCATGAAATTCATCATAAGTGAGTAATATAAAGTTCTGAACGAATTCTGTTTGCATTAGAATGATCATCAGTGTGTATCTTATCATGCTTTTTAAATAACTTTGACCTTTTAAAAGTATAAAGAAATTAAAGAAGAAAATGATTTATAGTTTATACAAAGTAATTGTCAACCAAACATGAAGTTCCATTCATAAACTATATAAATTAATCATAGAATGTACACAATGGAATTCCTGATATAATTCCAAATTTATGTTTCATTTCCAATTTTTTGCCTGAAGCTAGCTGCATTTTTTATTTATTTTTATGTCGATTCAAACATGTTTATTTGAAGTCTGTTAAACTTGTTGAATATTTTTTCAAGTTCACTGAGTGAAATTAGTAGCAGATATGAAAGTTTAAAAATAAGGAAGAAAATTTATATGTGAAAATGCACTAGTACTAGTTTTATATCTAGTCTCAAATGGTGGTTGCACTGCTTTTACTGAATAGTTTTATATGAGAAAATTTTTGTTTTCTATCAAATGCGATATAAAGAAAAAAAGGAATTGGTGTTCATAAAGGTATCATTTTCAATGTTGTGTCACAATTTTGTAAATCACATAATCATAGGAGAATGACCTCGATTTATATTTATAGTTCTGGACTGTAGGAGTGTACTATTGTAATACTTATTTATTAGCATGTATTTTCATCTGGCAGCATGATGTTGGGGACTCAACCGTAACTGCCCATGTTTAAGAAAGGATTCATTGCATAATGAGTTAAATCAACATCACTGACCATCAATTACCAAAATCTTCTAATGTGATTTAGACAAAAGAGGCAGGTGTGTTGAACTGGTTGAGCATATATGGCCTCACGATAGTAGAATGATGAGAAGTTCATGTCATGCTAATATCATTACAATTATTGCTACTGGTTTTCTAATGCTTTTATCCGAACAGACCTCTCTTGATCATAAAACTATTCTAGATCAAAAACTATTAAGCTGCTAAGTGCTTACACTGTGTCTAATTGCAAGAAATTTCTAACTTATGCCTTTTTTTACCGTAATTTAAGGGTATCATCCTTATTATTGTGTTACTCTTTTGAAGGTGCACTTCAGTTATATCACATGGTTATCTAAATCAACACGAATACATAACTCAATTACGAAACAACTGTGACTTAATTACATAAGGTAGAATTTCTAATCTCAAAACAGAAAACAATATTTCATTTATTTTCTACTTTTTTAAAGGTTCCTTGTTATTAGATATAAACGACCCGTTAAAAAAATGTATGCCTAAATGACTCGTATCATAATACAGAGCGGCAAAATTTTGGAAAACTGTCATTTGTCCAACTGCTTAGTCGGGTTACTTAGATAATAACTGTCATATACCGGATATCATATATGCAGACATATAGACAGAAACCTCTCATCAGCATACTCAAATTTTCATTCAACTGTTAAATGGATATTATAGTTATTCCTAACACTTCAATTTATATACATGTAAAAAACGCATGTCTGTGCACATAAAATTAAATTGTTAGATAGTTTGATGCTTAAACAACAAAAGTAAGAGAAACTTTAACCAGAAACTACCATATGTTCTATTATGTTAACTTAATCTATTGGACCTGTAGTGTGTTGCGCATAAAAGGTGTATATATCAAAATTATTTTACGTAATACATTTTAAGGTAATCATTTTCCAGCATTATATTCTACAATTACCTCACTTGTTATCATAACTAATGTTGCATAACCAGTAGAATATTGATAGCTGGAAACAAATTTTAAGCTCCATATATAGAGTCTACACACATGGACCAAGGCCTAGTCAGCCTTCAATCACTTCTAAAACTAATTCCGTGATAACTTAATTGCATTGAAGTGATGTGCAAATTGGTCACGTAAACATTATCATTGTCAACGGTTCTAAATAAGTTATTTTCATGGTATTTATGTAGAATGCATCAACATTAAAAAACTTACGTAATTAGAAAACAGTCAAGATCAATGGAACAAAATTTAAACTACAATTTCCATGAGTCCTTGGGTTTTACTAAGACATGAATATGTACTTTCTTCTCATCATCTATACGAAAAGAAAATTGATAACATTTGATATCCGCCTTTTGGAAAGACAAATTTTTTCATGTTCTCTTATTTCCTGTTCTCAAAAACAGAAAACAATATTTTATTTTATTTTCTACTTTTTTTTAAAGAAACTTCGCAATGCGGCTGAAACGAAATGAAAAAAGAACAGAGTTTATGGAAGGGTATCACAAAACAAAACAGTGATGGCTAGTGAATAATTTTTGTGAGAAATAAGATTAACTAAAACAGTAAACTGATCAAATGATATCACCAGTCACATTAATAAGCTCTCACTGTCAATACTTGCCATTTGTTAAAAAAAAAATCAACACTCGAAATATGATAGAATTAGAGCTAGCCAATTTGTCTCTAGCGATATCAAAGATAAGATTAAATTCAAGGCCAACGAAATAAGAAGCAACCACCTATCCATCCAAAATAAACACCATCTATCATTATTAACCTTTACATGACTCTAAAAAGATGAATATTCAAAAATGCCTTTCCAAAATTTTGAATAGTGACTATGATTTACACATAATGAGAAGGAACCATTGTAATACGCATTAATCACCCATTCACTCCACAAATCATCCTTGTGATTTATAATGACCTGTAAAAATTTACATTAAAGATCTGAACTTTTTAATTGTTAAGATCGATCATGTGTAGTATTTATAACTCATTCAAAGCCATATATATGTAACTCCACTAAAATATAATGGAAATTTGTATCTGCCTGCTATGTTTAGTTTTGATACATGAATAACCTTTCCTAACAACTTGTTTTAAATTAAACTCTTGTTTTTAATCTTTCTATAAAATAATGTTGGAAATCAAATTAGAATATTAATCGCATGTGTTTGTGATAAAAATAATTCCTTTCGAAAAGCTGTATATATTTGCAGAGAAACCTACAAATATTTGTATAGTTCTTTGCAAATATTTGTAGTGTGGAAACTTCAAATATTTGTAGAGCTTTCCATAAGTATCATGGAACTTAAAAAATACGATTTTATTCAAGCAAATGTTCTTGAAGATGTACGGCTGCCTATTTGAAGCTCAAAAGGATGTTTTACAAATCTTTCATAAATTAATTCAAGCAACATCATTTTAATGCTTAGTAATTATAGCATGCATCATAATGTCGTTGGGTTAATCAAATCTAATAGTGTAAATGTGAGTTTTTGTATCCTTAACTTACGCAACTTTTGACATTTCTATCATATTTTGCATATGCAACACTACGAACTATCTCTTTAGTTTTGAACTTATCAATTTTTTCAGCAAAAAAGTTTTTGATTTTGTAATGAACAATGGATCTCATGTAAAGACAAATGTGATATTCACCTAATGGTTACAAATGATTACAAAAAAGAAAAAGAAATTAGAGAGCATTAGATATGAATACTGCCAGATTTTATTTAACTGCAAATAAATTTTAATTTTATTAGTCAAATGTTTATCGAGATATTCACCACTTATGCTCTATTGGTTTGATGTTTGATAATTCTTCAAAAGGTCTTTGGAAATGTAGTGCTGAATCTAGTAACTGATTCCTCTTTAAATAATTCTCTACCAAAATATTTACCAACACAGTAAATTTTATAATTTAGTCTAACATGATGAGGATAGATTGAGTATATAAGGCAAACCGAATTTCAAAAATGGAACGCTAATTTGATTACAAAACCAAAATTGGACAGTAGTTTAATTTACATGTGCAGAATAATTTGCAATGAATAAAGTGATAAAATCTCACATCTAATCCACACGAAGCAACAACCAATGTATCTAATTTACTCAAACTTGAGCAAGAGGAAGGACCAGCAAATTCGATAATAATCTACAGTAGCAATATCCACACAACAATGTTAACTTACAACTGAATGATTCTCAGCATTTTAATATTAGAAATACAAAAGCAATCAATATAACACAGCCTATATCTCGTCCATCACCTACCAGTTTACGTGTGAGAATGAGAGAAAAGGCGAATAATGTCAACTTACAGTGGCAGAAGGGAACCACCTCAATGCTAACGATTTGGCGGTGATGAAGTCAAAGCTGACGGTGGCGGCGGAGGATAAGCTCACGGCGGCGGCGGAGGAGGCAAAGCTAAAGGGGGTGAAAACCCTAAAACAGATTTTATTTCAATTCCAACAACGAATGAGAGAAAGAGGTATAACCGTGAGAAAGGGAAATAATGTACAAAATGACGATTAGGGCCATGGACGGGTAACGGACTACAAACTTGTCCTATAGAATCACGGTTATAACCGTTGTAAGAGATTGTAACGTTAATATCCGTTAGAATATTATAATGGTTATAACCATTAGGAATAGAGACGAAATAAGTGTTACAATAGGGACTGTTTGGTGTAGTGTCTATAGCACAAATTTTCACTTTATAATGTTTTACCCAAGCTAATTGAAATATCCATAAAAAGAACAAAGATCTATGTCTATTGCATTTTTTAACACATTGACATAACATTTGATTACATTTATTTTTAGTTATCTTCGAAAAATTAGTATCACTCACACTTCTGCTACTGCAAAGTTACGCCTTCAAATATGCAAAAATGACTACAAATACGTGAAAGTACACGTATTATCCAAATTTTAAAATTTTACTTTTAAGATCCAAAAGTTTATTAAATGGTGCTTCTTAGTACAAATTTACATATACAGTATTCTTCTTACCTTAATAACATCACTATACTAAGTAGTAAATACACAAACATATGGTTTCCCATTTACATGCACACAGCTTGCATCACTATGAACAGACACTAACATCTCCTTCAAACTAAATTACAATTCATTTTTTCACATCATATCACTTAACATAATTTTTCTGATTAACATTTCCTTCATTTCCACATAGGAATCACTATGAACATACGTGAATGGGTTGAATGAGTTAGAGTTTATTCCCTAGAGGCAATACATTTGATGTAATTAATAACATTGTTGATGTTATGTTTTATTTGAAATAAAAATATGCTGTTATGTTATATTTACTGTGTAATATAAATATTAACATAATAGAAGTCCTTAGAATATTAATACGTAATTATATAGTTCGATTAAAACTTGAATTTGAGATTATATAATATATTAAGTATTATAATTCTTAAATGTCCCTAGTCAGGTTTTATTGTTTATATGAGACAACAATAAAACATTGAGACTAGTATGTTGATTGACTGATGATCACATCTCATTGATCGTTAATATAAGTGATATTAATGTCAAGACATAAATACATATTGGAAAATAGCGTACTGGGCTGACCCACCGTAAGAAAACTACATGGAATATAATTGACAGTATTATAAGTTATTCTCATAGTGACAGTGATGTAATGGTCCTCAGACCTGAAATCATTATAATTTTATTCGAGGATATTTGTGTTTTGATATCATCTAAAGTTACCTGTAATAGAGTATACGATAATGGTAATTAATGGATACATCTCGAATCGAATGAAAATTATGAACGATCTAGATGGAATTTAACCCACAATGTATTTGTGGTGATAACCATGGGCCTCTTGATTGAGTCAGATTATGAAATGTATGGCCATGCTCAAATATTGATTTTGTTTTATATAGTCTACACATCGATCAAGATAAAATGATTAAATTATAAAGTGGATAATATGATCCATGTCTCGAGTTTAATCCTGGATATATTAGTTAAAAGAATTATATTATGTTGATACACTGGTTATGGAAAGGTTGTATCAAATTTTTGATCTTATTATAACTTGGGTAGCAGTGACGTATTGCTAGATGTCCATCATTGTTTATGATTTTAAATACGATTATAAGGGGAAGACTGTTTTGTTTTGGGTAAAATAAAATATCAACCTTTGATATTTTGTTTTAATGGGTATAACGAACTGCTCCTTATTTATTGTACACATATATACATTAAAAGGGGATCTACTTTTTCATAAAAATACACGGATACAATTTTATGAATATTCCATTCATTCAAAAAAACCTAAATCGAAATAAGAAATGGTGGCTAGCACCGTTGACTTCCTCTCCCCTTTAATTCGTATGACAATTGAAGAATATGTTCGTGTGGATACTCATGGAGGTAAGGCGCTTTGTTTTGCTCATATTCGTTGCGTTACCCCTTTCTGACTTTTCAGATTGACCAGATCTTCACATATTCGACATCACATGTATAAAATCGTAATCTAATTTATTTGATTTACCTTTTATTGCATAGATCCTAGGTTTAAACTTGTTAAATCGTGTCATTGGGTTAAATGATTAAGTCCTAGAAACCTAACGGTGGTATCAGAGCCAGATTTGCAATAAATTGTATTTCGAACTCTAACTTAGATTTGTATTCGTTTGAATTTCTAATTGATTGATAGTATTGGATATAGAAACTAGGGTACTTGATTCTGAATTGATTAATTAGGAATGTTATACGGTTTTATTTCTAAAATAAAATGTTTCATTCAAATTTGAATTAATATATGATATTGACTCACTTGAATTTTACTGGGTTATAAAACATTAAACCTTGAAAATATGGACTTGATCTCAAGCAGCATATTGATCTGTTTATATGAGTAAACAGGGATGAACTTGTTATCAAAGTTATTTGATTAATAACTATGTATGACCAGAATTTATCATACATTTTCATCTCAGGATTAAAAATGGTTTTACAAATTACAAATCGGTAAGATGGTTCTCAGGTTACTTTGATTTAATGAAATCATTGATATGCATATTTGTTAGGACAAAATTTTCAAGTTTGATCTTTTATCTGGAAATAATCAAAATCCGCTTGATTTATGAACTTTAAAATTTTTGACAATTAGTTTGCTTTTGATCTGAAAGGAATAATTTTGATTATTGATCAAATGATTGAATACAAGATTCATAACTGAGTGTATTTTTGCATTTTGTGATATTGATCATAGATATGTGATGACTTTCAGGTCATTATATATATTATGATATATATATATATATGTATGTATATGTATATAATTTTAGTCCTGACTTTAATCATTAAATGCAAATTTAAAACCTTTGCAAGGATTTAATATCAAATTGTTTGATCAGTTTTGTTGTAACAAACCATATATATATATATATATATATATATATCTGTCTGTGTATGTGTGTGTGTGTGTTTGATTATTATTTGAAGCTCAATTTGAGGTATTCATATGTATATATATTATATACACTACAATTTAGACTACTATTGTCTTATCTTAAAACCCTGAAGGATATATGGATTGAACATTGTTAAAAATTAAGTATGACTTATTAAATCATAAGATAAATTTGGTCACTTGATTTGGTTCTATAAAAACTGATGATGGATGGATTCTAATTGTAACATATATGCATAATATACAAGCTGCATGACCTTGACTCGTGTTTTTGGTTTAAATGACTGATACTAAAATAGTATATGTTTTCATTAGTTGATTGCAGAATTCAAATGAACTTGCCATATTGTATGTATATTGAGTTGCTAAGTCCGTTATATAAAATGCATCTGGACTTAAAATATTGATTATATATTTATTAAGATAAGTATATAATATAGTCTTATTTCAAAATTACAGGAAACTTGGTTTCCTGTTTTAGCTTTATAGTGTGAGTATAAATGATTAAATCGAGATGCACATATGATTTTAGATTCTTATAATGTGATGCTGCGAGAATTTGTACAATTATATATATATATATATATATACATATTTTCTCCTATATATATAATAAGAACAACTAATAAAATTTGATGTATGTTTGACATATACTTATGACTTGATTTGTCATAAAGTATAAATTACGTGTATTTAATATCTGATTGTTGCAAACATAATTCGCAATTCAACTACTCAAGTAATACATATTCTTGATTAAATATATTGATATATATGAATATATATATATATATATATATATATATATGGATAATTGCAAATATGACCTGCAAATATGGTTTATCCATATTGAAGTCTTGGTTTTAAAAACCACAACAAATTTGATATGTTGGTAATTATCAACTGCATTTATATTACAGTGTAAATTTAAAACCTGGACATTTTTTTTTGGTGCATATAGTTATGCATAGTTAAAGTTGTGCCAATATAATCATTGGAATTATTTGATAATGTGCATGTTGATGAAAATCTACAAATATGATTTGTAGTTTTGCATCTTCAATTCATACATGATTTTGATGCATATACATATACACAATCTGCTGTATTGATATACAACGACAGTTATGTATCTTTATATCTGTTTACACCATTTAAATCAAAATGTTTGATTGCTTTACATAATTAAGTCTAAGTTATAATTGTATTTTGGGATCAAAACCCTTTTTTCTGTTTTGTTTTTATAATAGAATATTAAGTTACTTTAATATTTCTTTTCTGAAACAAGCTGAAAAGTGAACACACACACACACACACATATAAATATATATATATATATATTTGATAACTGATTTTCAAATTCATGTCTGGATAAATTTTGCATTAATATAGATTGTTTGTAATGACCCGGAAACCCGTACCTTTTGAATCGACAATAATCCACACATGTCTAACTCAAAACTGTACGTATTTACAAATTGTTAAATGACGATCCACATCTTTAACCATTATAGTCAAAATATAGATAATCAAGGGGATTAATTTAGAATTAGAAAGAAAGAAGAAGAAAAAAACAAGCACAGAATCTCGCAATGGAATGAACAAAATATAATAATCAAATAACAGTTCATGAAGCTGTTTAAAATAAACATTTGATCATTTTACAACATTTATCAGAGTTATACAATTTATATACATAACTGATAATATAGAGTAATGCAACAGACTAGTAGTGGAATACAATAGTAATAATAGTATACCGTCTTCGTCTTCATCCTTCAGAAGATAACCTTTGAAACTGGAATGCTCAAGTCTGACCCGAGCGTAATAGCGTGAAAATAAAACAAGCTCGGATCAGGCAAAAATATTCTCATCTAAGTCAAATCGACATCATATGAACATACACACACATAACTCAAGAGATGTTACGGGAATTTCCATCTCCTAAGGATCCGTCAAACTAGATACTATATAATATAATTTCTCTATTATAATAGTGTTTATTCACAATTACTTGTCAGAAAAATAGCGTAAGCAGGGTTACATTGATTACCCTTACACAGTTTACAAGCACATGGTCTATGCAGGTCCTGTAACATAACCAGTAAAACGTCGGTAGCCAGTGAGTCCCCTATAGACCTATGCCAAAAATCAAAATCGTAGTTGTCTCAAATAAGGATAAACGTATGACAAGGCACATGAGGCTATACCCAAAGTAGTATGCTACTAGTTTGCCTGATCCAGACTGGTGGTTACCCCTAACGGCCCACCGTAGACATCCGCCCCATATCGAAACAAAGGGAAATACATCCCATCAAGGGTGCAACAAAACAACAACAACAAAATAGTAATAGTATGGACCCGAGGCCCAGGAAAATCGAAGAGCAGATGTCCACTAAGGGGTAGTCAAGCCTCATTTGGTCTGGCACGGCTCCTGTTTTAGTCATTTCA
Organism: Allium sativum; assembly: GCA_030737875.1. Lineage (NCBI taxonomy): Eukaryota > Viridiplantae > Streptophyta > Magnoliopsida > Asparagales > Amaryllidaceae > Allium > Allium sativum. The sequence goes on from CM060926.1 coordinate 769,199,330, forward strand.
AAACGACACAAGTGTCGGGGTCATCCATTATCGTTCACGTTCTTCAATCCAGTAATCGTCTCCAAATTCATCCTACTTCATTTTTGGAACTTCACCACGTACACAGTTGTTAAAGTGGTTCCAACATTGATAGAGAGTATGTCAATAAGAGGTCCCGGTCTCTTTAACAACAAAACGTCATGTTACACACCGATTGGTACTTTTGTATTTCGAAAGTGAATCGTTATGATATCAAAATATCATATTCATCTAAACAAATTTTTACTTTGAAATATCATATTATTTTAATCACTATAATATTTACTTTCAAATTTCATATTCACTTTGAGATAAATTTCAGTTTCAACAACTAGTTATAACTTCAATTAACCACATTTCATTCGAATCGTTCAATTTACTTCAGAAATAGTTTTGAATTCATTTCTGATTTTAACATCAAAATAATCATATTTACTTTTAAATCAGAAATTTAAATGTAAATAATTTCGCTTCTAAAACAGTTTATAAATTTGAATATAGTTTTGGGGTTTAAATAAATTTTTGAATAATTTTTAAATAGTTAAGAGATTTGGAATAGTTTGGAAATCAAAACAGCTTGAGTATTGGAAATGGTTATATATATATTAAAATATTTTATAAAATAAACTACTTTTATATATATAGAAAAATAGGTTTTTGAAAACAATTTATATAAAGTACTTCATATATCAAAGGAACAAATTTCATAAAATAGTTTATATAGAAATAATTTCAAATCAACTATTTCTTTCCATTTCAATAAATCTTAACCTAAGTTCAAACCTCAAAACAAAACAAATCGATTTCCAATATCCAGTCCAATTCAATTCCAAAATCAAATTCATTTGAGAACAATCCATTTTAAAGGATAACTTCCAATTTCAAAATATTATTTTGAACCTATTCGATTCAAATCAAATCCGAGTTCAAGTTCAAATTCATAATATTTATTTAAACCATTTAATTCGAATTTAATTTTAAAGTTTATATAAAGATTTAAACCTTTGAAACAATTCAAATTATAATCAAATTTAGTTCAAATTTCAAATAACAAATTTTAGATCATTTCAATTTGAATTAGATTTCAAAGTTTAAATAAAGATTTAAACCTTTGAAATAATTCAAATTTTATTCAATTTTAATTCAAATTTCAATTTAACAACTTTTAGATCATTTCAATTTGAATTTTATTTCAAAGTTTAAATAAAGATTTAAACCTTTGAAATAATTCAATTTCAGTTCAAATTTCAAATAACAAATTTTAGATCATTTCAATCTGAATTAAATTTCAAAGTTTAAATAAAGATTTAAACCTTTGAAATAATTCAATTTCAGTTCAAATTTCAAATAACAAATTTTAGATCATTTCAATTTGAATTTTATTTCAAAGCTTAAATAAAGATTTAAACCTTTGAAATAATTCAATTTCAGTTCAAATTTCAAATAACAAATTTTAGATCATTTTAATTTGAATTTTATTTCAAAGTTCAAATAAAGATTTAAACCTTTGAAATAATTTAATTTCAACATTTCAATATAATTCAATTTCGACACTTCAATATAATTTAATTTTGACATTTCAATGTAATTCAATCTCGACATTTCAATATAATTCAATTTTGACATTTTAATATAATTCAATTTCGACATTTCAATATAGTTCAATTTCGACATTTCAATATAATTCAATTCGACATTTCAATATAATTCAATTTCGACATTTCAATGTAATTCAATCTCGACATTTCAATGTAATTCAATCTCGACATTTCAATGTAATTCAATTTCGACATTTCAATATAATTCAATCTCGACATTTCAATATAATTCAATTTCATCATTTCAATATAATTCAATTTCATCATTTCAATTTCATCATTTCAATATTTCAACTTCACATTCAAATTCCAATGTATAATTCAATTTAAATAATTTCAATTTATTTTCTATGATGCCCGTAACATCCAAGGTGATAACACTGATATAAAAATATAAATAACATCCGTACAGTTCAATATATCCATAAATTAACATCCATCACAACCATCATCCAAACAGTTCAATTTGCCATAATTAACTGATTATACATGTCGGGGTTTAACTAGCAATTTAATTCAAAAATAAACTAACTGTCAATTCAATTTCTACAGTTTAAAATTTGATGTCCATTTAAAATAGCAGTCAACAACAAATAGTCAAATCAATCACAGATTTCAATTTCACAAAAATATGAATATTTTTGCAGTGTGAGAAAACTCACATTCGGTTCCACTCCGTCAGTTCTGAAACTCTGAAATTTTGTTTTATTATTGTTCGGATTTGAATTTGCCTGAATTTCTAATCTGCTCTGTTTCAGCTCTAGTCAGCTCTGAAATGTGGAGCTCGCTTCCACGATTGCAACGCAAGTTGTTTCGTCAAATTCTGATTTAATTTGCAAGAGATATCACCATTTAAACATTCAAAAACATTGATAATTTATTAGAAAATAATTAAACTAAATTAATTTCACTAATCCCGTCATTAACCCTGTTAATCACCTTCTTCATCACTCTCGTTCCAGGCAACGAACAGAACTCAAAACCATCATCGTTCAAAATGAAACCCCCTCGTCGCCACGGCTAGAGTTCATCGGACCCCTCATCACCGTCGTCACGAGGTGCACCATCGCGCCATGGTTCAGCGCCGCCCGCTTCCTCGCAACTCGAGCCTGCCATCGCATGGAAAACCGCACCCGAACACGAGCACTTCCAGACAGAATTTCGAACAAAACACTAGATGAAAAATCATCTCATCGGTATCAATTTGAAGATCTGAAGGGGTGCTATAATTTGTTTAACATGAGCGCAGCCTGATTTTCTATAGATTAAGGGAAATTTGGGATTTAAATTCGAACGATATGGGCCTTTGACTTATCGGTGGCGGCTGCTGCATTAATGGGTTAGGGTTGGCTAGGGTTTTGTGAGAGGGGCTATTTATATAAATTATTTTATACTATTTAATTCCAAAAATCAACTTTAATTCGTTTGAACTCCAAACGAGACCCAACGACTATCGCCGATATCTAATTACCCCCATTCCGAACACAATGGAATATGTTTCACAGTCCAATTCGACTGTTTCGATCAGTTTTCATCAAAATTAAAATATAAATCAATATATTTAATTTTAAACGTACATTTTAATTTACCGGAGCCACATACTGACTCCAAAAATTCCCAAAAAATAAATCTATCTATGTTTTGACGATACGGTCCTAACAAAACTAATTTCGTCGAATTCTGAGTCCGTTTGAAAAATGGTCATTTTCTGGCCAATCCAATTTGACTGAAACTGAACAAACATGTTTTCATTTGCCACGCTCACATATTAATTTCAAAATTTTTGAAAATTGAAACCTAATAATAATTTGATATTCCAAATCCAACAAAAGTGGTTTCATCGAAAATAGAGGTCGTTTGCAAAATGGCTATTTCTAAGGGCTATATACTATATTAAAAAATATATAAATTCCATAGCGACTTTTCTGAATTTTAAACTAGACATATCTTTCAACTTCTAAAGTGAAATCTCAGTTTCTTGCAATCGTTAGAAAGATATGATTAAACAGATTCAAATATTTCCGGTATTACTGAAATCCGATTTATTTTGAATAATGTACATTCATTTGAAATTTAAAATCGAATTTTCAAACTACCGCGCCATTTCAAACTCCTTTTATAATTAAGTTGAATATATATTTTCTAACTTCGATTAAACTAAATTTTTAGTCATTATTATTTAAAATAATCATTTTAAATATTCAAAATTCATTAAAATAACTAAAATAAAAAATTTAAACTCGTTCTGAAAATCAGGGTCGTCACATTGTTGAACTGTATGAATGAAATAACCAACCTGCAATTCATGTTGTTATGTGTGTGTGTGTGTCTGTGTATGCGTGTGCGTATGAACTAGCGTGACTTGTTGATGGATGTAAATAATGGCATAAAGTTATGTCGTGATCGTTGTATTGATACATACACTTCCAGTATAAGTATTTGAATATCTGGGTGATTCATGAAAAATGTAATATGTCAATACAAGATAGTTTTATTATATATATGATATACATATCTGTGTATTTCATATGCTCCATTTGAAAAATATGATGGCAGTATAGTCTTATTCTTTTTTTAACTGTGTGCACAAGAATCTTAAAAAGTACAATCTGTTAATGCTTGATATAGCACATAACACTTATGTGCACGGTTCATAGCTGATGGACCAAATCCAAAATACAAACCAAATGAAAATACCTATTTATATCAAGATTGTCTTGATTAATGGTTTGTTTTTCTTTTAGTTCAATGGACTGTGGTGCAAATTGGATTTGCGGCAAAACAACCATCATAACATGTAGCATGAAATCTTGGATGAAAGGGAAAGTTCGACTTGTTGAATCTGGTTGATGTAAAATGTATATGATGATATATGAATTCATATGTAATTCATTTATATATATATATATATATATATATATATATATATATATATATATATATCTTTTGTATAATGTAAATAATATATATGTGTATACATATATAAGAGTTGCTTTGTAATGTAAAGATTAAATTAATATGTAATATATGTGCTGGTATGTACATATTTGTTTATTTACATTTGTTGGTTAAAATATATTGTGGCATGTAGTATAATGTTACCCAATAGGGTTTGACCATATATAAATATATACATGTGTTATTCTGGTTTTTGTGTAATGTGTATACTGTATTATAAACAGAAATGTTAAATCAATTGGATATATGTATGAAACATTTTTTTTATATGTATATACTTTTTGGAAACGTATTAAGTTATGATATAATTGGTAGGCTTGTTTTCTTTTGAAATTCTGGGTAACGGGCTCCGTCAACGTCTTTTGTACATAATCGGGCCTTAAGTTGTTTGGGCCTATATATTGTATGAATCAAGAAATGGAATTGATTACTCAAAATTTAATATTAAGAGTATTAAATTTCTTATATTCTATATACAAGATTTTAGTTAACCATTTTTTTTATTCAAAATGTTCGAGTAAAATAAATTTGGTTCTTATATAACATTGAATATATATATATATGTGTGTGTGTGTGTGTGTTTCATATATTTTATTTAAATCGAACTCATATTTTGAATATAAAATACACATAATTTGATATGTGTAAATAACTCTAATATTATTTTCCACTACAAATTATAAAATCCCTTTAGAGAAAATTTTGTTATATACATTAAGTCATGGTGAAGTCTTCCAATAGTACACTCATCAATGCCAGTCTCATTAGATGTAGGTAATGCCACAAGCATTGTGCATCCTTTTATTTTGGTTATGTGTGGTAGGAGTAATTATGGTGCTTCAACTGTGTTATTGGGTCTGATTTTACTAAGGCTGCATAATAGGATTATGGCCTTAGAGACAATAGCATGAATTATTCTATATTTTTTGCAACTGAATAATACTGAACAAAATGTTCATCATGCGATCCAAGAATTATATACGATATAATTGACATAAGATATCTACCGAAAAGGTTGTGTTTTGGGGCGTAGCCAAAGCTTGGTCAAGGCATGACTAGATATAGATTTTGGAACACCATTGTATATGTATAATGATGTGTGTGTGTATATATATATATATAAACAGAGGGATGTTAATTTGAGTGAGAGCATATTTTAGTTTAAAATTATACATTTAAGTAAATGTAAATTTTGATTGTCAAAATTTGTATTAAATAAATATTATAGAATCAGTTATTATTTACTATCCACTGTAGATATTAAATAACAGATAACTCCGATAGTTTAAATTAAACCATAAGAAGGATAAAATGAAATTGTTTTAGAAATATAGAGAAGATCTAAAATGAAAGTTGAAATATGACTTCAGCTGAATTAGATATAAAATGAAAGTTGAAATATAGAGAGGATCTAAAATGAAAGTTGAAATATGACTTCAGCTGAATTAGATATAAATGTTATAACAATCTACTTATACATCTCTAATAATAGATACTAGATATGAATCACATAAATGTATGTAAATTTACATAAATTGCAAAATAAGTAGAAATATGACAAAATGACAAGTGGACTTACGATTGGAATTTGAAAAAATGTTGTTGGATTATCCATACGAAGTTTCTTCTTGTTCTATATAATGGCTTAATTGAATAATTAAAATAATTGTTATTATGAAAATTCCATTTAAAATAAATGTTATTATGAATCTTGTTTAGATAAGTTTAAATTTCATTTATAATAAAAGAACAATTGTTATTCATTTTATTTAAATGAAATGTCTAATGGAATTTCGCAAATAATTAATGATCATTATAAATCATTAACTATATGTGGTTGACATAAATGCTAAACGAATTAAATTTAATGATTTAAATCCATCGCACCTTTAGCATTATCAGGTTTCCTATATAAACAAGAAAGGCATATCAAAACTTCATAGTGATGGAATTTTGAAATCATTTGATTTCAAATCATATGAGGAATGCAAATCTTGTTTATTAAGTAAAAATAACTGAATCATCTTTCAATTGATAGAGTGAATGGGCTGGTAAGTATTGGGTCTCATACATAATGACGTATATGGAGCAAGGAATACGTTAGCAAGGGTTAGGTTTTATTACTTCATTACATTTACTGATGATATATGTAGATATAGATAGGTGTATCTTATGAAAAACAAATCGGAATCCTTTTGAAAAGTTCAAAGAATTCAAAAATGAAGTTCAAAACCGATTTTGATAGAAAATAGATACTCTTCGAACAGATCAAAGAGAATAATTAAGCCAATAATTTAAATGACTATCTAATGAGTGTGAAATTGTTTCACAACTCATTCTATCTAGAACACCATATTGGAATGGTGTGTCTGAAAGGAGAAATCGTACCTTATAAGATATAGTACGATTAATGTAAAATTATACAGATCTTCCAGTAAACTGAATTTAGAATAATTGCATTTAATCCTATTAAAACGATTTTAAAAGACGCCATTTAAGATATGGACTAGGAAATGTCCTAGTATGTCTAATGTAAAGATTTAGGACGTAAGGCGTTTATTAAACGTTCTTCCGCTGATAAGATTGGACCAAAATCAGATAACTATTTTGTGTAATATCCAAAAGAAACAAATGGATACTAATTCTATAAATCCTCTAAGATTAATATGTTTATTGCTCGAATTAGTATTCTTTTAAAGGAGAGTCAGTCTGTAAGAAACCGATGGGAATGAAATAGAATTCGAAAATGTCTCGGAAACCACAAAATACCATTGAATCTTGTATAGACAAGAAACTGAGTAGGAGTGACACAATAATTCTAATGTTATATATTGATAACACATTAATTGTTGTGAATAATGTTATTTAAAAAACAAGAAATAGATACTGTTCTAATAAAGGAAATGTTTGGATTAAGATGTTCATATTTGAACTTAGTTCATTGTTGATTCAATGATTTACACTGCGGTAACAATGTGGCTATTGCTCAGGCCTAAAACATTAAACTCATTATCGACCCAAACATATATTTAAGAAATATAATTCTTATGTGAAGTTGTTCATAGAGAAAATAAACATATATGCAAAGTTGCAAAAGCTGTAATGTTGCAAATCTACTGAATTAAACTCTGTCGCAATGGAAGTTTAATAGTCATACTAGTTTCATGAGTATATGATACATGAATGACTGACTCTAGTGCAAGTGGGAGATTGTTAGAGTTTATGCCCCAAAGGCAATCCATTTGATGTAATTAATTACATTGTTGACGTTATTGTTTTATTTGGAATAAAAATATTCTGTTATGCTATATTTACTACGTGATATAAATATTAACATAATAGAAGTCCTTAGAATAATAATACAAAATTATATAGTTCGAGTACCACTTGAACTTGAGATTATATAATATATTAAGTATTATAATTCTTAAATGTCCCTAGTCAAGTTTTATTGTTTATATGGGACAACAATAAACATTGAGACTAGTATGTTGATTGACTGATGAGTACATCTCATTGATCATTAATATACATGATATTAATGTCAAGACATAAATACATATTGGAAAATAGCGTATTGGGCTGACCCACCATGAGAAAACTACATGGAATATAATTAACAGTATCATAAGTCATTCTCATAGTGACAGTGATGTAATTGTCCTCAAACCTGAAATCATTATAATTTTATTTGAGGATATTTGTGTTTAGATATCATCTAAAGTTACTTATAATAGAGTATACGATAACGGTTGATTATTGGAATCTCGAATCGAATGAAAATTATGAATGATCTAGACAGAATTTAACCCTACAATATATTTGTGGTGATGTCTGTGGGCCTCTTGATTGAGTCAGATTATGAAATGCATGACCATGCTTAAATATTGATTTGTTTTATATAGTCTACTCATCAATCAAGGTAAAGGGATTAAATTGTAAAGAGGATGGTACGATCCATGTCTCGAGTTTAATCCTGGATATATTGGTTAAAAGGATTGTATTACATTGATAAACTAGTCACAAAAAGGTTGTATCGAATCGTTGATCTTATTATAACTTAGGTAACATCGACGTTTTGCTAAATGCCAATCACTATTTATGATTTTAAATACAATTTAAAATCATTTCCAACGTTGTAATAACCTATAGGGTCATACACTTAGAACATTGTAAGGGAGGACCGTTTTGTTTTGGGTAAAATAAAATATCAACCGTTGATATTTTTGTTTGAATGGGTATAAGGAACTGCTCCATATTTATTGTACACGTGTATACATTAAAAGGAGATCTACTTCTTTCATAAAAATATACGGATAAAATTTTATGATTATTCCATTCATTCAGAAAAAACCCTAAATCGAAATAAGAAATGGTGGCTAGCACCGTTGACTTCCTCTCCCCTTCAATTCGTATGACAATTGAAGAACATGTTCGCACGGATAATCATGGAGGCACAGTGCTTTGTTTTGCTTAGATTCGTTGCGTTACCCCTTTCTGACTTTTCGGATTGATCAGATTTGACATCGCAGGTATAAAATCATAATCAAATTTATTCGATTTACCTTTTATTGCATAAACCCTAGGTTTAATCTTGTTAAATCATGTCATTGGTTAAATGATTAGATCATAGAAACCCAACATAATGCACTCCATGGATTGTTGTTGATGGACTGTAATACTTGTTTTTTCTTTTCAAGTACTTCATTTCCATGCCTTCATCCATTGGGGCCCTTCATTCTGCTCGAAATCACCTAACATCTCCTCTTTTCAATCCTTTTTTCGCTATACAACATGGGTTACTCTAAGCTGTATGTTGTAAATTTTCAATATGGTTTCTAATTTGTGTTTGATTTTATGAAGAAAGAAGAGAAGGGAAGAAGATTAGTCTCATATCGTGAAAGTTGTAAAATCTGTTCTAGTATATGAATATATTTCTTAAGAGGCTTGGGACCTTGGGGCGCCCAAATGCAAGCTTCGTTGTAAGAAGGAAGGCCATGCATCACAATCCCACACATGCACATGCCGCCCCCATCGTCCGAACCTTGTCGACAAAAGGTTTCAGATCCAATCATTACAAGAAAAATACCCAATTGCAACTGGCGTCATATGACAATTGCAATAAATGATATTTAGCAACTGACATTTCTTAGCAGTTGCGATAAATGTGATTTAACAACAGACATTTTCAGCCAATTGTGAAAAACAAAATTTCAGCAACTGCACTTCCATGCCAGTTGGAAAAAACTTACTTTTAGCAAGTGTTCTTCCATGTCTCTTGCAAAAAAACATACTTTCAGTAACTTCCTCTAGTTATCGGTTGCAAAAAACATATGTTTAGCAACTATGTCTTTTCACCAGTTGCGATAAACACTTTTCTACAATTGACATTTTCTGCCAGTTGCGAGAAAAATATTTTTAACAGTTATTGTTCCTCTTCAATTGCAATAAACATATTTTTAAAGAGTTTTAATAATTAAAACTAAATATGTAATAATTAGTTATTATCATTATTATTAATCAATAACATATACATAATGATTAACATTTAATACTTAATAATCATTTATAGTCATAAAGTAATAAATAACAAATAATCAGATAAATTTTAATAATTGATAATTACTATTAAATAATAAATACTCAATTTTAATAAGTAGTATTTAAAAATAATATATGATATTTTTGGCAATTAATTATTTATAATTGTTTTAATAATTATTAGTATTGCATAAGTAATTAATTGATAATTTCTAGTAGTAAGGTATAAATAATGATGTATACTAACTATATTATTTAATAATTTATTGCAATTGATAATTAATAAATAATGATTAACAATTTCAAATTATTTTAATATTATATCATGATTTATAACTAAATTTTTTAATAATAAATAAGTAATTTTTTAATAGTTTATAATAATAATTATTACTTTTGGCAAAGCCGACCAGTTTTTAAGGTGACCACAACCACCTTTTATTACTAATAATAAAACATCGTACAGTACAGGTGATTGTTAGTTGACAATCAGCTACAACCGGTTTTTAAGGTGGCCCGTCCACCACTATATCAGACATTCCACGTAGGGAACCAAATAGAAATTACAAGAAACATTACAGAACCGATAACCGACTCGATTATTTATCACATTTTACATTAACTTATGGCTGACTTAAGTTCATTGTGAACTTAAATGTCACTGACATATCACCTTAGCAGTTGTCTTGTAGATTCCTCAGCATTTCTTTTTTTCATTCTGTGGGTGATGGGCGTTTTAAGTCCTGATTTCTCTCCAGAAGAAGAGGAAGCATGAAGGTGATCAATGGATAAGTCAACGATCTTACTTTATGCCGTGGCGGTAGGTCAATACTGTCATACGACGAAGCAGCTATCACTGATAAATCCAAATGAAAGGAATACGTTTCAAATGTCTGCTAGGAGAAGAAGAAGTGGAGAACAGGCTCGTCTCGTGTTAAATATTTTGATTCAAATATTTTATGAAGAGGATGTGATCAATTAATTGATTTGATTGATTGAATTATTAATTGACTAATTGGTCGTTTGGTTGGTTGATTAATTGATTGTATTATATAAGGAAAGAAATGAATGATTATATTATGGATATATTTCTAAGGGGAAAATGCCTAGGCCTTCTATTCTTCTATAAAATCAGCTTTCATGATTGGATTAGGGCATGACCGAATTGAGTTGAGAGATTGAGAGGTTGTGTGCCTCCAGGGCTGTGCCCTGGAGAGGAAGATTAGGAAGTGAGGGCTGAGAGAAGCTACTCCTATTGGTGCCTTAGATTGTCCAAGGGTTTGTCGTCATTCTTCATAGTTCTCCTTCTCCAACAAGAGTTTTAGTAATCTAGATATTCTTTCCCTTTCTCAATAAGGTTATTGATTCATTGTATTTTGTTTATTTTTGGTTGTTGATCCATTGTATGTAAACAAAATTTGTTTTGTTGAATTAATAAAGTGGGTGGTTGGGAGAAATATCTTGTATTTTTAAGTGTAATTTCATCTCTATGTTGTCTTTCCATATAGATCATCTTTATGTAATTGGGTGAATAAGATACTGGTTGCTTCCGCAAAGGCGTAGTTTTCCCAATAGTTGGTATTAAATCAACTTGGTGGTGGGGGAAACCATAACAGTTGGTATTAGAGATAGATCATCGCAAAGCTTAGAGTGATTTTGGATTGGAAAAAATTGATTGTTTTGATGTTGGATATGATGACGCTTCCAAAGATGACTATTTTTATTGGGTATATTGAAAGCTTTAACGATTTGGTTGATGGAGATGAGAAGAAGCCCTCTGATGTGGATGAGGGAAGATGGAAGGAAGACGAAGATGTTGGCAATTGGTTTGATTTGCCTGTAACTTGGTGATTCCGTTCATTTTTTCGACATGAGTCTTAAAGTTGATGATGCTCGTGGGATCCGGGGTGATCGAGGAAGGAGCTCAGATCAAGTGGTAGATAGGTGTCAATTGAGGTGTGGTCGTAGTCCTTTTAAATCGACTGGGTGTATCTCGTTGCCCTAAAATCGGGGTTGCTAGGTGTATCCCGTTGCTCTGAAATTGAGGTTGTTGGGTGTATCTCGTTTCCCTGAAATCGAGGTTGTTGGGTGTATCTCGTTGCCCTAAAATCGAAGTTGTCGGTTGTATCTCATTGCCTTGAAAATCGAGGTCGGTTTTAATTGAGAGAAGGTGTCTTTGAAAGAGTTAGATGACTTGTTTGTGGATTGTTGGAGATATGTGATATTTGAATCATGGTGGAGAGTTGAATGTTTTGATTCAAATATTTTATGAAGTGGATGTGATCAATTAATTGACTTGATTAATTGATCGATTAATTTGATTGATTGATTAATTAGTTGGTTATTGATTGATTAATTGATTTTATTATAGAAGCAAAGAAATGAATGATTATATTCTGGATATATTTCTGAGGGGAAAATTGGATTTTTGCCTAGGCCTTCTATTCTCCTATAAAATCATCTTTCAGGATTGGATTAGGCATGACCGAATTGATTTGAGAGATCGAGAGGCTGTGTGCCTTCAGGGCTTGTGCCCTGGAGAGGAAGATTAGGAATTGAGGGCCGAGAGAAACTATTCCTATTGGTGCTTGCAGACTGTCCAAGGGTTTACCGTCGTTCTTCATTGGTCCCCTTCTGCAACAAGAGTTGTAGTCATCTAAATATTCCTTCCCTTTCTCAATAAGGTTATTGATTCATTGTATTTTATTATTTTTGGTTGTTGATCCATTGTATGTAAACAAAATTAGTTTTGTTGAATCAATAAAGAGGTGGTTTGGAGGAATATCTTGTATTTATGCGTGTAATTTCATATTTATGTTTTTTCCCCATATAAATCATCTTTAAATAATTGGGTGAATAAGATCCTGGCCGCTTCCGCAAAGGCGCAGTTTCCCTAACAATTGATATCAGAGCAACTTGGTGGTGGGGAATACCATACAGCTCGGACTGGTAGCTTTTAACTTTTGAAGACATTTATTAACTTCCTTGAATTCATTTTCATTAAAAACATTAGCAAACAAGAAGGAGCTAAAATCTTTATGGACTTTAACCCTCTTCTCATGCGGGCCTGGATTACGATCATCGTTGACATTACTTTTGGCTAGTTCAGCTGTGATTTTGTTGGTGATAGCTTGATGTCACCAAATTTATCAACACTGATAGGTTGTACAATCGCAGATAGCTTACATATATTGTTATGTGCTTCGACATTTGTCTTATGCTATTCATTTTCTTTCCTTGTTCCATAAATGGTTGTTCATGATTATTCACATTGACTTCTTGCTCACTTGTTCTATTTTCAATTACCAAATCCTCGGTGGTAGTAAATTTGTCAATCCCAATATGAAAACTATCATAACTACCTATTCTCCATTTTCTTGCACTTCACTTCTTGGAACCCCTATTACATTCTCCACATCAATTACTATAGTTCCGTCGTTATCTATTATAGTAACATCCACTTTTGTTTTTCCTTACTTCTCATTTTCATCGTCACGATCTGAAGCTGCAGGATTGTGTTGTAAATTTTCAAAACAATTTGGGCTATGGGTTTTTTTTTGAAGAGGGAAGCAAGAAAAGAAAAAGGAGGGTGTAGGGATTAGTCCCACATCATGAAGTTGAAAAAGGTTGCTAGGTACTTAAGTGTCTTTCTCGTGATGTTGTTGGGTCTTTGGGGTTCCTACATGTTTGCTTTGTTGTGAGGAGGGAGACCATGCATCTCTACCACACACGCGCGCGCGCGCCACCATCCATCCAACCGAACCTAACCAGGCCGGGTCTTTGGTACAATAATAATACTTTTGGACGGAATTATAAACTGTAACGGGATGAAATTCAGTCCATTACGGACCCGAATGAAGTTTCAAATCTGGACGCGAAATAGCGACGTTTTTAAGTTGTTTCAAATTAACAGTCGCGACTGTTCATATTAGCGACGTTATCTGAGCGTTACAAACGAACTGGCACGACGTTTTGATTTGAAACGGATGTTACCGTTGTAGATGGTCATGACACTTCACTACCTATAAATAGGAAATTACTTTTTTCCACACTTCATCTTCTTGCTATATGCTGCAACGCAACCATTACAATAATCTTGAGACGTGTTGTAAATTTTCGAATTTTCAACGCTTGTAGAGTGTTGTAGGTTTGATTCTACTTCTATTCTTCAGTCATTCTTCTTTTTGCATCATCAAAAAATCAAAATCATAGTGTTCTTGATCGGATCAAAGTCGTACAATCTTTGAATCTGATTACGTTGTTCCAAGGCTTTATTGAATCCTGAAAGTCAGTAGTTCGATAACCCGTTTGTACCTATTGGGTTGAACTATTGTCTGAAAGTATCTATTATATAGATCCTTAAATTCTGAAGTATGACATTCATCTTCCTCCAATAGTCTCAAACCGCAAAATTCCCCAATCGCTAAATGGAAAAAGCCTTAGTAAGCATTGAATCAATTCTACATATTTCACCTTCTTCGTACTGTGCTTCACTTTCACCATTCCTATTGTTATCGGTAGTATTCTCCTTACTCTTTTCATTATTTTAGTTTAAGAGATCAAATCTATTGTTGACATCAATACCCGTCTTGGGTTCTGTCACCCCTGTGTCAAAAAAACCTATACCCAGCTTTTCTTTTACCATTCCTATTGTCTCTCCTGTGTCAATAGAAACATAGTTGTCTTTCTTTTGAACAAACCAACTACATTGCCTCCTTCCTTTGAATGGTGCTCTATGATTACTTTTTTCGTGAAAGATACACTTCTCCAATCATCATTTCTATTTGTGACTAGGTTAACTCCTCCATCATTCTTCTTCTTGTTACTATCTTTGCCTCTATTCCCATCAGCGACTTCCTTGAGCATTATGTTACTACTATTAATAATAGCTTCATCGTTATCTTTGTGATTAACTAGACAAGGAATTTCATTTATATCCTGGTCAATGCTTATTGACATACAAGTAGTTTTTGTATGTCCAAGCACTCGACATATTTCACATACTTCTGGTTGCCACAAATAATGAACATAAACCAACTGCTCACCCCCATCAGGTAGCTCAACCAGAAACTCAGTGACTAATGGGGAAACAGGGGTCACTTCTATCATACATTTGGCATACTCCAATCACTGCAAACTTTCCGTGGATGTGTCCATACACAAGAATTTTCCTACTCTAGTGGCTAACCAGCTAATGCTTATTTTCATCCACGCATACATCGGAATGTTCCTCATTTTAACCCAAACTGTTAAACTTTTAATTAAACTAGCATCACTGCCAAGTTGAATTGGTTTAACTATAAAGAGCTTATTCTGAATAATTATAGGGTCTGCATGGATAATCCTATTTCTATCCTCCATGCTAGAAAGCAGAAAATAAAAACAATTCCATTTGATTTAACTTTAATACCTCCAGTGGGTTTCCAAAGCTTCTGTAGGTGAGAGGTTACCGCTGTATAACTCAATGGCTTGTCCAGGAAAAAACCAATATTCCTGTCGTTGGTCTTTCATTGCCCGAAGAATGTCATCGGAAGGAACAATAGCTTTACCTGAATATTTGAGTGTAATCGGGGGAGGAGCATAGACTCCTGCGTTCCTTGATTTAGCATGGAACAACGAAGACCATTTCGCGTTACTGATAAGGTTAGCATCAGCAGGAATTGGGTTGGAGAAAGGTGGATCTGGAATAGGAGACGGACTGAGGAAGCAGGAGGGTCGCGCTGAGTCAGGAGGGACGGGCGTTGGGAGAAATGGAGGTGGTGGATAAAGGGAGAAGCGGTTGATGGTCAAAAAAGGACGGGACGGAGCTTGAGGTGAATGTGAGGCCCATGGGAAAGTTTAAGGCAGAGGACATTAATGGACGGACCATATGGTGAATTTTGCCTCATGGTTTATAATTGTTTTTTTTAATAATTATTAAGTAATAATTTATAGTTATTTTTAATAATTAATAATATTGTATAATTAAATATTAGTACTTAAGATTTAACTAATTTATTAGTAGTTTCAAATAATAATGCATAAATAATAATATATACTTAATTTTTAGTTATTTATACTTAATTATTATTATAATTGATAACTATTATTGCTTCTACTTATTAAAGATTACTGATTAATCATGAATTGGGCCTCAATTAATTCAACATAAACATAAATTAATTAACTACACTATATGTATATGTATATGTGTGTGTGTGTGTATATATATATATATGCACATCTAATTAACCCTAGATTAGCAACATAATTAATTCAACTTATGTATGCACATATTAACAACACTACACATACAAACATATAATCTAACAAACAAATTAAATTTAAATTAGCAAATCTAGGGTATTAAATAAAACTAGGGCTTTATACCCTGAAAATTGGGGATGAATTGGAGCCTAGAGAGGAGGAGAGAGCCTTGAACTTGTTGGAGAGAGTATAGGCGACTAACGAAGTGGAGGGGGCCGATTTCAGAAATGGGGAGGAAGGGAAATAAGGAAATTTGAAAATTTTTGGGAGAAAACAAAGTGGAGGAGGAAGAAAGTAGTTTTGTGAGTTTCTGCTCGACTAACCAACAGTTAGCAACGACCGCCAACGGCTTTATAATCAACGGCTTCCAATGTTTTATTTTTTTATAACATGAAGAAAATTCCAGAAATAAGCTTATATTGGAAGCCATTGCTAGGGCCCGTTGGAGGCCGCTGTCAGGCTCTGTTGCTAAATATTGTTCCTCTTGTAGTGTGTCCTTTCCGGAAAGTTGCAATAAGCATATTTTTAACAAGTCTTTTATTTTGCTAGTTGTAATAGATGCCTATTTCAAGCTTCATTTTTTGCCAGTGGTAGTAAATGCTTATTTTTAACAATAGTTATTTTTTGTCAGTTGTAATAGATGTCTATTACAGCCATTCTTTTTTGTCAGTTGTAATAGATGCATATTTTTAACAATATTTGTAATATGTGCCAATTACAACTCTTTGTTTACCACTTTCAATAAACATTTGTTAATACCCTTTTCGTTTGCTCGTTGTAACAATAAATTAATAACTACAATTAAATAATAAGACCCGATAATTACTAAAAGTTAATTAAAAATTATAATCACCATTAGATAATAATAGTTAATTTAAAATATAAAATTATGAATATTAACAATTAAAATTCAATAATTAATCATTAGTATAATAATTATCAATAATAAATAAAAGGATTAATTTACACGATTAATCCAAAGTTTAACGTGTCTTCCCATAATAATCCCAAGTTTAGGAGGTCCCTTCTCATATTGATCCCACTGACCTATTAACTTGTTACAGCTGGTTTAAACTTTCTCCTTTACAAAATTTATTGTGAATTCATTTCTTTCTTCCTCGACTTCACCTCTTTTTCATTTCTCTTACAATTTCACCGATCCAATGCTAATCTTCACGTTGCTTTGGCTCTTAAAACACTTACAGAAATAGATTATGTACGCCATGCTCAAATTACGCAATCACAAACTGATTCTTAAATTATAATTCCAGTTTGAAACTTGTTCCAAATCGAATTCCTGAGTTGATGATAATCGCAATTTGGAGTTTGGTGAAGGTAGTAAGATTTGGTTTCGAATTTGCTATTGTGGTTAGGAACGTGAATTGCGTTGGTGAAGGGAGTGCGAGGAATTGAATCGGTTATGACTAAAGTGAGTATGAGGGTGAAATAAAAATTGACTGTGAATAAGTTTGAGTCGCGATTGACAATGGAGGAAATTATGTCCGGTTTTGGGGATGGTGGTGGACCAAAGAGCAGTAAGAAGTTGGTTCGCATTAAGCAGAGCAGTAAGAAGAAGTCATGATTTGTCAGAGCGAAGGCAATGAATTTAGGTTGAAAATCCTTAATCGAATATGATTACAACAAATCATAAAATGGCACTATCCGATGTTAGCTCAAATCGAACTACTATAAAGCATGTTGAGGAGGAGATGTTGAAGTGCTTGGAATTCATTCAAACGGTGTCGTCACTGTGTACGACAAATATCATGATGTTCCGTATCAAGTTCTTAAGTTTGTCGATGGCAAGTTGGGTGGTACGTTAAAAAGTGTGGACAGTCGTATACCATCAGTAGTTAAGGACGCATCCTCCGAAGCCTATATTGCAGCCCAAATGGCTCCAACCATGGAACGATCCCTATCAACTGAAGTGAAGCAGTCAGGCACCACAGGCACTGCCTAATTAGCATACACCAAATTTGACCAATAGTCGAGCAGTATGCTGTATCGACATGGCATACACTCAACAAGCTGTCGTTCGTACCAGGAATCACGAACGTTATGGTTCTGACTATTGCTTAAGGCGTAGAGAAGTACAACAATGCGGTTGGGTATTGCATTGAGAAAGGGTACAGGTTTTCATGGAATCGGGATCGTCCAGGTGTCGGATGAAGATGGAGAGGGAGTAATCAAGGAGGTTGCGGGACCGGGGGATGGTGATAAGACAGGAGTGGCTATGGATTTTGGATGGAGATGTTTGATTTGGGAAAGTTAAAGGTGGGAAACCAGTTAAACAGGTCAGTGGGATCAGTATGGGAAGGGACCCCCTAAACTTGGGATTACTAAAAAATAATCCAAAATTTGGATTATTATGGGAAGACACGTTAAACTTTGGATTAATCATGTCAGTTAATTCATAAAAGGATTAATTATGTTTATTAAATAATTATTAAATAATTTTTAATATTAGTAATTAATATAATTAATAATTAAGAAGTAATCATTAATATTAATAATTAAGAAAAAATAATCAAGAAGTAATATCTAATATTTAGTAATTAACTTTTGATAACAAATAATTAAAACATTTTAATTGGAATTTTTTACAAACTTATTTTCAATAGTTATTTTTTTCTACTTAACAGTGGATAATATTTAAATACTAATAATATTAATATTTAAGAATAATTAATAAATAGTAATTATTTTATTATTACTAATGTTAAGTGTTCAATAAGTAATAAATGGTAACATATACATAATAAGCTTTTAATAATTATTATTCAGTTATAACTAAGAAGAAATAAATAATAATTTATTACAACTATTATTTATAAGTAATATTTAATATTTTAGTAAAAAGTAATTTGTGATAAATCCATATTATATTTAATATAAATTTTTACTTATTAATTCTAACTTATAACACTACTATGTATATTTTGTTGAAATTTTGATTACGATTAATGAATAAACGACGATAATAAAATGTTAGCAAAAAAGAATGAAACTTAAGTGGGAAAACTGAAAATTTAGTCCAAAGTAACTAACTTCCTTTCTAAATCAAAATTCAGGTGGAAAAAGTGAAAATTTAGGCGGACCGCCACTCCTTTACTACGCCCTAAATCAAATCGAAAACATTTCATCTAGATAACTCTAAATAAATGGATATCTCCCCTTCTCAATTTGATGACCCTCTTTCCTAAAATATTTCCCCTCCTCCAAGTTAGGTACGAAAGAAAATCTTGACTTCTCGCCTAAGAAAATGGATCTAATCAGGTCCTTACGCCTCTGTATACCATTGTTAGAACGGTCGATCCACAGTTGATGAGAAAATCAAACCGATTAACTTTTCCTTTTCCTTTTCGGAGTTGTTGCTTAGGATCAGATGTCTGAAATTCTCAAGTTTTGTATTGTTCCTACTGTTTACTTGATGCATTTATGATGTTTATGAAAACTCGGTCATGAACTCGGATGCAATAAAGGAGATAGAAAATGTAAAAGGAAAACTATAACACAGTTATATTGATTCTATGTTTGTTTGTTCAAATTTCATAGTATAGAATTAGATTTTGAATACTTAAGCTCCAGGGATAATAATTGTAAATATATTTTTGGCATAGCCGACTAGTTTGTATAGTGATCTATAACATTTTTTTATTATAACAAATAATAAATACAAATATTACAGGAGATAGACAGATCATCTACCTATTATAGGAGATATACAGATCATCTACCTATTACAAGTATTACAAGAGATAGACGGATCATCTACCTATTACACATGGTCTGTATAGTGATTTAGTACTTGCCATCAAATGTACCTTGCCAGCTATAACAGACTCATATGAGAAACTAAAGGAAACAAGAGAGACCGAGCAACAAATCAAGGAGATTTGTATTATCATGCTAGAACCCATATCATGAGAATCATCAACGCCGAAAGAATGAGAATAGGAGACGAATTACAACTTAGGTACCGTTTGTTTTCAGTAAGCAACACTGAATAATCTTCTGAAAATGGAAGATTCAGCTTTCAGAAGCTCTAAAAACGTTTGTATCCTTCTTCCGTTTAGTGTGAACCGATCAATTCAAAGATTATTTATTCAGCGATAAAATATCGCTTAATTCCCCTTCTGGATCTGAATATAAAATATGTACCAATAATACCCATGTGTTCTTTTTATGTAAACAAGTTCTCCCTTCTGTACGGTTCCAATAACAAGTCTATTTATTTTGAGCTGCGGTGTATATGACAACAAGAAACAAGAATAGTAAAACATGGGAGAGGATCACCTGGACCCAATATTCCACGTTCCCATGGACCCAACCAATCGCAGCCCCCTGATTTCCTCCATTTTGCATTTAAACCCCCGAAATAATTTGAGTTTAATTGCAAAATGGACAAATCAGAAGTTTGTGATTAGTTGGGTCCATGGGAACATGGTATTTTTGGTCCAGACGATTCATGCTCGTAAAACATGGCTAACATTTATTATTTTCTAGCTGTGTGATATTTTATAGCTTACTGTCAACGTACTTTTTTTCCAGATTACTGTATACTTTTGTTATTTTCTATCTTTCTATCAACTTTTGATGTGTACATTTTAGGTGCTATATATAAATTTAAGGGGCTATATATGAACAACTTAAAAAAAAAGCAATCTGAAGTATAGAATGACAATTGGATATCATTTCAATAAAAGCTTTATAAGTCCTAATTCATGTTTCGTCAGGCATTGAAAGAAGAATAAACATTATTTTGTTCTATTAGAGTATTATTTATGATATGGTTTTGTGCTGCAAATATAAATGGATTTTCTTATCGAAAATTTCATTAATCATATTCATTATAAGGCTGTGTCCGCCGTTAGAATACGTTGTCTGAGCCATATAAATAAGGGTAATTTTGTCAATGCAACACCCATTTTACAAAATCAATTTTCTATTAAGCAAAGAATCAAACAATACTTTTTTTATTCAGTGTTCAGCATTCAACACTCAACATTCAACATTCAGCGTTCAGTCTTCAGCTTTTTTAAAGCATTCAGTGTTCTCAATCAAACAGAGCCTTAGAGCAACTCCAACAAATCCGGAGTGTGGACTTTCGAATTCCGATAATCTACACTCCAGAAAATGGGGAATCGCAACAGTTTTAAGTCCACGCGCTTGTTGAACAAACGCGTGGACATACACGGTTGTTCAACAGGCGCGTGGATTTTTTAAAACCGGCTCCACAATAAAAAAAGCGCGCGCCTGTTGAACAAACGCGTAGAGCCTACGCGTTTGTTCAACAGGTGCGTGGATATTTCTGCCTATATCAGGCGCAAAATGGACATTTTTCCATTTGTAAAAAAAAATCCTCCTTTTAATTTTTTTAATTAGTTTCTACAACGAAATGCCGCCACGTCAAGTTAAGTCTGGTAGACGAGTCAGCCATCCTCCGACAGATCCTATTGTCGGACCAGTCCATGCCCCACCTGATGCCACCGTGACTGCCGAGAGCCTTAGAGTATTACACGATCTGCCTGCGACATTTGTACACCGAGTGCATGTTGCTGTTGCGACGCCTCAGGTATAATTTTATAACTCTGTTACGTACAAAATTCTTAATATACACGAATGCTGTTTAATATTATATGTTTACAACAAATTTACATATGTTTAGGTTCGACATATTGCTATGCGAGGTAGTTGGTCACGTAGTACGTCACTTTTTCAGTAGTTACCCATGCCTATAGTAGTTAGACTTTTAGATTCACCATTTGGCTCCTTTTTAGAGTTACCTAGATTTGCTCATGTTGACCGATGCCTTGTAGAGGCTATCAGTGAGCGATGGTGGCCTACTACACACACATTTCACTTCCCTGATTTTGAGTTAGGGCTTACTCCTTTGGATTTTTACGTCCTCACGGGCATCGAGGTTGGTCGTCCAGGTCGTCACCCCATTCCCTTTGATGTATCATTTGAGGAGTTTGATAGCTATTCAGAGCAGTTACCGGGTTTAGAGCCTCATTCCGTTTCTTCAGGAGCCGTTAGCTTACCTACTATGTATAGCTATGTCACTGCACATCAGGGCACTCGGGCTATGCACACTCCCGTTATCAGGGCCTTTTTATTACACCTTTTTGGTTCCGCCTTTTTTAGCAACAACAGGGGGACTATTAGACTTGGTTTTTTGGCTAGCCTTGTAGACATAGAGCAGCTACATTCGTTTGACTGGGGTACAACGATATTAGGCTATTTGTATGTGGCTTTGGATCTCTACACCGTACAGCGCTGCAAGCAGCTGTACGGTTTCTGGTATATTCTCCCATTTTGGTTTTACGAGTACATGGCGGTTATGCACCCCCGACTTATTGATGAGGCCATCAGTACACCTTACATATACTTTCCGAGATTACGACGATGGGATCCTGCTATGCATCTAGCTCGTTATGCACAGGGTGTGCATAACGAGCTTATGGAGGCGCGCACGCAGATTGATTTGAGGGAGCGGGGTGGCATTATTCGACGTCCATGGCAGACGTATGTAGATTTTATGGCTCCTCAGCAGGACCACCCCCTCATTTTCCATTCTAGTCTTTCGAGGCATAGGGTATGCTTCCAGGTGCCTACATGCCCTTTCATTTGGTATTTGGGGGAGCGATGTTGGCTACAGCTATATGGGTTAGAGTGCAATCCTTCTGATCCACTCCCATGGGATCAGATGTTCGGGGATATACAGGTAGGATCAGCATATATTGCGGATATGAGGGCTGCAGGCTAGGTGGACGGTGAGCCTTTTACAGTGCCCGGAGATTTTGATGCCTATTGGGCTCGAGTAGCGCCACGCGCTTATGCTTTACCAGACTATATTCAGGGTTTGAACTCCGACCATATCGGGCCATCTTCAGTAGCAGGCAGATTCCCGGTGCATCCCCCTACCTTTGCGCCTGTATCGTCTCAGTTCACGCAGAGTGGTGTGTTGGACCCTCCGCCACACATTTTTAGGGCGTACGACGTACAGGGTCAGATTGTAGAGTTTCCGTTGCTATATCCAGCTGTTGACCCTCCCGGAGTACCGTCAGCCGGTTTGTATCATCCACATCAGGTACGTAAGAGTTATACAGTAATACTGGTATACGACTCCATTTTTTGTATTATATATCATGTGACATGGTTTGTATGACTGGACGGTGTTATGTCTGCCATGTTTTTTATTACACGTTTTTGGCAATGAAGTATTTTTTTCTAACATAGTATAATTTATTTTAATTATAAATGGAGTTTAAAATGGAGTTTGAACTTTAAAAAGGAGTTTGAAATTTAAATTTGAAATGGAGTTTGAAATTTAAAATGGAGTTTGAAATTTAAATTTGAAATGGAGTTTATAATGGAGTTTGAAATTTAAATTTGAAATGGAGTTTAAAATAGAGTTTGAAATTTAAAATGGAGTTCGAAATTTAAATTTGAAATGGAGTTTGAAATTTAAAATGGAGTTTGAAATTTAAATTTGAAATGGAGTTTATAATGGAGTTTGAAATTTAAAATGGAGTTTGAAATTTAAATTTGAAATGGAATTTATAATGGAGTTTGAAATTTAAAATGGAGTTTGAAATTTAAATTTGAAATGGAGTTTAAAATGGAGTTTGAAATTTAATTTTGAAATGGAGTTTGAAATTTAAAATGGAGTTTGAAATTTAAATTTGAAATGGAGTTTAAAATGGAGTTTGAAATTTAATTTTGAAATGGAGTTTAAAATGGAGTTTGAAATGGACTTTGGAGTTTGGAATGGAGTTTGGAATGGAGTTTGAGCTTTGAAATGGATATTGAATTTTAAAATGGAGTTTAAAATGAAGTGGCAGTTTGAAAACTTGATTTTAAATTTCAATTGAATGTGTAGGATTCAATATAAGTCGGATTTCAGTAAAACAAAAAACATTAGAATCTGTATAATTATATCTTTCTAACGAATGTGAAAAATTCAGAGTTCGTAATATAAATTGAAAGTTATGTTCAGTTTAAAATGTAAAAAAGTCGCTATGGAATTTAAATTTCAAACTCCATTTTAATTTCAAACTCCATTTTAAAATTCAATCTCCATTTTAAATTTCAAAATCCATTTTAAAATTCAATCTCCATTTCAAATTTCAAACTCCATTTTAAATTTCAAACTCCTTTTTAAATTTTAAACTCCATTTTAAATTTCAAACTCCATTAACAATTTCAAACTCCATTTTAAATTTCAAATTCCATTTCAAACTCCATTTTAAATTTCAAACTCCGTTTTAAAATTCAATCTCCATTTCAAATTTCAAACTCCATTTTAAATTTCAAACTCCTTTTTAAATTTTAAACTCCATTTTAAATTTCAGACTTCATTTCAAACTCCATTAACAATTTCAAACTCCATTTTAAATTTCAAATTCCATTTCAAACTCCATTTTCAATTTCAAACTCCTTTTTAAAATTCAAACTCCATTTTAAATTTCAAACTCCAATTTATATTTCAATCTCCATTTTAAATTTCAAACTCCATTTTCAATTTCAAACTCCTTTTTAAATTTTAAACTGCATTTTAAATTTCAAACTCCATTAACAATTTCAAACTCCATTTTAAATTTCAAATTCCATTTCAAACTCCATTTTCAATTTCAAACTCCTTTTTAAAATTCAAACTCCATTTTAAATTTCAAACTCCATTTTAAATTTCAAACTCCATTTTATATTTTAATCTCCATTTTAAATTTCAAACTCCATTTTAAATTTCAAACTCCTTTTTAAATTTCGAACTCCATTTTAAATTTCAAACTCCAATTCAAACTCCATTAACAATCTCAAACTCCATTTTAAATTTCAAACACCATTTCAAACTCCATTGCAAACTCCATTTTAAAATTCAAACTACATTCCTACGCTACATAAACAAAATGCAACTAACACCAAACTAGCGCATACAAAGCCAATTAAAGTTTACATCCAAGTTTGCTACATAAACTACATTCCTTCTCTTCTTCGCCTCAATATCTCAAATCTCCGATACTCCGTATACTCGCGTTGCACATCATCCATTTGCGAAATATCCATAAACATGAGTGCATCTTCCTCCTTTCGTCGTTTTGTGTCAACAAGTTGATGAATTGCGTCAAGCCTTTCTTGGTGGTGAATGCTTCTGCTCTGGAGTGCGCTCATAAACATATCGTTAGACTCCTTTAACAGTTTTCTGATTTCGCCTTCATTCGCTCCTGCCACTTGTTTTTTCTTTGCCGCCTTGGATCCTTCGGGCCTATCATATCGTTCAGCAGTAAGGTGAACATCTTCTTCTAAACCCATAGTTGCACTGTCCTGTGAATCTCTGGGACTACAACTGTCTCCAAATCTTGAAGTTTTCCCACGACTACAGCTTGATTGGACGTCTTGGACTGTTTTCTAAAGTGAAGATTTCCATTTCACATGATTAACCAGTAGGCCATACACATGCATGAACTGGTAGAAATGAGGTCCTTGTTTACTATCTGGTTTATATATTTGTTTGAATAACTTGTTTGCGGCAATTCTCTACATCAATAATATGAAGCTTTTACTACAACGTTAGGATTTAAAGTACAAAAAAAAGTAAACAATTATTACCATATGAGTATCACTTCCAAATCCGCTTGGGTTACTCTGCTTCAGCTTGAACATCTGTGAATCAAAACATTGAGTTTGACGATTAATTTTACAATAACGTCCTTTGATGGAAGCTACACTTCTATTCCGATCCATGTTCTTCCTATTGTATGCATTAGTGGTTCTACCCCAAAATGTTTCACCACTTTGATCGGCACCACGGACATGATCTAGCGAAAGTGAGCAGTATATGTAGCAAAGATCGTAGTCTTCATTAGCACTCCAACTTGAAGTAGTTAGCATTCCACCAAACGGTTGACTTTGATCTTGTACATCGAAAGTTTCAAACTCAATTCTTGTGGCGTCGACATCAAAATCAGTAACCATTTTTGTAGTTAGTTTGAATGTGGTAGAAGAAGAGTTGATGTGGAGGAAAGTAGATGAGGGGTTGTGTATTTGTAGTGTTTGAAATCAAACCGTTGCAAATTCAAGCCGTTGGCCTCCCCGCGT
This sequence comes from Allium sativum, assembly GCA_030737875.1. Taxonomy (NCBI): domain Eukaryota; kingdom Viridiplantae; phylum Streptophyta; class Magnoliopsida; order Asparagales; family Amaryllidaceae; genus Allium; species Allium sativum. The sequence continues at coordinate 769,225,792 of CM060926.1, forward strand.
CTATTCAACAGACGCGCGCAAAATATATCCGTTGATACCCACGCGCTTGTTTAACAAGCGCGTGTGTTTGCGCGTTTGTTGAACAACCGCGTGGGCAATTTGGAGATTCCGGAACTCGTTACCCAGATTTCCGAATTGATCGGATAATCTATACTATGTTGGACGAGTTTTTGAGTATGGATTTCAATATTTTGGATATCCAATACTTTGTTGGAGTTGCTCTTAGATCTGATATTTAGATTAGGGTTTGAGTGGAGAGCTTGCTGTAAGAACCATCAGCCTCGAACAAGCATTACTTTCTTTTTAAATCGGATGGATAACCGACTAAGCAATGGCAGCAACAAAAAATACGCATGGCAACGAAATACTTACCCTTCACCAGGCTTCCAACCTCCATTCCGTTGTATCTTGCGCCTCCGGAGCCTGCATTTCCCAGCTATCCTCCGCCTAAGCCCCCAGATGTCGACAGAAATCACAAAACCTCTCAATCTTCAACAGGACCTGAAACCCTAGATTTGGCAACCGGAAATTCTGCGCTACCGATGACAGCGGCAACACCTCTAGTCCCTCAACTAGCGGCCGAACAATCCAATTCTCTTGTTCCCATTCCGCCAGCGATCGATGGAGACAGATTTCAGTTAGTTCTCTCAAGACAGCAATATAGAGCGCAGAAATCAAAAGAAACGCAACTCACGGCTATCAGTAGCTCCTTAGACAAGATGGAGACATTGAATTCCAGCAACAGTGTATAGGCAGATCTCTCCCAACTGGGTAGTGCACGGAAAGACAAAGGGCATCAGGCTGAGAAGAGGAATGGCAGAAAAGAGGTTCCACAAATTCATCATTCACAAGGAAAGACCCTGTTTTTACTACCATTTAACCCCCAAGCTACAGATAGTCTTAACTTTGGAAGGTACCTTCTTCAAATGCAAGCCGTCTTTGGAAAGACGTTATCGCCGACAGTCAGGTTCCAACTTCTAATTCTCTTCTATTTTATCATTCTATGGACCACCAAAGCATGAAATGCGCTGATGTTAATTCTGAGTTACTTCATAAAGGTAGACAACAATGGGAACATGCCATACTTATTTATGTCATGGGCTCCAGACCCCATTATCCTTTTTCTAAAGCTTATATCCATAGAGTTTGGCAGCCTGTGGATAATTTTAAAATTTATTCTAAGGAATGAGGTTTTTATATCATCAGATTTGAGAGGAAAGAAGATTGCGATTAAATCCTGGGAGGAGGACTGTATTTCTATGATAGGAAATTGATGATGATTAAATGCTGGTTAGTAGGCACAACTTAACAAGCATATGTTGAATTTAGTGCCAATTTGGGTTAAACTTCATGGATTGCCTTTAGAACTTTGGACAAAAGAGGCAATCATTAGAATAGCGTTTGTTATTGGCATCCAATCAAGCTAGATAAGGTGACTAAAGGAATTGAGAAAATTGATTATGCACGAGTACTTGTTGAAATCTCCAGCTCGTCGTCCTTTCCTAACAAAATTCCAATTTTAATTGAGAATGAACAATTAATTATGCAGGATGTTGAATATGAATTATGGCCTCCAATGTGTTCGAACTGTAAAAGTTTTGGTCACACAAGTAGTATTTGCCAGTCCCCAAAAATTTGGGTCCCCAAGCAACCAGATCTCCATAGTAGCAATGGACAGACTATGGATGTTAACTTGGGATTGCAGCCGACCACATGCCAGGATCAGAATAAATTTACAATGCAGGTTCAAGAATATGAACACATGAACCAACAAAGTTCTGAAGACCGGAATTCAGCTTAGGAGAAGAATAAGGAGTTGCATACGCAATTGACATCCCCGCAGTGTCCCTTTTATGATCAGGCACTATACGACATTTCTTCCTTGGCTACTGAAGATGGGGTGGATGCCGAAGAGGCGATGGAGATTCCTAATGACAATACCTTGGACAACTCTACCCTAAGTCAGTGCTCATCCAGACATGAGGCAGTAAGAAAAGTCAGATCTGATGAAGAAACATTCGAATTTCAAGCGACTTCTGTTCTGGAGTTATTGACAATCCTGATTGGAATGCTTTAGTTACTAAAATAAAGGAACAAAAGAAAAATAAAAAGGAGAAGAAGTTCAAAAAGTTGGAGACGTTGTCTTGCTCTGATCATGGTGCGTATTCTGGATAGATGTGATCAGGAGAGTGTAAGCAGGAAAGAGTCTTATTGTTAATGGTCTTTTAGTCGTCTTTTCGATTGGTCTTTTATTAGGCATATATGTTTGTCTGTCAATTTTATATCTTTAGTTGGAATAGAGTTTACAGAGTGAGTTGTCTGTCACCTGTTGTGAGTTGTACTTCTAAGGATGAAAAATCATATATATATATATATATATATATATATATATATATATATATATATATATATATATATATATATAGAGTACCAAGTTTCAAAAAAAAAAAAAGTAGAGAAACAACGAGATGGAAAAATGAAGCGGTGTTTCAAGGATCTTCCAGTGTTGCAGAAGTCACCATTTTTATGCTCTTTTCATATTTTTTGGTAAACATTTGATTTTAGTACTAAACCATTGTATTCTTTGTTAATTTTTGTAATAGAGGGGTTTGTGATCAGAGAGCGATCTTTATTGTGAAAAGTTTCTAGAGGGAAAGGATGAAGACAAACGTCGAAATATTCAACTTTGCGTTATCAAGAAGAAAATTCTGCCATTAGCCTTATTCCTCAGCTTAAAAAGGTCAGTTTTGGAACAGTATTTCCCAACATTTGAAAACTCGAACCTAAACCCAGATGATGAGCTATAAGCTGTCTTTTTTCAATATTTGGTTTTTACTTCATTTTGAGGTGAGATACTTTAAATTACTGGATCAAAATGCTTGTAGCTTGCACAGTCTATATCCACTATATGTCTCATTCTCTTAAAATCATTATGTTCTTTCCATAAACTTGTTAATACCCGCTGCCATTAAAAAGATGAATATGATTCCTTGTCATCCTAGTTTGCATCATATGATTTCCTTGCAGGGTTGTTTTGTTTTTGGCGATAAATTAAGTTTAGCATTAATGGATCCTGCTCCAAACAAAAGAGCGCATATTTACTCATGTGTATCTTGATTTTGCTGACTTTTCTTTGTTTATTCTTATTGCATCCTTATCAATTTGCAAAAAAGAGTAGCGGGAGAAAGGAGAAACTACTGGCTCTGTTAGCTTTGAGAAATGTTGTTTCTAATCCTCTTTCACAGGTCTTTTGGGAAGAGCAAGAACAATGTTGGACCTTGTATGGAAGCCTGTTACTGAGATTAATAGTCTTGTTACTGAAATTACCAGTCTAGTTATAGCAATTGATTTGAATATTGTTAGTTTTTTTTTTCCTGTTGTTTTTATTTTTATTTTTATTTTATTTGATAAGTTTATAGATGATGATTTAGATTATAATGCAGGTGAACTTGGGGTGATATTATCAAAAAGTAAGGTAAGATGGCTATCAATATTTGAGTTTATTGCAAAATTAGCCTAGTTAGGAAAAATAACATGCATAGCTACTGCATTTTGGTATATATTACACAGCAGCATGGCTTTCATTTCTAATAGTGGGATATTTGTTTTACTATATAAATATAGGGGACCATTTTAAAGTGGGTTTATCGAACAGAAAAGATGAAGTGAAGCGCATAATATAAGAAGTTACAAACAATGTGATATGATAAAGAGGATGGAGGCGAGCAAAACTCTAACAAGGATTCCCAGGAGAACGAAATCGGGGATGAAGCTGATGAAGACCACGAAGAAGTGTAGTATTTTGTTCATACCAGTTTTCTATTTCCCTTAAGACAGCTGTACTAAGCAACATTACTTGGTTTTCTTTTTTTGCTTCATGTTTCTCTATCGTATTTTATATTTGCAAATATTGTTCAACTTAGATGCTTGGATAATATGTGTTGCAGTTAGCTAGAATCTTTGCTCCTTGGAAATACTCGTATTCGGATTTAAGTGTATGATGATGTCCCAGTTTTTCTATAATAGCTGAAGCTTTTTGTAGCTATTCCCTTTTGAAATTAAAAGCTTATGGCAAATACATTTGACCATGTCAGTGCATGGGTAATATGTTTAGCATCGAGCTTTTCGTCTCTCAAAATATTTGGATGCTTTTATCATTTACTACAGGAAAAATGCATAAACTACTGAAATGTATTAGAAAAACGTCTAAACTATTGATTGGAATGATAATTGATTTTTTTTTCCTTATATTTACATATGCTATTGCCTTCACTTTGGTAAGTGTGCTAAAATTATTCTGTACTTGGGTCCAGCCTTGAGGAAACACTGCCATTGGAGATGTAGATTTTTCTATGTTTTTATAACTTTAGGGTGTGATTGGCACAAGCGGAAGCCGAGAATCTAAACGGAGAATTTTAGCAGAGAATTGTATTTAGCGGAGAATGCGTTTGGAGAGTTAAGCGGACTATTTGAGCGGAGCATTTAAGCGGATCTTTTTTGTTATTTTATTTAATTAAATATTGATTGAAACATAACAGTATCAATAATGTAGAATAACATAGTTAACCAAACATAACAGTTCATTACATAATAACAATACAGAAAGTGATAAAACACAGAAATACAAAGAAGTACAAATCTATCAATGCAATCCTGCTGCAACAAGCTCGTCTATTACTCTATCTCGACGTACTGCTATATCAGCGCTGCCTTGATAACGTTGAGCCGGTGCAAGATCATTATTTCCTATGTTTCTCAAGTCAGCATATTCTTCAGCATACTCATTTGGAATAAGATCTGGATCATCGTCATACGCCATAAAATTTGGATCTTCCATGTTGTATTTGCGTATAGCCATTGTAGCAACAACAACTTTTGTTTGAGTTTCGAATGAGTACGTTGGCATATTTCTAAGATGAAGATGTAATCGAAGGCGAAGATGGAGAAATTTGGATGAAGTTTGTGAGGAGTGTGGATTGCAGAAAGGATTATAGAAGAGAATATAAGTGGAGAAGAAGAGGGGAAGGGGAAATGTGCTCAACGGCTCAAACTAGAGTCGTTGAGCTCCGACACGTCGAACGTGTCCGTCTTACAGACGGTCCGTTATGGACATACGAACTCACCCTTATTTTATATTCTGTTATTTATTGTTTGTCAATTCATTTACCAATCATTCACGTAATCCTTCTTTTGACAGACTGCAACTAATTATTTCCATACGTTTTATATGTTGTATTACATATTGTTTTTATATACATCGTATTAAGTAATAATGTATTATATTTGTTTCCAATGCATTTGTTTATCATTCCCATATGATATTTATTTAATTTCTATTTATCTAGCCTAATATATTTTTATTTTCTTTATCATTGTACAATATTTCTGAAATGCAATTTGATACTGTTTTAGGCTTTATCAGCTAACTAATAACTTGTATCATAGTCTTATCCAATTAAAAGGTGGTCCATTCATCTTAATTTTATTGTTTACCCTGATCATATCCCGTTTTAGCTAAATTAAGTAATATCTGAACTTCCTTTTTCACTTTTATGTCGTTTTAATCTACAGGTTAGATTATGTGGCATTTCCAAGGTTTTAAAACAAAATGTTCAATTCGATATTGTATTTGATGTTCACTTTATTGACCTAAAGTCTTGGAGACGATAAACTAAATAATATACTATGCATCTGTCAACAACGCCCATACTTCGATAATGCTCAATTATGCATGGACACAAATATCATGCTTATTATCACTATCAGATGAAATTTTCAAATAGAGAAGACTGGAACAAGAGAGTCAGAAATGTCAAAATATAAACAACTTCAATTTTCTTGGAGCATCCTAAGATGGATCAGATACTCTTAGCTTAGAATTTACTTCTCTACTTGTTAGTTATTTTGATTCAAATTTTTGTTAATTTATTCAATATAGTTTGACCTGAACCTAGTACTCATAACATGTCAACATTGATTATAATCGAACATTCTTTTATAAGTATGATTCTTTAACACTACAACAAAAATAACCTTATTACAGCGTCCATTTTACAACGGGCACGAGATGCCCTTTGCAATAGAATGTTATCACAACGGTCTCTTCCTGGACCGTTGTAATAGATGCTTGTACAACACCCTTTTACAACTGGCATAGACTGCCTGTTGTAATAGAATGCTATTACAATCGTCATTTCTGGGCAGTTGTAATGGATATCTTTTACAACGCTCTTTTTACAACGGGTAAAAACTACACGTTGTAATAGAGTGCTATTACAAGGGTCATTTCAGACCCGTTGTAATAGATGTCAATTTTACAATAATGTTGTAGTATATGCCAATTTTAAATAATGTTTTCTTTATATTAATGTATGCATATTAGATTTAATTCAATGAAGTTATATAAATTTTATTGTTGCCTTTAACTATAATATTACATTATAATTGCTAATCATTATATTACATTATTTATTAATATTTAATAATTAATCATTTATAACTTGTAGTAATCAATGATTATTTATAACTAATAATAATTAATACTTAATTGATTCGCATTTTCACTGATTAACATTTGATAATTTATTATTTACTACTTAATAATTAATAATTATAATTGATAACTACATTTAATTCTTATCAAATTTAACAATCTTAATCTTTCTAACAATAATTTTAAAATATTTATAAAATTCATTTCAAATAAATTCAAATATCAACAATAAACAATAAACAAATTTAAATTATAATAATAAATGGATATAACAGTATATAAAATAATATATCTCTAAAAACAAACAACCAACAAAATAATTCACTTTATAAATGGTATATCTTATTTATTGTTAGAATGTGGGTTCAAACTACAAACAGACAAAACAGTTGAGACTATCTGCTTGTATTTAAATGGTTTTCGAATGATAAACAAATTCAGGCTCTAAAAAGTAAAAAAAATTAACAACGTTTAAACTTTAGATAGTATTCATTATTTATGTTTTGAAAGTGCAAAAAAGAAATCTGAATTTGTAAAGTACAAACGTCAAGTTTCAAAATGTTATTTTTATATTTAATTAAAAAAATCTTTTGTATGTAGTAACCCGTAACTTCCCCGGTAATAAAAGAACGAATTGCTTTGAGGACAAGACGAATCAGAACACAAACAGAAGAACATTTCATTGCTTATTACAACAATTTACATCAGAGTACAAGAATATACAGAGTATGAATGAATACTATGCATTTGATAAATATCAGAGATTTAAATTACATTACTGCAACATAAAAATAATACAACACACAGCTGAAAGAAATACACGGATACAGAGCTTTCCGAGTATCGTTCCAGCTGTAAACCAGGATCCTGCGAATATAAATCTGCAAAACCAAAACTACTAGCTGCCCGTGTGGAAAATAAGGGCACCCAGAGTTTAGGTTAAAACAATAAACTCCAGGTCAGTCATGTGACTGGTGTGAGAACTAAAACAGTTATTAATCTTTATTTTTAAAGTTAGGCAAATCAAGGGACCACGCTGTATAACAAGGAACAGGTTTCCTCCCAAGAATACCAGTGCATAAAACAAACAGCGCCATGCTAAATAAAGAAAAATGAAGCTATTATAAGACCGATGTCCCATCACACAAAGCAACGCAAGCCTGAGGATAGGGTTTTATCTTATAATAGCCAAATAACGTTTGATACGTTTAAAAACATATTATTTTGATATTACTATAAGTGCATAGTGTCAAAATAATTTCAATCATAAGTATCAATCATAGACGGCATAGTTACCATCTACTATGTCGCCATACTAGGTTCTACAAATAAAACCGAATTATCACGTATTGGAAATTGGATTCCATCATGAGTCGAGGCAAGGGGCAAGCTCCTCTCTGTTCGAGACACTCTAGCAAATGTCTCAGGACCACACACAGCTATCCTGGATCTTCAGGGTCGGTCCTCTCTTACTTTTGAGGATTAGTTATTCCTGAACACACGTTTCCCGGTCCTATAGGACCTATATCCGAGGCGCCTCGCATCCAACAACCACACAGGTAAAAAGCATATAAATGTCAGGGCTGGTAGGTCACTGACATCACTCATAGCTAGAAAGAAACGTCGTGCTCTCCCTGCAGTCACTTTCCCGTTTTTGACTCATACCAAGGTGTGAGGCTCACGAATTAACGTTATACACAAAGCTGTGCCACATAGGCCGTGCTTTGATCATCAAACACAAGACTTTGCTTTTCAACAGAAGCCTTGATCAATTGCCACTTAGGCATGTCACACAGGCAATTCATGCCATGCGATTGATATCCATCAATATATAATCTCTGAGCTCGTATGTCTCAAAGAAGGGCGTTAAGCAAGAGAATAAATTCTCCGCCGCCAAACAGATATATATTTAATAGAAATCAACCACATAGAATAAAATCCAATGTCAGACACACAGTCCATTTACAAGTTCGTTCTGGGTCTGAACGAAACCGGAGGAACCTTATTCCTCGCATATCCATCGATCTCCAAGTATGTCTGGACGATCACCGACTGATTCCCTCCTCTTGGGTGTACAGCCCAATGAAGTCATCAATAATCATCCAAACGATGTGAAGACATCTGGTCTTCAACCACCGTCTTCATCATCGACTTATCGTCGAATCAGTTATTCAGAATGGGTATAAACCCAGCCTTTCCGAATAACTCGCGTATATAATAAACAAGTGTTACACAAACGCAACATACACCTCATTCCAATTCAGAATATTCTTTATTCAAATATTCACATTCTTAGGGAAAGGTTCCAATTAATTTTATCAAAGATAAATTCTTCTAAATTTATTCTTTAATCTTCCTTTGGATATCATTTCAAACCATATTATGGTTTTCCAAACTAGTCGGGATTAGCGAACCACACCGAAGTAATTATTTATTTTATTTCCTAATCCCAACCTATTCATCCCATGGAGCAAAATTGGTAGTACTCCATATCTAATACTACTGTGTTATTGGTAAATATTAATTACCATTCCACGTTCAAACCTAATTAAAGATTTAACTATCGCTTTGGAGCAGAACTGGTGATACTCCATTCTCGATCATTTCAACCTAATTAAAGATTCATTAAAACTCCACTTAGTTTTAATCTTCCCAAAAATCAATATTTATGATTATTCAAAGCTAAGAAGTTAATCTTATCTTTAACTGGGTTAAAGAACCAATGTCATTTAAAACACGGTTCACAACAACCCAAAATCCCATTCCATAGTTATTAAATACAAGGCTCTGAATAGAAAATATATCGGCTTTTATTCAATATCAAATTCTGAAACCAATAAATATCGTATTGGAAATAACAATATAAATATATCTTTCAAATTTCCACAACCATATCTGTATAATCACGAAATCCAACATCGAAATATTCCGCAGATAATTTCGATTCAAATCCATTCCAATTCGTATATTGGAAATTCTGATTATTTTTAAAACCACTTCAAATCCAATTTATTTATTCAAAAATATTGGATTATAGTTCTAGTTCATAACTAGTTCATTTCGATAAAAATATATTTTTATTCTTACAAATGTGGAATTTTTCACCCCCAATTCTTTCTAAATCATTTATTATGATTTTACACAAATTATTAATATTTTTAATAATTTTATCAAGGCCCGTACAGTAGGTTTTCAATAACGGCCACCGAACTGCACTTACAGCGACCTTTTCCAAATTTGATTTGGACATAGTTCCAAATCCAACTGTTAGATTTTAGATTTCTAATATTCATGGGAAAGCTCTTTTTGATGCGAACCCAACGGATCCGGTTTCAAGAGAATCCGACGGTCGGATCTCCCGTAACGTCAATTCGAAGCCAATGGTCGAAATTCGCGAATGGTCATGGCGCTGCGCGTTCTATTCAGGCCATTAATATATATAATATATATATTATATATATTTCGTCGATTTCAATTCAAAACATATTTTATAAATCGTTTTAAATTCGTTTTCAAAACAATTTCAACTTCATATTCAATTTCATAATGTTTTATAAATCGTTTTAAATTCGTTTTAAATTTTATAATGTTCAAATTTTATTTTAATAAATAATTAATTAAATTAATGAACACATTACTTTGTTTGGAAATATTGTCGCTCGACTCTATGTTCACCGCTTCGTCGGTTCCTGCTCTGTTTCAAATCCTGACTGCAAATCAATTTCATATTGTTTCCAGTTAGTTTCTAACTTCATATTCGTTTTCAAAACAATTTCAACTTCATATTCAATTTCAAATCAAAATTGAATATTTCATATCATTAATATATAAATGATAATATTTTCAAAATATTAGATTTTGAAATCACTTCCTTTTCTACATTCATAATAAAAACGAATATAATTGATATAAATATCGTTCGCGTCAAAATGGCGCAAATCTAATCAACACGACTTTATATATTTCAATAACTTCGTTATTCTATTCAACAAATGAATATTTTCCTCAACACATGAATATATATTTCTTTCAACACATGAATATTCTCAACGCATGAGTATTGTCAACACATGATTATTTTTGTTATTTTATATATTTGATAAAATTGTGTTTTATATCATTTAATTCTTAATCAGACTCTAACCGTAATTTAGTAAGAGAACGATTCCTTAATATTAACCCCGAAGGTCGAAACCAACATCAGATCAATACCCCGGAAACCATTCATCTTAACTCGTTTCCAGTTAGTTTCTAATTTTATATATGATAAAGATGTAAATTTTATTGTTTAAAGATTTTACTCAACACATGAATATTTTCAACACATGAATGGTTTCAACACATGAATATTCTCAACACATGAGTGTTGTCAACACATGACTATTTTGTTTCACATGAATATAATTTATTTTCTAAATTGAAATGAGACCCACTCAATTACCATATAATGTTATATATATGGATTCTATACAACACATGTATATAATAGCAACGATAAATAATCAACCATCATCCAGAGTGCACCACACAACTGTCTGTCAACCTATCGATTGACATACAACTAAATAATTGGGATTAGCGTACGCCAAATATCATCCCAACACCCATGTGGGGTTTCAAATCAACAGACACTGAATATTGTTTGTGTAGTTGGGCGATGTGTAAAATTTATCGTCCCAATCAATATCCTTCAAATAGGTGTACATAAACAAATCGTTCGATTTGTAAATGAATATTTATTTATTCACTTTCACGTTAAACTTATATTTTTAACGATAAATAATTTATTTCAACACATGAATATATTTCCATTCATTCCACACAATCAATTTTCACCACACTACAAAATCAAACAAGTCGTCCATGGTCTGTGGACGATGGGTGTCGGGTGCTGCTAAGCACCGTCTGCATCATAGTATATATTTTTAATTAGAAAAATAAATTTAAGTGAGAAGTTCACACCTAGAAGCTAAACCAAACGTCGCGACTCTTCATATGTAGAAAATCTTCGTCGTGTTTCCATCGAGATCTGTTTCACGCGGTATATGTTAAAAATCATATTTTTAACAATGCTACCTTATAAATAAAAGTCACATTTTCTTTCGACTATTATATATATAAAAATCAAATTTTTATTTTAACGTTACATGGATAAAAATCACATTTTTATTTCACTATATATATATAATAAAAATCATATTTTTATTTCGCTATATATATATAAAAATTATATTTTTATATTCTCTATCTTATAAAAATTCTATTTTCAATCCGATACTCATATAAAAATTGAATTTTTTTTATTTCGCTACAACATATATAAAAATTGTATTTTTATATTCTCTATCTTATAAAAATCGTATTTTTATAATCTCTACTATATAAAAATCATATTTTTATAATCTCTACTATATAAAAATCATATTTTTATATCGTTACTTTATATGTAAAAATCGTACTTTTATATCTCTACTACATATATAAAGATCAAATTTTTATTATCTATATATTATAAAATCATATTTTTATTATTTCTATAATATAAAAATCATATTTTTACATACTTCATTCGTCAAAAACCATAGAAGCTTTAAAGCGGAGAAAACTCACATTTTTTCTAATGTCCGGATTTGCTGTTCGGGTTCCAGAATTTGCAAAAGAGCTCCAATCTTCACACCATCATTTTTTCTAGCTTAAACGCAAACCATCCCGGACAATATTTGCCTAGTGGTCTTCCTTCCGAAAATGTGCCATTTCGCCGGAAATCGCGAAAAGACAGCATTTTGACAGTGTTTGGACAGCAGACTTTGGACGCGTTTTCCCAACAGCTCCTCAATCCCAAATAGGACTATCATACACCAAATCGAAGAGAAAATCAGGCTCTTCAAAATTGGTTCTGCGGAGTTTTGGCCAGAGATGAACGGTTTGGGAGTTATTGGCTGTGGAAGCTCAGGGTGTTATTTGCAAAAGCGGGATTTTGTGAAAAATGTGATTTTTGAGGTGGTATGGCCCATGGCCGAAGCTGAGGGCTTAGGCGCGGCGGCGCAGGCCTGACTGGGAAGAGGAAGGGTGCTGGTGGTGGTGGCGCTGGAGGGGCCCACGGTGGTGGTAGTTTGCAATTTGGGGTTTAGGGATTTGAAATTGGAAGAGAGAAAGAGGAGAGAGAGGAAAGGAGGAGGGGGAGGCCGACGGTGGTGCGGAAGGGCGGGGGGTGCTGCAGCGATGGGAGGGAGCGGCGTTTTTTTTATATTCACGATGGAAGAGAAGAGAGAGAGGGTAGAGAGGGAGGGTTATTAATAATATATATTTACTTAATTAATTTATTTCCTAAAAGCAACTTTTTATTTCGACCTCCAAATCGAACCCACCGACTGTCGTCTGTAGCTAATTACCCCCATTCCGAACACAATGAGATATGTTTCGTAAGCCAGTTTGGCTGTTTCGATCGGTTTTCGTCAAAATCAAAATATAAATATATATATTGAATTTGAACGCACATTTCAATTTATCGGGGCCAGATACGGACTCTAAAAATTCCAAAAAAATATTTTCTAGCTTCGTATTGATGATGCGGTTCTAAAAAAACTAATTTCATCAAATTCCGAGACCGTTTGAAAAATGGCCATTTTCTGGTCAATCGAAATTGACCGAAACTGTCAAATCACGTTTTACTTTGCCACGCTCACATATTGATTTAGAAAATTATGAATTTTTGAATCTAGCAATAACTTGACATCCCGGATCCAAGAAAATTGGTTTCGTCGAAAACGGAGGTCGTTTGCAAAATTTCCATTTTTAAGGGCCAAAAATTCCATAGCGACTATTCTGAATTTTCAACTGGGAATAACTTTTTATCCCCGCTATGAAATTTCAATTTTTCGGATTCGTTAGAAAGATATTCTCAATTAGATTCTAATATTTTTGGTTTCGCTAAAATCTGGTTTTTTTAATCCTGCACATTCATTTGAAATTCAAGATCGAATTTTCGAACTACCGCGCCATTTTCAATTCCTTTTAAAATTAAAATATATATTTATATTCTAACTTCGATTAAAATAAATATATACTTCTAATTCTATCCAAAATAAATTTATTGTTGTTATTATTTAAAATAATTTATTTTAAATAGTCAACTTTCGTTAAAATTACCAAAATAAAAAATTTAAATTGGCTCAGATTTTCCGGGTTGTTACAATCTCCCCCACTTAAAACTTTTCATCCTCGAAAAGGAACGAAGCTGAAAGTTGTTTAACTAACTAACTCAACTTCCATTATTTTAATTATGGCTTAAGCTCTTCAACTTTTCAGTTTCTAAGAACTTTTCAAATTTTTCAAAAATTTGACTAACACCCTAAATTTTCGAAAAATTTCGCCATAACCTCCCTTGCACCGGGAGCTTCGGGATATTTCAAATAGCCTCCCATGGCCCTCACCAATCCAACAGAAAAAGAAAAGGCCAAGCGACTAGCCAATCGGCTCATAAAATCATCAAATTCCCAAGAAATACAATAAACATGTACCTATTTGTCGGGCAAACAATTTTATTCCTCTGCTCTAGCCTCCTTGCAATGACCTGTTCAATGTATACACATGTACATATATGCAAATGCAACAATTTTCAATTTAGTTCTAAATTTGGTTTCATTAGGCTAAATGGTTCAAAATTTTAATTAATCAAAACAATAATCATACAACACAACCATCAATCAATTAGTGAATTAACGTTTCAAATTCATAATTTTGATATATATACAGAAAATCATGTTCTTGATGCCAAATCACAACAATAAACCTATCTAGTTTTGGTTCTCACACCAATCTGATGGAAATAAATAGATATCCCACTTTCGATACTCGAAAATAAATACTGGTAACGCTGCAGCATTATCAGAATCATCCCCGGGCAACTAGAGTGTGATTCTATATATATCCAGTATATTTGGGACTTCGAATATATGTTCATGACGCGTATACGCGAAATCTTCATATACTAGATTGTCCAAATTCAATACAAATAAAATATTCAAATACGAATAATCGAATTTAATTTTTTTTAAAAAAATTGTTTTCATCTTTATTTGAAAAATATACTCTTCACACTCGTTCTAGGATACTACTGATCCTATCTCTAACGAGAAATTCTTATTGGATATTGCTAATCCAATCTCTGATGAATTCTTTCGTTCGGTTCTAACGTGTCTTATTCTCGAGTTCTGTAAACCAAAGCTCTAATACCAACTGTAGTTACCCGTAACTTCCCCGGTAATGAAAGAACGAATTGCTTTGAGGACAAGGCGAATCAGAACACAAACAGAAGAACATTTCATTGCTTATTACAACAATTTACATTAGGGTACAAGAATATACAGAGTATGAATGAATACTATACATTTGATAAATATCAGAGATTTAAATTACATTACTGCAGCAGAAAAATAATACAACATACAACTGAAAGAAATACACGGATACAGAGCTTTCCGAGTATCGTTCCAGCTATAAACCAGGATCCTATGAATATAAATCTGCAAAACCAAAACTACTAGTTGTCCATGTAAAAAATAAGGGCACCCAGAGTTTAGGTTAAAACAATAAACTCCAGGTCAGTCATGTGACTGGTGTGAGAACTAAAACAGTTATTAATCTTTATTTTTAAAGCTTGGTAATCAAGGGACCATGCCGTATAACACGAAACGGGTTTCCTCCCAAGAATACCAGTGCATAAAACAAACAGCGCAATGCTAAATAAAGAAAAATGAAGCTATTATAAGACCCAAGTCCCATCACACAATGCAATGCAAGCCAGAGGATAGGGTTTTATCTTATAATATCCAAATAATGTTTGATACATTTAAAAACAGATTATTTTGAAATTAATATAAGTGTATAATGTCAAAATAATTTCAATCATAAGTATCAACCATAGATGGCATAATTACCATCTACTATGTCGCCATACTAGGTTTTACAAATAAAACCGAATTATCATGTATTGGAAATTGGATTCCATCATGATCATGAGTCGAGGCAAAGGGCAAGCTCCTCTCCGTTCGAGACACTCTAGCTAATGTCTCAGGACCACACACAGCGATCCTAGATCTTCAGGGCCGGTCCTCTCTTACTTTTGAGGATTAGTTATTCCTGAACACACGTTTCCTGGTCCTATAGGACCTATATGCGAGGCGCCTCGCATCCAACAACCAAACAGGTAAAAAACATATAAATGTCAGGGCTGGTAGGTCACTGACATCACCCATAGCTAGAAAGAAATGTAGTGCTCTCCCTGCAGACACTATCCCTTTTTGACTCATACCTAGGTATGAGGCTCGCGAGTTAACGCTATACACAAAGTTGTGCCACATAGGTCGAGCTTTGATCATCAACCACAAGACTTTGCTTTTCAACAGAACCTTGATCAATTGCCACTTAGGCATGCCACATAGGAAGTTCATGCCATGCGATTGATATCCATCAATATATAACCTCTGAGCTCGTACGTCTCAAAGAAGGGCGTTAAACAAGAGAATAAATTCTCCACCGCCAAACAGATATATATTTAATAGAAATCAATCACACAGAATAAAATCCAATGTCAAACACACAGTCCATTTACAAGTTCGTTCTGGGTCTGAACGAAACTGGAGGAACCTTATTCCTCGCATATCCATCGATCTCCAAGTACGTCTGGATGATCATCGACTGATTCCCTCCTCTTGGGTGTACAGCGCAATCAAGATCATCAATAATCATCCAAACGATGTGACGACCTCTGGTCTTTAACCACCGTCTTCATCGTCGACTTATCGTCGAATCGGTTATTCAGAATGGGTATAAAGCCGGCCTTTCCGAATAACTCGCGTATATAATAAACAAGTGTTACACAAATGCAACATACGCCTCATTCCAATTCAGAATATTCTTTATTCAAATATTCACATTCTTAGGGAAAGGTTCCCATTAATTTTATCAAAGATAAATTCTTCTAAATTTATTCTTTAATCTTCCTTCGGATATCATTTCAAACCATATTATGGTTTTCCAAACTAGTCGGGATTAGAGAACCACACCGAAGTAATTATTTATTTTATTTTCCAATCCCAGCCTATTCATCCCATGGAGCAAAACTGGTAGTACTCCATATCTAACACCACTGTGTTGTCGGTAAATATTAATTACCATTTCACGTTCAAATCTAATTAAAGATTTAACTATCGCTTTGGAGCAGAACTGGTGTTACTCCATTCTCAATCATTTCAATCTGATCAAAGATTAATTAAAACTCCACTTAGTTTTAATCTTTCCAAAAGTCAATATTAATGATTATACAAAGCTAAGAAGTTAATCTTATCTTTATCTGGGTTAAAGAACCAATGTCATTTAAAACACGTTTCACAACAACCCGAAATCCCATTCCATTGTTATTAAATTCAAGGCTCTGAATAGAAAATATATCGGCTTATATTCAGTATCAAATTCTGAAACCAACAAATATCGTATTGGAAATAACAATATAAATATATCTATCAAATTTCCACAACCACATCTGTATTATCACGAAATCCAACATCGAAATATTCCGAAGATAATTTCAATTCAAATCCATTCCAATTCGTATATTGGAAATTCTGATTATTTTTAAAACTACTTCAAGTCCAATTTATTTATTCAAAAATATTGGATTATAGTTCTAGTTCATAACTAGTTCATTTCAATAAAAATATATTTTTATCCTTACAAATGTGGAATTTTTCACCCCAATTCTTTCTAAATCATTTATTATGATTTTACACAAATTATTAATAATTTTATCAAGGCCCGTACAGTCGGTTTTCAATAACGGCCACCGAACTGCACTTACAACGGCCTTTTCCAAATTTGATTTGGACATAATTCCAAATCCGACCATTAGATTTCAGATTTCTAATATTAATTGGAAAGCTCTTTTCGATACGAACCCAACGGTTCCGGTTTCAGGAGAATCCGACAGTTGGATCTCCCGTAAAGTCAATTCGAAGTCAATGGTCGAAATTCGCGAACGGTCGCGGCGCGGCGCATTCTATTCAGGCCATTAATATATATATATATATATATATATATATATATATATATTATATTTCGTTGATTTCAATTCAAAACGTATTTTATAAATCGTTTCAAATTCGTTTTCAAAACAATTTTAACTTCATATTCAATTTCAAATCAAAATTGAATATTTCATATCATTAATATATAAATGATAATATTTTCAAAATATTAGATTTTGAAATCACTTCCTTTTCTACATTCATTATAAAAACGAATATAATCGATATAAATATCGTTCGCGTCAAAATGGCTCAAATCTAATCAACACAGCTTTATATATTTCAATAACTTCGTTATTCTGTTCAACAAATGAATATTTTCCTCAACACATGAATATATATTTCTTTCAACACATGAATATTCTCAACACATGAGTATTGTCAACACATGTCTATTTTTGTTATTTTATATATTTGATAAAACTATGTTTTATATCGTTTAATTCTTAATCAGACTCTAACCGTAATTTAGTAAGAGAACGATTCCTTAAATATTAACCCCGAAGGCCGAAACCAACATCAGATCAATATTCCGGAAACCATTCATCTTAACTCGTTTCCAGTTAGTTTCTAATTTTATATATAATAAAGATGTAAATTTTATTGTTTAAAGATTTTACTCAACACATGAATTAATTAAGATGTTTTATATATAATAAAGATGTAAATTTTATAATGTTCAAATTTTATTTTAATAAATAATTAATTAAATTAATGAACACATTACTTTGTTTGGAAATATTGTCGCTCGACTCTATGTTCACCGCTTCGTCGGTTCCTGCTCTGTTTCAAATCCTGACTGCAAATCCCAGAGCCTTGGCCAACTTGCTACAAACCCTGTTGTGGTTTAAATATTATATGATTATATAAAATTAACTTTAAATTTAATTCTATTAACCTTACCTTAATTATTAGTGAATAAACATTAATAGGCCACTTGCCTTTCAAAACCAAAATTGGGTTCCTCTTGTGTTGCCAGCCCAAATCCCTAAAGCCCAAACCGATCCTCCTTAAACCCTTACCAGAATAACAGGAGCCGCCTCATTTTATTTTCTTCAATTTCTTCCTTTCGTCAAAAACACAAAACCGCTACTTCCAAACGAGAATCAAGGTGTCCCCTCACTTCACCGTTGACCGGAGCTCCGCCAGTCTCTTCCAAGTCGAATGCCTGGGTCAACTCTTCCTCCACCATAACCCGCGGCGTCCCTGATCCTCCCATCAACTCGCAATCCGCTCAACCAGATACCGCCCCCTACGTCAGTTCGGTTTCTATTTCAAATAGGTTAGCGCCAGATCTCTTTACACTTTTTGTTTTTGCTGTATAATCCTATGTGAATACTTGCGTTGGTCGAGAGTTTAAGGGGGTAGAGGTGTTCGGATGGTTTACTGCAGTTGATTTGCTTCAGGCGTGATTTTGTTTCGGTTTATTTGTCTTGAGTTGAAAAGGGTATGGTTTCAATTGTAGTTTGCTGTCGAGTTTTTCTGAAATGAACAAAGGAGTCCAATATTTATAATGCAAAGAAACTTGGGACGCACGGTTTAGCCTTGTAGACTAGGAAGGTAGCTGAATTGATGGGTCTCCTCATCCCCTTGTTCATAGCCGTATTGAAGAAGATATATAGGGTATCTTTGGAGAGTTGATTTTGATTGAGACTTAGAAAAGAAAGCTCATGCACTGTACAGACAAAGTAAAGTAAGAGGGTAATCAGGTGCATGTGCTTAGGTGTGCGGATGCTAGTGTGTTATAGAGAAAATAGGATAGGCATACTGTTGTAGCAGTAAAGTGTTGCCATTCAATTCTGATGGTGGAAATTTTCTGAAGTCTACATATTTTAATTGATGTAGGAATAGGTAGAAGCACATGGCTATTCTATGGGTGATTTGCACTGGTTCACGTCACTACTGAAGTTGCTAGATTTGGCAAAAATATTGGCACAGAAAGCACTTGGAAGTGAAAGACTGTTCCCCTCTTATCTTGTATATTGTAATTCAGCCAAAATCTTGTACTGCAATATATGCCTGTGAAGGAACTATCTCTATTTTATACTTTTGTTCCTATTTCTTGTTTATTTATCTGCTATCCATTTTTGTTGTTTACGTTAAGTTGTTGGTTTGTTTCTCCCCCTCTTTCTTCTTTTTTTTCCTTCTTTTTTTCCCTTTTGATGTTGATTCACTAAGTTGTTTATATTGTTGCCGAGCACTGTCATTCACATTGTGTTGAGTGTGTTTCCAGCTTTCCAAGTTCAATTTCCGGTGTAAGATTTACAGAAGGAACATATTCCATCTTAGCATCGCAACAAACAAATAAGGCTGAGGTACATATTCCTATAGTATTATCATACAACTGAATAAGCAATGGTGGTTACAAGTAAAATGTTTTATATGATACTGTTCTCTCTCTAGTTCATTTTCATAGAGACGTCAATGGAAGGAAAAACATAATCATGCATTTATGAATCAAAAGTAATTTAGTTAATAATTATACATGTAACTGATAAGACTTCGGTTCACAATAAAATAAAATAAATAAGTAATACAGCGTTGCTCAACACAACATTAAGTAACAATAAGTGTTGCTCCCGTATAGCAGATTGTTTTCCCTCAAAGCAGCTTAAGAGATAGGCGTGCACCATCAATATTTATTTCTTATTTTATTTTCTTTCATTATATATAAATTAATAAGTATATACACTTCCTTACCTGGAAATCTCATTTACATAAAAAAAAACTAAAAAAAATATGGATGACGTAAACAAATTCATGTCCAACGCATATATATATATATACTACTTGTTTATCCTTATTATTATATACAATGGTCCACGTTAAGTGGTCGCATATGTATATACATCCAAGTAGGGTCGGAATATTTATATATATGGCTTATGGAATAATATCGATACATTATTCGAATAAATCCCAAAACCATAAATTTCAAAAAAAAAAAAAAAAATATAATCGTCACATATGTCCGAATGAAAGGTACCCCACTTCAAATTTACTCGATATCGAAGTATAACTCAACATCAAAAGTTCAAGTCAACTGGTATCGAAATTTGTGTCGAAAACGTTATCATTTACTAACGATTTCCATAGCGACTATTTTAAAAATTGAATTGGACATAACTTACAATTTTTACTACGAAATTTCGATTTTTCTCTTTCATTAGAAATTTATAATCAAACAGATTCAAACGTTTCTCGTTTCACGAAATTTCGACATATATCGGATCCTATATCTTCAATTGAAATTCAAATCGAAAATTTCGAACTACCGCGTCGTTTTCGAGCTCGTTTTAATTATATTATAAAATATAACGTTTGAACTCACATTTTAAATAATAAAATCAATAAATATTCCAATGAAAATAATAAAAAAAAAAGTTTAAAAATTCGAATTAAAATGGCCAAAAATCCGGGTTGTTACACTGGTCATTAAGCTTAGAGAAAACAACCAATTCAAACGTTTCTTATTTCACAGAAATACGACTTATATTGGATTCTGTATATTCAATTGAAGTTCAAAACTCAATATTACGAACTACCACGCGTTACGAGCTCGATTTATAATTATAGATAAATTAAATGTTTAGACTTCGTTAAATAACGAATTATATATTTTAAATCCATTTAAAAATTCCAAATCAATATTTAATACAATAAAATAAACTGAATATCTGGCTACGAAAAACATGGGGCGTTACATTCCTTCCCCCTTAAAAAAATTTCGTCCCCAAAATTACTAAGGTAGAAGAAACGCTATAAAACCGTTATCTTTTCAAATTCCAATTTATTTCAAATCGAAAACAAATTCTCTATTGTAAATAAAACTTTTCAAAAGAATTGAAAAAAATTTAACACATTAAATTCCTGGAAAAATTCCGTAGAATCTCCCTTATATGGAGTGACTTCTGCGATATCGCAGGATCAACAAATATATATACATTGACCTACCTGGTCGGAAAGCAAAATTCAAAAACCAAAATTATACTTTCGCGTAGGCGTACCTCATGCGAGCACTATTGAGCATACTTGCTCAACTTATTTTGATAGACTCGACCAACATCAACCTTAAAGCCTTATGGTGTTTGTACTCAGCTCAGTTCAACATATAAGTGACAATTACATGAAATTCTTCAATAATGTTTCATTGATTAACAAGTATAACCATATAGATTTTAAAAATCGAACATATAACATCATTCAGATGCAAATACAAGGTTGAATCATTTGGTTTCAATTCCTATGTGATTCTATTTCAATTTATTATACTGGAATTCATTCCTTTGGTTTCCAATTCATTCAACTCTTGATTTAGCCATTGATGAATTTATATACAACTAATCTAACACACAATTAACCATCAATCACAACCAACCTGACCAAATCAATTGAAGTTAAATTCAATATAAATGTTTACTTGGTTATCTTCACTTGGGTTTAATATCAGTCGATTTATATCAGACTGATTCCCATTTCGTTAGTAATAATTCAATTCTAAATTCCAAATTCATCTTTATTTAACCAAGTTAAGTTTCAATTCATATTCAATTTGCTAATTTATTTTCAAAATTAGTTTACCTTAATTTAAAAATCCAAATTATGCTTTTTATTACAAATATTATCCAATTTATCTTCAAATTTACTCAACTTATTTTTAAGTCAAATTTTGATTTATTTAAATTTCAAAATAAAATTCTCATTCACAAATTCCATTTGTGATATCTCTTTGGTTTATAATGTAAACCATTTCAAATTTTGGTCCAATCTGGATTCCATTCAAATCAATCAAGCACACCAACATCTAAATAGTTAAACAAATTATTTCTTTTCTATACAAAAATACGATTTGGGAAAAATTATTTCATTTACCCTCTTTACAAAACAATATTGTGTCAGATGCTAGTCCAAAATCAAATCAAACCAATCCAATAACATAATACAAAACATTTTTATATAAAATTTGCAAATACACTCTCATATATACACACACACACACTCAACTCAATCTAGGCTATTACTATCCCCATCCCTATCGAGTTAAGCCATAGAGCCAAGGTTATTACTAAACCTGGCTCTGATACCACTGTAACGACCAGGGGGATTCGACGCCTGAATTCCATCAATAATAGACAAACCCACCTTACTTGCCATAACTCAAGTATCGAAAACACCAAATAGTTAATGAAAGAAAATAGAGGGTGAGATAGGAAAGCAAGAAATATTAGAATAGAAGAAGAAGAATAACACAACAACATCAGAGTCTCACATCGCAGTGGAATAAAATATAATATAGAAATAAAATTTTTTTGAGAGCTTTTAAATAAAACTTACAATTATCAGAGTACATCAACACATCTGGACAGTTATAGTAATCTATCCTCATACAACACACGACAGAATAAATACTAATCAACATCATACGTCTGGACTCCTCCAGCTTATCTTCGGACTTCACAGCATCTGATAACCTGAACCTGCACAATCTGGTCTAACCCAAGCATTTCAAACACCGAATCAGTCTGGTGAACCAGAGTGAGAAAAATCGCTAAGTTTAAAAACATCACCCAACTTGATTTTAAAGTCAAATCATTTCTTTTTGAAATCATAGCTTATTCTGGTATTATATAGTGTCTAAGAAAAAATAAATATTAATCTAGCGGAATGCTTCCATCTCACACTCCACATATATAATATATAATCAAAAAACCCGGGCTCTTATTGGAGATTGGATTTCCAACTAGCAAGGTAAGGGACCACCTTCCGATAGTGTGTCTCTAGAGAGGAATACACCGGGTTCAAAAGAACATCTTGTAACCCAGGATAAACATGACCGGCCACTCATTTCGCTTGAGTGTGTCGAATGTATATCACCAATGGTTTTGTACAACAACTGTTTCCCGAAAAGGGACAGCATCGAAATAGACTAAAGAATGAAATGGATTTGCTCAAGATAGGTGATTATACACCCTACTAGGGTGCGACCGACTTAGCCATTTGACCTACCTGATTTTTATACCATTTCCTAGTTATGGAGGCTTGAGGTTTAACACTACCTTTAGCACAACATATCACCATTCACTTTGAATGTCACATCGTCAGATCCGCCAAATCACTAATTGACATCCACAACCATACTCTGGTCATTAAGCTAAGAGAAGGGCCATTCTCCGCCACTAACAGAAATACGTTTGTAAAAATCAACGTACGTGATTCTTAATAAATATTCAGTCAGACATTCGTCCATACAGGTCATCTAGGAATAGTATGAACCAAAGGTACCCTCCTACCACATCCTAAGTATCGCTCTAGAGATCAATTATAACAACCCAGAAAATCAGAACCAATTTAAATTTTTTATTTTGGCTATTTTAATGAATTTATAATATTTAAAATGATTTATTTTAAATAATAACGAATAGAAATTTATTTTGAATAGTATTAGAACGTATAAATTTATTTAAATCAAAATTAGAATATAAATATCTATTTTAATTATAAAAGGAATTGGAAATGGCGCGGTAGTTTGAAAATTCGATTTCAATTTTCAAATGAATGTAAAAGATTCAAAATAAATCGGATTTTAGTAAAACCCGAAATATTTGAATCTATTTGAAAATATCTTTCCAATGAATGTGCAAAATCCAGATTTCATAATGGGAATAAAAAGTTATGTCTAGTTGAAAATTCAGAATAGTCGCTATGGAATTTATATAATATAAAGGGTGCATTTTTAACAGGTTCCTATTAAGTTTCAAAATATAAAAAAAAAACCCGCTGATAAAAAGAATATAAAATACATCCTTGTTTTTGAACTTCTGCTCAAAAAATACCAGATGTACCTTTACGAACTTAAAAAACTATCCAACAATAATACATCATCATTTACTCAGTCAATCGTTCCTTTTATCTCACTGAAAACCCTAATCCCACAATTCTGCAAATCGTTCGATCACTCCAGTTGTCCCCCTCCTACGATCTGACATCGCCGTCGTTTCCTCCTGCAACAGCCGCCACGCCGCCCACCGATGGCTCCACCACCTTTGACAAACCCCAATCGCACAATTCTGCAAAACCCTAGATCAACAAATCGAGTTTAGAATCAAAAGCCGGTGGTTATCATTTTAATCAACATCGTCCTGTTTTGATTCTCTGTCCTCAACATCAAATTACAGGAAATAGCAAAAAAAAAGGTATAAATCTGATTGATTTTTTTCGTATCCGACTATACATACTGTCTTTTGTAATCTGCTTTTTATTCAGTAAATTTGTATGTTTGTAAGCAAGTGTGCATAAAAATTAAATGTTTGGATGCATTTATTCGTAGTAGTTACATGTTGGAATATCAGAATTATACAATTCAGCAGGATAACAATAATATATGCATATATATATACGCAAACATTCTAGATATATCCATAGAAATATACATATATTCTATATTCTGTTTTTCTACATGTTCGATAAAAAGTTGCATACAGATATGCATATATTAAGAATAGATGCATATTTGTTGGCAATTTTTAACATAAATGTTAAATACAGATATTAAAAACATATGCATATTTATACGCATATATCTAGAATATATGCATACTCATACTCAACTTTTCTGAGTACATGCAAACCCAAGTTATCTTCATTCAATTATGAATACTGCTATGCATTTCTTAATAATTATTCCATGCTTTTATGCAAATTTGTTTGAAAAAATGGTTTCATTTGCAAAAAAAAAAATCCGTCCTATTTTTTTTTTTTAAATTTGAAACATTGGTGAAAGACTGCATTAATAAAAATCCCAGAATTGTAAAATTGTTGAATTTATTTAGGCAGAAATGTGTGTTGATGATGTGATTTTTATCATGAATGTTGAATAAATATTTGATTTGGATGAGTATATAAAGAAATTATGAATGAAAATATGGATTTATTTAGAGTTGTCGCATGCTAGTGTGCAACTATCAGCAAATTCATGCATAAATGTATGCATTTAATCACAATTGTTGCATGTAATTGTGCAACTATTAACTGAGTGCTCAATAATTATATGCATTTATCCAAAACTATGACATGCAATTGTGATTTTATTACGTAATTGTTGCATAATTATATGCATTTAATTAGCAATATTGCATACAGTACTGAAACTATCAATACATTATTGCATATTTATATGAGTTTTAGCAGAATTGTTTCATGCAAATGTGCAACTATCATATGAACGTTGCATAAATGTATCCATTTAATTAGAAATATTTGCAAGAGATTTGGACCTTGGTACGTAAAATAAAAAATGTTTTAATGCAATTTGGTATGTAATATTTCTATGCATGTTTTTATACTAAATAAAATAATTCTAACAAATTGACAATTCTTTTACAATTTCTGCAGCGTCAATTGTGAAATGTTTGTACTAAATAAAATGAAACAGAGAAATGGTGACAAACAAGTCGACAAAGATGATGAAATTTACAAGCCTAATTATGTGAATCTTCAACGAGCTGTGCTTGCTGCTCAAATTCTGAGATGCAAATTTTACAGTTGGACTGTAGATGATGACCTCCACATGCGTTCCTGCTATCAGACGAAAACATACCTTCTGAATAAAATTATCAAAAATGGTGTTTAGATTTCTGTACAAATATATTAGCCGATTTTCTGTATTCGAACTACTATGACATAATTATGTATTTTCTGTACTTAATTACTGTAGAATTATATGTACTGAATTTATTTCTTCTATCTTTAAACGATATTATGAATTGTTGCTTTCTTGTATACAGTTATTCATAATACTTGCATGGTTAAATGCAAACATTGTTATATGTTAAGCATATGTGAGTTGACAAAATATTCATGATAATTTCAAGATAAAAAAAGGGAATTAAACTTCAAAGCTGATAGAGGAGATGCATACACGCTAAACATTTGAATACTTGCATGCACATAATAAGAATAATTGCATACTTGTATGCAACATTTGAGAATACTCATATATATTAGACAGTTATAAAGATACTTTCGTATCTGTATGTAACTAGTATGAACTGTTTCATACATTTATGCAGCAATGCAAAATAGAAGAAAAAGATATTGCAAATATTCAGCATAATTGCATACATGTATGCAACTATACTGAATAACTGCATATACATAGGCCTAAAAAAATAACTGTAAAAATCACAGAATTTAACATTAAAATACTGAACTAAATTTAAACCAGAATGTAAATGCTCATAACACTATGCAGTATAACATTGTTGAAATTTTTTTTACAAAAAATCATCTAATTGTCTTTTGAAGAGCACGTCTTTTTCTATGATCATATTTCAGAAAGTTTTTGAGTTGCTGACAATAACAAATCCAGTTGTCTTCATCTTCCCAAACACAATAGCAAATGCTACATGGAAAGAACCTATAAAAAAATAAATAAAAAATATTAAAAGAATAAAATAAACTACATAAACAAATAGTATAAAAAAGAACTAAAACTGGAACAAATAATTAATATACTACAACGCAAATTTGCAGTAAAATCATATTCATACATACAATTATGTTTTATTTTTCAATATCTAATCAAATTTGCACTCAGGCATTCAAAATTCAATAAATATTTGCATACATGAATGCACATAACTATGACAGTTGAAAACAATCTGTACAGACATAATAATGTCATTTAAGTATGCATGTATCCAGATTAAATGCATACCATTATGCATTTAATTCAACATTCTGAACAATTGTATGCATTTGTTTACAATTTGTGAATTGTTGCATGCTATATAGACCAAAATATGCATAATTAATACAAAAGAATATTATACTCTTCAGATTAAATTCATGAACACATGCAAATACTCTGAAAAATGGCATACATGTATGATCAAAAACACAATAATTGATGTTATAAGTGAAAAATAAATTGTAACACAACAAACCTTCAATTCCATTTTTTCCAGTAGTAGTTATTAAACATCCTTATCCATATCTATCATTACCAAACATCAACAGCACCAGTACACCATTATCAGTAGGAAAACTATTATACGAAGCAAAGAATAAACATTAATAAACAAAATCTTTAGTAATCAAATAACATTAGACAAAAATTTACAAAAAATAAAAATATTAACAATATGTGCATATGTTAAATATTAACAAATTATGCATATTTTTATGCAAATATTAACAAATATTAACAAATTATGCAAATATTAATTATTTTTTTACAATAGTTGCATATTTTTATGCAAATATTAACAAATTATGCATATTTATATACACGTATTCAGAATATAAGAACAAATGTATTGCCAAACTAAATAAATAAATCTGTACGGTCTGTAATAACATTAAAACTATATACAATATTGTCAATCGACAAGTCTATACAATTAAATAAGATCAGATTAATCAATTAACAAAGATCAAGCAAAAAATGATGCCTGTAGAAAAAAATATAACTTACCTTGAATAATAAACATTTGTTATATAAATCAAGGATAAATGTAATTAAATCGCTGAAAGAATTCCGAGCACCGTAGATTTTAGATCAACGGAATGCAAAAATTGGGAACGAAGGAGGCACCGCCATGACACAGAAGTATATGATTCTGGAAAAAATAAAACCCTAATACGTATTTCGAATTACATAAATGACGGCATGAATTAAGTGAAAAGGGCAGTTCTATAAAAAAACAAGCCGCTATTTGAAAATAAGGATGAAATTTATATGTTTCTAAAGAGGAGAATGTGAGTCTAATTAAGTTTAGTTTTAAGGATGTGAGCATGATTTTCACTAATATAAAGCCCTTAAAAATAGTGATTTTGTAAATGACCTCCGTTTTCGATGAAACCACTTTTGTTGGATCCGGAATGTCAAATTATTGCTAGATTCCAATTTTCATAATTTTTGGAACTAATATGTGAGTGTGGTGAATTTAAATGTGTTTGGTCAGTTCAGTTTGAATTTAATCGACTGAAAAATGGTCATTTTTCAAACGGTCTCCAAATTCGACGAAATTAGTTTTATCAGGACCGTATCGTCAAAACATAGCTAGATTTATATTTCTGGAATTTTTGGAGTTAGTATGTGGCCCCGGTAAATTAAAATGTACGTTCAAATTAAATATATATTGATTTATATTTTAATTTAAATGGAAACTGACTGAAACAGTCGAATCACTTGCTGTACATATCCCATTGTGTTCGGAATGGGTGTGATTAGCTAGGGACGATAATCGTTGGGTTCAATTTGGAGTTCGATCGGAAAAGCAGCTTCTTAGAGAAATAAAAATAATTAAAAATACAATTATATATATAAAAACCCCCCTTTTGTCTCGTGCAGTCCAAAATCCCGTCTCCCCCAATCGAGAAAAACCCGAACCCATTTCCTCGTTGCCCCTTTCTTCAGCGGTGCCGTCACGAGCTTTCCCCCCTTCGGCCGTCGAGCGCCACCCCCTTTCCCCTTCCTCCTCCTCCCCGTCACCTTCTCATCCCCTCTCTTCTTCTAAACCCGAACGCAACTAAAAACCCACACCTCCGGCCACGCTGGGCACACCACCGACCCATCTCCGACTGCCGCACCACCTATGGACCACCCTCTCAGCCCTGCACACCTCCCCACCACCCAAATCCGATGTAAAATTCCCTCCTGTGACAAAGATTCGATTTTTACAAGCAAAAATGCGAGTTTTTGTAATATTGATTTTTATTTTCAGTTTTATATATATGTAGCTATAATAAAAATTGTATTTTATACATATGAATAGCATTGGAAGAAAATATGATTTTTATTTATAGAATAGCATTTTAAATATGTGATTTTTATGTATGTAGTAGCAACAAAAAAATGTGATTTTTATGAATATGGTAGCAAAGTAAAACTGTGATTTTTAATTATAAATATCGTTTATTAAAAAAAGATTTTATTAACATGAAGATATGATTTTTAAATATAGAAAAGATATGATTTTTATTATAGAAAAGATTTTATTTTTATATAGGAATCATGTGAATAAAAATTAGATTTTTATATAGAGCACATGGTGATTTTAATACGAATAGAATAATAATAAAAAATTGATTATTCTTGTTTGAATGGCATTATAAAAATATAATGTTTGGAGTTATAAAAAATATAATTTTTAGTGATGTAAAAAAATGATTTGTATTATATGAACATCGTTAGAAAAATATGATTTTTATAATATATATAGCAATATAAAAATGTGATCTTATATATATAGCGATATAAAAATGCGATTTTTAATGTATTAACATCATATTAAAAATGTGGTTTTTACTATGAACAGCGTGAAAAAGGATTGCATTGACATTACGAGAAAATCCGAACTGTTCAGAAATTCAGAAATAAAAATAGAGGAGGGGATCCCAAAGGTGAGAACTTCTCTCTCTAATTTGTTTTCTAGTTAAATATATATACTAGGATGCAGACAGTGTTTAATAGCACCTTACACCTTTGTTTGAAACCATGGTTGTTTGCTTTGATTGTTTTGGTTGTTTGAATTTGGTTTGAGATGTGAAATGAATAGATTGGAATTGGTATGTATATGGCGCGAGCCATTATTAGGCGAGGGACAGGGCTAGATCTTATTCCGGTTCTAGTATCGCGCCGTTATGCTGCCAAATTTTTCTAAAAATGTTAGAACAATAAAATTATTATTTTTATTGTATAAGTGAATTGTATAAAATATTCATGTGTTTAAATAAATATTTTATAGTTAAAAATATAATTTTTAACGTGTATATGAATAAAATAAATATTCATCCACAAATCGGATGATTTGTTTATGTACACACATTTGACTGATATTGATTGGGACGATATATTTTACACATCGCCCAACTGCACAAATAATAATCAGTGTTTGTTGTTTGGAAATCCCACACAGGTATTGGGATGATATTGGACATACACTAATCCCAATATTCAGTGGTATGTCAATCGATGGGTTGACAGACTATTGTAAGCGTTATTTATTTATATTTAACGCTTATGCAGTTGCGTAATGCACTCTGGATGATGGTTGACTGTGTTTGATTATTGTTGTGTATATGTATGTATGAAATTCATATAAATAAAATTATATGGTAATTGACTGTGTCTGATTCCAACTCGGAAAGAACGAATATTTTAAATTAAAAAATATTTTAAAATGATGAGTAATAAATATTTTAAAAATAACTAATATTTTAAATTAATATTCAGTAATGGATCAAAATATAATTTTGATGTCCGATTTGGGATGGGCACGAAAATATTTAAGTATATAAAGCCGTGTTGATTAGATTAACGCCATTTTGACACGAATGGTATTTATATCGATTTTATTCATTTTTATAATGAATATCGAAAAGGAAGTGATTTCAAAATCAAATGTTTTGAAAATATTATCATTTATATAATTAATGATATGGAATATTCAATTTTGATTTAAAATTGAATATGAAGTTGAAATCGTTTTGAAACCGAATTTAAAACGATTTATAAAATACATTTTAAATGAAAATCGACGAAATATATATAATATATATAATATATATATTTAATGGCCGTAATAGAACGCGCTGTGCCGTAGCAGTTCGCGAATTTCGACCACTGGCTTCGAATTGACATTCCGTTATATCCGACCGTCAAATTCTCCTAAAACCGGAACCGTTGGGTTCGTATCGAAATGAGCTTTCCAAGAATAAAAGGAATTTGAAATCTAACAGTTGGATTTGGAATTATGTCCAAATAAAATTTGGAAAGGCCGCTGTAATTGCAGTTCGATGACCGTTTATGGAAATCGACTGTACAGGCCTTGATAAAATTATTAAAAATATTGATAATTTGTGTAAAATCATAGTAAATGATTTGGATAGAATTGGAATGAAAAATTCCACGTTTATAAAGATAAAAATATTTTTTATCAGAATGAACTAGTTATGAACTAGAATTATAACCCAATATTTTTAAATAAATAAATTGGATTTGAAATGGTTTTAAAAATAACCAGAATTTCCAATATATGAATTGGAACGGATTTGAATCGAAATTATCTTCGGAATATTTCGATATTGGATTCCGTGAATATACGGATATTATGGAGGAATTTGGAAGATATATATATCGTTATTCCCAATACGATATTTATTGGTTTCAGAATTTGATATTGAATACAAGTCGATATAATTTCTATTCAGAGCCTTGTATTTAATATTTAATTGGATTTTGGGTTTGTCGTGATTGGTATCTTCAATAACACTATTCTTTAACCCCGTGTGAAAAGAATAAATCTTTTAATTATGATTATTAGAGTTTCTAGTTAATTAACATTTAATTGGGATTAAAATGGAACGTGAATTAGGTTTATTGTGAACTGTGTTTTTTAACGACATACGTTCTTTAACCCTATCTACAATAAAATGTGATTTGGAATATATAAATCTTTTATTAAGATTTAATGGGAGTTTCCAAAGTAAAGTTTCCCAATTAATTAATATTCAATTGGAATTGAATGGAATTCGATTTGGTAATAATTGAAGTGAGCTTCTCTGGAGTAAGACTGTTAATATATATGGAATTTAAAAGGCTTTGTCGTTATTCCATTTATATTTTCGGTCGGATACGGAAATTGATATCGATTATATATTGATCTGTTTTTCGTGAAAATTCCATCACTAATGGAATAGGATTTTGGGTTTATCGTGAACTGCGTTTTAAATGACATTAATTCTATAACCCAGTTAAAGATAAGATTTATTTCTTAACTTTGAATAATCATTAAGTAATGATTTTTTATATTAAAACTGAACTAGAGTTTTAATGAATCTTTAATTAGATTGGAATGAGAATGAGATAAATAAATTTTCAAATTCCTGAAATGATCGTGAATGGAGTAGCACTAGTTTTGCTTCAAGTGATAGTTAGATCTTTAATTAGATTTGAATGAGAAATGGTAATTAATTTTTACCAATCACACAGTGGTGTTAGATATGGAGTATCACCAGTTTTTCTCCATGGGATGAATAGGTTGGGACTGGAATAAAACAAATGATTACTTCGGTAAGGTGCGCTAATCCCGACTAGTTTGGATAAACCTTATTTTGGTTTGAATTGATATCCAAAGGAAGATTTAAGAATAAATTTAAAAGAATTTATCTTTGATAAAATTAATGGAAACCTTCCCCTAGAGATATGAATATTTGAATAAATGAATATTATGGATTGGAATGAGGCGTATGTTGTGTTTTTGTAGCACTTGATTATAACATGCGTGAGTTATTCAGAAAGACCAGGTTTACACCCATTCTGAATAACTAATTCGACGTTATGCCGACGATGAAGACGGTGGTTAAATACCGGAGGTCTTTACATCGTTTGGATGATTACTGATGTCTTGATTGGGTTATACACCCAAGACGAGGTAATAAGTGGTGATCGTCCAAACGTACTTGGTGATTGATCGGATATGCAAGTATCTCTCTCTTGTATTGGACATATGGTACAAGGAATAAGGTGCCTCTGGTTTCGTTTAGACCCAGAACGAACTTGTAAATGGATGTGTGTCTGACATTGGATTTTATTCTGTGTTGATTGATTTCTATTAAATATATATCAGTTTGGCAGCAGAGAATTTATTCTCTTGCTTAACGCCCTTCTCTGAGACGTACAAGCTCTGAGATTATATATCGATAGACATCAGTCGCATGGCATGAATTGCCTATGTAGCATGCTGAGATGCAAATGATCAAGGCTTCTACTGAAAAGCAGTGTCTTGTGGTTGATGATCAAAGCACGACCTTAAAGGGCATTGCTTTGTGTATAACGTTAACTCGTGAGCCTCACACCCCGGTGTGAACCAGAAACGGGAGGGACCTCAAGGAGGACATGCGTTTCTTTCTTGCTAGGAGTGGTGTCATGGTATGGAGCCCAAACATTTTACTTATATGAATGATGGATAGCGAGGCGCCTCGGTTATTTTGGTCGCTACAGGGCCGATGGATGATATGGTCGACATACTGACCAGACTTACGCCCCATAGGGCGGGAAGACGCATGTTCAGGGATTTTTAATCCAGTTAAAATGCGGACCAGCCCTGACGATCTGGGTGTAGGTTCAGCTGAGACCTGAGGCTCGGGCTAGAGAGTCTCGAATTGGCACAGGATGATCCCTTTGCCTTGGTTCACAGATGGAATCCAATTTCCAATACGAAATTTCGGATTTGATTATAGAGCCTAGTATTGGCAACATGATATATGGTACCCATGTCGTCTATGATTGATACATTTATATTTGAAGATGTTTTATACGCTATGCACTTATAATAGTATCAAATGATTTGTTTTAAACGTACCAAGCATGTTTGGCTATTATAAGGGAAAACCCTATCCTCCGGCTTGTGTTGCATTATGGGATGGGACCTGGGTCTTATAATAACTTCATTTTTCCAAAAAGCACTGCGCTATTTGTTTTATGCACTGGTATTCTTGGGAGCAAACCCGTTCCGTGTTATACGGCGTGGTCACTTGATTTACTTTATTTTTAAAGTAAAGATTTAATATCTGTTTTAATTCTCACACCAGTCATATGACTGACCTGGAGTTTATTGTTTTAACCTAAACTCTGGGTGCCCCTATTTTCCACATGGGCAGCTAGTAGTTGGGTTTTGCAGATTTATTCTTATAGGATCCTGCTTTACAGCTGGAGCAATATACGGAAAGCTCTGTGTCCGTGTATTTCTTTCAATTGTGTTATGTATTGATTTTTCCGCTATTTTGTAATTTGAATCTCTGATATTTTTCAAATATGTAATATTTATTCATACTCTGTTATATTCTTGTTGTCGTGTTCTCAACTCAATCTGGGCTTTCCCGTAAGGGCGAGTTTGGGTCGTTTCGTCGTGGTATCAGAGCTTTGGTTTACAGAGCTCAAGAACAAAACACATTAGAACCGGACGAAGGAATTCATCAGAGATTGGATGAGTAATATCCAATGAGAATGACTCGTTAGAGATGGGATCATTAGTATCCTAGAATGAGTTTAAAGAGTGTTATTTTTAAAATAAATACAATTTATATTTTGAAAATTAAATCTAATTATACGTATTTGACTAGTTTATATTGAATTTGGACAATCGAGTATATAAAGATTTTGCATATACGCCTTTTAAACGTATATTCGAAGTTTTAATATACTGGATAGATATAGAATCACACTCTACTCGCCCGGAGATGATACTGATGATTACTAGTATCATCAGAGTTTATGTTCGAGTGTCGAAAGTGAGATATCTATATATTTCTAATTGACTGGTATGAGAACCAAAACTAGATAGGATTTATTGTTTGTGATTTGGCATCAAAAACATGATTTTTGAGTATATAAAAATCATGAATTTGAAAAGATAATCAACTAATTGATTGCTGGTTGTGTTGTTTGATTATTATTCTAATTAATAAAAATATATTGGAACCATAAAACCAATAAGAGAAATGATGGTAAATTTAGCCAAATCGAATCAAAATTTTGAACTGAACAGGAAATTTGATTGAAATTGCATGCATGTGTATATATATGTGTGAACAGATCATAGCATGGAAGCTAAGAAGAGGAATAAAATTGTATGCCCGACAAATAGGTACATGTTTACTATTTTCTTGGGTTTGGATGATTTTATGAGCAAGTTGGCTAGCCGCTTGGCTTTTTCTTTTTCTTTTTGGATGATGAGGGTTCTGTACGGCTAGTTGCGATTTTAAATGTCTCCCCGTACAAAGGAGGTTATGGAGAAATTTTTCGAAAATTTAGGGTGTTAGCCAAATTTTTGAAAAATTAGAAATTCTTAGAAACTGAAAAGTTGAAGAATGAACGCCATGATGAAAGTTGAGTTGGTTAGTTAAACAACTTTCAGCTCCGTTCATTTTCGAGGACGAAAAGATTTTAAGTGGGGGAGATTGTAACAACCCGGAAAATCAGAACTAATTTAATTTTTTTATTTTGGCTATTTTAATGAATTTTGAATATTTAAAATGATTTATTTTAAATAATAAAAACTAGAAATTTATTTTGAATAGAATTAGAACGTATAAATTTATTCAAATCAAAGTTAAAATATAAATATTTATTTTAATTATAAAAGGAATTGGAAATGGCGCGGTAGTTTGAAAATTCGATTTCAAATTTCAAATGAATGTACAGGATTCAAAATAAGCCCGATTTCAGTAAAACCAAAAATATTTGAAGCTATTTAAAAATATCTTTCCAACGAATGTGAAAAATCCAGATTTCATAACGGGAATAAAAAGTTATGTCTAGTTGAAAATTCAGAATATTCGCTATAATATAAAGCCCTTAAAAATAGCGATTTTGTAAACGATCTCTGTTTTCGACGAAACTACTTTTGTTGGATCCAGAATGACAAATTATTACTAGATTCCAATTTTCATAATTTTTGGAACTAATATGTGAGTGTGGTGAGTTTAAACGTGTTGGTCAATTCAGTTTGAATTTAATCGACTTAAAAATGACCGTTTTTCAAACGGTCTCCAAATTCGACAAAATTATATTTATCAGGACAGTATCATCAAAATATAGCTAGATTTATTTTTCTGTAATTTTTGGAGTCAGTATCTGGCCCCGGTAAATTAAAATGTACGTTCAAATTTAATATATATTGATTTATATTTTAATATAAACGGAAACTGATCGAAACTGTCGAATCATCTTGCGAGACATATCCCATTGTGTTCGGAACGGGAGTAATTAGCTAGGGACGACCGTCGTTGGGTTCGATTTGGAGTCCAATCGGGAAAGAAACTTTTTGGGAAATAAAAATAATTAAAAATATAGTTATATATATAAAAGCCCCCCTTTTGTCTTGTTCAGTCCAAAATCCCATTTCCCCCAATCGAGAAAAACCCGATCACCTTTCCCTATTGCCCCTTTCCTTCAATGGCGCCGCCAGCGGCGAGCTTTCCCCTCCCCCCTTGGCCGTCGAGCGCCACCCTATTTCCCTTTTCCTCCTCCTCCCCGTCACCTTCTCCTTCCCTTTCTTCTTCTAAACCCGAACGCAATTCAAAACCCACACCTCCAACCACACTGGTCCCACCACCGATCCATCACCGTCTGCCGCACCACCTATCGGCCACCCCCTCAGCCCTGCGCGCCTCCCCATCACCCAAATCCGATGTGAAACCCCCTCCAGCGACAAAGATTCAATTTTTACAAGCAAAAATGTGAGTTTTTATAATACTGATTTTTATTTTCAGTTATATATATATATGTAGCTATAATAAAAATCGTATTTTTATACATATGAATAACATAGGAAGAAAATATGATTTTTATTTATAGAATAACATTTTAAATATGTGATTTTTATGTATGTAGTAGCAACATAAAAATGTGATTTTATGAATATGGTAGCAAAGTAAAAAATGCGATTTTTAATTATAAATTTTGTTTATAAAAATATGATTTTATTAACATGAAGGTATGATTTTTAAATATAGAAAAGATATGTTTTTTATTATAGAAAAGATTGGATTATTATATAGGAATCATGTGAATAAATATTAGATTTTTATATACAGTACATGGTGATTTTTATATGAAAAGAATAATAAAAAAATTGATTTTTATTGTTTGAATGGCATTATAAAAATATAATGTTTAAAGTTATAAAAATATAATTTTTAGTGATGTAAAAAAATGATTTTTATTATATGAACATCGTTAGAAAAATATGATTTTTATAATATAAATAGCGATATAAAAATGTGATCTTATGTACATATGTATATATATAGCGATATAAAAATGCGATTTTTAATGTATTAACATCATATTAAAAATTTGGTTTTTACTATGAACAACGTGAAAAAGGATTGCGTTGACATTGCGAGAAAGTCCAAACTGTTCAGAAATTCAGAAATAAAACTGGAGGAGTCGATCCCAAAGGTGAGAACTTCTCTCTCTAATTTATTTTCTAGTTAAATATATATACTAGGATGCAGACTTTGTTTAATAGCACCTGACACCTTTGTTTGAACCATGGTTGTTTGGTTGTTTGTTTTGATTGTTTTGGTTGTTTGAATTTGGTTTGGGAAGTGAAATGAATTGATTAGAATTGGTATGTATATGGCGCGAGCCATTATTAGGTGAGGGATAAGGCTAGACCTTATTCCAGTTCTAGTATCGCGCTGTTATGCTGCCAAAATTTTCTAAAAATTTTAGAACAATAAAAATATTATTTTTATTGTATAAGTGAACTGTATAAAATATTCATGTGTTGAAATAAATATTTTATAGTTAAAAATATAATTTTTAATGTGTATATGAATAAAACCAATATTCATTTACAAATGGACGATTTGTTTATGAACACACATTTGACTGATATTGACTGGGATGATATATTTTATACATCGCCCAACTGCACAAAAAATAATCAATGTTTGTTGTTTGAAAACCCCACAAGAGTATTGGGATGATATTGGACGTACACTAATCCCAATATTTAGTTTTATGTCAATGGATGGATTGACAGACTGTTGTAAGCATTAATTATTTATATTTAACGCTCTGTATGATGGTTGACTGTGTTTGATTATTGTTGTGTACATGTGTGTATGAAATCCATATAAATAAAATTATATGTTAATTGACTGTGTCTGATTCCAATTTGAAAAGAACGAATATTTTAAATTAATGAATATTTTAAAATGACGAGTAATGAATATTTTAAAAATAACTAATATTTTATAATAATATTCCGTAATGGATCAAAATATGATTTTGATGTCCGATTTGGGATAGGCACGAAAATATTTAAATATATAAGGCCATGTTGATTAGATTAACGCCATTTTAACGTGAACGATATTTATATCGATTTTATTCATTTTTATAATGAATATCGAAAAGGAAGTAATCTCAAAATCTAATATTTTGAAAATATTATCATTTATAAGTTAATGATATAGAATATTCAATTTTGATTTAAAACTGAATATGAAGTTGAAATCGTTTTCAAACCAAATTTAAATTGATTTATAAAATAAGTTTTAAATGAAAATCGACGAAATATATATACTATATATATTATATATATTTAATGGCCTGAAT
Source organism: Allium sativum (assembly GCA_030737875.1). Taxonomy (NCBI): domain Eukaryota; kingdom Viridiplantae; phylum Streptophyta; class Magnoliopsida; order Asparagales; family Amaryllidaceae; genus Allium; species Allium sativum. Next base: position 769,264,505 of record CM060926.1, read on the forward strand.
AGAACGCGTGCGGCAGTTCGCAAATTTCGACCATTGACTTCGAATTGACATTACGGGAGATCCGACCGTCAGATTATCCTAAAACCGAAAACGTTGGGTCGTATCAAAAAGAGCTTTCCAACGAATATAATGAATTTGAAATCTAACGGTTGGATTTGGAATTATGTCCAAATCAAATTTGGGAAAGGCCACTGTAAGTGCAGTTCAATGACCGTTTATGGAAATCGACTGTACAGGCCTTGATAAAATTATTAAAAATATTGATAATTTGTGTAAAATCATAATAAATGATTTGCAAAGAATTGGGATGAATTTACAGATAAAAATATATTTTTATCAAAATGAACTAGTTATGAACTAGAATTGTAATCCAATATTTTTAAATAAATATATTGTGTTTGAAATGGTTTTAAAAATAACTAGAATTTCCAATATATGAATTAGAATGGATTTGAATCGAAATTATCTTCGGAATATTTCGATATTGGATTCCATGAATATACAGATATTGTGGAGGAATTTGGAAGATATATATATTGTTATTCCCAATAGAATATTTGTTGGTTTCAAAATCTGATATTAAATATACGCCGATATAATTTCTATTCAGAGCCTTGCATTTAATATTGAATTGGATTTTGGGTTTGTCGTGAATGGTGTCTTCAATAACACTGTTCTTAAACCCCGTGTGAAAAGAATAAATCTTTTAATTAGTATTATTAGAGTTTCCAATTAATTAACATTTAATTGGAATTAAAATGGAACGTGAATTGGGTTTATTGTTAACTGTGTTTTTAACAACATTCGTTCTTTAACCCGATCTACAGTAAAATGTGATTTGGAATATAAAAATCTTTTATTAAGATTTAATGGGATTTTCCAAAGTAAAGTTTTCCAATTAATTAATATTTAATTGGAATTGAATGGAATTCGATTTGGTAATAATCGAAGTGAGCTTCTGTGGAGGAAGACTGTTAATATATATGGAATTTAAAAAGCTTTACCGTTATTCCATTTATATTATTGGTTGGATACGAAAATTGATATCGATTATATATTGATCTGTTTCCCGTGAAAATTCCATAACTAATGGAATGGGATTTCGGGTTTATCGTGAACTGTGTTTTAAATGACATTAGTTCTTTAGCGCAGTTAAAGATAAGATTAATTTCTTAACTTTGAATAATCATTAAGTAATGATTTTTGAGATTAAAACTAAATTATTGTTTTAATGAATCTTTAATTAGATTGGAATGGGAACGAGATAAATAAATTTATCGAATTCATGAAATGATCAAGAATGGAGTTTACCAGTTTTTCTCCAAGCGATAGTTAAATCTTTAATTAGATTTAAACAAGAAATGGTAATTAATTTTTACCGATAACACAGTGGTGTTAGATATGGAGTATCACCATTTTTTTCCGTGGGATGAATAAGTTGGGATTGGGAAATAAAACAAATGATTACTTCGGTAAGGTACGCTAATCCCGACTTGTTTGGATAAACCATAATTTGGTTTGAATTGATATCCAAAGGAAGATTAAAGAATAAATTTAAAAGAATTTATCTTTGATAAAATTAATGGGAACCTTTCCCTAAAGATATGATTATTTGAATAAAAGAATATTATGGATTGGAATGAGGCGCATGTTGTGTTTTTATAGCACTTGATTATAATATGCGCGAGTTATTTGGAAAGATCTAGTTTATACCCATTCTGAATAACCGATTCGACGATATGTCGAGATGAAGACGGCGGTTGAAGACCGTAGTCTTCACATCGTTTGGATGATTACTAATGTCTTGATTGGGCTGTACACCCAAGACGAGGTAGTAAGTGGTAATCATCCAAATGTACTTGGAGATCGACCGGATATGCGAGGACCTCTCTCCTGTATTGGATATATGGGACGAGGAATAAGGTGCCTCCAGTTTCGTTCAGACCCAGAACGAACTTGTAAATGGATGTGTGTCTGACATTGGATTTTATTCTATGTTGATTGATTTCTATTAAATATATATCTGTTTGGCGGCGGAGAATTTATTATCTTGCTTAACGCCCTTCTCTGAGACATACGAGCTTAGAGGTTATATATCGATAGACATCAGTCATATGGCGTGAATTGTCTGTGTGGCATGCTGAGATGCAAATAATCAAGGCTTATGTTGAAAAGCAGAGTCTTGTGGTTGATGATCAAAACACGACTTTAAAGGGCATAGCTTTGTGTATAGCGTTAGTTCACGAGCCTCACACCCCGGTGCGAACCACAAACGGGAGGGACCTCAGGGAGGACATGCGTTTCTTTCTAGTTAGGAGTGGTGTCATGGTATGGAGCCCAGACATTTTACTTATGTGGATGACGGATAGCGAGGCACCTCAGTTACATCGGTCATTACGGGGCCGATGGATGATATGGTCGACATACTGACTAGACTTACACCCCCATAAGGTGGGGAGACGCATGTTTAGGGATTTTTAATCCACTTAAAATGTGGACCGGCCCTGACGATCCGGGTGCAGTTGTGGCTGAGACCTGAGGCTCGGGCTAGAGAGTCTCGAAATTGCACAGGATGATCCCTTTGCTTTGGTTCACAGATGGAATCCGATTTCCAATACGACATTTCAGTTTTGATTGTAGAGCCTAGTATTGCGACATGATATATGGTACCCATATCGTCTATGATTGATACATTTGTATTTGAAGTTGTTTTATGCACTATGCACTTATATTAGTATCAAATGATTTGTTTTGAACGTACCAAGCATATTTGGGTATTATAAGGGAAAACCCTATCCTCCGGCTTGCGTTGCATTGTGTGATGGGACCTGGGTCTTATAATAGTTTCATTTTTCCAAAAAGCATTATGCTGTTTTTTTATGCACTGGTATTCTTGCGAGGAAACCCGTTCCGTGTTATATGGCGTGGTCCCTTGATTTACTTTATTTTTAAATAAAGATTTAATGACTGTTTTAGTACTCACACCAGTCACATGACTGACCTGAAGTTTATTGTTTTAACCTAAACTCTGGGTGCTCCTATTTTCCACATAGGCAGCTAGTAGTTGGGTTTTGCGGATTTATTCTTATAGGATCCTGGTTTACAGCTGGAGCTATATACAGAAAGCTCTGTATCCTTGTATTTCTTTCAGTTGTATTATGTATTGATTTTTCCGCTGCTTTGTAATTTGAATCTCTGATATTTATTAAATATGTAATACTTATTCATACTCTTTTATATTCTTATACTCTGATGTAAATTGTTGTAATAAGCAATGTAATGTTCTTCTGTTTGTGTTCTGATTTGTCATGTTCTCAACACAATCCGGGCTTTCCGATAAGGGCGAGTTTGGGTCATTTCATCAATAACGAGTAGTCCTTGCAAATCCGTAGATTTCAACCACGATTGAACCCCAGTATATCTCCGGGTCGAATCAGAGATTTTAAATGGTTATTCCATTTTATGAAGATCTATGGTCTTCGATTTCTTCGTCTCCATCAGCATCTGATATCTTCAACATTTTCGTATTTGCTGGTCGGAATGGTATTCGAATATAAATTCGATCCCGGTCTTTCCGTACCAACAATCGTATTGGCCAGATTTTATAATCAGTTATTAGCTATCAAATAAACAACCATTCAATCATAAAATAAAAATATATTTACTGGTTCAGTACTCAGCATCATTTGGCTTATTTAATTATAAATACTCGTTCAATAAATCTCAAAATATTTTAATAATTAGAATATAGTTTTTTCACTTTTTATTTCCTTTATATTGGAAACATCATTATACACCTATATGCCCATTCTCAAGTCTTTTCATCTCCGTTACTTGGAAATCTCCATACATATTATCAAATCTTTATACTTCAACACTTAATAGTCCCTGACCGTAAATCGGTAAGCGAACAATTCCCTAAGTATCAACCCCGAAGACCGAAATCAACATCAGATTAATATTCAGAAAATCACTCAACTCGACCAATCCCAGTTAGGTTCCAATTCTTATCTTAACTCCTTGTCAACCCATACTATTTTGTTCTAATTCATTTGACCATTTTTCACTTTGAAAATATTATTTTAATTCTTTTCATTTTACTTAATCTCGTTATTAAGTCTCACTTATTTAAAATCGACGTTTTAACTCCATGTCTCTTTTATAAATCTTATTTATAAACTCAGGTTCAACATAAACCCTTTATATCTCGATTTCTTTTTACTTAATTTAAATATTAAGTAAACATTTCATTTAAGCTATCGTATTCGCTTAAAAATCCTTTTATAACTTCATTCCCAAAAATTCGGGTTTTAAACATGTACTCGATTATAAACTCTTTCACATTTTAAATATATTTCATTATACTCTCGATTACTTAAATCATTTTCCATAAAAGTAATCCCTAAATCCTGAATAATAATTTAGTTCAACATCAACTATTGTAAAATTAGTTAACTGCTTTATTAACTCAAATAAATAATAAATTTCCTTTTTAAAGTCTTATAAAATTAAACAACTATTTGTTAAACTATTCCACTTGATTAATTAAAAGTAAATTAATCAAATAACCAATTCCAGTTAAATAATTTGGATTAGTCCATCTCAACCTATGATTATCTCGTTAATCAAATTCCAAATAATTACTACCTTTAAATTAATTAATAATAAAATTAATTTAAATATCCCTAATTAATTGTTCCTTAGAACAATTAATCCGACCATTAACCGTTCGGTTATTTTCTACTTATCTGCTTAGAAAATCTTATTAACATAATAATTTGTGTTATAAAATCATTTAATAATTAACCATACTTAAATAATAAATAATAAATATTTATTTCCTTTTATTAAACTTCCACATAAATAAATAGATTAAAAATCTATCGTCAATTATAAAATAATTTTTATAACTTCATTCCAGTCGATTTACATGATTCCTTATTTATAACACAATTGATTTTTAAGCCGTCTGATGCCAATTACTAAACCAATAATGTCCATTGGTTAAAAACAAACAACCGTTGAATTTCAGTTCGACAGTCAACAATCAAATCAATTGTCCAATCCATATTGGTGAAACAGTTAATAAAATTGTGACATGAAAATAACAATGAATTTGAGGAATCAAGTTGGATCCCTCCAACCTGTTTTCCCTACATCTAAATATGTTATCTCAAATAATATTATTCAATTCAATAAAATAATATTATATTCAATAATAAATAAATCATAGCAATCCAGTCATCCCTATTTTAATATAATACATTTATATTATTATAAACGTAACCAACGGGGTAAGTTACCTCATGTGGAAATAATCGTTAAAAATAACTACTGGTTCAAATTAAATTAAACAAACGTTTATTTTAATCAGTTCAACTCAACACACACACACACACACAAACACACACACACACACACACACAAATATATATATATATATATATATATATATATATATATATATATATATTGAAGATTGTCTTGCCTTGGACTATGTTTTTATTGAATTGTTCTCAACAGAATGGTGGTTTGAGAAGTTCTTTACAGTTTTATTGAAATGATTCACTTATTTAGTCAAATGATCTACTTGTTGGTTGTCATCTGTACTCATGTAGTGTGGGTTTCACAGGAAAGATAATTGTGTCTGCTTCAGTTTCAATCAAATGGAGATTATAAATTCCTGCTTTTCCATGGTTGTACCTCAGGATAATTTCCTTTTTACTATTTGTTTCATGTGAACCCATTTATGAATTCGAATAGTAGAAGATGGAATTTGTATTGAGAATCATTGGCCATCTGAAGCTGCAGGAACTATGGTCTGAGCACACAGTGGCCTCATTGGACTGTTTTGCTGCATTTCTGATGAAACTGCACTCGTGTTAGACTTGACATTGTGGAGATATATTCTGATGCTTCTCCTATTGGATCATTGAATATACTATTGCTACAGATTGTATTTCTCCCTTTTGGAAACTTTAATTATTTCTACATAAAGGGTACTGCTCCTGAGTTGCAGTTTGGAACATGGATGCAGACTCAAGCTTCCAAATACGGGTTTTCTTGCTTGATATCCTACTTCTATTGAGTTATTAGATCAGTAATATGATTTCGATAGCGTTTTACTTGGGAATTTTATATGTTTTCCATCAGAAACTTGACTTCACTTCATCAACATGTTTTTGACCCGAGAATCAGAAGTCATGGGTGCGGGTTATGGGCGTATAAAATAGAGATTATGGATTATGTTTGGAGTGAAGTGCACAAGTCATGTAGCAAGTGGGACGATGATGACCTCATCACTAGTCTTATTATTTTTATGTCAAAAGCGTTTTAATTTTCATATATATATATATATATATATATATGTATATATATGTATATATATATATATATATATATGTATATATATATATATATATATATATATATATATATATATATATATATATATATTCATCTGTCCACCGTCCATGTCTATCATCAAATTCCTACTGACATGTTATGTGCACATCTTTTTCTTTGTTTCAAAACCATACTGCATTACGTATTGAACCCGGTTCCAAACCACACGCCTGCCACATAAAACGTTGAACGCTAATCGTACTATAAATTTACTAATTATGTTTTAAGTAATAGTTTGAACATAGTTAAGGCCAATTAGTCACCTAGGTTAAAAACAGCAGGCCATCTTCTCTCCAACGTTCACAGTTCTTCACTGTATGCCCTACGTCTCCAAGCAGACCGACTTTCACTTTGTAGAAAATTTACACACTGCATTCATTGGCCTGGTTCACCACGTTATGCTTTGACCACCCGTCTTCTAGTAAAACATTCCTCACTGCTTCCTTGTTCAATTGCCTTCGTTCCCAAACATAACATCCGGCTCTCCCCTTCACGTTAGAAACCATGCAAGCTCTCATTTCAAACTTACCCAGCTGTTCTTGTCCTTTATGCGCCCCACCCTTTCATGTAAACGCTCACACCATCTTCTTCTCGTTTAAAAATCACTGCTTACATTTGAAAACACTCCCACGTTCTTGGTCCCTAGCTCCTACATTCTTCACTTCAATCCAGCTTCCACGTTTATTCCTTCAACCTTCAGCAAGAAATGATTCCCCTATTCCACATTTATTCCTTCAACCCATGCAACCGCCACCTTATTTTAATTCCTCAGACCCGCTTCGTGCCTGACATTTTATACCCAACGCACGCAAGTGGTGTTCTTCCTTCCCTAGTACCATGTTTTGCAAACTCTTGCATTGCTCTTCACGCTCCAGAAAACCTCGATCGTAACTCCTCACGCCATGTCGCACTGTTGATCCATCATCTGAACCTGCCATCGAGTGCGCCTCAGCGCCCTCTCCCATCGACAGTAACCCCCTCCAGCTCGACTGCGCCTATACCCCATGAACTCTCCACAAATTCCACTGCTCCCAGACCAACTTCTGGCCAACTCGCCTCGAAAGACTCCATCACCGCCGGTCACACTAGAGTACTCACTTAGCTGAACATTATTTTAGTTGAGGTCTTCAAGAATGGAGGCGTGGATGGATGGGAAAATGAGGAAGAATATTGGAGTGACGTTTCTGATCATCAAAAACGATAGAGGCGCTGTGTTTTTTGAAATGGTTGACCGTTTTTGACTTTGAAATTAGTTTATGCGGCTGACGGGGTATTTATATAGAGATGAAATTATTATTTTATTATCATCCGAACTTCATTGCTAAGTAATGTGTAAAAACAGTCTCATATGGTCCCGAATCGAGATGAAACTTGTAAACTTAGCATAGAAAAATATTTCAGACACAATGGGATAAGTTTCGTCAAAATCCGTGCTCATTTGTGAAAATTCCTTTATAAACCACAGACGAAAAACACACATCTATATTTCCTACGATCACAGAATAGATCCAAATAACTTGAAACTTTGAAATTCTGCAATAATTAATTAATACGAATCCAACAACACACACTTCTTCGCATTCCGAGATCGTTTAGCGGTACGCTATTTTATACGCACACCAAGTTATATTTTGGATATCAAATTACCAGCTCTTCAAAAATAACAAACAATATATGTTTTCTGACTCTAAACGTCAATGCAAATTCAACGGAATTCATTTCGTGGTTTAATTCGATCGCTATCTCAAATATGATCAAAAATCTCTTTTTAAATCAAATTAAATTATCAAAAGTTCTATAGTGACTATTTAAAATTTTGAATTGGACATAACCAACCATCTATAGCATCAAATCTCAAATTTTCTCTTCCATTAGAAAGTTATAATCAAACCGATTCAAACGTTTATTATTTCAAAAAAATCCGTCTTATATCGGATTATGTATATTCAATTGAAGTTCAAAACTCAATATTATGAACTATTGTGCCGTTACGAGCTCAATTTATAATTATATTTAAATTAAAAGTTTAAACTTCATTAAATAACGAATTATATATTTTAAATCCATTTAAAAATTCCAGATCAATATTTAATATAATAAAATAAATTAAATATCTGGCTACAGAAAATACGAGACGTTATAATTCTATTGAAGGAACATACAACAATAACATAAGACCGTTGTAAAAGTACAACCGCCTATTACCACGTTCATTACCCGTTGTAAAAGAATATATATTACAACATAGCCTATTACAGCGGGCGGTCTGGCCGTTGTAAAACCCCTATTACAACAAGCAATCCCGTTGTAATAGATCTGTTTTGTTGTAGTGACTAGATTATAATCTAGTCCACAACTAGTTGTACACCGAAAGCTCTTAATATTTGTATGTGTAGTAGTAATACGTTAGGAATTACTTTATGAAATGCTTGCAGTCCATATTGTAGCATCAACAATAAGTAAAATTCTACCTTTATGAACCATTTCATTGTTATTATAGCTACTCCATTTAGCAAGAAATATTTTTTTATAAATCTAAATATGCTCAAATTATTCAATTTTGTCTCCATTAAGGCCATTAATGGTATCCTATGGGACTAAGGACCTTTAAAACCGATTTCGTTTTGTCTTTAGTATTCGATCCTATCACATTCCATGTCATTGCATTCACTTTAAGCCTCTGGTTGATCTTTTAAAGGGAGTCGTTGGCATGGTAGAACTCATATTTTTGCTTATATTTCATATTTGCACTTAGCATGTGGAAGGCATTTTCATTCTGATCATTTTTTCCATATTCATCAGTGTGATCAGAAATTGCCTCTGTTAAAATCTAATCTTCATTTACCATCTTAATTTGAATGTGCTTTACTTTTTCTGATGAATTTGTTTAGATTTCTTCAATTTTTCTGTATCATATGTGTTATCTTGTGTTGTAGCTTAATGTACAGGTTCTTGCAGAGTAACATGACTGAGGTTCTCAGTGGCGGAGGTAGTAAAAGAGGTTTTAGGCTGGATTCCTTCTCATCATCTGATGTACTTAAGGTAGGAATATTTGTTAGATATGTCCACTTTTGTTTTTACTTTATCAACTTCTAGCTCCTGAATTGTGCTAACATGCTCAATGATTTTGCTGATCGTATTTTAGTTATGAGCCTAACAATCTATAGGAATATTAAAGCATAGTTGCATTGGTTTCCATCTATGTTGAAAGTAATGCCATAATTGTAACATTCCATAAAAATATACCCTAAATAGACATAGATAATTAAATTAATAATAATTAAAAATAATACTAATAGGCTGCAAATGCGAATATTTAATAATTGGGAATTTGATCACGAAAATACTACTAATGTATACATAGCGAGATTCTAGTCCGTTTTCGTATTTTATTTATCGAAAAAAAAGTTCTTATAAAAAAAGTTAGGAATAAACCAAGTTGGACAAGAATAATACACACACATCGTTTGAACGTCAAACTGTAAATGAAAAACTGAAATAGAGATAAATATCTATGGCATATTGGAATATTTCATTTGGATTTCAAATTTGTGCACATATATAAACATATAAAAGGGGACAAGAATCGTAAGAAAATGGAAAGAATCAAACATCTTTAATAATGAATTAATATGAAAAGCACCGTTCTAGAGAAATAAATTCGAGGGTCAAATGCCTCCCTTTTAGAGGGTCGACATGGGGTTTTCCGCCTTCATAGGGAGTGTGTCGTCAGCACTTAAGGGAAAGAGGTAAATGGAGGCTTGTTTTGGCTAGGTTTTTATATATAGTTTGTTGAAATGACCCACTGAGATTTTATAAAATGAATCTAACAGTCCATACACACTTCAACAGGTATAAATAAGACCCTAGCTTCCTTCCTAAATCCTACATTCTCTTCTAAACTTCATCTCCATTCTATCTCTCCTCCATTCTGTCTAAATTCTAGAATTAGGCCAAGTCAGTTACTTCTTCTCAAAGCTGACATATTTCTGTCTTCTCTATTTTAATTTCTTTATAGAATTCAAGGATTAGATATATATAAATATAAGATTCTGACTTGATTCTTATATATGTGCAATAATTTAGGAAGAATATTTGGAGTATGCAATTTCAAGGCCATAATCCAGAGTTTTGTTCTATAAAGTTTTTTCCTCCTCCTTGTTATTATGTGAGTGTGAATTATTCTAAGTTTACTATTTTCTGTAACTGTTACTTTAGAATCAGATTGTTATGCTATATAGATTTGTGAATCTTATGAAAAAATACATATAAATCCTCTTAATCTCTAAATAATATCGAAAATGGTCAATCATGTGTTAATATAGGTTTTGGATTGTGGACGTAAAAAAAGATTGGATTTTTGGGGGGCTTGTGTAATTTTATCATTTGATCTGATTTACTTTCTTTTCATTTTATTATAAATCTGGTTTATATAAATGCACAGATTTGGATATTGTAGTTTATGTATGCTTAAATCTATGTTTTATAAAATAGATGGTTTAAATGTAATGAGGCACATATTACCAAAAGTGAAAATTAGGGAGGCAACCCTATTATATTTTCATATTGTAAAGTCGGTCCCTGTCAAAGTTTCATTGTAAATTCGGTCCTTATTATCTAGAAATAAAGAATATTATTGCTGATATGTTAGCAACTTTTATGAACAATTGTTGATATGTCAACAACTTTCACTGGTAAAGTTTCATTGTAAATCCGCCCTCTGATTTCCAGAAACAAAAGAAAAATTATTGCTAAAATGTCACCAACTTTTATAAATAATTACTGATATGTCAGCAACTTATATAGTGTACAGAAAAGTGAAAATTTATCGCTGAAATGTCAGCAACTTTTGTAATAATTGCTGATATATCAGCAACTTTTATACCGTGTACAGAAAAGTTATTGATATGTCAACAACTTTTATGAAATGTTGCTAATATGTCTGCAACAATTGAGGATAAAAAATAGGGACCTAATTTACAATGAAATTTAGTGAAGGACTTTTCGTGTATTTTATACCTTAATAAGGATCTTTTCCAAAAGTACCCTTACCAAAATCTTAGTTCTTGTGTAAACATCTTATGTAAAAGTAAAGCAGTACTAAAAATTTACATATATTGGCATATTACGCCTTTTCCTTTTCTTTTATTATTGAAATAATCCTAAGAACTAAATTTCAATTTATTTTGTTTATGTTTTGTTATTTCTCGATTAATGCTTCAGATGTGGAATGAATATTATATGTTATGTTGTGATAGTTTGGGAAATATAAATTGTGAACCTTAATTTTAGGCTAGCATTGACATTTCTACGTATAGAACGTTTTATTTACATGCTCCACTAATTTCATTTTATTTATTACTATTAAATAACATAATTAATGTATTATAAAGATGCATTTATTGTGTTAAATTTGGAACTCAGATTTAAAATGTCCCCATAATAAATTAGTATGTTACGTGTGTATAATTGGATTTTAATAACATTAATGACATGTGACATAAGGTTAACCCCTACTTGTTGGAGAAGCCTGTTCGAAACCAACTGGCATATCCACCATCTACAAGAAGCTGGCACTACAAGAAAAACGATTTTTTGTCACAAAAATAAGTGGCGTTTATTATCAAATGCAAGAAAAAGTGTTTTTAGGACCGATGTAAGCACGGTAAAAAAAATTCACATTCCTGCCTCTTTGTAAACACAAGTTCGCGTGTCCAAGGAAAACGTAACCGACCTATTCTCTTTTCCTATTCCTACATACTTAACATCTTTTAACCCTCATTAACTTTTCTTCCTTATTCTGGAAAAAAATCCTAGTTTTTTACCCCTTTCAATCTACCGCTTATTATTTCTCAGTTTAATTTGATTTTGTAAAGACCGTCTCGTTCAACGTTGGTACGGATACCAATAGAGGCGGTTCGTCTCAGCGACGCTACAAAGCGATTTGATTCGATTCCTAATCATATTCAAGATCGTGAAATCGGTAATGCTAGAAAGAGTATAAAATCAAACTTGATTTATCTAATTTTGTTTGGATCCTATCATTTAGGGTTTTGAACAGTTAAAATCCGCTGAGTGTTAATTTCTGCAACCACAAACCAAAACAGTTGATTTCAGCAAATAGTGTTTGTAAATGGGTTTTATATCTAGGTTTTTAAGTTACTTTTGAGTTTTGACAATATACCATATTAAATTACTTCTGAATCGAGTGGGATTTGAACTCTGGGTTCTGACAGTATACCAGAAAAAAATGACCAAACAGTGTTGATTTTTAATGTTTGCATCTGAATCGAATGGATTTTGAACCTGTTTTGTACATATGTGTTGATTGCCTGAACTATAGTCTATACCGATTGGAATTTAATATGGACATTGATTTTAAATGTTAACATGTTCATTTGAATTGCTTGATTGAGTACTTGCAGCAAACATATTACATTGATATATATATATATACATATATATATATATATATGTATGTATGTATGTATATAGGAACCTTACAATGTATGAATTATATATTTGAGTTACACAGTATACAAAATTGCAGCTTATGACTTGGGAGTTTATGAATTTTGCAATATGTGATATTATGCAAGTATATCAGAATGTGTTTATGTATGTTAATTTAATTTGTTTTTTCCATATGATTTGCATGTATAAGAGTATACATGAATTCTGAAATTGTGCAATATAAAATAGTGACATTTAAATGATACATTTCATACAAAATTTCTCTGTAGGCTCAGGAGAGTCCAAAGGGACAAAGACAATTTTTTTTGGGCTCTTATCCCATTAATATCAATAATCGAGATTGCAAAATTTGTGTTAGGCCATCAACGATCAAGTTGAATCTGAACCGTATTTGCAGTCTCGATATTGATATTTACAAGGCCAGAGAAACGTGAATTGATGTGGGAAACTGAACAGAGAAATAGGTTCAAAACAGGTATATCTACATTGCAATCAGAATGTGTTTATGTATGTTATTTTATTTTATTCCATCTGATTTGCATGTATAGGAGTTTATATACGTGAATACTGAAATATGCCATATATCTGTTGTGATTGAACATGTGAATTCAGGTTGCCCCCTATATATATATATATATATATATGTGTGTGTGTGTGTGTGTGTGTGTGTGTGTGTGTATGCAAGGTTTTCAAAATGGGATTTAAATCGTAAAGTTTGTATTTCAAATCGAAATGGATTTTAAATCGTAAGTCATAGTTTCCGAATATCATTACTTATGGGTTTCATATGCACTTTGAATTTGATTTAGATGTTTGAATTTCTACAACTAAATTTAAAACTCAATTTTTTTCCCTCCAATTTCATTTTTATTTTTTTTAAGAGCATTATCAAGTGATTATGAATCTAAATAAGTATATTACATATGGTAGTTTGAGTTGAATGTGCTTTTTATAACTAAATTTGAATCACAATGTAAAAATCGAATCGTAAAAGGAGAGATTCAAGTTGGATCGGGATTCAAATCACAAGATTTTAGGATTTTTGATAACAATGTGTGTGTGTGTATATATATACACACACATGCACACACAATGATATACATGAAAGATTACTGCTTTTAAATATAGCTAAATATATATATAACTACTTGCCTTGTATATGACATTACAATAAATATATGTTTAATGTACGACTTCTGGATGCACATCAACACATGTATATATATAACATATAATGAGTATGAGCATACAGACATAGATAGTGCAGGTGAAACTGTGTTTTGTATCTGTGAAGCACTTGCACATATATTTGTAAGTGGTGCATATATCAAGTGTGTGTGAACATTTCGAGAAATCCCATAAATATGAGCAAGTTAATTTTGTGGCCAAGAGGTATAATTTATATGAGCTGACAATGAATCTGACTTGCGAGTTACTAAATTAAGTTAATTTGACTTGGGAGTTACTAAAGTAAGTTAATTTGACTTGAGAGTTACTAAATTAAATTAATTTGACTTGGGAGTTACTTAATTAAATTAAGTGACTACGTACATTCAGTTTATCTTGGAGGTAAGAGAGGTATTGATCTAGCTTTCCGTGGTCTAGTTGAGGAAATGACATACTAACATGGTAGGATCTCCTATCAATGAATTGACAATTAATTTGAAACGAAAAACTAGCATGGTAGGATCTCCTATCAAAGTTCATTGTTAGTGTATAGTAGTGCTGTCAGGAGGTATATTTCAGATCCATGTCGGCAGGTATTTAATATTTTTAGGATACTATGATTTATTTCCGTGAAGGTGGAACATTCTCGTGTTATTAAGAAACAAATCACGAGTTCTATGTGTATACTTAGAGGTAAGAGAGGTATTGATCTAGCTTTCTGTGGTCTGCTTGAGGAAACACTCCGGAATGATGAAAAATTTAAAATAAAGTTTTCAATCATTAAAGAGCTTCAAAATTCAGTAAATCAATTCCAGAAAATCAATATGTTTCAATGGATTAATTTAGTAACTCCTAATATAAGACAAGTTTAGTTGGTTTGTTAACCAGACCAAATTATTAAACAGTAAGCGGTAAAAATATTTGTCCATATGATCAACTTTATCATTTCAGAGCGTTTCCTCAACCAACCCACATAATGCTTGTTCAATACCTCTTTTATCTTCAGGTGTATGCATATAACTCATGATTTAGGACTTAATAAAACGGGAATGTTCCATCTTTATGGAATTTGGTCGTAGTTTCTTAAAATTACTGAACATCCCGTTGTCATGTGTCTGGAATTTACTTTCTGGCAGTACTACTTAACAGCGTCAGGATATTCAAATGTTTGTGTTGGCTAATGAATGTTACATTGGTTCACATACTTATTTTCTATGCATAGGCAGATCACTCAAGGATTATGAAATGGTACAAGGATTATGTAACATTCTGATACATTTCATATAAAGTTTCCATGTATGCTTTGGAGAAGCATTATGTTACGTAAGGGACGAAGAAAATTAGTTTTAAGCTCTTCCCCTATCAATATTAATAGTTGAGATTCCAAATTTCCATGTTAGGCCATCAACAATCAAGTTGAACCTGAACCGTATTTGCATTCTCGATTATTAATATTGTTGAGGCTAGAGGAACCTAAATTGATGTGGGAAACTGAACAGAGATCTGGTCAACCTAAATTGGTGTTATAAAAGAAATGATTATACCGTACAAGGGGATTTGAGATCTGTTATTACATTTGTTCGAACAATTATGTTTCTTCTTCTCTGAATATGCATGCAGTTCAAAAGGCTCTTCAAGTTTGTCACATCGCTCGGAACTCTACTGGCATGCCTATTACTTACGAAAATTTTGTCTATTTTGTAAATTTACCATTGCTATATGTCTTAACAAATTTTGATTGCTTAAGTACCTATTACTTACGAACTCTACATGCGTGCTCTTGGATTTTCTACTAGACAAACTGATTTGGTATGATTTCTTATTGTTGCATGTTAGCACATTTTATCCTAAAACTAATCCCAAGTTACTGTGCATGTGCATGTTAGGCCGTCAATGTAAATAATAGGAGGTAGGAATACAGGTAAACACTATAAGAGAAACAGTAGTTTCCAACGGCCAAGGGCTGTTGGCGGCCGTTGGAAACGCCGTTGGAGGCCGTTGGTCAACCCGTTGGTATGTGGATCAATGGTTTCCAACGACTTCCAATGCAAACAACGCCCATTTTCCAACGGCTTCCAACTGGAAGATATGACCACGTGTCCCATATTTCTGATCAAAGGGACGTTGGAAAAGGATGGAAACCGTTGCAAATACACCGTTTCTCGCCATTGGAAACAGTTGGTTGTGGATGACCAATAAGCCGTTACTCGCCGTTGGAAATCTGGGTCTTTTTTTTTACAGATTTCAAATTTGCCACTACAATCCACACACAACACAATCAACCATTGAAACTGCTCCAATCCGAGCATATAACTAAAAATCTGAACCATATATACACCCAATCAAAGTAAAAATAAAAATCAAACAAAAAACACATTAAATAACCAATATTTCCATAACATACGTTGCCAAAACATCATAACCCATGTCCAAACGTAGTCAAAACAACACAAGCATGTCCAAACATCATAACCAAGACACCACACCATCACCAAAGCACCATAACACGTCCAAACCATCAATATATACAATAACCATGTAGCAAGCCTCACTAACTCTCAAAACACACACAACCATGTCCAAACGCTAACCTGATCAACTCTCTCCACCGGAAGATGAAGGTGGCGTACCATACTAGGCGATGAACTCCGCTAGCTTCTGATTAAGCAACTCCATCTGCTGGTCACGTCGATCCTCACGCTCACGAAGCTCCACGGGTCCTGAGCCCTCTGATACGCCTCCTGAGATGATCTAACCTGTATCATTTACGAGTACATGTATAATTAGTCATATCATAATTTTTTGTTAACAACATTGTTGTCTTTGTTTTACGTATACTAAATGATCTTATTGAACGAGTACATCGAAATTGAAAGAAGCAAAACTATGAACATTTCGAAAATAAATAAATTATACAATTAAATTACATGATTATCCTCAAGGTATACTCATAACCTCACCAATATTTTTCTTATTAGTGATGTAAAATGAGTTGATAGATAATTGTTCTGCATGTGTGATGTAAAATAATTTGAGTATTACCTCTAGATTTCCATAAATGTATCGTCTGTTCCGGGTGGGCTTATCCATGACAGCATCAAATATCATGTCCTCCTCATCCTTAGTCAACTCAGTCTTACCAGTAGATTCCAGTAACTGTGCCTTATGTGCTTGAAATTTCTCTTGTTAAACATGAAACAAATGAAATTAGATAACATTATCTTAATTAAATTATACCTATAAATTAATTATTCTATACTTACATATCACTCACGCGCCTTATCATCATGGTCCCAACTGTACGAAACTGAGCCTGTGTCGTCAGTCTGACTCAGTGCATGAGTATGCTCGAAAACATCCCAGTACGAAACAGGAGCCATACGCGCTCTCTCCTGAAATAAGCATGCATATACGTATATGTGTGTGTTTGTAAATTAAAACTTAAAGTTAAATCAACTATTAAATATAAACGATGCAATTATTAAATATACCAGATCCTCTCGATGGTGCTGAAACGACTTTGACCCACCTCGATGCGTAACAGGATTATTCTTACTCCTGTTAGCTGCATTTCTCTCAGACGATGCCTATACATTTAATTTGTTTTTAAAAATGTATTATTCCAAATCACATATTAAATGAATAGAATAACTTAAATTAAATATGCAGTAAATTTACCAGACAATCCTCATTATTGTTCCAATAAGCAAGCAACTCATCACACACTGATTCGCCTATCCAATTCGGTTTTTTCTCACCTGATTTCAGACTATTCATTATCTCTCTGTAATTTTTTGCCACTTTAGAATTCCACTGGCGCTCGACGAGATCCAAATCTATCTCCTGCAGATCCACTGAACCCTGCATTTTAACAAAAAAATAGCATACATAGATGATGTTATCAAATAAGAGCATTAGTACTTAACATAATAAATGTTATATCACACATACCAGAAAATCCTGCCATATAGTCTCCTTCACAATGTCGGGTACCGACGTCCATGTGGGCCAACATGCAGTCGTGCGAGCCTGATATGCACGTCTAGATATCTTCAAGACTGTGTTGGACGGCTCCAACTCAAACCCCCTATGATAAATGAAAAGAAAATTATGTCTGTTTGAACAAAAATTTATATAATTTATTGTACATGAATTAAATTTATACTAAAAACTTAGTATTTATCCTCTGTTGGCTTTTGGCTTAAGCCAGACAACAGGACGAGATAAGTCCGAAGAACTACCCTCATCACCACCTTGCGACATCACCTATTACAGATAACAACATAACGTATATAGCATAAACATGAAATAGCTATGTAAAAACAAGGTATGAGATTACATGAATAGAAATGTTATTATTCTATTTGTTACTTGTTAATAGACATGTCTACTTAACATATGAGTTACTTGTACATAGATAACATAAGAAATACCTACAAAATATGAATTTGATTCGTACTAGGTAAAAAAAACATAAAATTACCTTTTTAAAATGAGGATTATTGGTTAGTCGTCCTCATCACTTTTAGATTTTGACTCCATTTCCTCCTCCATATTTGTTTCATTTGTAGTCTCAAATGTAACACCCCACCTCCGCCAGGGTAACTCTTGCAAGCACTCTAACTTTGGAGGGGCGTTTGAATCAGGTAAACATGCATAATGATATATCAAGGCAGAACAAGAACATATGTATATATGTAAACAGAGTAAATAACATAGATAAAACAGCGGAAGATTTTAAACCATTTCAAAACAAGTCTGGTACAACATAATATCAACTTTCCAAATAAACAAGTCTAGATAAAACAACATCATCTGAAAACTGAAATACATAAGTGCTATCCCCAAAATAAATGATAACCATAGCTAGCTTCATGTCAAGACTGTACATGAGCTAATCCCACAAGCAAGCGATCAGAAATCCAGCTAAGCTCCAATATTCCCTCCCTGAGAACCTGGGGGGGGGGGCGGAAGAAAAGAGGCGAAAGAAAACAGGTCAGTCAAAAAGACTGAGTAAGCCCTACTACAATCAATGTAAACTGATAAAGTTAACTGGCATGAGCAGCAGGGATGAACATAAGGATAACAACATACTAGCATGATGATTAACTAACAAGGTAGATAAAGGTGTCATCGCATAATCAGGTTTAAGGTTTTGCACCACAGGTGTATCAGCATTCTAACATGTCATGTATAATCAAGAATTTATCCCTTGGCCTAAACTTGGCCCAGTATCAGGTGTTTGACTCAAATCAAGATCCAACTTCTTGGTACCAATCCTAGTATAACAGGATTAGGTGTTACCCCAATGTTCACATCGAAACAGGACGGAACAGAATGGTCCATACAGAAATAGAGCTTGGGAAAAATGGTCTCTTACCATCCCAACAGATAAAGTACAGAAACGGAATGCTAACAATAATGGGCCTTAACCACCCTAACAGATAAAGTACAGAAACGGAATACTAACTATAATGGGCCTTTACCACCCTAATAGAATGGTACCACGCAGAAACAGACGGGTGTTGCCACCCAACAGAACAGACGGTACCAACAGAATCAGACAGAACTAAGTGTACCCTAAATCCTACCCAAGCGATCGGCTCCCTAATACATAAATACCCTGTGTCGGCGCCACGATAGGGTGTATCACCCCCTAAAGTGGCAACCAATTGGCACAGGCATATTTATAGATGTCACGGCGTCTTACATCCTCAGAGGCAGACCGGGATCCATGCACGCACATGACCCGGTTGGAACGCACCATCAACACCCATCGCCACTATCAGAATGAACCACTTATAATTAGTTCAGTAAGCGTGCCCGGACCCTACCTACAGTTGGGTCAAAGTTTTGATACCAGAAAGGGTTACTGACTAATATGGGTCCCAAACAACAGATGACACAAGTATTCCCCCTTGTGTCCCCAGACTATCAGATTCAGATTAACTTATTAACAGAGTTCAGACATACAAAGTTCAGACGATTAGTTTTCAGACTAACGAATCAGATAACAGATTTACAAACCTGCCTAACTTAGTGTGGGTCCTACAGATCCGCAAAGCAGGTTCGTTTAACTTATCAATCAAGTTAGTTTATCCAGACCAGGTATCAAATCGGTTCTCAGCCTTATCAAATTACTGAGTTGGATTGGTATAGTTCAACTTAACCCCGTGAAATTACCGAGTTCAGATTGGTTAAGTGTAGATTAACTCAACCCTGTTAATCTACCAAGCCCAAATTGGTTAAGTATTAAATGGGCATGACTTAACCCTAATCATGAGGCATTAATTAATTAACGCGCCTTAACCTCTCACATTAGACTTTGTTGTGGTTACTAGTTAGGCCGGGCGGGTCCGGGTAGCTTTACACCACAACTTGGTCTAACCTCGGGTCCAAGGTACAACATGACCAACTTCTCACATTGGGTCCTATCGTTTGTAGCAACTAGTTAGGCCGGTCGGTTCCGGGTAGGTTTACGCTACAAGCTCAACCCAACCTCGAGTTGGCCACACTTATCTTTTCTAAGTGTCATGTCCACCATGTTTCCAAAACATGTTACAAATTTTCAAGCAATTGGGTAGACCTAACTTAATAAGTAAATTCCCAATGGGTAGACCTAACTTAATAGGTAAATTCCCAAGCTTATGTTTTTATGTCTTTTAAGTTTACCCAACCCCAAACGCAATCCCATCGCTTACATATCGCAATAGCGCATAAAGGATAGAAAGAGGGAACTTGGCATAATCATGACATAAAAGTGTTGAAGCCACAAGTTCAACATGGTGGCATATGAAATGTACATATGTTCAAATACTTGCATTAGGCCTCAAAAAGCATGCATAACTTGCATATCATATGACAACTTACATATCAAACTTGCATAGCATAACTTGCATATCATGTGACAACTTGCATATCAAACTTGCATAGCATAACTTGCATATCATGTGACAACTTACATATCAAACTTGCATAGCATAACTTGCATATCATGTGACAACTTGCACATCAAACTTGCATGACACAACTTGCTTATCATATGACAACTTACATATCAAACTTGCATAACACAACTTGCTTATCACATGACAACTTACATATCAAACTTGCATAACACAACTTGCTTATCATATGACAACTTACATATCAAACTTGCATAACACAACTTGCTTATCACATAACAACTTACATATCAAACTTGCATAACACAACTTGCTTATCATATGACAACTTACATATCAAACTTGCATAACACAACTTGCATATCATACATTTAACTTTAAAGTTTAAGTATGAGAGTAGAATAGGGCTTACAATGCTTATGCGGACTCAAATGAGTATAACAAATGTAAGAAAACCCTTATGCAACCAATTAAACCCCAAAATGCAAGCAAAATAGATCAAAACTCTCTCTTTATGATGCAAAGATAGAAACTTGACTTGAATGCAAGCTAATGATGATCATACAAGTCTAAAAACACTTGTATGCATGGAAAATTTCATAAGAATTTGTTTAGGAATTTATGAAGAGAGTGGAGGCCATGAGAGGATTGATTTTGCCATAGTTTAGTTGCTAGAATGAATAATGATGATTTAGGGTAGGTTAGGGTCTTATTTATAGATTAGGCAAGTGTTTTAGGCCATAGGATTAACCCTAGATTCAATCCAAGCCAACAAAGCATGTCTTGGGGAAGAAGTCAAGTGTAGGAACCATCTAGGGCCTTTAGATTAAAGATGGACCATGAGAACCATTCAAATGCAAAATCTGCATTTGAGCGAATCGGCCCACGGGTTGACAGCCAAACACCCTGGATTAACCCCTAGTCGACCCAGCGGGCTCGGGTCGACCTAAAAAATCGGCCGGTTCGGTTATTCCCCTCTCCCAATTCGCTGTTTTGAACATTTTTGCATATTTATTTAATTTTCAATTATATATATATATATATATCAATATATATATTTCTCTGCGCAACCCATTTCACTTAATTAAGTATACTTTAATTTGGGAATTTTTCGTGAAACTTCGCGAGGCCATAGCTTGGTCATACGGACTCCGATTTTCGAAAACTCGGACTCTATTTCGCGTATTTTTCCGAGACAAACGCAATGGAATAGCCCGTTTCCCTTGATTCAGATTTTTCAGTTTAATTCTGCCTCCATTTATGTTATAACATGTTATTCAAAAATACGGGTTGTTACATTCTTCCCTCCTTAAAGGATTTCGTTCCCGAAATCTCCAAGTTAGGAAGAACGTATCCTACCATCCAACATCCATCTACTCAAAACACCATCCACGAGCAATCATTGTCCTTACTAGATTCTAAATGTTGTATGAACATATGCAAAGGTGTGTGTATATGTACTTATCTAATGCAAATATCATCAATGCAAATTATGTTAGTGAAATGAATCCATATGTATGCAATTCCTAACATAATGTATAGCATCTATATGTGTGCACATAACATACATCCATATGCAACATCCATGTGCCGAATCAACCATCTTGCAACCATAAGAATTGAAAATGTACACACGTCCATATGCAATATGAGAGTGTATTTCAAGCCGATCTAGTGCCTAGTGTGTGTTTATGCATCCACGAGCAACCACTAGCAACCACTTGCATCCACTTGCAACCATCAAACATAACATGTCTCAAACACATGTTTACATCCATAGGATTCCTATCTCAACAAGATACAGTCGAGTGATGGAAGCGAGTACAGATAAAACAAAAACTTGGTATATATACTTACAGACTACTAGTACAGATCAGATCTTCCCAAATGATTCTTAGGAAACTAAGCATGGTAGGAACCCAGAATGTATTTGTCATAGTCACAGATACTCTCAAATCCCAATTTATCACAAACAGATGAGTTATACCTCTCAGGGAGTTTGAGACTATTACCAGATCAGAAGCAAGACTAGCATTAAAGTACTGAGTTGCCATTACAGAATCAAGATACCAGAAAAAGAGTTTCAAACTGAAAATCAGACAAGGAAAATTAAACATCCTACAGACAAATTATTCTAGCCCTAATCTATTCACCCGCCATGCGAGTATTCACCGCTCCTTCCGATGTAGTCCCTTTCTTCTTCGGGCAATCCCTAGTGAAGTGTCCCATCTCTCCACAGTTAAAGCAAGTGCCCTTCCTCTTTCTGCAATCCTTGTTTAGATGAGTTGAGCTTCCACAAGTAAAGCACTTCTTTTCCTTCTTATCTTCAGACTTCTCCTCCTTCTTTTGCATTTCCTTTTTGGGCCCCGTTTTCTTGTTTTGAGACTCATTCACCTTGACCTCCTTCTTTGCACTGTTGTTCTCTTCATTGAGTAGGGCCATATCTACCAAACTCTCAAACGTGGCCCCCATGGGCACATGATACATAGCTAACTCCTGTAACGGCTCATTCAATCCTCTAGCAAAACGAAGAGCCTTCTTCTGAGTAGTACTCACCATATCCAAGCCAAAACGAGCTAACTGATTGAACTTGTTCACATATTCTTTAACAGACATGTCTCCTTGCTTCAAAGCAATAAACCTTTCCATTTGCAAGTTCTCTTCAGTAGAAGACATAAACTTAAGCCCGAATCTTGTCCTGAAATCGACCCATGTCTCAACGGGCCTAGTCGCGGTGGTGATCTCCCACCAATAAGCGGCTTCATCCTTCATAAGCCAAACCGCCAACAAGATCTTTCTCTGATCATCTAATCCAAAGATAGCGAATAAATCCTCGGTCTCTTTCAACCAATTTCTGGCCTCTACAAAGGTCTCGGTGCCTTGAAAGTTCTTGCCACCTATTGCTTTGAAATCCTTGCAAGTCTTTGCGAAGTCAGCCTGAGGATGCTGAGGGGGAGGAGGAAGAGGAACCTCAGCGACAGGAGGAGGAGGAACATTAGCGACAGGAGGAGGAATATTAACTACTGGAGGAGGAGGAGGAGGAGGAGGAGGGACATCTGCGGGGCCGGCTTCGGTCGCCCTAGCCTCCAAAAGTCTCCTATACCAAACAGGTACGTGCACTCCCTCCGGGATAACAAAGTTATCAGCCATACTGAAAAAGAAAAAGACAGATTCAGAATGGAGAAAAACGAAGGAATTTTGCTAATGGCTTTTTGGGGAATAGCCTTTAAAATAAACTAGACTTTTCTTTGGAAAATACTTTATACTTGGTTTTGAAAATAGTTTTCCAAAAGTTTTCTAAAAGCTTTTTTTTGTTCCTTCTCGTACCATATGCTCTGATACCAAATGTAACACCCCACCTCCGCCAGGGTAACTCTTGCAAGCACTCTGACTTTGGAGGGGCGTTTGAATCAGGTAAACATGCATAATGATATATCAAGGCAGAACAAGAACATATGTATATATGTAAACAGAGTAAATAACATAGATAAAACAGCGGAAGATTTTAAACCATTTCAAAACAAGTCTGGTACAACATAATATCAACTTTCCAAATAAACAAGTCTAGATAAAACAACATCATCTGAAAACTGAAATACATAAGTGCTATCCCCAAAATAAATGATAACCATAGCTAGCTTCATGTCAAGACTGTACATGAGCTAATCCCACAAGCAAGCGATCAGAAATCCAGCTAAGCTCCAATATTCCCTCCCTGAGAACCTGGGGGGGGGGGAAACGGAAGAAAAGAGGCGAAAGAAAACAGGTCAGTCAAAAAGACTGAGTAAGCCCTACTACAATCAATGTAAACTGATAAAGTTAACTGGCATGAGCAGCAGGGATGAACATAAGGATAACAACATACTAGCATGATGATTAACTAACAAGGTAGATAAAGGTGTCATCGCATAATCAGGTTTAAGGTTTTGCACCACAGGTGTATCAGCATTCTAACATGTCATGTATAATCAAGAATTTATCCCTTGGCCTAAACTTGGCCCAGTATCAGGTGTTTGACTCAAATCAAGATCCAACTTCTTGGTACCAATCCTAGTATAACAGGATTAGGTGTTACCCCAATGTTCACATCGAAACAGGACGGAACAGAATGGTCCATACAGAAATAGAGCTTGGGAAAAATGGTCTCTTACCATCCCAACAGATAAAGTACAGAAACGGAATGCTAACAATAATGGGCCTTAACCACCCTAACAGATAAAGTACAGAAACGGAATACTAACTATAATGGGCCTTTACCACCCTAAAAGAACGGTACCACGCAGAAACAGACGGGTGTTGCCACCCAACAGAACAGACGGTACCAACAGAATCAGACAGAACTAAGTGTACCCTAAATCCTACCCAAGCGATCGGCTCCCTAATACATAAATACCCTGTGTCGGCGCCACGATAGGGTGTATCACCCCCTAAAGTGGCAACCAATTGGCACAGGCATATTTATAGATGTCACGGCGTCTTACATCCTCAGAGGCAGACCGGGATCCATGCACGCACATGACCCGGTTGGAACGCACCATCAACACCCATCGCCACTATCAGAATGAACCACTTATAATTAGTTCAGTAAGCGTGCCCGGACCCTACCTACAGTTGGGTCAAAGTTTTGATACCAGAAAGGGTTACTGACTAATATGGGTCCCAAACAACAGATGACACAAGTATTCCCCCTTGTGTCCCCAGACTATCAGATTCAGATTAACTTATTAACAGAGTTCAGACATACAAAGTTCAGACGATTAGTTTTCAGACTAACGGATTAGATAACAGATTTACAAACCTGCCTAACTTAGTGTGGGTCCTACAGATCCGCAAAGCAGGTTCGTTTAACTTATCAATCAAGTTAGTTTATCCAGACCAGGTATCAAATCGGTTCTCAGCCTTATCAAATTACTGAGTTGGATTGGTATAGTTCAACTTAACCCCGTGAAATTACCGAGTTCAGATTGGTTAAGTGTAGGTTAACTCAACCCCGTTAATCTACCAAGCCCAAATTGGTTAAGTATTAAATGGGCCATGACTTAACCCTAATCATGAGGCATTAATTAATTAACGCGCCTTAACCTCTCACATTAGACTTTGTTGTGGTTACTAGTTAGGCCGGGCGGGTCCGGGTAGCTTTACACCACAACTTGGTCTAACCTCGGGTCCAAGGTACAACATGACCAACTTCTCACATTGGGTCCTATCGTTTGTAGCAACTAGTTAGGCCGGTCGGTTCCGGGTAGGTTTACGCTACAAGCTCAACCCAACCTCGAGTTGGCCACACTTATCTTTTCTAAGTGTCATGTCCACCATGTTTCCAAAACATGTTACAAATTTTCAAGCAATTGGGTAGACCTAACTTAATAGGTAAATTCCCAATGGGTAGACCTAACTTAATAGGTAAATTCCCAAGCTTATGTTTTTATGTCTTTTAAGTTTACCCAACCCCAAACGCAATCCCATCGCTTACATATCGCAATAGCGCATAAAGGATAGAAAGAGGGAACTTGGCATAATCATGACATAAAAGTGTTGAAGCCACAAGTTCAACATGGTGGCATATGAAATGTACATATGTTCAAATACTTGCATTAGGCCTCAAAAAGCATGCATAACTTGCATATCATATGACAACTTACATATCAAACTTGCATAGCATAACTTGCATATCATGTGACAACTTGCATATCAAACTTGCATAGCATAACTTGCATATCATGTGACAACTTACATATCAAACTTGCATAGCATAACTTGCATATCATGTGACAACTTGCACATCAAACTTGCATGACACAACTTGCTTATCATATGACAACTTACATATCAAACTTGCATAACACAACTTGCTTATCACATGACAACTTACATATCAAACTTGCATAACACAACTTGCTTATCATATGACAACTTACATATCAAACTTGCATAACACAACTTGCTTATCACATAACAACTTACATATCAAACTTGCATAACACAACTTGCTTATCATATGACAACTTACATATCAAACTTGCATAACACAACTTGCATATCATACATTTAACTTTAAAGTTTAAGTATGAGAGTAGAATAGGGCTTACAATGCTTATGCGGACTCAAATGAGTATAGCAAATGTAAGAAAACCCTTATGCAACCAATTAAACCCCAAAATGCAAGCAAAATAGATCAAAACTCTCTCTTTATGATGCAAAGATAGAAACTTGACTTGAATGCAAGCTAATGATGATCATACAAGTCTAAAAACACTTGTATGCATGGAAAATTTCATAAGAATTTGTTTAGGAATTTATGAAGAGAGTGGAGGCCATGAGAGGATTGATTTTGCCATAGTTTAGTTGCTAGAATGAATAATGATGATTTAGGGTAGGTTAGGGTCTTATTTATAGATTAGGCAAGTGTTTTAGGCCATAGGATTAACCCTAGATTCAATCCAAGCCATCAAAGCATGTCTTGGGGAAGAAGTCAAGTGTAGGAACCATCTAGGGCCTTTAGATTAAAGATGGACCATGAGAACCATTCAAATGCAAAATCTGCATTTGAGCGAATCGGCCCACGGGTTGACAGCCAAACACCCTGGATTAACCTCTAGTCGACCCAGCAGGCTCGGGTCGACCTAAAAAATCGGCCGGTTCGGTTATTCCCCTCTCCCAATTCGCTGTTTTGAACATTTTTGCATATTTATTTAATTTTCAATTATATATATATATATATATATATCAATATATATATATTTCTCTGCGCAACCCATTTCACTTAATTAAGTATACTTTAATTTGGGAATTTTTCGTGAAACTTCGCGAGGCCATAGCTTGGTCATACGGACTCCGATTTTCGAAAACTCGGACTCTATTTCGCGTATTTTTCCGAGACGAACGCAATGGAATAGCCCGTTTCCCTTGATTCAGATTTTACAGTTTAATTCTGCCTCCATTTATGTTATAACATGTTATTCAAAAATACGGGTTGTTACATCAAATATGTCAATTAATTTGTTTGATTCATCGTATAGAGGTCCAAAATCTGTTTGATCATCGATTATTACTACTTCTGGATTTTCGTCGACATCTGCTTGATAAGCTTTGTCGTCGATAATATTACATCCGTCAAAAGTAAACCATGCCTTTGTTTTGAAAACAGCCCACCAATCTATTTTGTCTCTTCTCATAGATGGATAAGGAGCATAATAAACTTGAAGAGCTTGTTTGGCAAGTACAAAAGGATCGTACTTATAATAACGAGAAGTATGTCTCACTTCAAAAAGATTATATTTTGGGTGCACATTTATTCCAGAACCCGAAACATTGCTGAACCAGTTGCACTTAAACAAAAATACTTCTTCCGCGGGTCGTGTGAAATATGTCAATTGCAGAATCTTGTTTAGCACGCCATAAAAATCATGTATATGGTCGTTTGGATCATCACTACCTTTCATAAATACACTGCTATTGTCAGTTAATTTTTCAGCACCATATTCTTTAGTGTTAAATTTATATCCATTAACAAAGAAAATTAGATATGTGCTGACATTTCTTTTTGGTCCTATTGCCAAATGTTTCAAACCTTCGTCCACAACACAATTTGTTGGATCAAAAACATAATTAGTAAACCAACTAGCGAATTCTTTGTTGATATCGCCGTTTGGATACTGTGATTCATAAATGCTGCAATTATAGGACAAATGTTACATTTATGAATAAACATTTAGTACATGTATTAATAGATGTATAAGTTCATTACCTAACGAACGGTGCAACTTCAGTGCAGTTGTGAAGAATATATGTGTGTGCTGCATTATAATCTGTATCATTCAACCATTCTTCCACACATTTACTAGAAGGCCGTCCATGTTTTTTAAAAATTGATAAAGTCGCTGGACAATCATCTTGATCAATGCCTTCATCATTACGCGCAGTACTTGCAAATGATATGTTCACATGATCACTAAAATAATGGGAGAAAAAAATGAAGCTTCCTCTTCGATGTATGATTTGCAAATAGAACCTTCAACTCGAGCTTTCTGCCTAAGTTTTTTCTTTAGATGATTTAAATATCTATTTATAATTAATGCAAATTATTTTTATTACACGTTTCATTAACCAAAATTTAAATTAACTAAAAATTAATATACCTTTCAAATGGATACATCCATCCATATTTCACAGGCCCTCGAAGGCGTGCTTCTAACGGAAGATGAATAGGTAAATGCTCCATAACATTGAAAAATCCAAGAGGAAATATTTTTTCCAATTTGTAGAGTAATATAGGGATTTCTTCCTCTAGTTTACGTAGACGATCAAGTTTTAATGGAGTAGAACAATGCTCTTTATAGAACAAACTAAGCTCCGTTACAACAGTCCAAACTTTTACGGGCAATAGTTCCTTGAAAGCAACGGGCAATAAATTTTCCATCGTAACATGACAGTCGTGACTTTTCATCCCACTAAGTTTGTTGTTTTTATAGTCGACGCATCTACGAAGATTGGATGATATACCATCTGAGAATCTTAATTCTTCCATCCATTTTAAAAATATTTTAATTTGATTACTGTCCAATTCATAGCACGCTTTCAGTTTTTTGGTGTCATTTGGCTTTATATGAAGCTCCGGATGATTACATATTACTTCAATATCGCGTTTTGATTTCAAATCATCTTTCGTCTTCCCTTTAAAATTCAAAATTGTATTGATTACATTATCAAAAATGTTTTTCTCATTATGCATCACGTCAATATTATGAAGAATCAGAAGATCTTTCCAATAAGGCAACTCCCAAAATATGCTTTGTTTCCACCAATTATGAGTCATTGATTTACCTTGAATTTCTTCTTGTACTCCAGTTTCATGAATCGTGGGAAGATCTTTTACAAGTTCAAAATTTTTTCCACTTATTAATACTTTAGGTGGTTGCAAAGTTTCATGCCTATTGACTGTAAAAATTTTCTTATCTCTTCTAAAAGGATGACCCATTTTAAGGAAACACCTGTGACAATCAAACCATGAAATTTTCTTTCCGATAGGTAAAGAAAATGCTCTTGTTTCTTGCATGCAGTACAGACAAGCTAGACGACCAGCCGTACTCCAACCCGAAAGCATTGCATAAGCAGGAAAATGGCTAATTGTCCACAATAGAGAAGCACGCATACAAAAGTTTTTTTTTTGCGAAATATCATATGTTTCTACCCCTTCATACCACAATTTTTTTAATTCTTTAATC
The DNA here is from genome assembly GCA_030737875.1 of Allium sativum. Taxonomy (NCBI): domain Eukaryota; kingdom Viridiplantae; phylum Streptophyta; class Magnoliopsida; order Asparagales; family Amaryllidaceae; genus Allium; species Allium sativum. The sequence continues at coordinate 769,294,680 of CM060926.1, forward strand.
AATGGTTGTAAACACACATCGATTCCTTGCGTCGGATCATCAGGACCAGGGACGACAATTGTGAGAAACATATAAGGCGTTTTCATACACATCCACGGACGTAAATTACAAGGTGTTACAATTATAGGCCAGGATGAATATTTAGAACCAAATTGAGAAAAAGGTGAAAACCCATCCGTACATAAACCAAGTCTAACATTACGACTCTCAAATGCAAAATTGGGATATTTTTGATCAAAATGCTTCCATGCTTCTCCATCGGACGGGTGTGTTAACGTCCCTTCTTCACGTGTTCTCACACTGTGCCATCTCATATGTTGTGCGGTTACAGAAGATGCATATAACCTTTGAAGTCTAGGAATAATAGGTAAATAATGCATACGTTTATACGGGACTTCCTTTCCCTTTTTCTTTCTAGGTTTGTATCTTTCCTGATTACATATTCTACAATTCTTAAGGTTGATATCTTCCTTCCAAAATAGCATGCAACCCTTTACACATGTATCTATTTTTTGATACGGTAAACCAAAGGCCGACATCATTTTTTTAACTTCATAATTATTTTCACACATCAAATTATTAGGAGGCATATGCCGCTTCGCAGCTTGTACAACAGTTGTAAATGCAGCTTCTGTAAGGTTTTATTTCGATTTCATCGCAATGTATTCAGCAGTTACTGATAATTGAGTTCCGCTTTCACAACCTTCCCAAATGGGTTTTTTCGCTGCATCTAATAAATCATATATCGTTTTGGTTTGAACATTTGGTTCTTCTTCAATATTACCATCGTCATCATTACCATCATTATCATTAAATTGTTGAACCGTAAACATTGAATGTGCAGCATCTTCAACCATTTGTTCTACGAGATTCGTCGTAGCAATTTCATTATTCACTACCTCCTCAACTTGTGTAGAAGTAGATGCTAATGGTTCTCCATGACGATCCCAAACTGAATAGTTCGACAAAAAACCATACTGACGCAAATGAACTCTAACCATTTGTGGTATCAAATGCTTCAATAACTTGCATCTACTACATTGACAACGGATTTCGACGTCGTTTACGTTATTACTTAACGCGAAATCAATAAACACGCTGACACCGTTAATAAATTGTTTCTTTATTGTGCCATCAGTTTCTCTTCGTTGGTACATCCAGCTTCGATCATTACAATAATCGCGATCCATTTTTCCTAAGTACATATAAAATTAGAAAAAATGTTAAAATTTACAATTTTTATTACTTTTATAACAATTTTTGTGTCCGTCACTAAATTCTCAAAATTCCCTTATTATTGATATATGCATGTTATGTTGAAATATATTCACAATTTTATTACCGAATGCATGTTATGTTAATTGATCATTTACTGGTGTGTCATCCTACCTCCTATTACAAATACAATAACGTAATTAAATCACGTAAATCTTTTCAATTTAAACGATTCAACAAAATTTCGGCAGCGCTTCCCTTTAGTTCCCTGAAAAGTACACAATTGCGTGTACACAGGGAACATAAAGGAAGTACTTTCGAAATTTTGAGAACCGTTTAAAATGAAATATTTTACGAGATTTAATTTCGTTATTGTATTCGTAACTTGTCCAATACAAAGGACAAATCCAACAAATATTGTATATGATGAATATAAAAGTCCGTTTTGTTAATAAAACGAACATTCACATAACGATTATATACAATACTTATCAGACGGGGCCAAAAAAACTCTCTAAGGATTTATGAATGTAACATATTATGATTTGGTTTTTTTCGTGATTGAAGTGTATTTTTTCAACTTTGATTTCGATATTTCAACCTAAAAAAATTTCAAAATCATAGTTGCAGATTTACGATCAGTTGCAGAACTTAAAAAAGGCCAAAGCTCAAGCCATGCGCGTTTCTACGCCTTAGCGCCTTAATTAACTACTTTGAATTGTACATATATGAATTTTATCATATATACGTATATTTTCAACATAGAATCGAACTATACATCACTATACATGTATATTTTCAACATTGAATTGTGCGCGTTTCCACCACATGTTTCCAACAAATTAAATATATTTTTCAGTTCATACATCACTATACATGTATACATATATACATATTCAACTTGAACTAATTAAACCCTAGATTAGCAACATAATCAAATAAATCTATAAATACAAACATACTAATAACAACCAATTACACAAACTAAAACCCTAAATTAATTAACAACTAAGTAATTTACAAATAAAAACCCTAAATTAGCAACTTAAATGATTAAACCCTACATTAGCGACTAATTAATAGCATCATACATACAAACATAAACAAACATACACTAATTAACAAAATTAGGGTTGATACACACAAACATACCTTCAAATTGGAGAGAATCCGAGATTAGAGAGGAGAAGAGAGTGCCTTGACCGACTTGGAGATGTCCTTGGTGGATGGAGGCGCGGAATAGGGTGATTTCAGAATTAAAGGGGTGGGATTTGGGGTTTTTGGGTTGAAACTCGTGGTGAAAGCAAAATGGGGAAGAATGAGAAGCTTCGAGCTGTTTAGCTGCAGGCCCGTGTAACGGCTACCAACGGCCTCCATCGGTTTTATAATCGACGGCCGCCAATGGTTTCCAACGGCCAATATTTTTCTTCCATAATAAAATACACATTTTTGGCTTCCGTTGGAAGCCGTTGGTCAATGGCCGTTGGAACCCACCGTCGCTATACTGTTCAATCCTTGTAGTGAAACCTTAGGTACATCTAGGGTAATTTAAATCCTATATACATATACATACATGCGTGTGTGTGTGTGTATATGTGTGTGTATGTATGCATATGTTTCAGCTAAGATCATAGATCATGGAGAGAAATAACATGGCTATTTACGTGTACAGATGACATGCTGAAATTGATCAAGAAACATGGTTGAGTGATGTTGTACTTTATCGATTTGTGGATACCATGAAACATGGTTGAGTTCACCATTTCAATGGAAGTAAGTTATCACATAAACATTTGATAGCCGCATTTTGCTGTATACAGTTTGACTAATAGGCCATTTAATATGTCCTTGTGTTAGATAATGTTGATCTAGGAACTGCCTGTGGAAGTACTTTCGGGTCTGTTGCTTTAGCATTATCGATCAAGGTTAATTTATACTACTTTACTATTTACACGAATGGAACACATAAAAGCTGGCTTTAGCTGAGATTAGTATTTTGTATTGTCACTTGTGTTCAGCTGCTGCTAAAGCTACACATTGGTTCAAAGATCGATGTATGAGTCACAACATCGAATCTGAAGGTAAAAAACATATGAACTTGCATTGCCTGGTATGTCCAGTCATGTTTTGCGATGACTCATAATCTGCTGGCCTTGTAACGCGGTTCAATCTCTTGTTTCAGATAATTTAGTTAAAAATAGCTTGTTAACATTTGTGTATGTTGTTGTGAAATCAGGGAGGAGCTGTCTGACTATATGTTGCATCTCTTCAAAGAGCAAAGTGGTTATTGTACTAGATGTGTACATTACGAGTATAAAATTTTCTTTGTATAAATTGTGTAAATTAGTATATCAGAGTGGTTATTATATGTGAGTTTTTGGTCAGTTATACATAATACTATTGTATTGAAGTGGTTATGCATATTTTACTTGATCATATGGTTAATTATTTTTCTGATTGTTTGAACGTCATGAGTATGTGAATGATTATTGATTGATATTGTAGAAACAAAATAGACTACTAGCAGGAAATAATTGCAGGGAAAAAAGAGAAAATTAATTAATAATTCTTAGTTGTGCTACATTTAGTGGCGTTGAATAAATGCAACTGTAAACCAGGGGTAAAATTGGAAATTTTATACGTACCATTATAAGCTTTTTTATGGCGTTTATAAAATGCTACAAAAAAATTTGGTGGCGTTTAATAAACGTTACAAAAAAGAAATTATAGTGGCGTTAAAAATAGTGCAACCAATTTGGAACGATTTTTATTGGCATGTTTTCTCGTAACGATTATCGAAACGCCACCAAAAATGATTGGTAGCGGTTTTTGAGCGCTACAAAAAAATCATTTTTCTTATAGTGTGGTATAATCTAGTGACATAAGCCATTATAATAAATACATAAGGACGCGAGGTTAAACCCTAATTGTAGTAGAAATTTGTCTGGAAATGACCTGCAAATGCAGCAACTACAAAAATTGGTTTAATGTGAGACGTCTAGTGTAATAAATGTTTGTGTGAATTAGCCTGCCTCGAGAAGGTAATAAATGACTAACCTATCTTATTTTGGTATTACGTTATTAGGGCTAGGTCTGTCCTTAATGTTCACTCCTTAGTTTTAGACTAAAGTCATGCGACCAACATTATTAGGTATTAAGTGGCATTAGGTTTGTCTTTCTCGAATAAGCATATGTGGTATTAAATGCTCTTAAATATACGAACGAGTGAGGTAGCTCCTCAAGTTGTCTTCTTCTTATCTAAAGTCTACATGAGGGAATACCTAGGTATAAGCTATTAAGTGTTTCACCGATCATTTAAGGGGGACTTCCTATCTAAGGGAAGTATTAAGGGGTAGAAGCCCACCTGTAATGCTAGTTAAATAGTAACACATAGGTCCGTCGAAGGGGCCGTAAATGGCGACGAGTAACTGCCCTTACCCGGTATTAAGTGTCTTTCTTACTACTTCTCGCATCACAACTGAGAGAGTATCTGATAATGCAAGAAGCAAGACCTTAAGTGACTAAGGCCGACATGGGGTATTAAGTGATCATGGGAATCTGCCCCTAGGGTATTATGTGATCATAGGAATCCACCCAAATATATATATATATATATACACACACAAGTAATGGCCTTAAGTGACCAATTAGTAGTCCATCTTTTTCAACTAATGCATATGCATTTTGTGATGCGTTCTCCTAGACATAACTTGACAGATTTATACTTCCAACCATAGGAAATAGAATTCCTTTAAACTTAAATGAATTTCATTCAGCAGAACCATTGTTCTGACCCCTTTCCTCTCAACAACACAGGTTAGTATGTGGAGATGTTTTACTGAGGATATCATGGAGTCAGAAGCTTGGAGAAAGAGATTTTATTTCAGTTTATTATTATTATGTCTAGTAGTTGATTGTATTTATGGGATATTATTGATGTACCATTATTATGATAATTGAATTTGTGTTGTGCTCGGTATTATGTGGTTATTATTGAAATCGTATACATGTATTTTAATTATTATGTTTTATCCCATCTGACATGATATTTCGATTACATTGTAGTTTGGATTTGTTATTTATTTCTTATTGAAACTAGATACTTGCTTGGAATATTTCTAAATTCCGATGGACATTTTGCGGGTTAGGATTTAGGCCCATTCTAGGAAGGTTGTTACATTTGGTATCAGAGCCTAGGTTACCTGATTACAGGGAAATATATGTATAAGAGATGTACTTGTTTTTTGAAAAGGTTTCCAAATTATATATATATATATACATTATACCCCTACGATATAGGTGATTATACTAGGCAATATCTTTTTCTTCCTTTTTTTCTTTTGACTTAAATACTATGTTGGTATTTCCATTGAAAGTTTCCATCTTATAGATAGTGGAAATGGCTGAAAACCAACTTAAGAAAGAGAATTCGGGAAGATTACAGTATTTGCAGGAGTGATTTCAATAATATCTAAGGATTGTGGAACAAGTTCTCATTGCCCCTATAACCTCAGTGAAACTAGCAACTCAACCCACTAATGTGGCCCTTAATTTCCCTCGTCTTTGCAAGGATTTCATTCATCCTAGAGGCAACCGCCTTCTAGAAACTGAAGGATTTCTTGGAACGAAAGCATGGCTATAAGAATGTTACCAGACACTGGATGGGAAAATTAGCTGAAAAGAAGGGTAGCCGCATGGCATCTTAAGGGAGAAGCGTTCGAGTGGTGGAATACGGTATTTGAGGAGAATGCTGGTCTGATATTCACTTAGGATGTGTTCAAGCCCGATTCGAGGTTAAGTTTTTACCCAATGCTGAAGTGAATTTGCAAATGGAGAGGTTCATCCAACTTAAGCAAGGAGGGTCATGTTTAAGGGAATATATCGCTAAGTTCATGGATTGTAATATTTTCGAAGAGGCCTTGTGGATACACCTATGAGTAAGGCAATAAGGTTTGTGAAGTGGAACGTCCCAGATTTTTTGATCACTTGAAATTTAATATTTAAATCTGTTTTTAATATTATATTTGGGATATTAATGGATTTTAATATAGAATTCGATATTTAAACGACGATTGGACATTTAATTCATATTTATAATTAAAACAAACTCATAATGTCACGGTAGTTCATAATATTGAGTTTTGAACTTCAATTGGATATATATAATAATTTTTAAGTCGGAATTCTATGAAACAAGAAACGTTTGAATCTATTAGATTATAATTTTCTAATGAAAGAGAAAATTTTAGATTTTATCTTATAAATTGTAAGTTATGTCTAGATAAAATTTTAAAATACTCGCTGTAGAAATCGTTAATAGACAATAACGTTTATTTAATAATATAAAAGGAATTTTTATATAATTTGGATATCGTTTAACTTGAAAATATTAACGTTGACTTATAATTCCATTTTTGGTTGGATTTGAAGCTCTATATTATTTCATTTGGATATATTTGATAATAGTAATTTATTATTGTTTAATTTTAATTGTTTTGAAATTTATTTTTATTTTATCGATATCATATAAGCCTTAAAAATTACTATTTTTCAAATGACCTCTGTTTTCGACAAAAAGAATTTTCATAGAATACGTATAGCCAGTTATTACAAGATTTCCAGTTTAAGGCCAATCAAAGTTTTTTTTGTGACTGTGCGATATTTAAACGTGAACTAATAAAAAAATCGAAATTATAATAACGTCTTTGTGCAAACGGAGTCGGTTTTCAGCGAAATTAATTTCATTGGAACCGTAATGCCAAGACATAGTTGTATATCCATTTTCGTCGTGTTTGGAGATCATATGTGATGATAAGAAATATAGAGCGTTAGCGTTATATAGTAGTAGAATAAATAACCGTCTAAAATAAAATTCTCAACTCCTATGCTATAATACAAACCTACCCTATATTGCACATCCTATTTATACAAGTCTACCTAAAGGCAAAGTACAAACGTGTGCAACCTATATTTATTGAAACATTGCTAAGCTAACTACTAAGTACAGCACCTACACTATTGAAATACACCCACATGCCTGAGCTGTCTCCATGCTTGTGTACTTCAGTAGCAAGCTTTAACATAAATATACAAAAATTTATCCTTAAGAAAATCATGAAGCATGTATCTTCAAATCAACAGCTATGCTATATTTTTGAATCATAAGCATATGCTAATGTTGTACCTTAGAAAGGGACTTTGGTTCTATCCATGCTTCTCGCCTATATTATCAGGTGTATGCATCGATTTTGCTTCTTTTTCTACTGAAGGAAACTGAAACTTTTCAGTGTCCTAAAATGGTGAGCGATCGTTTGAAAAATATTTTCACCTCATATAATCATCCATAAATTGTGAATTAGCCACAACAAACCCCTAAAATCCTTCTTTATCCACGCATCATTTCAGATGTTTCACTCTCGACAGTCGATGTCTTATGTCGTAGCCTAGGTTTATACTTTTCTAGAGAATTAGTGAGCAATACACGAATTCGGGTGTGTATTCGTGATCAGTAGCGAATGGTGCTAAATGGGTAAAATTTCGCAAATTCTAGGCATAATTTTGTTCGAACCTGAGATGTCGCCATTCACAGCAATCAGAGTAGGTGTCTACTGGTGGAGGAGTGGATGGTCCTGGAAAATCGGCCTTGGGAGCGGGAGTCGTTGGGTTTAGTTATTTTGGTGTTTTGTGCTTCAATTTGAGGTATCACACACACACACACACACACACACACACACACACATATATATATATATATATATATATATATATATATATATATATATGCGCGCGTGTACGCAGAAACGAATGGGTTTAGGAGGTAGTAGAAAAAGGATCGGGGGAGAATACAATACTGTAATGAATGGGTTAGGGGTGCGGGTATTGGGCCGGTTACATTGTTGGTGGGGGTCGTTATATTAAATTAAAGTTAAGTTTAATTTAAATGCATTTATAACTTGTTAACATGATATCTTGATTGTATATTATCAGAATTGCACGTAGTTGGTCTTGTTGGAATCCTACGGATGCAAGCTACGAGATGGAACTGCTCTAGTCAACACACAAGCGTTCAAGCGACAAAATAAAACCAAAGTGAGTATAACTCACTCAGTTGTCCCACTTATATTTTATATAAGTCAGGTTTATTGTTTGTGTGCTTTGTTTGCTAATTGTTGGATGATTTGATGATTGTTTAAATATTTTTATTTAATTGATTTAAATTAAAAGTTAGTTTAATTTAATCAAAATCAATCGTTGTTTTTAACGATTATTTCCAATTGAGCTTACTTACCTTGTTGTTACATTTATAATAATATAAACATATAAAATTTAATTGGACGCTAGAATTGTTATTATTAGTTGACCATTATCAGTTGAATTAATTATTCATCTTTATTATATATTATCGTATTGAATGGATTTTTTATTTGAGGGTAGCCTATTTAGACACAAGGCAAAATAGGTTGGAGGGATCCAACTGGATTCCTCAAATTTATTATTTATTTTCATATTATCGTTATATGAAATGTTTAATGAATATTATTGGATTACTGACTTGGTTATTGATTGTTGAATCCAAATTTAACGTTTACTTTCATATAACAAATGGGCAATATTGGTTGAAAAATTGGCAGTAGATGGCCTATAGATATATGTTATTTTTAGAAAATGATTTACCATCAGGTGAATCAGTAAAAATGGAATTATAAAATTTATTTTATAATTGAAGATAGATTTCGAAATGGAAGTTCATAAAAATGAAGTAAATATTTATTATTTAAATTTATAAGTACTTATTAAATGATTTTATAAACCAAATTCTTATATTAATAAGATTGATAAGTAGGTGAGCAGAAATTAACGTAACGATTAATAAACCGAGATTAATTGTTTTTAAGAAACAATTAAAATGGAATTATGTTGAAGTTGATTATTATTTATTTTATAATAATCAAAGAAAATGTGATTATTTAAATTGATTAAATTGTTAATTAATTTAAATGGAAAGACGAATTGGAATTGATTAACGAATTAATCATGTTTGGAGTTGACCAAGTCAACTGCATTAACCGAAATTGATTATTAAATTAGTTTCATAATTATTGGAAATAGTTAACGGTGAAGTAAACCATTTTTATAAATGTTGATTATTGATTATTATTTATTTAAAAATAATCAAAGTGAAAATCTTGAGATTTAAAATCTATCAATGGTGGTTTATGAAAATATAAGGCATATTTATAGTTAAACGATATTTTACGCGAATTATAATAACAATAATATTAGTTAAGTTTAAACTGAAGTTTAAATTAAATTCTTATTGGGATTATATTTAATTGTATTTTATAAAATCCAAGATTTGACGAAGTTATAAAACCTAAGTTTTATAGAATGTATTATTGGCCGAGTTATTAGAAATGGTTCATGAATGAAATAAAAGACCAAGATATGAAATTAAAGAATTGGAACCTGAATAGAGATCGGTTGAGATAAATTATTTTATGAGTATTGATATGATGTTGGTTTTGGCTTCCGGGGTTGATATTTTGGGAATTATTTTCTTACTGATTAATGGTTAGCGATTGATGACAATATGAAACAGAAATTGAAACGGAAACCCAAAATTGAATGAAGTGGTTGAGCGAATTAAATTATAAAGATGCGATCTAAATACACTGTATTAAACAAGAAATGAGATTTTACTGAGATATAGCTGAAATAGGTTTTGGAATAAACTTATCAAAACTTTATTAAAAGTTTCTATTTATAATAAAATGAAGGGTTGTATATAACATATTCGAGATTATTAAAGTAATTGAAAAGGTTTTAAATAATAATTTACTTAATATTTAAATTAAGTAAATGTGGTCAATATTGAAATAAGATTTCCAAAGAGAAAGTATGATGTTATAAAATATAATTCGAAAATTTTCATACGTTGAATATAAGCGTCTGAGTATAATCTTATTTTTGAAATAAGAAGTAAAAGTCGTGTTACAAATTTTGGAAGATTTAAAAGGTTGCGATTAACGAGTGGAAATTTTAAAAAGGCCAAGTGACGTTGTGTTTTAAACTAGTAGATCTATTTTATTTATATGATTGTTTATTTTGGTTGTTAAATAACCGACTATCAAAATCATGCCTAGTTCGTTGCTGCTATGGAAAGATTGGGATTGAATTTATATTCGGAAACCATTTTGAACCAATGAATATGTAAACGAAGAAGATATATGATGCTGATCGAGATGGAGCAATTAAAGACTGTAAATATTCATAAGAAATGGAACTATTGTTGAATTTTTCTAGTTGATCACTAGAGATATATATTTGACAGTGATTCTGTCGTGATTGGAATCTGCAGATTGCAAGGACTACTCGCTACTGATCTATAGGGTGATTTCTACGATGTGGTAGGAGGGTGCCTTCGGTTTATCCAGTCCTAGGACAACTTGTATGGACGGATGTCTGACCGTATTTCCAAAGGAGTTGCGTATGTTGATTTCTTCAAATGTACCATAGTTAACAGCAAAGAAGGGCACTTCTCTTAGCTTAACAACTAGAGTATTTTTGTGGACATCAATTTGTGATATCTAGCAGATCTAACAATACGGAATTCAAAGTGAATGATGGTCCGATGTTCTAAAAGATAATTTTAACCTCAAGCCTCTTCAGCCGGGAAACGGTATAAAATCGGGTAGGTCACATGACTAAGTAGGTCGCTACTAATTAGGGTGCATTGTCACCATCTAGAGAAATTTCATTTGTTTTTCTTTTTATTTCTGTATCTCCTGGGAAATGCTGTGATGAACCGAACTTCCCCAGTCTCCGAAGAGAAGAGAAAGAACGGATTGTCTGAGAACACGACCAATCGGAACACAAATAGAAGAACATTTCATTGCTTATTACAACAATTTATATTAGAGTACAAGAATATAAAGAGTATGAACAAACAATATACATTTGATAAATAGCAGAGATTTACAAATTACAATGCAGCGGAAAATAATACATAACACAACTGAAAGAGATACACGGATACAGAGCTTTCCGAATATCATCCCAGCTGTAAACCAGGATCCTGTGCATATAAATATGCAAAAACGAAAACTATTAGCTGCTCGTGTGGAAAATAGGGGCACCCAGAGTTTAGGTTAAAACAATAAACTCCAGGTCATTCATGTGACTGGTGTGAGAACTAAAACAGTTATTTAACACTTTACTTTAGAATAGAGTAAATCAAGGGACCACGCCTTATAGCACGGAATGGGTTTCCTCCTAAGAATACTAGTGCATATAACAAAACAATGCAATGTTTTCAGAAAAATGAAGCTATTATAAGACTCTGGTCCCATCACACAATGCAACGCAAGCCGAAGGATAGAGTTTTACCTTATAATAGCCAAACATGTTTGGTACGTTTAAAACAAATCATTTTGATATTATTATAAGTGCATAGTGTATAAAATCACTTCAAATATATCAATCATAGACAGAATTAGCGTCCCATGCCACTATGTCGCCAATAGCATACAACTAAAACCGTAAATTCACGTATTGGAAGTTGGATTTCCATTTGTGAACCAAGGCAAGGGATCGTCCTTCCCGCTTCGAGACAATCTAGCCTACCATATCTCAGGATCAGAGCTCGAGTGGCCCTTGGATCATCAGGGTCGGTCCATATGAAGTGGATTAAAATGCCTGAACAATACGTTTCCCCGTCCTATGGGGTGTAAATGAGCCAGATGACTCAATATCTGTCGGCTCCGTAGTAACCGATATATCTGAGGCGCCTCGCTATCCACCATCCACATAAGTAAAATGTCTGGGCTCCATACCATGACACCACTCCTAGCTAGAAGAAACACATGTCCTCCCGAAGGTCCTCTCCCATTTCTGGTTCACACCGAGGTTTGAACCTCGTGAATTAACGCTATAAACAAAGCTATGCTATATTAAAGCCGTGCTTTGATCACCAACTATAAGACTCTGTTTTTCAACAGAAGCCTTGATCATTTGCATCTCAACATGCCACACAGGCAATTCACGCCATGGACTGATGTCTATCGATATATAATCTGTGAGCTCGTACGTCTTAGAGAAGGGTGTTAAGCAAGAGAATAAATTCTCTGCCACCAAATAGATATATATTTAATAGAGATAAATCAACATAGAATAAAATCCAATGTCAGACACACATCCATTTACAAGTTCATTCTGGGTCAGAACGAAACCAAAGGCACCTTATTCCTCGTCCCATATGTCAAATACAGGAGAGAGGTCCTCGCATATCCGGTCGATCTCCAAGTACGTCTGGACGATCACCACTTATTACCTCTTCTTGGGTGTACAGCTCAATCAAGAAATCAGTAATCATCCAAACGATGTGAAGACCTCTGGTCTTCAACCACCGTCTTCATTGTCAACTTATCATCGAGTCAGTTATTCAGAATGGGTATAAACCTGGCCTTTCCGAATAACTCGTGTATATAATTAACAAGTGCTATAAAAACACAACATACGCCTCATTCCAATTCTGAATATTCTTTTATTTAAATATTCATATCCTTTGGGAAAGGTTCCCATTAGTTTTATCAAAGATAAATTCATCAAATTTGTTCTTTAATCTTCCTTTGGATTTCAATTCTAAACCAAATTAAGGTTTATTAACTAGTCATGATTAGCGAACCTTACTGAAGTAATCATTTGTATAATTTCCCAATTCCAACCTATTTATCCCATGAAGCAAAACTGGTCATACTACATATCTAACACCACGGTGTTATCGGTAAATTTAATTACCATTTCCCGTTCAAATTTAGTTAAAGATTTTAACTATTGCTTGGAGCAAAACGGGAGATACTCCATTCTCGATCATTTACCAAATTTGATAATTTTAATTTATCATATTCTCATTTCAGTTTAATTAAAGATTAGTTAAAATCTAATTCAATTTTAATCTCCAAAAATCATTGCTTAATGATTATTCAAAGTTAAAAAATTAATCTTATCTTTAACTGGGTTAAAGAACTAATGTCATTTAAAACACAGCTCACGATAAACCCAAAATCATTTCCAATAACAACGGAATCTTCACGGAAAACAGATCAATATATATAATCGATATAAACTTCCATATCCAACCGACAATTTAAATGGAATAACGGCGAAGCCATTTAAATTCCATATATAGTAACAGTCTTCCTCCACAGCAGTTCACTTCGATTATTACCAAGTCGAATTCCATTCCATTCCAATTCATTTTATTAAATTGGAAAACTTCACTTTGGAAAATTTCCTTTAAATCTTAATAAAAAGTTTTATAAATTCCAAATCACATTTCACTATTAATCAGGTTAAAGAACGAATGTCGTTAAAAATACAGTTCACGATAAACCCAATTCACATTCCATTTTATTCCAATTATTAAATATAATTGGAAATTTTCACTAAATCTTAATAAAAAGATTTATTCTTTCCTCAACTAGGTTTAAGAATAGCGTTAATGAAGACACCATTCACGACAAACCCAAAATCCAATTTGATATTAAATACAAGGCTCTGAATAGAAAATATGTCGGCTTATATTCAATATCAAATTCTAAAACCAACAAACATCGTAATAGAAATAATGATATAAATATATCTTTCAAATTTCCATAAAAATACCTGTATATTCATGAAATCCAACATCGAAATATTCCGAAGGTGATTTCCATTCAAATCCACTCCAATTCATATGTTGGACATTTTAGTTGTATTAAAACCCATTCTCAATCCAATTTATTTATTTAAAAATAATTGGATTATAATTCTAGTTAATAGCTAGTTCACTTCGATAAAATATTTTTTTATCTTTTTAAATATGGAATTTTTCATCCCAATTCTTTCCAAATCATTTATTATGATTTTACACAAATTACTAATATTTTTAATAATTTTATCAAGGCCCGTACAGTCGATTTCCACTAACGGCCATCGAACTACAGCCATAGCGACCTTTTCCAAATTTGATTTGGACATAATTCCAAATATAACCGTTAGATTTCAAATCTCTTATATTCGTTGGAAATCTCTTTTCGATACGAACCCAATGGTTTCAGCTTTAGGAGAATTCGATGGTCGGATCTCCCGTAATATCAATTCGAAGTCAATGGTCGAAATTCGCAAACTGCCGCGGCGCAACGTGTTCTATTCAGGCCATTATATATATATATATATATATATATATATATATATATTTCTTCGATTTCCATTTAAAATATATTTTATAAATCGTTTATAAATTCGTTTTAAAATGATTCTACCTTCATTTCAAATTTCAAATCAAATTTGAATATTCCTTAATAAATTCATTTTTAAACAATTTCAATTTCATTTCAAATTTCAAATCAAATTTGAATATTCCTTAATAAATTCATTTTAAGTTCATTTCAATTTCATTTCAAATAAAATTTGAATATTCCTTAATAAATTCATTTTAAATTCATTTTAAATTCATTTTAAAACGATTTCAATTTCATTTCAAATTTCAAATCAAATTTGAATATTCCTTAATAAATTCGTTTTAAATTCATTTTAAAACGATTTGAATTTCATTTCAAATTTCAAATTTCAAATCAAATTTTAATATTCCTTAATAAATTCGTTTTAAATTCATCTTAAAACGATTTCAATTTCGTTTCAAATTTCAAATCAAATTTGAATACTCCTTAATAAATTCGTTTTAAAATGATTTCAATTTCATTTCAAATTTCAAATCAAATTTGAATATTCCTCAATAAATTCGTTTTAAATTCATTTTAAAACGATTTCAATTTCATTTCAATTTTCAAATCAAATTTGAGTATTCCTTATCATTATAATATTAAAATGATAATATTTCCAAAATATCTAATTTTGATTATACACTGAATATTAATTAAAAATATTTGTTAATTCTGAATTGGAATCAAACTCAATCAATTACCATATAATGTTATTTATATGGATTTCATACACGCGCGTACACAACAACAATCATACACACTCAACCATCATCCAGAGTGCAATTTACTACTGTATAAGCATTAAAAATAAATAATTAACGCTCATCACAGCCTGTTAACTCATCGATTGGCATATAACTAAATATCGGGATTAGTGTACGTCAAATATCATCGCAATACACGTGTGGAGTTTTCAAACAACACATACTGAACATTATTTGTGCAGTTAGGAGATGTGTAAATTTTATCATCCCAATCAATATTGGTTAAATGGGTGTACAAAAACAAACCGTCTAATTTGTAAATGAATATTCATTTCCAACACACGACCATTTTATATGGTTCATATATTCAATAAAAATTATATTTTTATTATTCAAATATTTTATTCCACACATGAATATTTTATACAGTTCATACAACCAATAAACATAATACACTCCATTCAATCGAAACAAACAATCATGGTTTGTACAATCAATGGTGTCGGGTGCTGCTAAGCACCGTCTTCATCTTAGTAAATATTTTACTGAAAAATAAATAGAGTGAGAAGGAGTTCTCACAGTCGGTTTCCACTCCGCCATTCTTTTATTTCTGAATTTCGGTTCTGTTTGGATTTGAATTTTCCTAAAATTCTGATTTACTCTAAATCACTCCTAGTCAGTTCTGAAATGTAGTTCTCTTCAAGGCAATTGCAACACAACTCGTTTCATTGGATTTGGACCTTGTATGAAGGAGATATGGGTTTTTAAACATTAATATAATTAGCGAGTAATTAATTTAAATTAATTATATAATTTACCATTTAATAATGTTTAATTAAACGTTGCCTTCACTAATCTGTCCCCTTCTTCGTTTACACGCCTGTAACAACGAACCCAAACCTCATCTTCATCATTCCAAATCGCACGCCCCATCGTGAAGCCGGACCAAGATCTGAGCTCGTCGCTCCGTCTCCCTTCGAGGCAGCTTCCAACGCCAGCCACCGCGGACCTCGCGATTGGCCCCACCCCTCCTAATCTCTGTTCGAACGGTGCTCACTGGAGCATAGAATTCAAGCCCAAAACTCCACGATAACCCATCATACCCATATTGATTTAAAGCCCTTCCTTAATACAACGATTTTCTCTACAGAAGATTTGCAATTTACTGAACGAATTAAAAGAAACTGAAGGGGGAAGGTTTGAAGAACTGTGGCCATTGGTTTTTTTATTAGGGCCTGTGCGCAAATCCTGAACGGAAAATTTAGATTGGGCAGGGGGGTTTTATGTAACGACCCGGGTTTCGCCCGACCTGATCGAGCTCAAAATCGATCAAGACCGTTCAAACTTGAATACGTTAACTTTGGGAATACAACACATCAGAACAATAACAACAGACTTTTATTACATCATAATAATATAACATCAGAGTACAGAATATCAGAGTACACCGAATAAAATAAAATTCAGCGGAAGATAAATTTACATTAAATTGAATACAATAAACAGCGGAAGACTTCTATGCTCTGGACATAGCTTTAGGCTTCAATCCAGAATCCTACTCAAGAGATAAATATCTGCAAAAAGCTACTCGACTGCCCGTGTGGAAAAGAGGGCACCCGAGTTTGCAAAGTGAAACAAACTAAGAGTCAGTCATGGGACTGGTGTGAGAATTCTTAACTAATATAACTAATAACAATAGTGCAAATCCAAGGACCACGTCGCTAACGCGGAATGGGTTTACTATAATGGATTGCCGTGCATAATTAAAGGTAAATCGTAAAACAACGCAATGATTTTTGGAAAAATGAAACCATTATAAGACCCAAGTCCCATCACACAATGCAACGCAAACCGGAGGATAGGGTTTTACCTTATAATGGTCAAAAATGCTTAATACGATAAAAACAGATTTGATATTAGTGTGTATAAGTTTTGATAAAAACATTTCAATCATAATGTATCAATCATAGATGGCATAGTACCCCATCCTACTATGTCTCCATACTAGTTCTACAATCAAAATCGCATGGGGTCGTATTGGAAATCGGGTTTCCATCATGAGTCAAGGCTAGGGAGGAGCTCCTTACCGATTCGAGACACTCTAGCTAATGTCTCAGGATCCCCCGCAGTGAACCCTTGGAAAGCTGCAGGGCCGGTCCACACATACAACTTTGTGGATTAGTTATTCCTGAACACATGTTTCCCGATCCTATAGGACCTGTCATCTGAGGTGCCTCATTCCATCATCAAAATAAGTAAAATGTCAGCAAGTTTTAAGCACTGACACCACTTCTAGCTAGAAAGAAACGTGCTGCTCTCCCTGCGTTCCCTTCTCCCGTTTTAGACTCAACCGGGTTGTGAGGCTCGCGAAGTCGTGCTATACACAAAGCTTTGCCTAAACAGGCTATGCTTTGATCATCAACCACAAGGCCCTGCTTTTTAACAAAAATCCTTGATCCATGCATCTTAGCATGCCACATTGTCAGACTATACCGTATCATTGATCATCTACTAATATATATATATATATATATATATATATATATACAACCTCTAAGCTCATACATCTTAGAGAAGGGTGTTAAGCAAAGGATAAATCCTCCACCACCAAACAGAAATATATAATTAGTAGCGTTCAACGATACAGTATAAATGAATACAATGTCAGGCATACAACCCATTTACAAGTCCGCTCTGGGTCTGAACGAAACAACGTGTCCGTCGATCTCCAAATGCGTTTGGACGATCATTACTAAATATTTTGCCTTGGAAGGCCATTCCCAATTCAAGATACCAGTCATCATCATCCCAACGATGTGAAAACCTTCGGCCTTCAACCACCGCCTTCATCTTCGACTCTTGGTCATCGTGATGATTATTCAGAATGGGTTAAACCCGGTCTTTCCGAACAACTCGCGTATTTTGTGATTAAAAATCAAATGCTATAAAATCACACCAACGCCGCATTCCAACACAGAATATTCTTTTAATAAGATATTAATATTAAAAGATTCTTATAAATTTTAAGGAATAAATCTTGTCTTAAACAGGTTAAAGAACTAGTGTCCTTTAAACACAGTTCACGATAAACCTACAAATCAATTTCCAAAATATGGAATTCCACAGAAATCAAATCAATACATAATCGAAATAAATTTATGTATCGGACTAATAATATAAATGGAATAACGGCAAGGCCTCTTAAATTTCATATATAATATCGGTCTTCTTTTACAGAAGCCCATCTTGATTATTATCAATCGAATTTCCACTTAATTCGAATTTAATATATTAAATTGGGAAAACTTGACTTTTAGAAAATGCCTTTTTAAATCTATAAAATAGATTTATAAATTACAAATAATAACTTCAATGTAAATTGGATTAAAGGACAAATGTCATTTGAAAACACTGTCCCCGGTAAATCCAACCCACAAATCATTTTATTTCAATCGTAAAATATGATTAGAAATGTTAATGATCTTAAATAAAAGATTTGCTCTTTAAATATTTATTCATTACTATAAAACATATTTTAAAATAATCACAAGGAAAACTATTCTTTATATAAAAAGATTTTAAATGTAAAATATTCTCCCTTTTTTTAAAAAAAAAACTGAATCGGAATGCGATTCAACCATGCACCATATAATTTGAATTATACGGATTTCACACATCTCATATATATGACAATAAGTGATAAATACTCATCAAATCATCCATTCACATCCATTCACACCCAGGGTGCAATTTCCAACTGTGTGAGCATAAAAATGAAATAATCACGCTCATCGCAGCCTGTCGATCAATCGATAGACATACAATTCAATATTGGGATTCGTGTATTTCAAATATCGTCCCAATACCCATGTGGAGTTTTCAGCCAAAAATATTACATATAAATATACAAATAAATAATTGGTTAATGGATTTAACCAATTTAATTTCTACTAACAAATTGATGGTAATAAACATGTCATTTATTTCTAATGTCGAGTAAAAATATAATTTTCTCGACTAATTTCTCTATACATTTCTAATGTATGTTTTGACTAATAATATGTTCTTATAATTAGAATATCAATTCTAATGTAAGTTTGCAAATAAAATGGTTTTCATATTTTCCTATAAATTCAATCGTATGATATACAATTAAAAATGATTATTATTATAGCAAACTTATCCTACTGTTCATTATGCGAATAAAAATGATTATTACCTTTGCATATAAATTTTCAATACATGTTATGCAAATAAAATTGGTTATCATATTTGCATATAGATTCCATCTCAACAAAAAGGTATAAAGGTGATATATACATTTTGTTGACAATTCTATTTCAATAAAATGATTTAAAGAGGTCATTTTCATTTTGTCAACAATTCTAGTTTAACAAAATGAATAAATACAATTTTTCAACTCTTTTATTTTTATTGCATACTAAATGTCAATAAAAATAATGCCTTTACTTATTCTTTTTCCATTTCATTTTAAGTGACAATATAAATGACATCTTTCTATTTACACTCTTTTATTGAATTCAAAATACCAATAAAAATATATTTAAATTTATCTTTTTATTGCATAGAAAATGACAATAAAATGATACCCTTTTTATCTTCACTTTCATTGTAAATATAATGACAATAAAAATGTTGCCCCTTTTATCTATTCTTTTATTTACATTTAGAATGTAAAGAAAAATATAACTTTTTATCCTAAGTATTTATTTACATTTAAATGTAAATAAACTTAAAACTCTGTAATCCTTGTTCTATTTGCATTAAGAAATGCAAATGAAAATGCCATTTTTCACTGAATGTAAAACGACTATAAAAATGTGCTTTTACAAATTTATCCATTTTATTGAATATAACGTAACAACAAAAGTATTACCCTTTTTAATATATATTTTTATTGGATACAAAATAACAAATAAAATGTTAGCTTTTAAATCCAACTTTATTGCGACTAATTGAAAATAAAAGAAATTTTCTTTTATTCTAATTCAAATCTTTCAGTGAAATCTGAACTACATAAAAATAAAATTTTAACGTATCAACTTTTTTTTATTAATTTATACTGGAAAATGAAAGTATAACTTTTCAAGTCCTGTTCCTGTTGAAAACCAATATCTCATTAAAATGTAAATTTTAATATCCAATCTTTTTAAATAAAATAAAATTACAAAAAAAATGTAATTTTAAATCTCTATTCTTATAATGTTGCAGATTAACAAATAAAGACATCTTCATAAAACGGTATTACATAAAAATGTAATTTCAATGTCCTATCTTTTTTTGAACAAAATACAATGAACTTTATTTACGTATGAAATGTAAAATAAAATGTGAGTCTTAATCTTTGATTTTCATTTACAAATAAAATGTAAATCAAAATGTATTTTCCAAACATGCTTTTTAATTTACAAGTAAAATGTAAATGCTTATGTGTTTTTTCCAATATTACCTTTAATTTACAAATACAATGTAAATAAAGTTTTGTTTTACAAATATGATTTTTTTAATATCAACAATAAAATTTAATATTGTTATTCTAATTTTATAACATCCTATGTTTAAGGTGACAGTAAAAAGAATTTTTTTACTGTAATTCACAAATCTTATTCTCAATGTAAACAAATAAAAGTAAAATTTTATTTGTTAGACAAATCCTGTTGTAAAGTAAACAAATAAAAATAAGGTTTTATTTGTTGTTCATATTCTGTTGTAAAACAAATAAAAATAAGATTTTATTTGTTAACCAAATTTTGTTGTTTATTTTCAGATAAAAATAATATTTTAACAAAATAAAATAAATTAGAACATCCAGATCCAATCGCAAATAAAATTCAACAATATATGAAATTTCAACCATGGAAAACAGAGCACGCTACAAGCGACAATCAACAATTTATACAACACTGAACATTTCAGATCTGAACTAATATCACAATACAATTATCTTAAAGCGAGAAAAATAATTAATAATTAATTAAACAATAAAAATTAAAGTTCTCACATCGATTTGGCTGAAAATTCAAAGTGCTCCTTTTCAGCTCTAGTCAGCGCCATCGCGAAGATCTTAAATTTCTGATTCCAGCGCTTCTGACGGTTCGAAAAACGAACCTCGTACGAAAAAGTTATGAATGTTTAAAGTTTTGGAATATTAAATTAAATAATTAATTTAAATTAATAAAATAAGTTTATACCCATCGTTAAAGAAATTTGGCCGCTCCTTCCTATTCTTCATACGTTGCTTGGCACCCATCATTCCACCGTGAAACCCCCCTCCCCCCGTCGCACGCACCACTCAGGACCGGACCACCACCAGACACCTCCACGGCGAGCGCCTTCAACCACCGCACCAGCGCCAGGACCCACGGCCAACTCGGCCTCCCCCCTGATCCGCAAATCATCCCCGAAGTCAGCCCCTTTTGCCTCAAAATTCGTGAAATCCGTGCACTGAAACCCAATCTTAACCGTATGGATTGAAAGGTCTTGAAAATCTCTTTGATTTGGTATATGGTTTGCTGAAATCCATTGAGCGGATTGAAAAATATTGAGGTTTGAAATTCAGAGATTTTCGGCCATCGAATTAGATGGTGGCGGCTGAACTAGGTATTAGGGTTTTGTTTTTTTATTATTTAATAATATAATTTCTCGAAAAACGTGTTTTAAAGGTGGATTTTCGGACTGTCTCCAAATCAGGCCCAGATAGTGTCAAACTTAAGGTTTTGATGCCTTCTTAGCGCGATGGGCTATGCCCCGTGGCCCAATTTTGAAGTCTGTTGCGTGTTTTATTAAAATTGCAATATTAAATTAATAATTTAATTTCTATCATACATTTAAATACTCCGGGGCAACATACGGACTCCGAAAATTCCAGAAAAAATATTTCTGGCTTTGTATTGACGATACAGTTCCAACGAGACTAATTTCATCGAATTCTGAGACCGTTTGAAAAATGGCTATTTTTCAGTCGATTAAATTTGACTGAAACTGGCAAAACACATTTTCTTTTGCCACGCTCACGTATTAACTCGAAAAATTCTGGAAAATTAAACTTAACAATAATTCGACATTCCGTGTAACACCCCGTATATTCTATAACCGTGAAAGTCATAAATTAAAGTATAATTAATTTGAAATCAAGGAACTAAGGGAAACGGGATACGCCGTTGCGTTCGTCTCGGAAAAATACGCGAAATAGAGTCTGAGTTTTCGAAAAACGGAGTCCGTATGAAGAAGATATAGCCTTCGGAAGTTTCTGAATTAAATTTAAAATTCAAACAGAATAAAACAATTAAAAATTCCGAAGTGGGGCCCAATGGGCCAGGGTGGAAGAACACCCGCCTGACGCACCCAGGTCGACTGGGCTGTCGACCTGGTCTAACCAGGTCGACAGGCCTATCGACAGGGCTGTCGACAGGGGTGTCGACCTGGTCCAGAGCCAGGTCGAACCCAGCCCAACCTGGCTGGCCAGGTCTGTGTTTAGCCGATTTTCTGTGGTCTGCTTTGACATTAGGGCTAGGTGGCAGGCTCTAATTGGTCTCTCCTTAGGATGAATGGCTACGATCAATCCAAGCGACATCAATGGCCCTAATCAGTTCATTTCCCCTATAAAAACAACCCTAGACTCTACCTAGGTTTCTTGCACAATTCTCTAGCCTCCATTGCTCTCTTCTTCTAATAAAAAAATAAAAATGGCGTCTCTGCTCTGCTGGAATTAAAACTAGAAGATAATCAACATCAGCCTAAGCAACTCAATTCAAACTAGAGGTTAAAGTTCTGCAAAAGATTCTACAACAAGTTAAAAGTTCTTTCTTTAATCCAATCAAGGCAAGTACAGTTATTCTCCGCTATAAACGTTAATTATAATTTTGATATGCATTTAAATCTGAGTTTGAGGTTGTATTCTCTTCTGTTAGATCTGTTTTCTGTGACTGTTCTATATTCCTTTCTTCTTTTCTGTTTCTAAGCCAGGCTACCACGAGCCTGTGCCTAATCTCATAAGAGATGAACGTATGAACGCAAGTTTTGGGATGAATGATGAGAAATTTGACAAAACCAAATTGAATGTATGACTTTAGGTCTGAGGCATAAAATATATTGGACATATGACTTGGGATTGGATGCATAAATTTGACTATGAACATATAATTTATGCATGTTGTATGCATAGTTATGTTGTAATTTAGACCTGTAATTAATTAGAAAAAAAATAGCATATGTTATAAACTAGTTTTAGACCTATGCATATTTTGTGATAAAGGAAGAAGAGGAACCACTGTAAAGATTACATATGATTTGAGACTTTGGACAAAATGCATATAAAAAGGCAAGATCTGATTTTTAGAAGATATGGTTTAAAGATTTATATTATTGGGGATAGTTTGCATAATAATTCATGACGTGAAAAGAAGGAAGATATGGAAACTTAAGATTTACATTAATTAGGATATCTATTATTGTAATTACACCTAAATAGGGATTTTTGGATATATGACATGCATTGAAATTAATGGTTATATTTGGTATAATCTATATTGGAACATATGTTATATGGCAAATTATGTCCATATTCTGCGCTTAAGCAAACATGGAATATATGTTGTGAATCATGAAAAAATTATGTAGGCATATGAATTTAGGCCTAATTTATGACTAGGCAAGGCATGTAAATAGAACCTTTAGAATTATTAGGTTTGCTAAATCTGCTAATTTGCTAAGTTGCCTAAACTGCTAGTTTTGTTATATTGCCTAGACTACTAATTAGATTGAAATGCCAAATCTGTTAAATTTGTCTGTCGAGATGCCTAATCTGTTATATGCCAAAATCTGCTAAGTGCTAAATCGGTTGAATCTGTTAAGTCACCCAATCTGCTAAAATCTGTTATCTGCTATATCAGTTGAGTTGATGTGATCATTCTGTTATTGATATAATCTGAATTGGCATATATATTGGGTGTGCGCATAAACGGTAAATAATTAATTAATTGGCCGCAAAGATGAATATGGCTAACTCGAGGTTAGAATGAGTTTGCGACGTAAATCTGCCCGGAACCGCCCGGCACATCCAGTGGCCGCAAACAATAGGTTCTAATGTGAGAAGTTAGTCATAACATGCGTAAGACACGAGGTTAGGTCTGGCTTGTGGCAGAAGTCTGCCCGGAACCGCCCGGCATATCCAGCGGCCACAAGCTACTGACCTAATGTGAGAGGTCTGTGCATTAATAATTAATTAATGCAAATCTAAGATAAGAATGACGTCTAAAACGTATTGGGGGAAAATAGGGTTAAACCAAAGGGATTAATAGATGTAGTAAAACCCGTCCATGAATCTGTAGGCCCAATACAAAGTTAGACAAATCTGAAAAATCTGTACATCTGATCCGTTAGTCTGAAAACTTGTTAACTCAATTTGTGAACTAGTAAATCTGAATTCTGTATGTCTGAACTTGTAAACAAATAAATCTGAAATCTGTTAGTTTGGGGACACAAGGTTAGGAGGGGAATTACTTGTGTCATCTGTTGTTTGGGACCCATATTAGTCAGTAACCCTTTCTGGTATCAAAACTTTGACCCAACAGTAGGTAGGGTCCGGGCACGCTTACTGAACTAGTTATAAGTGGTTCATTCTGATAATGGCGAGGGGTGTTGATGGTGCGTTCCAACCGGGTCATGTGCGTGCATGGATCCCGGTCTGCCTCTGAGGATGTAAGACGCCGTGACATCTGTAAATAGGTCTGTGCCAATTGGTTGTCACTTTAGGGAGTGATACACCCTACTGTGGGGCCGACACAGGATATTTATGTATTAGGGAGCCGATCGCTTGGGGTAGGGTTTTAGGGTACGCTTAGTTCTATCTGTTTCTGTTGGTACCGTCTGTTTCTGTTGGGTGGTAACACCTGTCTGTTTCTGTGTGGTACCGTCTGTTCGGGTGGTAAAGGCCCATTACTAGTGTACACCTAATTCCACATTCTGTTTCCATAGGGATAAATCTGTTTCTTCTTCTGTCTGTTTCTGATCGGGTAGTAAAGGCCCATTATTAGCATTCTGTTTCTGTTAAAGTATTATGTACCCGTTCCTGCTTCAATTTAGACATTAGGGTGACACTTAATTCTGTTATACTAGTATTAGTGCAGAGAAGTGTAAAACAATAGTTTATATCATTCTGTTTTTCTGTTATATCTGCTACACCTGTTATAGTTATCTCACATCCAGTTTTATGTTCATATCATATTATTATTATCTGTTCATATGCTGAAAGTCACTGGACTTGCCAGACTTTTTGTCTGACCCTTGTTGTTTTCGCCTCCTTTCTTCCGTTTCCCCCCCAGGTTATCCAAGGAGGAAAATACTTTAGCTTGATCCGGATTTCTCTTTGCTTGAAGTGCTTAAAGTATGGCTTGGCTCTGTATAGCTTCCGTTCCATGGGGATTATGATTTTAAACTATGCATTTTGAAGGCTTTTGTACAAGACTGATATTTTGTACTTGAATTCTGAAATTTGAGAGGATGTAACCATATTAATTTATGTTTCCGCTGTAATAAAGTTAAAATTTTTCCAAGTACTGTTTTATCTGTCTTGTAAGTTTCTGTTCTGTTTACTAAAATGCTCCACCAAAGTTAAGGCATTCCCTTTGTGAGTGACCTTAACGGAGGTGGGGTGTTACACGTGGTATCAGAGCTGAAGGTTACCAGATTGGGTAAAGTTTTTGAAAACTATTTTCAAAAAGGTTTTGGAAAGGAAGTATTTTCAAAAATAAAGCTTATTTTGAAAAAAACATGATCCCCAAGAGCCATATATCTTTCTTTCAGTCCTTTTTTGTATTGAACCTTTCCTTTTTCGTTCCAGCATGTCTGAAGCATCTGAGATACCAGAGGGTGTTCATGTACCCGGTTGGTTTCGTCAATATCTTGAGGCTAGGACCGCCGCTGCAGGTCCAGCAAATGATCCCCCTCCTCCACCCCCTCCTCGTGCTATTGCTTTCTCAAAAATCTGTAGAGATTTTAGGGCCATGGGTGGGAAGGATTTCAAAGGAACTGAATCATTCGTAGAAGCAAGGAATTGGCTCAAAGAAACTGAGGATCTGTTCGTTATCTTCGAGGTGGACGATAGGCAGAAGGTACAGTTGGCAGTATGGCTGCTCAAAGACGAAGCTTCCTACTGGTGGGAAGTCACTAACGCCGAGAGGCCGGTGGAGACATGGATGGATTTCAGAATATGGTTTGAGACAAAATTCCTCTCGCAAGCTGAACGAAGTTTACAATTGGAAAAGTTCTTGTCTCTTAAGCAAGGAAGTATGACGGTCAAGGAATACGTCAACCAGTTCAACCAACTAGCAAGATTCGGATTGGATTTAGTCAACACTCAGCATAAAAAGGCTCTCCACTTTGTTAAAGGATTGAATGAGCCACTGCACAGCCTAGCCATGACCCATGTACCCATGGGAGCAACTTACGAGAAATTGGTGGATATGGCACTACTGCACGAGGAAGACAAGGGCCCGAAAGAGACAAAGAAGGAAGAACCACAGAATAAGAAAGCGGGGCCCAAAAAGGAAACACAAAAGAAGGATGAGAAGTCTGAAGATAAGAAGGGGAAAAAGTGCTTTACTTGTGGGAGCTCAACTCATCTGAACAAGGATTGCAGAAAAAGGAAGGGCGCTTGCTTTAACTGTGGGGAGATGGGACACTTCACTAGAGACTGCCCGAAGAGACGAGGACAAGGAGGGCAGGCGAACACTCTTGAGGCTAGTGGCTAGGATAGAAATAGGAAATTTTCTATAGTAGGTTTAATTTATTTATCTGATTATGAAGTCAAGACTTTTTCTGATTCTGGTATTTTGATTTTGTAATCGATACTCTGCACTTTAATACTAGTATTACTTCTGAATTCCGCTGTAGACTCAGACCCATAAGGGTTATGGATCATCTGTTTGGGACTGGGGTTTGAGGGATATCTGTGTTAGGCGTCAAGTATGACGCATACATTCTGAGTTTTCGTGGGGTATCAATTTGATGTTGGTTCCGGTCTTTGGGGCCGATACTTAGGACCCATGTCTAATGGGAACCAAATTTTCGTTCTATCTGTACTCGCTTCCATCATTCGACTGTATCCTATCGATCGAATATTTGAACTTTAGGTAGAAACTAATGGGTGTAAACATGTGTTTGAGACATATTATGTTTGATGGTTGCAAGTGGATGCAAGTGGTTGCTAGTGGTTGCTCGTGGATGCATATACACACACTAGGCATTAGATCGGCTCGAAAGCACTCTCATACTGCATATGGATGTGTGAGCATTTTTAAATTTTTATGGATGCAAAATGGTCGAATCAGCATATGGATGTTGCATATGAATGAGCAGTTGTGCACTCATATAGAAATGATATCTCTCAAGTAGGAAAATTTGCATACATATTGGACTCATGGCACTAACATGATTTGCATTAAGGAGGTCGACTGAATCAGTGGGCCGCCTGATTTTGCATTAGATACGGACATGAACACACACTGTGCATTTAAACATGAAAGCATTAGAAGTCTATAAGGACAATGGATGCCTGTGGTTGATGATTGAGTAGATGGATGATTGGATGGTAGGACACATTCTTCTTAACTTGAAGATTTCGGGGACGAAATCCTTTTAAGTGGGGGAGAATGTAACACCCCGTATATTCTATAACCGTGAAAGTCATAAATTAAAGTATAATTAATTTGAAATCAAGGAACTAAGGGAAACGGGATACGCCATTGCGTTCGTCTCGGAAAAATACGCGAAATAGAGTCCGAGTTTTCGAAAAACGGAGTCCGTATGAAGAAGATATAGCCTTCGGAAGTTTCTGAATTAAATTTAAAATTCAAACAGAATAAAACAATTAAAAATTCCGAAGTGGGGCCCAATGGGCCAGGGTGGAAGAACACCCGCCTGACGCACCCAGGTCGACTGGGCTGTCGACCTGGTCTAACCAGGTCGACAGGCCTGTCGACAGGGCTGTCGATAGGGGTGTCGACCTGGTCCAGAGCCAGGTCGAACCCAGCCCAACCTGGCTGGCCAGGTCTGTGTTTAGCCGATTTTCTGTGGTCTGCTTTGTCATTAGGGCTAGGTGGCAGGCTCTAATTGGTCTCTCCTTAGGATGAATGGCTACGATCAATCCAAGCGACATCAATGGCCCTAATCAGTTCATTTCCCCTATAAAAACAACCCTAGACTCTACCTAGGTTTCTTGCACAATTCTCTAGCCTCCATTGCTCTCTTCTTCTAATAAAAAAATAAAAATGGCGTCTCTGCTCTGCTGGAATTAAAACTAGAAGATAATCAACATCAGCCTAAGCAACTCAATTCAAACTAGAGGTTAAAGTTCTGCAAAAGATTCTACAACAAGTTAAAAGTTCTTTCTTTAATCCAATCAAGGCAAGTACAGTTATTCTCCGCTATAAACGTTAATTATAATTTTGATATGCATTTAAATCTGAGTTTGAGGTTGTATTCTCTTCTGTTAGATCTGTTTTCTGTGACTGTTCTATATTCCTTTCTTCTTTTCTGTTTCTATAGCCAGGCTACCACGAGCCTGTGCCTAATCTCATAAGAGATGAACGTATGAACGCAAGTTTTGGGATGAATGATGAGAAATTTGACAAAACCAAATTGAATGTATGACTTTAGGTCTGAGGCATAAAATATATTGGACATATGACTTGGGATTGGATGCATAAATTTGACTATGAACATATAATTTATGCATGTTGTATGCATAGTTATGTTGTAATTTAGACCTGTAATTAATTAGAAAAAAAATAGCATATGTTATAAACTAGTTTTAGACCTATGCATATTTTGTGATAAAAGAAGAAGAGGAACCACTGTAAAGATTACATATGATTTGAGACTTTGGACAAAATGCATATAAAAAGGCAAGATCTGATTTTTAGAAGATATGGTTTAAAGATTTATATTATTGGGGATAGTTTGCATAATAATTCATGACGTGAAAAGAAGGAAGATATGGAAACTTAAGATTTACATTAATTAGGATATCTATTATTGTAATTACACCTAAATAGGGATTTTTGGATATATGACATGCATTGAAATTAATGGTTATATTTGGTATAATCTATATTGGAACATATGTTATATGGCAAATTATGTCCATATTCTGCGCTTAAGCAAACATGGAATATATGTTGTGAATCATGAAAAAATTATGTAGGCATATGAATTTAGGCCTAATTTATGACTAGGCAAGGCATGTAAATAGAACCTTTAGAATTATTAGGTTTGCTAAATCTGCTAATTTGCTAAGTTGCCTAAACTGCTAGTTTTGTTATATTGCCTAGACTACTAATTAGATTGAAATGCCAAATCTGTTAAATTTGTCTGTCGAGATGCCTAATCTGTTATATGCCAAAATCTGCTAAGTGCTAAATCGGTTGAATCTGTTAAGTCACCCAATCTGCTAAAATCTGTTATCTGCTATATCAGTTGAGTTGATGTGATCATTCTGTTATAAATATAATCTGAATTGGCATATATATTGGGTGTGCGCATAAACGGTAAATAATTAATTAATTGGCCGCAAAGATGAATATGGCTAACTCGAGGTTAGAATGAGTTTGCGACGTAAATCTGCCCGGAACCGCCCGGCACATCTAGTGGCCGCAAACAATAGGTTCTAATGTGAGAAGTTAGTCATAACATGCGTAAGACACGAGGTTAGGTCTGGCTTGTGGCAGAAGTCTGCCCGGAACCGCCCGGCATATCCAGCGGCCACAAGCTACCGACCTAATGTGAGAGGTCTGTGCATTAATAATTAATTAATGCAAATCTAAGATAAGAATGACGTCTAAAACGTATTGGGGGAAAATAGGGTTAAACCAAAGGGATTAATAGATGTAGTAAAACCCGTCCATGAATCTGTAGGCCCAATACAAAGTTAGACAAATCTGAAAAATATGTACATCTGATCCGTTAGTCTGAAAACTTGTTAACTCAATTTGTGAACTAGTAAATCTGAATTCTGCATGTCTGAACTTGTAAACAAATAAATCTGAAATCTGTTAGTTTGGGGACACAAGGTTAGGAGGGGAATTACTTGTGTCATCTGTTGTTTGGGACCCATATTAGTCAGTAACCCTTTCTGGTATCAAAACTTTGACCCAACAGTAGGTAGGGTCCGGGCACGCTTACTGAACTAATTATAAGTGGTTCATTCTGATAATGGCGAGGGGTGTTGATGGTGCGTTCCAACCGGGTCATGTGCGTGCATGGATCACGGTCTGCCTCTG
This sequence comes from Allium sativum, assembly GCA_030737875.1. Lineage (NCBI taxonomy): Eukaryota > Viridiplantae > Streptophyta > Magnoliopsida > Asparagales > Amaryllidaceae > Allium > Allium sativum. The sequence goes on from CM060926.1 coordinate 769,325,160, forward strand.
AGGATGTAAGACGCCGTGACATCTGTAAATAGGTCTGTGCCAATTGGTTGTCACTTTAGGGAGTGATACACCCTACTGTGGGGCCGACACAGGATATTTATGTATTAGGGAGCCGATCGCTTGGGGTAGGGTTTTAGGGTACGCTTAGTTCTGTCTGTTTCTGTTGGTACCGTCTGTTTCTGTTGGGTGGTAACACCTGTCTGTTTCTGTGTGGTACCGTCTGTTCGGGTGGTAAAGGCCCATTACTAGTGTACACCTAATTCCACATTCTGTTTCCATAGGGATAAATCTGTTTCTTCTTCTGTCTGTTTCTGATCGGGTAGTAAAGGCCCATTATTAGCATTCTGTTTCTGTTAAAGTATTCTGTACCCGTTCCTGCTTCAATTTAGACATTAGGGTGACACCTAATTCTGTTATACTAGTATTAGTGCAGAGAAGTGTAAAACAATAGTTTATATCATTCTGTTTTTCTGTTATATCTGCTACACCTGTTATAGTTATCTCACATCCAGTTTTATGTTCATATCATATTATTATTATCTGTTCATATGCTGAAAGTCACTGGACTTGCCAGACTTTTTGTCTGACCCTTGTTGTTTTCGCCTCCTTTCTTCCGTTTCCCCCCCAGGTTATCCAAGGAGGGAAATACTTTAGCTTGATCCGGATTTCTCTTTGCTTGAAGTGCTTAAAGTATGGCTTGGCTCTGTATAGCTTCCGTTCCATGGGGATTATGATTTTAAACTATGCATTTTGAAGGCTTTTGTACAAGACTGATATTTTGTACTTGAATTCTGAAATTTGAGAGGATGTAACCATATTAATTTATGTTTCCGCTGTAATAAAGTTAAAATTTTTCCAAGTACTGTTTTATCTGTCTTGTAAGTTTCTGTTCTGTTTACTAAAATGCTCCACCAAAGTTAAGGCATTCCCTTTGTGAGTGACCTTAACGGAGGTGGGGTGTTACATTCCGGTTCCAATAAAAGTGGTTTCGTCGAAAACTGCGGTTGTTTGCAAAATGGCTATTTTTAAGGCCAATATATTATATTAAAAAATATATAAATTCTACAGCGACTTTTCTAAATTTTAAACTGGACATAACTTACAAATTTTAAAGTGAAATTTCAATTTTTCAGATTCGTTACAAAGGTATTCTTAAACAGATTTAGATATTTTTGGCTTTACTGAAATCCGATTTATTTTGAATCCTGTACATTCAGTTAAAGTATGAAATCGAATTTTCGAACTGTCGTGCCATTTCAACCTCCTTTTATAATTAAATTAAATTCATTCGTTATTATTTAAAATAAATTACTTTAAATTTCAAAAAATCCATTAAAATAACTTAAAATAAAATTTTAAATTAGCCCTAAAATTCAGGGTTGTTACATTCTCCCCCACTTAAAATCTTTTCGTCCTCGGAAAGGGCCGAAGCTAAAAGTTGTTTAATTAACTAGTCTTAATTTTAAAAATTTATTGGTTGATTATCTTTTCAGAATATAAATACCTTTATATTTAAAAATCATATTTCCAAAGAATAGATTAAAATATATATTCAAAAATACTTTAATTATAAACTCGTAACTCTTAACTCGTTCTAGGGCATTACTAACCCCATCTCTAACGAGTTTGCTCATTCTAGGATACTGCTGATCCTATCTCTAATAATTATTCTTATTGGATATTACTAATCCAATCTCTGATGAGTCTCTTGTTCCGTTCTAATGAGTTGTACCCCAAAGATTTGAGCTAACCAAAGCTTTGATACCAACTGTAACGACCCGGGTTTCGCCCGACCAGATCGATCTCAAAATCGACCAAGTCCGTTCAAACCCGAATACGTTAACTTTGGGAATACAACACATCAGAACAATAACAATAGACTTTTATTACATCATAATAATATAACATTAGAGTATAGAATATCAGAGTACATTGAATAAAATAAAATTCAGCGGAAGATAAATTCACATTAAATTGAATACAATAAACAGCGGAAGACTTCTATGATCTGGACACAACTTTAGGCTTCAATCCATAATCCTACTCAAGAGATAAATATCTGCAAAAAGCTACTCGACTGCCTTTGTGGAAAAGAGGGCACTCGAGTTTGCAAAGTGAAACAAACTACGAGTCAGTCATGGGACTGGTGTGAGAATTCTTAACTAATATAACTAATAACAATAGGGCAAATCCATGGATCACGCCGCGAATGCGGAACGGGTTTACTCCAATGGATTGTCGTGCATAATTAAAGGTAAATCGTAAAACAACACAATGCTTTTTGGAAAAATGAAACCATTATAAGACCCAAGTCCCATCACACTATGCAACGCAAACCGGAGGATAGGGTTTTACCTTATAATGGTCAAAAATGCTTGATACGATAAAAACGGATTTGATATTAGTGTGTATATGTTTTGATAAAAACATTTCAATCATAATGTATCAATCATAGACGGCATAGTACCCCATCCAACTATGTCGCCATACTAGTTCTACAATCAAAATCACATGGGGTCGTATTGGAAATTGGGTTTCCATCATGAGTCAAGGCTAGGGAGGAGCTCCTTACCGATTCGAGACACTCTAGCTAATGTCTCAGGATCCCCCTTAGTGAACCCTTGGAAAGCTGCAGAGCCGGTCCACACATACAACTTTGTGGATTAGTTATTCCTGAACACACGTTTCCCGATCCTATAGGACCTGTCATCTAAGGCGCCTCATTCCATCATCCACATAAGTAAAATTTCAGCCAGTTTTAAGCACCAACACCACTTCTAGCTAAAAAGAAACGTGCTGCTCTCCCTGCGTTCCCTTCTCCCGTTTTAGACTCAACCGGGTTGTGAGGCTCGCGAAGTCATGCTATACACAAAGCTTTGCCTACACAGGCTATGCTTTGATCATCAACCACAAGGCCCTGCTTTTCAACAAAATGCCTTGATCCGTGCATCTTAGCATGCCACATTGTCAGACCATACCGTATCATTGATCATCTACCAATATATATATATATATATATATATATATATATATATATAACCTCTAAGCTCATACATCTTAGAGAAGGGTGTTAAGCAAAGGATAAATCCTCCGCCACCAAACAGAAATATATAATTAGTAGCGTTTAACGATACAGTATAAATGAATACAATGTCAGGCATACAATCCATTTACAAGTCCGCTCTGGGTCTGAACGAAACAACATGTCCGTCGATCTCCAAATGCGTTTGGATGATCATTACTAAATATCTTGCCTTGGAAGGCCATTCCCAATTCAAGATACCAGTCATCATCATCATACCAACGATGTGAAAACCTTCAGTCTTCATCCATCGCCTTCATCTTCGACTCTTGGTCATCGTGATGATTATTCAGAATGGGTTAAACCCGGTCTTTCTGAACAACTCGCGTATTTTGTGATTAAAAATCAAATGCTATAAAATCAACACCGCATTCCAACACAGAATATTCTTTTAATAAGATATTAATATTAAAAAATTCTTACAAATTTTAAGGAATAAATCTTGTCTTAAACAGGTTAAAGAACTAGTGTCCTTTAAACACAGTTCACGATAAACCTACAAATCAATTTCCAAAATATGGAATTCCACAGAAATCAAATCAATATATAATCGAAATAAATTTATTTATCAGGCTAATAATATAAATGGAATAACGGCAAGGCCTCTTAAATTCCATATATAATATCGGTCTTCTTTTACAGAAGCCCGTCTCGATTATTATCAATCGAATTTCCACTTAATTTCAATTTAATATATTAAACTGGGAAAACTTGACTTTTAGAAAATGCTTTTTTAAATCTATAAAATAGATTTATAAATTCCAAATAATAACTTCAATGTAAATTGGATTAAAGGACAAATGTCATTTGAAAACACTGTCCACGGTAAATCGAACCCACAAATCATTTTATTCAATCGTAAAATATGATTAGAAATGTTAATGATCTTAAATAAAATATTTGCTCTTTAAATATTTATTCATTACTATAAAACAAATTTTAAAATAATCATAAGAAAAACTATTCTTTATATAAAAAGATTTTAAATGTAAAATAATCTCTTTTTTTTAAAAAAAAAACCTGAATCGGAATGCGACTCAACCATGCACCATATAATTTGAATTATACGGATTTCACACATTTCATATATATGACAATAAGTGATAAATACTCATCAAATCATCCATTCACATCCAGGGTGCAATTTCCAACTGTGTGAGCATAAAAATGAAATAATCACGCTCATCGTAGCTTGTCGATCAATCGATAGACATACAATTCAATATTGGGATTCGTGTATTACAAATATCGTCCCAATACCCGTGTGGGGTTTTCAACCAACAACAGTTCATATAAATATACAAATAAATAATTGGTTAATGGATCTAACCAATTCAAATTCTACTAACAAATTGATGATAATAAACATGTCATTTATTTCTAATGTCGAGTAAAAATATAATTTTCTCGACTAATTTCTCTATACATTTCTAATGTATGTTTTGACTAATAATATGTTCTTATAATTGGAATATCAATTCTAATGTAAGTTTGCAAATAAAATGGTTTTCATATTTGCCTATAAATTCAATCGTGTGATATACAATTAAAAATGATTATTATTATTGCAAACTTATCCTACTATTCATTATGCGAATAAAAATGATTATTACCTTTGCATATAAATTTTCAATACACGTTATGCAAATAAAATTGGTTATCATATTTGCATATAGATTCCATCTCGACAAAAACGTATAAAGGTGATATATACATTTTGTTGACAATTCTATTTCAACAAAATGATTTAAAGAGATCATTTTCATTTTGTCAACAATTCTAGTTTAACAAAATGAATAAATACAAATTTTCAACTCTTTTATTTTTATTGCATACTAAATGTCAATAAAAATAATGCCTTTATTTCTTCTTTTTCCATTTCATTTTAAATGACAATATAAATGACCTTTCTATTTACACTCTTTTATTGTATTCAAAATACCAATAAAAATATATTTAAATCTATCTTTTTATTGCATAGAAAATGACAAAAAAATGATAACCTTTTTATCTTCACTTTCATTGTAAATATAATGACAATAAAAATGTTGCCCCTTTTTTCTATTCTTTTATTTACATTTAGAATGTAAAGAAAAATATAACTTTTTATCCTAAGTATTTATTTACATTTAAATGTAAATAAACATAAAACTCTGTAATCCTTGTTCTATTTGCATTAAGAAATGCAAATGAAAATGCCATTTTTCACTGAATGTAAAACGACTATAAAAATGTGGTTTTTACAAATCTATCCATTTTATTGAATATAACGTAACAACAAAAGTATTACCCTTTTTAATCTATATTTTTATTGGATATAAAATAACAAATAAAATGTTAGCTTTTAAATCCAACTTTATTGCGACTAATTGAAAATAAAAGAAAATTTCTTTTATTCTAATTCAAATCTTTCACTGAAATCTGAACGACACAAAAATAAAATTCTAACGTATCAACTTTTTTTTATTAATTTATACTGGACAATGAAAGTGTAACTTTTCATGTCCTGTTCCTGTTGAAAAACAATATCTCAATAAAATGTAAATTTTAATATCCAATTTTTTTAATAAAAATAAAATTACAAAAAAAAATGTAATTTTGAATCTCTATTCTTATAATGTTGCAGATTAACAAATAAAGACATCCTCATAAAACGGTATTACATAAAAATGTAATTTCAATGTCCTATCTTTTGTGGAACAAAATACAATGAACTTTTATTTACGTATGAAATGTAAAACAAAATGTGAGTCTTAATCTTTGATTTTCATTTACAAATAAAATGTAAATCAAAATGTATTTTCCAAACATGCTTTTTAATTTACAAGTAAAATGTAAATGCTTATGTGTTTTTCCCAATATTACCTTTAATTTACAAATACAATGTAAATAAAGTTTTGTTTTAGAAATATGATTTTTTTAATATCAACAATAAAATTTAATATTGTTATTCTAATTTTATAACATCCTATGTTTAAGGTGACAGTAAAAAGAAATTTTTTACTGTAATTCACAAATCTTGTTCTCAGTGTAAACAAATAAAAGTAAAATTTTATTTGTTAGACAAATCCTGTTGTAAAGTAAACAAATAAAAATAAGGTTTTATTTGTTGTTCATATTCTGTTGTAAAACAAATAAAAATAAGATTTTATTTGCTAACCAATTTCTGTTGTTTATTTTCAGATAAAAATAATATTTTAACAAAATAAAATAAATTAGAACATCTAGATCCAATCGCAAATAAAATTCAACAATGTATGAAATTTCAACCATGGACAACAGAACACGCCACAAGCGACAATCAATAATTTATACAACACAAAACATTTCAGATCTGAACTAATATCACAATACAATTATCTTAAAGCGAGAAAAATAATTAATAATTAATTAAATAATAAAAATTAGAGTTCTCACATCGATTTGGCTGAAAATTCAAAGTGCTCCTTTTCAGCTCTAGTCAGCGCCATCGCGAAGATCTTAAATTTCTGATTCCAGCGCTTCTGACGGTTAGAAAAACGAACCTCGTACGAAAGGGTTATGAATGTTTAAAGTTTTGGAATATTAAATTAAATAATGTATTTAAATTAATAAAATAAGTTTATACCCATCGTTAAAGAAATTTGGCCGCTCCTTCCTCTTCTTCTTACGTTGCTTGGAACCCATCACTCCACCGTTAAACCCCACCCCCCCTCCCGTCGCACGCACCACCGAGGACCGGACCACCATCAGACACCTCAAAGGCGAGCGCCTTCGACCACCGCACCTGCGCCAGGACCCACGGCCAACTCGGCCTCCCCCCTGATCCACAAATCATCCACGAAGTCAGCCCCTTTTGCCTCAAAATTCGTGAAATCCGTGCACTGAAACCCAGCCTTAACCGTATGGATTGAAAGGTCTTGAAAATCTCTTCGATTTGGTATATGGTTTGTTGAAATCCATTGAGCGGATTGGAAAATATTGAGGTTTGAAATTCAGAGATTTTCGGCCATCGAATTAGATGGTAGCGGCTGAACTAGATATTAGGGTTTTGTTTTTTTATTATTTAATAATATAATTTCTCGAAAAACGTGTTTTAAAGGTGGATTTTCGGACTGTCTCCAAATCAGGCCCAGTTAGTGTCAAACTTAAGGTTTTGACGCCTTCTGTGCGCGATGGGCTATGCCCCGTCGCCCAATTCTAAAGTCTGTTGCTTGTTTTATTAAAATTACAATATTAAATTAATAATTTAATTTCTACCGTACATTTAAATACTCCGGGACCATATACCGACTCCGAAAATTCCAGAAAAAATATTTCTGGCTTCGTATTGACGATACAGTTCCAACGAGACTAATTTCGTCGAATTCTGAGACCGTTTGAAAAATGGCTATTTTTCAGTCGATTAAATTTGATTGAAACTGGCAAAACACATTTTCTTTTGCCACGCTCACATATTAACTCAAAAAATTCTGGAAAATTAAACTTAACAATAATTCGACATTCTGGTTCCAATAAAAGTGGTTTCATCGAAAACCGAGGTTGTTTGCAAAATGGCTATTTTTAAGGCCAATATATTATATTAAAATATATATAAATTCTACAACGACTTTTCTAAATTTTAAATTGGACATAACTTACAACTTTTAAAGTGAAATTTCAATTTTTCAGATTTGTTAGAAAGATATTCTTAAACAGATTTAGATATTTTTGGTTTTACTGAAATCCGATTTCTTTTAAATCCTGTACATTCAGTTAAAGTTTGAAATCGAATTTTCGAACTGCCGCGCCATTAAATTCATTCGTTATTATTTAAAATAAATTACTTAAAATTTCAAAAAATCCATTAAAATAACTTAAAATAAAATTTTAAATTGGCCCTAAAATTCAGGGTTGTTACATTTTATAGTAATTTTTTTATTTTTTTTACTTTTAATTCCTATAACATCAGATTTTGCCACGAACGCCAAATCAAACCCAATGACTATTACCCCTAGCAAAATACCCCCATTCCAAACACAATGGAATATGTTTTGTAACCCAGTTAGATCATTTCGATTAGTTTTTATCAAAATTAAAATATAAATCCATAAATTTTAAATTCAAACGTACATTTTAATTTACCGAGGCCACATACTGACTCCAAAAAAATAAGTCTGGCTATGTTTAGACGATACGGTCCTAACAAAATTAATTTCATCAATTTTGGAGACCGTTTGAAAAACAGTCATTTTCCAGTCGATTAAATTCAAACTAAATTGACCAAACACTTTTAAATTCACCACGCTCACATACTGATTCCAAAAATTATGAAAATTGGAATCCAACAATAATTTGACATTTTGGGTCCAACAAAAGTGAACTTGTCGAAAACAGAGGTCGTTTGCAAAATCCCTATTTTTAAGGGCTATATATAAATTCCATAGAGACTATTCTGAATTTTCAACTGGACATAACTTTTTATTCCCGTTATGAAATCTGGATTTTTCACATTCATTGGAAAGATATTTTCAAACAAATTTAAATATTTCCGTTTTCACTAAAATCAGATTTATTCTGAATCCTGTACATTTATTTGAAATTTGAAATCGAATTTTCAAACTGCCATGCCATTTCCAGTTCCTTTTATAATTAAAACAAACATTTATATTCTAACTTCAATTTAAATAAATTATATACGTTCCAATTCTATTTAAAATAAATTTCTAGTCGTTATTATTTAATGTAAATCATTTTAAATATTCAAAATTTATTAAATTAGCCAAAATAAAAATTTTAATTGGTTTCGATTTTTCGGGTTGTTACAAATGCGGTGGTTGGACAACCGTAAGGTCAATATATTTGGAACATTCAAGCAAAATGAATGGCCGATCATGTTTAGTCAGGGTTGCAAGAAGTTCTTGTTGAATCCTTGTGTATTTTCTCTAGAGTTACACTGTCGGAAGGTGGTCCCATACCTTGTCGTAGTTGGAAATCCAGTTTCCAATAAGAGCCTGCGGTTTTGATTATATACTAGGTATGTAGAGCGTGAGATGTTAGCGTTCTGCTAGATGGTTATTTATATTATTTAGACATTATTATAATATCAGAAAATATATAATTTCAAATGGTTTGGGTTATCGTAAGGTAAAAACCGTCTGTATTTATGTGTAGATTTGGTCTTACGATTATACTTTTCTTAGAAAAGATTTCTACATTAAAAATCAAGTTCGATGATATCTATAAACTTGGTGAGTTTTCTCATGCTGGTTCACCAGACTGATCTTGGAATTTGCAATGCTCGGGTCAGATTAAGTTTTACAGGTTCAGGTTATCGGATGTTGTGAAGTCCATAGATGAGTTGGAGAAGTTCAGACATATGATTTGTTTTATTCCGTTGTGTGTTGTATATGAGGACAGATTATCATAACTATCCAAATATATTCATGTACTCTGATGATGGTAAGTTTTATTTCAAACTCTCAATAAAGATTTATTTCTATATTATATTTTATTCCGCTACGATGTGAGACTCTGATTCTATGTCTGTTCTTCTTCTTATTTTTCTATTCTAACTTTCTTTCTTATCTCACCCTCTAACTTCTTTCTGTTAAAGATTCATAATTTCATGCAATTTGGGTTGGATGTGGGTTGTAATTCGTCAACTCAAAGGGTATAGATTTGCGGGCCTTTACATGAACGGACTCAATTCCCCTCTCAAGGAGATGTTGTTAGCTTAAGTACCATTTAGAGCAACATTTGAAGTGCTTGTGGAAACTGCTATTTTGTATTCCACAGAAGCGGAAGAAGGAATGAAGGTTACTTTGAGAAGAACGAGGATACCTCAAAATTTGGAAAGAATAAAAAGAAGAGTTTGTGGAGGAAGAAGAAAGGAAAATTCAAGAGAGAAGCTAAGGAATGTAGAAGGTACCATAAGAAAGGGCCCGAGGCCAAAGACTGTAAGGTCAATTTGATAAAGTAGGTATTCCAGGTGCGGTGTTATAGCTTCTATGAAGATGGACATCTTGTTAGGAATTGTTGTATCTAACAATTCTATGATTTTTGTTTAATGATAACAAACATATATTTACTATTATAAATGTGTTTGTAATTGTACTATCAGAATATAATATTTATATTTAAATAGAATACTACTGCACAAAAAAATTAAATATTCAAACAGTATTTTATTTAAATATAATATTTTATTTCAACAGCACAAGTTTATAACTCAACTATTTGTACAACTCACTATAATACAATAAATTCAATTTCATTTGTTACACTGTTCCACACTACAACACTCAATTACTCGGTCGCTCAGTTGTATAAACCCATATTCACGAGCATTCCACTCTGTCACTATTTTTCTGTCACTCTCGGTTATTTATATACATCGACATACTGACACTGTCTTGTCTTCAGTCTTTTTCCAGCTTCACATTCAGTCTGCTTACTGTCACAAAAACACACACAATAAGCTAGAATAAAAATATTTTATATTTTAGAAGATATAATTTTTGTTTTAAAATTTATTTGCCTCAGAATTTTGGTGTGTTCTTATCATTTTTCATGACTTGATCTAATTTTTATGGACATCCATCTGTGTCTATATAAGCTTGTGATATTCACAGTGATTCACTATAAATATCACAAGGTAGACATCGTCTGTAGTACTCTCACACACAAACACACACACACATATATTTATTTATTGCACGTGCACTATATGTGTATATACATACATGTGTATGTATATACACATATTTTGTATGCAGGGGCAATATAGTCAGAAAGGGAAAATATATCGAATATTATGTGTCAGGTGAAGCTTGATAACATTTTCATGCCGCAAGTAGCCACAAACACTCAAGCAACAAACACAAACACAAACACGCATATACATATACACACATGTGTGTATATATACATATGTATGTATATGTTAATACATGCACAAGCATAACAATGTATAAAGCTACAGACTGCAAGCAAAACCTAGTCAAAGATGTACATTGCTCGACCATGTATAAATGCAACAAGTCAATCAAGTTCAAAACAACATGGTCTCAAATACAAGCAGGGTCAAAGGAAATATCTGGATGCATAGCAAGTGCAAAGCCAAGTACAAGCATAGCCTTTCATATGCAACAGTTATGAAGATTTACACACAAACACACACACACACACACACAGATATATATATATATATACATACAATGTATATATATACAACGAGTGCATTGAAAAGCGCAACAACCATGTACACAAAAGATTCATGTGTTCATGTCCACACAACAGTGCAAATGTAAGATGGATCTCAAGTTACAAAAACAACAAAATTGATCAAGACAAGGTGAAGCAAGTGCACTACTTCAAACATAGGGACAGTAAGTATGTCGACCAGTGTTTTTCTTTCAAGAATCAAATATACAAGTACAAAGTAGTATGCTAGCAACCAAGATCAAAAGCCAAGCATATGAAGCAGCTCAGATTAGCATGGATAAACAAATCAACTGAAGTTAAAGAATACATGTCATAAAACAGTACCAAGAAACCAAATGGTTCGGGTCAAAATAGCCTTGGCAAGAATACAAGTGAATTGCTGCTTGTATACAAGTGTGTACTCAGCAAAACCACCTCATTTGACATGCAGCAAACAAAGGCAAGTAAGGACAGAAATTGCACAACATATTAACCATTTATGGGAAGAATATTTCAGTTTATTTCTGGAATACACAAGTGTTTTTTTGGCAGAGTATTCAAGTGAATGCTTACAATATTTGGCAAACAAAAGGGCAGTCGAAGTCATAATTATTGGACAAGTGGAAAGTTTTTTTAGCAAGTGTTTGATTTCCAGAAAATCACTCAAGTGTTTTTGGTAAGAAAACAATTTCACAAAAACAACCTTTTGTTTCCAGAAGAGATTTTATCACAACAAATCAAAGACCATTTTTTTGCTAGGAATTTTTTTTATTTCCTTCCAGAGTTTTAGGTCGATTCGGTAGTCACGGCATTGTGAAAGAGGAAAGTTTTATCTATCCATAAATTCGAAGGAATTCGTATGGAAATGTAATGACCCGGCGGATTTCGACGCCCGAATTCCAACAATAATACATTACCCGTATTTTATGCCGGAACTCAAGTATCGAAAAAAAACCTGATAGTTGAGGATGAGATAAGAAAGAAAGAAATATTAGAATAGACGAAGAAGAAGAATACAACAACATCAGAGTCTCACATCACAGCGGAATAAAATATAATATTGAAATAAAACTTTGTTGAGATATTTGACATAATACTTACAATTATCAGAGTACAACAACACATCTAGACAGTTACAATAATCTGTCCTCACTTACAACACACAACGGAATAAATATATATCATATGTCTGAAATCCTCCAGCACATCTTCTTTAAACCCATATCATACAAACCTGAACCTGTACACCCTGGGCTAACCCGAGCATTACAAACGCCGGATCAGTCTGGTGAACCAGAGTGAGAAAACTCGTTAGATTATAATATCATCCAACTTGATTTTAAAATTAAAATCCTTTCGAAAGAAAAAGGTAATTGTAAGACCAATCCACACATAAATACGGACCGTTTTTACCTTACGATAACCCAAAATAGTTTTTGAAATCAATATCTTATCCTGATATTATAATAATGTCTAAATACAAGTAAACAGAATCTAGCGGAATGCTTGCATCTCACGCTCCACATAAATAGTATACCATAAAAACCACGGAGCTTATTGGAGATTGAATTTTCAATTATGACAAGGTATGGAACCACCTTCCGATAGTGTATCTTTAGAGGGGAATACACTGGGTGCAACAAGAACGTCTTGCAACCCGGCCCACACATGAACGACCACTCATTTCGCTTGAGTGTATCGAATGTATATCACCAACGGTTGGGAGCTACCCACCGTTTCCAGAAAAGGGACAACATCGAAAATAGATTAAAGAAGTAAATGAAATTTCTCTAGATAGGTGATTATACACCCTAATAGGAGCGACCCACATAGCCATGCTGTCTGCCCGATTTTTGTCATTTCCTGGTTGAAGAGGCTTGAGGTTTAACATTTCCTTTAGAACAATGCAATATCTTTGAATGCCACATCGTCAGATTCGCCAAGCCGCTAATTGACGCCCACAAAAATACTCTGGGTGTTTATGCTAAGAGAAGGTGTCTTCTCTGCCACCTATAGAGATACATTTGTAAAAATCAACATACGTGATTCTTAAGAAATACCCTATTGGACATTCGTCCATACAAGTCATTCAGGAATAGGATGAACCGAAGGCCCCCTCCTAGCACATCATAGGAATCACCCTATAGATCAGTAGTGAGTAGTCCTTACAAATCCATAGATTTCAACCATGACAGAACCATAATATATCTCTGGGTATAAAATATACGTTAAGTTTATGTATAGTAGACTTTGAAAACTACAGGATTGGACCAGAGATATAAGTAATTCTTCCATTTTATGAAGATCTATTGTCTTCAATTGCTCCGTTTTGACCAGCATCTAATATCTTCTCAATTTCTTATTTGCTAGTCGGAATGGTTTCGCATATAATTCGATTCCGGTCTTTCCGTACCAATAATCGTATTGGTCAGATTTTGATAGTCCGTTATTTAACTATCAAATAAGCAACCATTCAACCATAAAAATAAAATGAATTACCGATTTGGTACTCAGATCACTTGGCCTTTTTAATTAAAACGTATTAAATATCTTAATCTTTTAATAATTTAAAACATGGTTTATACCTCTTATTATATTATAAGAATATTCATAACAACATTTTATATACTTTATACTCCAACATTTGAGTTCAGCCATATCTCATGTGAAAACATCATTATGAATCTCTTTGATTTTCATTGCTGGAAAACAAAACAAATACTTGTCCCCTTTTTGATAAACTCATTCAAACCCATCCCATTAATTTCTTTACATAATAGTATCATTATATTTATACCAAAACTCCTTTTATTTCCTTTACATTGGAAATATTATTTTATATTCTCAATCCTATTTATTTCCTTCACATTGGCATTATTATAAAAAAATAATTCTTAACTTCTTTTTAATTTCCATTACTTAACTCCTTATCGCTCCATACTATTCCACTCAACCATTTCTCTCTTTGAAAATCCCATTTCAATCCCATTCATTTCCCTTAATCTCATTATTAAGTATTTTCAACTTAAAATCCACGTTTTAGCTTCACGCACTTTAATAACCTGTATTTACACGATTCGGTTTAATATGAAACCCTTTTATTCTCAATTTGCCTTTGCTTAATTCAAATATTATATAAAACATTTATTTACTCTATCGCATTTGCTCGAAATCTCTTTTATAACTTTGTCATAAATTTTTTTGGCTTTACAATAAAAATCCAATCATAAACTCTTTTCAATTTCACCTTGATTCTGTTTCAAACTCCGATTTCTTACTTAAATGGATTTCATTTAAAAAGAGATCTCTTAAATTATTATTAACTAAATTAATAATTTACTTCATTACTAACTACTGTAAAAGTAGTTGAATTCTTTATTCCTAAAATAAATAATAAATTCCTTTATTTAAAATATTATTATAATTAACAAATATTCATTAATCAGTTTCCCTTAGATTTGTTTAAAAATAAACTAATTTAATTTAATAATCAATTCCAGTAAAAACATTTAATTCAAACCAAGGTAATCTAGTTAACCAATCCAATTAATCCTTCCTTTAAATTAATCAATAATATAATTAATTTAAATAACTCCATTTAATTGTTAAAAACAATTAAACTAACTATTAACCATTACACTAAATTCTGCTTATAATTCTTATTAGCATAAGAATTTACTTTATACAACTATTAATAATTACTTATAAACTTTGCATAATAAATAATAAATATTTATTTCCTTTTTAAATAATTTTAATTCCAATTAATAGATTTAAAATCTATTTTTTAGTTATAAAATAAATTTTATAACTTCATTACCGTCGATTCACTTGACAGTAAATCAGTATTTATAAAACGATTGATTTATAGGCCACATGCTGCCAATTACCCAACCAATACTACCCATTGGTTAATAACAAAACGAACGTTGAATTTAGATTCAACGATCAATAAAAAAATCAATCATCTAATTAGGTTGGTCAAACATTTCATATAATGTGATACGAAAATTGACAATAAATTTGGCGAATCCTGTTGGATCCCTCCAACATGTCTCCCTGCATCCAAATACGTTATCTCAAATAAAAATAAACAGAAATAATATTCACGATCAAACTATAACGCAAACATCCATACTTCAGTTTTATACGTTTATATCATTATAAACGTAACCAACAAGGTAAGTTACCTTGGTTGGAAATAATCGTTAGAATAACGACTTTATTTAAATTAAACTACATTTTAAATCAATCAATTCAAACAATAAATAATCAACATACTGCAAACAATCGTCAGGCATAACATACAAAATAAACCCAACTTATATAAAATATAAGTGGGTAAAAATTGAGTGAGTTACACTCACTTTGTTTTGGTTGTTGAACGGTTCGGCTATAGTTAAATTAAATAGTGTTTTATTTAACTGTAAATTTCCAGCTATCTCTGTCCCTTTTAAAAACGGTTCTGAAACGTTCTTTCGTTAACACGATTCCGGCGTCTCTTGTCTGGTTCAATTCCAATAACCTAACAAGTGTTATTAACATTATTAGTTAATAATTAAATTAAAATAATTAATTTAATTCTTAAAATTTAACTAAACATTAACTAATCACCTTATTTATATTAAACTCGGATTGTTAAAATTACCTACCCTGCTTCGATTGACTGTTGCGTGCCTTCCCATATGAATTATTGTTCGATTATTCATCACGTCTCTTTTGTAAGGTCATCACTTCTGTTCAAAAAACAACATCGCGTCGCGTAAGATTTCTATTCCAAAACGCCCCCATTCTTGCCATGTTCAAAAAGATATCCCCGATAAAATTTTACTCCTTTGTCTTCGATTTTTGTTTATCCCAGACCCAATTTCATCCCAGCTTTCACACTACAAAAGAAATGCTTCTGCCACCCCAAAATTTACGAACCCGACATAGTATTCTCTTCCCAATATAGCTTCTTCCCTATGCACAACGTTTACTTCCTTCACGTACTGTTTTCCATTCCGCTTCATGTCTATGTTCCCACGTGAGAACCCAATAAGTTTGCATCCATGTGTACCAACGTTGCCTGCTCCCTTGGTTCTGAAACCCGTTCTCCACTCCTCCCTTTCTGAATTGCTGCGTCAGTTCTTCCTCTTGTTGAAAACCAAACCAACTTCTTCCTTTCTTATACAGGCCTTCACTTCTGGATACACCATAACTGCCTCATTCTCCTTTCAAGTAGTACCGCTATATTCCAAACCTTCCTCACATTTGTTTCATCCCCCCATGCCATTCAGACTTTGCCTTCAACCATACTGTATTTTCGTCTTATCCTTCTACTGCCTCACATGAACACCGCAAGTCTTTTATTTCCTCCTGCTACATATATATATAAATATGACTTCACATTTCAACATCTTGCACTCATCAACGTTAAGCTACCAGTCGATCTGACACCTTCGAACGCTGCGCCAAGGCCCACTCCTCCTTCGCCTTAAAGGGTTATGAAGTGGGTCGCACCAATGGCCATCACCATCCGTTCACAGAGTATAGGGTGGTTTCAGTTTGAATGAATAAAGGAGGGGTTGTTTAGAGTTTGTGATACTCGAATATATGGCTTGCGGTTTCATGAGTTACAGTTTCGTTATATTTAAAAGTGGAGTACGGTTCTTGCTGTAAAAATGAAGAAGCGGGTTTCTTTTGTTTGCTGGAAGTATGGGAGAAACGAGGATGGCATAATGTATTTATAGAAGATGAGTGAGAAAAAGATAAGAACACTGATTCACGAGAGTATAGGTTAGTAGATAGTTTTAGGGTAGTTGGTCGTATTACGTTTCTTAAATAGGAAGAAACAGGGGTGTAGGCGTAAGCTTGTCTAAAACTAGAGGTCTTCATTGCCTTGGACAGAAGCATGTGCAACTGCTGGGGGAGGGTAGACGTTGGTGATGTGAAAATATAGGCGATGGCTCTGATGTACTCTAATTGACTTTGCATCACATAGGTTTTCAGTGGAAGACATAGAGATGAAGAAAAAAATAATAAAAATATATATAATAATAGGGTAGGAAAGATAACAGTCTGGACATGTAAATCTATTCGTCTTACAGAAGGAAAGATAAGGCGTGATGTGCCTGTGCATGTGTTTTCATTCCGTGTCTGTCGATGGGTGTTTTAAGTATGGTATAGGAGGGTGTTCGGATCACAAATGTTTCAAAGAAAAATAGAATGGATTGAAAGCAATGCTACATGTACATATATACGTAGATAAAGGAAAATAGTATTGGATCAATGTCTATTCCAAAAGCAGGTGCGTAGGCTTTAGAAGGTAGGCACCCGGTGGTTTAGCTGTTAGACTTAGCATTGGAGGAAAGTTATCTTCACTGGTTCGAGGTAGGCCAGTAAATAAAGGAGCACGTGCCTACAATTTTTTTCGAGCAGATGTGCATGTATCAATTGAATTACGGATATAATGTTAGGAACTATTGCAATCAACTATAAGGCCCGTAAGAGTCCTAGGGTTTGGAATAACTAAACTGAAAACGGCTACAGATGAATCCTACAAGAAGGAAAACCAGTTTAAAACAACAGTAGAAGTTCAATCCCAAAAATAAACATCACATTGTGTAATCAAAGGAGGACATCTAGAATAACATCCTAGCTACTTCTATAAGTTTCAATACTAACACAATGAAGCAGGACATAAACCGTTACCATGTAATTTATGTGAATGGCGCAAAATACTGTTTCATTGATTTGAATGAACAAGGCCGTCAGTTCATTCGGTACAAGCAAGTAGGCTGTGTGATATTTTTAAACTCAACATTATAAATTCTGGATTGAACGATATTCAAATATATATGTATATGTGTATATATATATAAATCCCATATATTTTATTTAATAAACGTTATTGTTTATTAATGAATTCCATAGCGATTATTTGAAAATTTTAATTGGACATAACTGACAATTTATAACATGAAATCTCCATTTTTCTCCTCCATTAGAAAAGTATAATCAAATCGATTCAGGCGATTCTTGTTTCAAAGAATTCCTACTAAAAATGGATTATGTATAATCAATTGAAGTTCAAACCGTAAATCACGAACTACCGCGTCGTTCCGAGTTCGTTATAAAATTATATGTAAATTAAACGTTCGAACTTCGTTATATAAACGAATTATATATTATAAATCCATTTATAAATCCAAAACGATATTTAAAATAATAAAATAAATTAAATATCTGACAACCGGAAATATAGGACGTTACATTCCTTCCCCCTTAAAAGAATTTTGTCCCCGAAATTGCTAAGGTAGAAGAAACACTCTAAACCCATTATATTTTCAAAAATCTAGTTTATTATAAATAAAATAAAATTAAACAAATTATTGTTGTAAATAAATCTTTTCAAGAATTTCGAAAAATTTCTAACACGTTAAATTCTCGGAAAAATTTGGCAGAGTCTCCCCTATATGGAGGGACTTCTGCGATATCGCAGGGATAAATAATACATATACATCGACCAACAAGGTCGGAAAACAAAATTCAAAACCAAAATTTTATAGTTTCACGTAAGTGTTCCTTATACGAGCGCTATTGAGCATACTGGCTCAATTTATTGCGATACACTGAACCTAAATCGACCCAAAGTCTTCAGTTACCTGTATTCAACTCGGTTTACCATGTAAGTCACATTCACATGAAATTCTTAAAAACATTCCATTAGTCAACAAGCTAACTATACCAATTTTCCCAATCCAAACATATGGCATTCATTTATTTCCAAATTCAGGGTTATTAATTCCAAATCATATTTGATTCGCTATTATACATGAATTCAGTTTTCAATTAATTCAACAATTTAATTAAATCGTTGATGAATATATATTCAACCAATCTAACAAACAACAAACAATGCATGATCAACCCAATCAAATCATTCAATTGAATTTATATTCAACATCCATCTTTACTTGATTATATTCACTTGGGTTTTCATATTTAAATATCAATCGATTAATATTCGATTGATCACCATCCAATTATTATTAATTCAATTTCCAATTCATCTTATTTAACACCATCACAATGTCCGTTTTTAAAATTAACCCGCTTAACCACGTTAAGTTCCAATCCCATATTCAGTTAACTAATGGATTTGTCCAACTACTTAACCTTTATTTCAAATTCTAATTCTTTATTTTATTCCAAAAACCATCCATTCTCTTTTATTTAACTTAGCTCCAAGTCTAGTTCTTATTCATTCGATTCATACTTGAAATTCCCATTCACAAATTCCATATGTGAAATCACCCGGTTTTCAAACCGTTCAAATTTCTTAATCCAATTTGAATTCTATTCCAATCAATCAATCACACCAACATATCAATAATTTGACAAAATTATTTAATTTCCATATAAAAATATAATTGGGGTAAAATTATTTCATTTACCCTCTTTACAAAACAATATCGTGTCACTTGTTAGTTCAATATTGAACCGATCATTTAGCACAATACAAAACATTTTTCAAAAAAGTCTACAAATACGCTCTCTCAAGTATATACACTCAAACTCAGTCTAGGGTATTACTAACCCCATCTCTATCGAGTTACGCCACAGAGCCAAAGTTATTACTAAACCTTATGCTCGGATACCACTGTAACGACCCGGCGGATTTCGACGCCCGAATTCCAACAATAATACATAACCCGCATTTTATGCCAGAACTCAAGTACTAAAAAAACTAGATAGTTATTAGAAAGAAATTATAGGGTGAGATATGAAAGAAAGAAATATTAGAAAAGAAAAAGAAGAACAACACAACTACATCAAAGTCTCACATTGCAGCAGAATAAAATATAATATAGAAATAAAACCTTGTTGAGAGCTTTGACATAATACTTACAATCATTAGAGTACAACAACACATCTGGACAGTTACAATAATCTGTCCTCACATACAGCACACAGCGGAATAAATATATATCATATGTCTGAACTCCTTCAGCATGTCTTCTTGAAACTCGTATCATCCAAACTTGAACCTGTACAACCCAGGCTAACCGGAGCATTACAAACGCCGGATCAGTCTGGTAAACCAGAGTGAGAAAACTCGCTAGTTTATAATATCATCCAACTTGATTTTAAAGTTAAAATCCTTTCGAAAGAAAAAGATAATCGTAAGACCAGCCCATACATAAATACAGACGTTTTTACCTTATGATAACCCAAAACAGTTTTTGAAATCAATATCTTATCCCGATATTATAATAATGTCTAAATACAAGTAAACAGAATCTAGCGGAATGCTTGCATCTCACGCTCCACATAATCGTAAGACCAGTCCATTTACAAGTTCGTTCTGGGTCTGAACGAAACCGGAGGCACCTAGTACCCCGCATATCCATCGATCTCCAAGTATGTCTGGACGATCACCAACTGATTCCCTCCTCTTGGGTGTATGGCCCAATCAGGATCATCAGTAATTATCCAAACGACGTGAAGACCTCCGGTCTTCAACCACCGTCTTCATCTTCGACTTATCGTCGTATCAGTTATTCGGAATGGGATAAACCCGGTCTTTCCGAATAACTCGCGTATATAATAAACAGGTATTACACAAACACAACATACGCCTCAATCCAATTCATCAGTCACTAACCGTAAATTTGCCAGAGCATAATTCCCAAAATATTAAACCCGAAGGCCGAAACCAACATCAGATCAATACCCAGGAAACCATTCATCTTAGCCAACCTACAGTTAGTTTCTAAATTTCACATTCATATGGGAAAGGTTCCCATTAATTTTATCAAAGATAAATTCTTTCAAATTTATTATTTAATCTTCTTTTGAATATCAATTCAAACTAGTCGGGATTAACGAACCTTACCGAAGTAATCATTTGTTTTAATTTCCCAATTCCCACTTATTCATCCCATGAAGTAAAACTGGTAATACTTCATACCTAACACCACGGTGTTATCGGTAAATTCAATTTCCATTTCATGTTCAAATCTAATTAAAGATTTAACTATCGCCTGGAGCAAAACTGGTGATACTCCATTCTCGATCTTTTCGATCTAATTAAAGATTCATTAAAAATCCACTTAGTTTTAATCTTTAACTGGGTTAAAGAATCAGTGTCATTTAAAACACGATTCACGATAAACCCCAAAATCACATCACATTTCAATCAGTTCGTAACCGTAAATTAGCAAGTGAGCAATTCCCTAAGTATTAACCCCGAAGGCCGAAACCAACATCAGATCAATACCTCAGAAACCATTCAACTTAACTAATCTCCAGTTAGTTTCTGATTTTCTTAACTCCTTTTGGTCTAAGAACAGTATTATTGAAGATACCATTCATGACAACCCAAAATCACATTCCATTCATTATCGGGTTAAAGAACAAGTGTTATTTAAAACACTGTTCACGATAAACCCAACAATCAATACCAATTCAATTCCAATTAAATATTATTTAATTGGTACACTTCATTAAATCTAAATAAAAAGATTTAATCTTTTTCTCAACTGGGCTTAAGAACAGTGTTAATGAAGATACCATTCACGACAAACCCAAATCACATTTGATATTCAATACAAGGCTCTGAATAGAAAATATATCGGCTTATATTCAATATCAAATTCTAAGACCAACAAATATCGTATTGGAAATAACGATATTAATATATCTTTCAGATTCCCATAACGATATCTGTATCATCACGAAATCCAACATCGAAATATTCCGAAGACAATTTCGATTCAAATCCCTTCCAATTCAATTATTGGAAATTCTGGTTATATTTCAAAACCATTTCAAATCCACTTTATTTATTTTAAAAATAAATAAATTATTATTCTAGTTCAAAACTAGTTCATTTCGATAAAAATCTATTTTTATCTTTTCAAATATGGAGTTTTTCATCCCAATTCTTCCCAAATCATTTCTTATGATTTTACACAAATTATTACTATTTTTAATAATTTTATAAAGGCCCGTACAGTCGATTTCCATCAACGGACATCGAACTGCACTTACAGCGACCTTTTTCAAATTTGATTTGGACATAATTCCAAATCCAACCGTTAGATTTCTAATTTCTAATATTCGTTAGAATGCTCTTTTCGATACGAACCAAACGGTAACGTTTTTAGGAGAATCCGACAGTCGGATCTCCCGCAATATCCATTCGAAGTCAATGGTCAAAATTCACGAACTACCGCAGCGCGGCGCGTTCTATTCTGGCCATTATATTATATATATAATATATATAATATATACTTCGTCGATTTCCTTTTAAATCGTATTTTATAAATCGTTTTAAATTCGTTTTCGAAACGATTTCAACTTCATTTCAAATTCAAATCAAAATTGATTTTTTCAATATAAATTCATTTTAATTTCATTTCAAATTGATTTCAATTCAAATCAATTTTCAGTTCAATTTCAATAAGTTTTAAATTCAATTCAAAACGATTTCAATTCTATTTCAATCTAATTCGAATTTCAATTCTATTCAGTTTAATTCGAATTTCAATTCTTTTCAATTTAATTCGAATTTCGAAATCACTCTCAATATAACTCGAAAAATGAATAAAATCGATATAAATATCGTTCGTGTCAAAATGGCGTCAATCTAGTCAACACGGCTTCATATATCTCTATTTTCAAATATTCTAGTTCAAATATTTCTTTTCAAATATTTCTATTCAAATATTTCTTTTTCAAAACTGGAATGAGGCCCAATAAATTACCATATAATGTTAATTATATGGATTTTCTACCACACGTATATAACAGCAACGATAAATCATCAACCATCATCCAAAGTGCGTTCTACACTGTATAGGCATCAAATATAAATATTTAACGCTTATAACAGTCTGTCAATCAATCGATCGACATACAACTAACTATTGGGATTAGTGTATGTCATATATCACCCCAAGACCCGTGTGGGGTTTTCAAACAATCAGACACAGATTTTATTTGTGCAGTTGGGCGATGTGTAAAATTTATCGTCCCAATCGATATCAGTCGAATGTGTGTATATAAACAAATCGTCTGATTTGTTTATATTAATTTATTTCATTTCATATACACGTTAAAATTTATATTTTTAACTATAAAATATTTTTCACTATAAAATATTTCATTTCACATCTCATCACACAATCAACTACACATCAAAATCAAACAAACAAGCATACAAGCCGTCTGTGGACGACGGGTGTCGGGTGCTACTAAACACCGTCTGCATCCTAGTATATATTTTAACTAGAAAATTAAATTAAAAGTGAGAAGTTCTCATCGAGGGGTTCCACTCCGCCATTTCATTATTTCTGAGCGTTTCAGATTTGCATTTGTTTTCCACCAGTTCCATCGCGAAGCTCTCGTTGAAACGAACCCAACGCATCAAAAATCATCGAAATCCGACCTCGTATGATAAAGTTACACCCTTTTAAACTTTAATTACATTATTGGATAATTAATAAATAATTAACAACTTTAATCCCCCTGCTAATCAACCTTCTTCCCGGTCTTCTACTCCTGGAACGAACTAAACCAGCCGAACCCATCGTGCCATTCTAGGGTTGAGAACCGCAACCACTTCCTTGCGCCGGACCCCGATCCAACGCCTCCATGTCAAAGCCCAACTCGACCTCCACCTCCGTCGTGAATAGGGGACAACTCGCACCCTCCTAGGGCCCACACGGCAGCCCTAAAGTCATCCACTTTGTCACCCAATTCTTGTCGATCCGCAGCTCCAATCACCGTCACCACCGTTGAAGGGGAAGAGCTCGAAGAGCTGATCGATTTCATGTATTGAGTTTCGAAATTCTTGGAGTAGATTGAAGGGAAAATGAGAAGAAGCTTGGAAGAAAAATCGTCGTCGTTTGGGAGTAGCGGCGGCCTGAGGAATGTGGTTTGACCACGATTTAATGAGCTAGGGTTATTTTGACCGGCTAATATGTATAATATTATATTATATTTAATTCGTTTTAAAAGCTAAAATCATCACGAAATCCTTTTCAAACCCAACGACTGTCGCCCCTAGCGTAATACCCCTATTCCGAACACAATGGGATATATATCGTAGGCCAATTCGACCCTTACGATCAGTTTCCGTTGAATTTAAAATATAAATCTTAATATATTCTGTTTGAACGCACATTTCAAATTACCGGGGCCTCACACAGTCTCTAAAAATTCCAGAAAAATATTTTCTAGCTTCGTATTGACGATACGGTCCTAACAAACCTAATTTCGTCAAATTCTGAGATCGTTTGAAAAATGGCCAATTTCCAGTTGTTTAAAATCAACTAAAACTGGTCAAACGCGTTTTCCTTTGCCATGCTCACATATTGATTCGAAAAATTATGAAATTTGAAACCTAGCAATAATTTGACATCGGATCCAACAAAAGTAGTTTCGTCGAAAACCGATGTCGTTTGCAAAATGGCCATTTTCAAGGGCCGAAATTCCATATCGACTATTCTGAAATTTCAACTGGACATAACTTTTTATCCCCATTATGAAATTTCAATTTTTCTGATTCGTTGGAAAGATATTCTCAATTAGATTCAAATATTTTTGATTTCGCTAAAATCCGGTTTATTTTGAATCCTATACATTCATTTGAATTTTGAAATCGAATTATCGAACTACCGCGCCAGTTTTGATTCCTTTTATATATATATAAATAAATATTTATATTCTAGCGACGATCTATATAATATATACGTTCTAATTCTATTCAAAATAAATTGTTTGTCGTTATTATTTAAAATAATTCATTTTAAATAATCAAAATTCACTAAAATTTCCAAAATAAAATATTTAAACTGGCTCGGATTTTCGGGTCGTTACAATCTCCCCCACTTAAAACTTTTTGTCCCCGAAAAGGAACGAAGCCGAAAGTTGTTTAACAAATCAACTCAACTTTCATTATTTTCATTACGGCTTAAGTTCTTCAACTTTTCAGTTTCTAAGAACTTTTCAAATTTTTCAAAAATTTGGCTAACACCCTAAATTTTCGAAAAATTTCGCCATAACCTCCCCTGCACCGGAAGCACCGGGAAAATCCCGAAATTGCCATACAGGCCCTCTGATCTCAAAAAGAAAAAGAAAAAGCCAAGCGGCTAGCCAATCGGCTCATAAAATCATCATCACCCAAACAAAACAGTAAATTATGGTAAACATGTACCTATTTGTTGGGCAAACAATTTTATTCTTCTGCTCTAGCCTCTTTGCTATGACCTGTTCAATGTAAGTACATGTATATGCAAGCAAACGCGACCAAATTTCAATACAATTCACTTTTTGGTCAATTTGGCTAAAGTTTCAACATTTAATTAATCAAACTATAATCAAACAACACAATCAGCAATCAATTAGTGAATTATCATTTCAAATTCATAACTTTGATATATAGTCAAAAAATTACATTTTTGATGCCAATTCACAACAATAAGCCCTATCTAATTTTGGTTCTCACACCAGTCAATAGGAAATATATAGATATCACACGTTCGTCACTCGAATATAAATTCTGATGATGATATATCAATCATCAGAATCACTCCCGGGCGACTAGTGTGTAATACTATATCTATTCAGTATATTAAAATTTCAAATACACGTGGATCAGACGTACACGCAAAATCTTTATATACTGGACTGTCCAAATCAATATAAATAAATAATCAAAAACGAATAAATGATTTAAATTTCAAAACAAAATTTGTTTTCACTTTCAAAAAAATACTCTTCACACTCGTTCTAGGATACTACTGATCCCATCTCTAACGAGTCATTCCCATTGGATATTACTAATCCAATTTCTGATGAATTTTTTCGTTTGGTTCTAACTTGTCTTGTTCTCTGAGCCTTGTAAACTAAAGCTCTGATACCAGCTGAAACGACCCGAACTTCCCCGGTGAGGAAAGCCCGGATTGAGTCGAGGACAAGCTACAAAAGAACGCAGACAGAATAACATTTCATTGTATTTAACAACAATTCCATCAGATTACAAGAATATACAGAGTATAAATAAATATTACACAATAGAAAAATATAAGAGATTTAAATTGAATTTAAATACATGGCAGCGGAAAATAATACAAAACACAACTAGAAGGAGATACACGGATACAAAGCTTTCCGGATATCGTTCCAGCTGTTAACCAGGATTCTGTGAGTATAAATCTGCAAAACCAAAACTACTAGCTGCCCATGTCAAAATATGGGCACCCAGAGTTTAGGTTAAAACAATAAACTCCAGGTCAGTCATGGGACTGGTATGAGAACTAAAACCGTTATTAATATTTATTTTAAAGTTAGGTAAATCAAGGGACTACGCAGTATAACACGGAACGGGTTTCCTCCCAAGAATACTAGTGCATAAAACAAACATCGTAATGCTAAATAAAGAAAAATGAAGCTATTATAAGACCCAGGTCCTATCACACAATACAACGCAAGCCGGGGGATAGGGTTTTACCTTATAATAGCCAAAGAATGCTTAATACACTAAATTTCATGTTTTAAATTTTTATTCAGACTCCAATTGTAAATTAGTAAGAGAAAGATTCCCTAAGTATTAACCCCGAAGGCCGAAACCAACATCAGACTAATACCCAGGAAACCACCCATTTTAGCTCGTTTTCAGTTAGTTTCTGATTTTATATACAATCATAAATATCAATCATAGGCGGCATGAATGCCCCATACCACTATGTCGCCATATATAGGTATACAATCAAAACCGCAAAATGTCGTATTGGAAGTTGGGTTATCATTTATGGTATGAACCGAGGCTAGGGATCGTCCTCACCGATTCGAGACTGTCTAGTCCGAGCCTCAGGATCAGAACGCATCAACCCCTTAGATCGTCAGGGCCGGTCCACACAGAGTGGATTATTATGCCTAAACAATACGTGTCCCCGCCCTATGGGGCGTAAATGACCCAACGAATGACTCCATCGGCTTCACATAGTCACCGAAATTTCCGAGGCGCCTCGCAAACCAACAACCACATAAGTCAAACTCGTCAGGGCGTGTAAAACCACTGACGCCACTTCTAATTAGAAGGAAACGCATGCCCTCCCTGATGTCCTCTCCCGTTTTTGGTTCATACCGGGTGTGAAACTCGCGAAGTAATTAAACGTTACACAAAGCTATGCCACAAAGGCCGTGCTTCGATCATCAACCACAAGACTTTGCTTTTCAACAGAAGCCTTGATCATTTGCCACACAGGCAATTCACTCTATGTGTTTGATATCCATCAGTATATAATCCCTGAGCTCGTACGTCTCAGAGAAGGGCGTTAAGCAAGAGAATAAATTCTCCGCCGCCAAACAGATACATATTTAATAGAAATCAATCACACAGACTAAAATCCAATGCCAGACACACAGTCCATTTACAAGTTCGTTCTGGGTCTAAACGAAACAGGAGGCACCTAGTACCCCGCATATCCATCGATCTCCAAGTACGTCTGGACGATCACCAACTGATTCCCTCCTCTTGGGTGTACGGCCCAATCAAGATCATCAGTAATTATCCAAACGACGTGAAGACCTCTGGTCTTCAACCACCGTCTTCATCTTCGACTTATCGTCGTATCAGTTATTCGAAATGGGATAAACTCGGTCTTTCCGAATAACTCGCGTATATAATAAACAGGTGTTACACAAACACAACATACGCCTAATTCCAATTCATCAGTCACTAACCGTAAATTTGGCCGAGCATAATTCCCCAAATATTAACCCCGAAGGCAGAAACCAACATCAGATCAATACCCAGGAAACCATTCATCTTAGCCAACCTACAGTTAGTTTCTAAATTTCACATTCATAGGGAAAGGTTCCCATTAATTTTATCAAATATAAATTCTTTTAAATTTACTCTTTAATCTTCTTTTGAATATCAATTCAAACTAGTCGGGATTAACGAACCTTACCGAAGTAATCATTTGTTTTAATTTCCCAATCTCCACCTATTCATCCCATGAAGTAAAACTGGTAATACTTCATACCAAACACCACGGTGTTATCGGTAAATTCAATTACCATTTCACGTTCAAATCTAATTAAAGATTTAACTATCGCCTGGAGAAAAACTGGTGATACACCATTCTCGATCTTTTCAATCTAATTAAAGATTCATTAAAACTCCACTTAGTTTTAATCTTTAACCGGGTTAATGAATCAGTGTCATTTAAAACACGGTTCACGATAAACCCCAAAATCTCATCACATTTCAATCAGTCTGTAACCGTAAAATAGCAAGTGAGCAATTCCCTAAGTATTAACCCCGAAGGCCGAAACCAACATCAGATCAATACCTCAGAAACCATTCAACTTAACTAATCTCCAGTTAGTTTCTGATTTTCTTAACTCCTTTGGGTCTAAGAACAGTATTATTGAAGATACCGTTCACGACAACCCAAAATCACATTCCATTCATTATCGGGTTAAAGAACAAGTGTTATTTAAAACACTGTTCGCAATAAACCCAACAATCAATACCAATTCAATTCCAATTAAATATTATTTAATTGGTACACTTCATTAAATCTAAATAAAAAGATTTAATCTTTTTCTCAACTGGGCTTAAGAACAGTGTTAATGAAGACACCATTCACGACAAACCCAAATCACATTTGATATTCAATACAAGGCTCTGAATAGAAAATATATTGGCTTATATTCAATATCAAATTCTACGACCAACAAATATCGTATTGGAAATAACGATATTAATATATCTTTCAAATTCCCATAACGATATCTGTATCATCACGAAATCTAACATCGAAATATTCCGGAGACAATTTCGATTCAAATCCCTTCCAATTCAATTATTGGAAATTCTGGTTATATTTCAAAACCATTTCAAATCCACTTTATTTTTTAAAAAAATAAATAAATTATTATTCTAGTTCAAAACTAGTTCATTTCGATAAAAATCTATTTTTATCTTTTCAAATATGGAGTTTTTCATCCCAATTCTTCCCAAATAATTTCTTATGATTTTACACAAATTATACTATTTTTAATAATTTTATCAAGGCCCGTACAGTCGATTTCCATCAACGGCCATCGAACTGCACTTATAGCGACCTTTTTCAAATTTGATTTGGACATAATTCCAAATCCAACCGTTAGATTTCTAATTTCTAATATTCGTTAGAAAGCTCTTTTCGATACGAACCCAACGGTTCCAGTTTTAGGAGAATCCGACGGTCGGATCTCCCGCAACATCCATTCGAAGTCAATGGTCGAAATTCACGAACTACCGCAGCGTGGCGTGTTCTATTCAGGCCATTATATAATATATATAATATATACTTCGTCGATTTCCTTTTAAAACGTATTTTATAAATCGTTTTAAATTCATTTTCGAAATGATTTCAACTTCATTTCAAATTCAAATCAAAATTGAATTTTTCAATATAAATTCGTTTTAATTTCATTTCAAATTGGTTTCAATTCAAATCAATTTTCAGTTCAATTTTAATACGTTTTAAATTCAATTCAAAACGATTTCAATTCTATTTCAATCTAATTCGAATTTCAATTCTATTCAGTTTAATTCGAATTTCAATTCTTTTCAATTTAATTCGAATTTCGAAATCACTCTCAATATAACTCGAAAAATGAATAAAATCGATATAAATATCGTTCGTGTCAAAATGGCGTCAATCTAATCAACACGTCTTCATATAATCCTATTTTCAAATATTCTAGTTCAAATATTTCTTTTCAAATATTTCTATTCAAATATTTCTTTTTCAAAACTGGAATAAGGCCCAATCAATTACCATATAATGTTAATTATATGGATTTTCTACCACACGTATATAACAGCAACGATAAATCATCAACCATCATCCAAAGTGCGTTCTACACTGTATAAGCATCAAATATAAATATTTAACGCTTATAACAGTCTGTCAATCAATCGATCGACATAAAACTAACATTGGGATTAGTGTATGTCATATATCACCCCAATACCCGTGTGGGGTTTTCAAACAATCAGACACAGATTTTATTTGTGCAGTTGGGCGATGTGTAAAATTTATCATCCCAATCGATATCAGTCAAATATGTGTATATAAACAAATCGTCCGATTTGTTTATATTAATTTATTTCATTTCATATACACGTTAAAATTTATACTTTTAACTATAAAATATTTTCCACTATAAAATATTTCACATCTCATCACACAATTAACTACACATCAAAATCAAACAAACAAGCATACAAGCCGTCCATGGTCTGTGGACGACGGGTGTCTGGTGCTACTAAACAGCGTCTGCATCCTAGTATATATTTTAACTAGAAAATTAAATTAAAAGTGAGAAGTTCTCACCGAGGGGTTCCACTCTGCCATTTCATTATTTCTGAGCGTTTCAGATTTGCATTTGTTTTCCACCAGTCCTATCGCGAAGCTCTTGTTGAAACGAACCCAACGCATCAAAAATCATCGAAATCCGACCTCGTATGATAAAGTTACACCCTTTTAAACTTTAATTACATTATTGGATAATTAATAAATAATTAACAACTTTGATCCCCCTGCTAATCGACCTTCTTCCCGGTCTTCTACTCCTGGAACGAACTAAACCAGCCGAACCCATCGTGCAATTCTAGGGTTGAGAACCGCAGCCACTTCCTTGCGTCGGACCCCGATCCAACGCCTCCATGTCAAAGCCCAACTCGACCTCCACCTCCACCGTGAAAAGGGGGCAACTCGCACACCCTAGGGCCCACACGGCATCCCTAAAGTCATCCACTTTGTCGCCCAATTCTTGTCGATCCGCAGCTCCAATCACCATCACCACCGTTGAAGGGGAAGAGCTCGAAGAGCTGATCGATTTCATGTATTGAGTTTCGAAATTCTTGGAGTAGATTGAAGGGAAAATGAGGAAGAAGCTTGGAAGAAAAATAGTCATCGTTTGGGAGTAGCGGCGGCCTGAGGAATGTGGTTTGACCACGATTTAATGAGCTAGGGTTATTTTGACCGGCTAATATATATAATATTATATTATATTTAATTCGTTTTAAAAGCTAAAATCATCACGAACTCCTTTTCAAACCCAACGACTATCGCCCCTAGCATAATACCCCTATTCCGAATACAATGGGATATATATCGTAGGCCAATTCGACCCTTACGATCAGTGTCCGTTGAATTTAAAACGTAAATCTTAATATATTCAGTTTGAACGCACATTTCAAATTACCGAGGCCTCACACAGTCTCTAAAAATTCCAAAAAAATATTTTCTAGCTTCGTATTGACGATATGGTCCTAACAAAACTAATTTCGTCAAATTCTAAGACCGTTTGAAAAATGGCCATTTTCCAGTTGATTAAAATCAACTAAAACTGGTCAAACGCGTTTTCCTTTGCCACGCTCACATATTGATTCGAAAAATTAAGAAATTTGAAACCTAGCAATAATTTGACATCTCGGATCCAATAAAAGTGGTTTCGTCGAAAACCGAGGTCGTTTGCAAAATGGCCATTTTCAAGGGCCGAAATTCCATAGCGACTATTCTGAAATTTCAACTGGACATAACTTTTTATCCCCACTATGAAATTTCAATTTTTCTGATTTGTTGGAAAGGTATTCTCAATTAGATTCAAATATTTTTGGTTTTGCTAAAATCCGGTTTATTTTGAATCCTATACATTCATTTGAATTTTGAAATCGAATTATCGAACTACCGCGCCATTTTCGATTCCTTATATATATATATAAATAAATGTTTATATTCTAGGGTCGATCTATATAATATATACATTCTAATTCTATTCAAAATAAATTGTTCGTCGTTATTATTTAAAATAATTCATTTTAAATAATCAAAATTCACTAAAATTGCCAAAATAAAAATTTTAAATTGGCTCAGATTTCCGGGTCGTTACAATTCCGGCGTCTCTTGTCTGGTTCAATTCCAATAACCTAACAAGTGTTATTAACATTATTAGTTAATAATTAAATTAAAATAATTAATTTAATTCTTAAAACTTAACTAAACATTTACTAATCACCCTATTTATATTAAATGCGGATTGTTAAAATTACCTACCCTGCTTTGATCGACTGTTGCGTGCCTTCCCGTATGAATTGTTGTCTGATTATTCGTCACGTCTCTTTTGTAAGGTCATCACTTCTGTACAAAAGACAACATCACGTCACGTAAGATTTCCGTTCCAAAACGCCCCCATTCTTGCCATGTTCAAAAAAAGATATCCCCGACAAAAAGCTACTCCATTGTCTTCGATCTTTGTTTATCCCAGACCCAATTTCATCCCAGCTTTCACATTACAAAAGAAATGCTTCTACTACCCTAAATTTATGAACCCGACATAGTATTCTCTTCCCAATATAGCATCTTCCCCATGCATAGTGTTTACCTCCTTCACGTACTGTTTTCCATTCCGCCTCATGTCTATGTTCTCACGTGAGAACCCAATACGTGTTTGCTTCCATGTGTACCAACGTTGCCTGCTCCCTTGGTTCTAAAACCCATTCTCCACTCCTTCCTTTCTAAGTTGTTACGTCAATTCTTCCTCTTGTTGAAAACTAGAGCACCTTCTTCCTTTTGTATACAGGCCTTCATTTCTGGATACACCATAACGGCCCCATTCTCTTTTCAAGTAGTACTATTGTATCCAAAACCTTCCTCACATTTGTTTCATCCCCCACCCCCCACGTCGTTCAGACTTTGCCTTCAACCATACTGTAATTTCATCTTATCCTTCTAGTACCTCACACGAACACCGCAAGTCTTTTATTTCCTCCTGCTACATATATATATATATATGTGTGTGTGTATATATATATAAATATATGTATACGACTTCACGTTTCAGCAGCTCGCACCCATTAACGTTCAGCTACCAGTCGATCTGACACCTTCGAACGATGCGCCAAGAGCCACTCCTCTTTCACCTGAGAGGGTTCTCAAGTCGGTCGCAACAATGGCCATCACCATCCGTTCATATAGTATGTGGTGGTTTCAGTTTGAATGAATAAAGGAGGGGTTGTTTAGAGTCTGTGATATTCGAATATATGGCTTGCGGTTTCATGAGTTACAGTTTCATTATATTTATCAGTGGAGTACAGTTCTTGCCGTAAAAATGAAGAAGCGGGTTTCTTTTGTTTGCTGGAAATATGGGAGAAATGAGGATGGCATAGCGTATTTATAGAAGACAAGAGAGAAAAAGATAAGAACGCTATCATTCACGAGAGTATAGGTTAGTAGATAGTTTTAGGGTAGTTGGTCGTATTACGTTTCTTAAACAGGAAGAAACAGGGATGTAGGCATAAGCTTGTCTAAAACTAGAGGTCTTCATTGGCTTGGACAGAAGCATGTGCAACTACTGGGGGAGGATAGATGTTAGTGATGTGAAAAGATAGGTTTTGGCTGTGATGTACTCTAATTGACTTTGCATGAAATAGGTTTTCAGTGGAAGACTTAGAGACGAAGAAAAAGAATAATAAAAAAAAAATAGGGTAGGAAAGATTGCGGCCTGGACATGTAAGTCTATTTGGCTTACAGAAGGAAAGATATGGCGTGATGTGCATGTGCATGTGTTTTCATTTCATGTCTGTTGATGGGTGTTTTAAGTATGGTACAGGAGGGTGTTCGGATCACAAATGCTTCGAAGAAAAATGGAATGGACTGGAAGCAATGCTGCATGTACATATATATGTAGATAAAGGAAAATAGTATTGGATCAATGTCTATTCCAAAAGCAGGTGCGTACGCTTCTGAAGGTAGGCACCCAGTGGGCGGCTCAATTCTTCTGTCCCCATCCCCGCTGTCCCTCTGTGTCCCTCCAATCAGATCCCCTGATTTATGCTATTTTGCATTTATGTCCCCGAACAATTTAGGGGTTTAAATGCAAAACTGCGGAAATCAGGGGATTAGATTGGAGGGTACACGGGGGGACATCCCATTTGGGGACAAAACAATTGATCCCCCCAGTGGGTTAGCTGTTAGATTTAGCATTAGAGAAAAGTCATCTTCATTGGTTCAAGTTAGGCCAGTAAAGAAAGGAGCACGTGCCTACATTTTTTTTCGAGCTGACGTGCATGTATCAATTGAATTACGGATATAATGTTAGGAAATATTGCAATCCACTATAAGGCCCTTAAGCGTCCTAAGGGTTGGAACAACTAAACAGGAAACGGCTGTAGATAAATCCTACAAGAAGGAAAACTAGTTTAAAACAACAGCAGAAGTTCAATCCCAAAAACAAACATTGCATTGTGTAATCAAAGGAGAACATCTAGAACAACATCCTAGCTACTTCTATAAGTTTCAATACTAATACAATGAAGTAGGACAGAAACTACCTATCTATGTGAATAGCTCAAAATACTGTTTGCATTGATTTGAATGAACAAGGTTGTCGGTTTATTCGGTACAAGCAGGTAGGCTGTTTGATATTTTTAAACTCAAAATTAAAAATTCTGGATTGAACGATATTCAAATATGTATATATCCTTTATATTTTATTTAATAAATGTTATTGTTTATTAACGAATTCCATAGCGACTATTTGAAAATTTGAATTGGACATAACTGACAGTCTATAACATGAAATCTCCATTTTTCTCCTCCATTAGAAAAATATAATCAGACCGATTCAGGCGATTCTTGTTTCAAAGAATTCCGACTAAAAATGGATTATGTATATTCAATTGAAGTTCAAACCATAAATTACGAACTACCGTGTCATTTTGAGTTCGTTATAAAATTATATATGAATTAAACATTCGAACTTCGATATATAAACGAATTATATATTATAAATCCATTTATAAATCCAAAACGATATTTAAAACAATAAAAATATATTAAATATCTGACAACCGTAAATACGGGACGTTACAGGAAACAAATCAATATCTATTGAAAAATATCCCAGAAATGCTCAAGATTTTTTTAAGGGACAGATAATCAAATCACAAGGGGCCACAAAATTCAATTCTTTTCTTTCCTGAAAATCATTCAGCACTCAAGAAAAATCAAGGCAACAATTTAAGGAAATCACGCAAGGGATTTTTCAAGGGGCCACATATACAATCAAATTTGTTTCCTGTTTTCAACCTCAAGATTCAAGGCAATTTACAATGTAACAAAAGGGATAAATTCCCGCGCAATCAAGATCAGTCATTTTCGTGAAAATAGAGAATGGTTACGGATTTCTAAATCCTATTTAAAACACCCAAATCCTCATCGGCACATCATCGAAAATCAACAAAAGCAATTTTGAGAGCTCAGAGAAATAAAATCAGAGAACGTACTTGATTTTCAGTCGCCGTAGGCAAATCAATGGATCAAGAGAGCATCTTAGAATTCAAGCCAATTCAAAGTACAAAATCGAACCATCAGATGGCGAATTGATTTGGAAAGTTGGAAAACCCTAACCCCTTTTATAATTTTTTAAATAATCGAGCCATCAGATGTGATCCAAAACAACTAAATTGAATAATAATGAATTATTATTTTTGTATATATCCAAATAACATAATATATTACCTCAAACTGAACAAATATAGAATTATAACTCAACATTAATATTTTCGAGTTAAACGATATTCAAATTCTATATAAACCCTTTTTATAAATTTTTAAATAAACGTTACCATTTATAAACGAATCCATAACGACTATTTGAAAATTTGATTTGGACATAACTTACAATATCTAAGCTAAAATCTCAATTTTTCTCTTTCATTAGAAATTTATCATTAATTAGATTCTAATTCTTGTTTTACATAATTCCGACTTAAAACAGATTATGTATATTCAATTGAAGTTCAAAACTCAACATTAAGAACTACCGTGATGTTACGACCTCTTTTATTATTAATATAAATATAAACGTTAAAATTTCGTTTAATTAAGGAATTCAATATTAAAACAATTAATATTTTAAATATAATATTTAAAATAGATCTAAATATTTGAATTCAAATGATCAAAATATCCGAGTCGTTGCATACTTAAACTAAATATTAAACAAAACTCAAGTAATTACACACATGCTACAAACTACAAGTAATTAATGAGTCGGTGCATCTGCTATATATATTTGTTGGTACGACCACTATTTAGTTCTATGATTTTCTCATTCACGACAGACGAACGTGGGGAGGCATTACTTTGATCTTGTACTATATCTTATTTACTTCTCCCTTATGTTTTATGTGTTCATTCTGCGATTTGTTAGCCCATCACATCATTCGTTGTTGGGCAGTCAATTTATATAATTTTCTGATTTGTGTACTTGTGTTGCTTCACAATTTTTGTTTTATTATCTACCTTTCTATCAATAATAAACAAAATGAAGAGTTGGTTAGAGTTATTCAATTTGACACCGTAGATAATGAAGTAAATTAGGAAGAAAAAATGGAAGACATTACAACATCTTGATTCTTGCATATTTTATACCATTACTTGAATGAAGCCTGTTCTGGCGGACCTTTCTTAATTCGGATGATATGAGCAATGAGTAAAATATTAGGCGAATAATTAAGTTATAAATTCTAATGATGGACTAAAATGTTTGTACTTCATAATCAACTATGCTTTTTTCAAAAATAGGTTGAATACAGCGCAATTGATTGAGTTTTCTTGTAAGCAGATTTTGAGATTGGTGGATTGCTTGCTGCACTATTTGGAGTTAATACAGACAATTTGTATAAAGATTCTGATAGTATAGGTAGGACATATTGAAAAAGAGTAGTGCTAAATACTCCATATTACAATCTTTATTTTACCTAGCATATCGTCTGTTAATGCACCGTAGAATGTAGCTAAAACCTTGGGCAATATTCTACCGAATAGTGTAATTTTTTAAACATTCTTAATCGGCAGTGCATGGCAATCAAAACTGTATAAAATGCAGTTTATGGCAG
This sequence comes from Allium sativum, assembly GCA_030737875.1. Lineage (NCBI taxonomy): Eukaryota > Viridiplantae > Streptophyta > Magnoliopsida > Asparagales > Amaryllidaceae > Allium > Allium sativum. The sequence goes on from CM060926.1 coordinate 769,362,365, forward strand.
TTTGTATTAAGGAAGACTTAAAAAAATGGGTTTTGTTTGATTTTTCTTTTGCTATGCTGTTAAGCATTATAGACATAATGAAATAAAAATAAATTTGCTCTCGTAATTAATATCTACAACCAAATAAATGTGCAGGATAGTGAAAATCCGACAAAAGAAATCACACGTCGTGACCTATAGGAAAAGACTCACACAAAAAGGATGGTACCATATCAGATTTCGCTTCAGTATACTTCATAAGTTAAATAAATAATAATTGATCTATTCAAGAAAATTCGTAATAATTAGCATCTCAAGTATTGTCATATTTTAAAATTGCAAAAGCAAAGGAGTTAGTCAATGATGGTGATGAAGACGATTTGACATTGGATGAAGATATCATATCACAAGTGTTTCATAAGGATAAAAAAGGTCGCACTCGAAGTCTTGGAGCCAAAATATCAAGGACACAAGTTAAAGCATCTACTGTTGCATGAAAACAACTTAAAAAGGCTCAAGGAGGCTCGGAATACTTGAATGCAAGGATAGAAAATATGTAGGGTAAGTTGAATTCGATCCTTGACTTGATGACGAGACAATACGGGGGTTAACAAAATCATATATCAGACATTGCTACAAATGAAGGAGGAAGTGGTACACCTCACGAAAGTGTTGGAAGAATGTCGAATAATGATTTTCCCAATTCATTGAATTTGTCTGGTTTGTCAAATCAGAAATGTGAAATCTTGAGTATTGACCTAGAGATCACTGCCACGGCCTGTATGCCAAGATTCGATCGCATCCACTATTCATGGAAAAACTGTATCTCCGGCATACGAGAAATTGGTTGTGAACGGTACACTAATGTCAGAAGAGAGAACAAGCAAACTGAATTATCCTCTTGCTTTGATATTTGGTGAAGTTGGAATTGGTGGATATGTGTGTCATCCAAAGAGTCATACTCGATATTTGTAGACGCATAATCCAGGTATGCATGTATTAAGTTAAATGTTTAGTTTTGTTCATTTTGATTTATACAATTAGTTACATATGAATTAAGTTTAATTTTAAATTAGGAAAAATGCTGGTAATACATATGAATAGAAATTAAGACCGTGCTTAGTAACCTACTTAGTTAGTTTAATCATGGCAAAATCGGTAGCTATTGTAATTAGAATCTTGCCTGACCCCGGTGCTGCTATTACCAACATTTTAGGAATTAATGCATGCTATGCAAATTTTAGAGATTGTTCACAGCTTGCAAATCCATGTGGTACAGATAATCAAGTTTCATTCTCAAGCATTTCACCTAATCGGTGGCTTGAAAGTTAATAGGAAATTAACTAGTTTCAAACCTCTTATTTTTAAGGTTATGACTCATAACCATTATTTTAGAAGGTTATCAATTCTTATCCGTTATTGGTTAAAAAATAATCATGAAGAACAAAAAGTAATAATAGAGGTTTTCTTATCTGAATTCACACTGACATACACACATGATACCCCTTTAGATGAGTATATCCTCGACCTCAAGGAACATGAATCATACTTGTTCCCAATACTTGGTTTGAATTCATGAATCATGTTTGTAGCACAGACATGTATGCATAGCAAACGACTGATAATAAGTTGTGCGCTTTTTTAAATGTCTTTGGAAGAGCATATCCTTTATTAAGATGTTTAATGCGTCCAGCGCATGAATCATACTTATGTGTCCAACTGAAATATGCTACTATTGACATCTAAAATTTTGCTTTTGGCAACCATGATCTCAAAATAAAAACATATCAATTCTTTTTATATATGTTGTTTAACAACAAATTCACATTTTTTATTTGATTCTAAACAACTGTGCGTCATTGACTTTCGATGCATGTTCATAGTTGTAAATAATCATGTGTCTTTGATTGCATTGATAACAGAGCTGGCCCTAATGTTGGGCAACCTGGGCGACGGCCCAGGGCCCACTTTTGGAAGGGGTCTAGGTTTCTATCTTTTATCTATTATGCATTTTATACAAAGTCCGGCTGTAAATAGTTAGGCACATGTAAACATGGTGTTAGAATAATTAATATATGGTATTTATGTTAATAATATATTACATAAACAACATATATTAATGGTAGAAGATTTGTGTTAGAATAATTAATATATGGTATTTATGTAATATATTATTAACATAAATACCATACATTAATTATTCTAACAGTATGCTCTAGTCTACATCACTTGTATACATATATATGCTTACAAGCCATTCAATATCTTAGTTTTTTACAAATAAATGCATGACATGGGTTATAAACTGCAAAATGTTGCAATGCCTGCTCAACTTATCAGCAGTTTCCAAAGAATAGCAAATAAGAAATAATTTAATAGTTTACAACTATAACTCTGACCTCTAAACCCGTAATTGTGAAAACCCGTAACTTCCTCGGTGAGGGAAAGCGCGGATAGTTCGAGAACAAGCCACAACAGAACGCAGACGAGAGAACATTTCATTGTATATTACAACAATGCACCAGAATACAAGAATATACAGAGTATAAATGAATATTACACAGAAATATCAGAGATTTAAATTACATTTAAATACATAGCAGCGGAAAATAATACAATACACAACTGAATGAGATATACGGAAACAAAGCTTTCCGGATATCGTTCCAGCTGTAAACCAGGATCCTATGAATATAAATCTGCAAAACCAAAACTACTAGCTGCCCGTGTCGAAAATAGGGGCACCCAGAGTTTAGGTTAAAACAATAAACTCTAGGTCAGTCATGTGACTGGTGTGAGAACTAAAACAGTTATTTAAAACTTTACTTTAAGTTAGGTAGATCAAGGGACCACGCCGTATAACACGGAACGGGTTTCCTCCCAAGAATACCAGTGCATATAAGTAAACAGCGCAATGCTTTTCTAAAAATGAAGCTATTATAAGACCCAGGTCCCATCACACAATGCAACGGAGCCGGAGGATAGGGTTTTCCCTTACAATAGCCAAACATGCTTGGTACGGTTTAAAAATCAAATCATTTGATACTATAATAAGTGTATAGTGTCAAAACAATTTCAATCATAAATATCAATCATAGACAGCATGGGTACCATATATCATGTCGCCATACTAGTTCTACAATTAAAACCACAATATTGCGTATTGGAAATTGGATTTCCGTCATGGTGGCTCCTGATTCGAAAGATCGATCGCGTAATGCAATTCCCCACGGCTTACGTCCCAACAAGAGAAAACACCGTCTGCACATCCGCACTTTTGGGACTAGAGTATCACCGCGGCTTACGTCCCAGCGAGAGAAAACACCGCTTACTCTATATATCCCTGAGCACTAAGCTCATCTCGGTCGACCGAATCCACGACACCACTAAGGTGCCCATCCACTAAAAAGCATACTGATCAAACCATCAGTTTACCACCATACCGGGATGTGAGGCTCGTGAATCAACGCTATACACAAAGCCATGCTATATTAAAGCCGCGCTTTGATCATCATCCACCAAACTTTGCTTTTCAACAAAAGTCTGGATCACTGCATCTCAGCATGCCACACTATCAATCCATATCGTACCACTGATTTCTGCCAATATATAACCTCTGAGCTCGTATGTCTCAGAGAAGGGCGTTAAGCAAGAGAATAAATTCCCCGCCGCCAAACAGATATATATTTAGCAGAGATCAACGAATATAATATAAAAGAATACAATGTCAGACACACCATCCATTTACAAGTCCGTTCTAGGTCTGAACGAAACCGGAGGCACTTTCCTCGCATATCCGTCGATCTCCAAGTACGTCTGGACGACCACCAACTGATTCCCTCATCTTGGGTGTACAGCCCAATCAAGATCATCAGTAATCACCCAAACGATGTGAAGACTTCCGGTCTTCGACCACCGTCATCATCTTCGACTTATCGTCGAATCGGTTATTCAGAATGGGTATAAACCTGGCCTTTCCGAACAACCCGCGTATATAGTAAACAAATGTTACACAATCACAACATACGCCTCATTCCGATTCATCAGTCACTAACCGTAAATTTGCAAGGGAACAATTCCCCAAATATTAACCCCGAATGCCGAAACCAACATCAGATCAATACCCAGGAAACCATTCTTCCTAGCAAACCTACAGTTAGATTCTAAATTTCACGTTCTTAGGGAAAGGTTCCCATTAATTTTATCAAAGATAAATTCTTTAAAATTTATTCTGTAATCTTCCTTTGGATATCATTTCAAACCAAATTATGGTTTTCCAAACTAGTCGGGATTAGCGAACCACATCGAAGTAATTATTTATTTTATTTCCCAATCCCTGCCTATTCATCCCATGAAGCAAAACTGGTAATACTTCATATCTAACACCACGGTGTTATCGATAAATTCAATTACCATTTCACGTTCAAATCTAATTAAAGATTTAACTATCGCTTTGGAGGAAAACTGGTGATACTCCATTCTCGATCTTTTCAATCTAATTAAAGATTCATTAAAACTCAACTTAGCTTTAATCTTTAACTGGGTTAAAGAATCAGTGTCATTTAAAACACGGTTCACTATAAACCCAAAATCACACTACATTTCATTCAGACCCTAACCATAAATTAGCAAGTGAGCAATTCCCTAAGTATTAACCTCGAAGGCCGAAACCAACATCAGATCAATACCCCAGAAACCATTCAACTTAACTAATCTCCAGTTAGTTTCTGATTTTCTTAACTCCTTTGGATCCAAGAACAGTATTATTGAAGATACCGTTCACGACAACCCAAAATCACATTCTATTAATTATCAGGTTAAAGAACAAGTGTTATTTAAAACACTGTTCACGATAAACCCAAAAATCAATACCAATTCAATTCCAATTAAATATCATTTAATTGGTGCACTTCATTAAATCTAAATAAAAAGATTTAATCTTTTCCTCAACTGGGTTTAAGAACAGCGTTAATGAGGACGCCATTCACGACAAACCCAAAATCCCATTTGATATTAAATACAAGGCTCTGAATAGAAAATATATCGGCTTATATTCAATATCAAATTCTATGACCAACAAATATCGTATTGGAAATAACGATATAAATATATCTTTCAAATTTCCCATAACAATACCTATATAATCACAAAATCCCACATCGAAATATTCCGAAGACAATTTCGATTCAAATCCATTTCCAATCTATATATTGGGAATCCTGGTTATTTTCAAAACCATTTCAAATCCACTTTATTTATTTTAAAAATAATAAATTATTATTCTCGTTCAAAACTAGTTCATTTCGATAAAAATCTATTTTTATCCTTTCAAATATGTAGTTTTTCATCCCAATTCTTCACAAATCATTTCTTATGATTTTACACAAATTATTATTATTTTTAATAATTTTATCAAGGCCTGTACAGTCGATTTCCATCAACGGCCATCGAACTGCACTTACAGCGACCTTTTCCAAATTTGATTTGGACATAATTCCAAATCCAACTGTTAGATTTCAAATTTCTAATATTCGTTAGAAAGCTCTTTTCGATACAAACCCAACGGTTCTGGTTTTAGGAGAATCCGACGGTCGGATCTCCCGCAATGTCCGTTCGAAGTCAATGGTCGAAATTCACGAACTACCGCGGCGCGGCGCGTTCTATTCTGGCCATTATATATATAATATATATATTATATATATTTCGTCGATTTCCTTTTTAAAACGGATTTTATAAATCATTTCAAATTTGTTTCAAAAACATTTTCAACCTTTATTTCAAATTCAAATCAAAATTGAATTTACCCTTATAAATTCTTTTTACATTCACTTCTATTTGATTTCAATTCAAATCGATTTCAATTCTATTTCAATTCGTTTTCAATTGAATTCAATTCAATTCAGATTTGTTTTCTATTCGATTCAATTCAAATTCATTTTCAATTCAATTCGAATTCGTTTTCTATTCAATTCAATTCGAATTCGTTTTCTATTCAATTCAATTCGAATTCGTTTTCTATTCAATTCGAATTCGTTTTCTATTCAATTCAATTCGAATTCGTTTTCTATTCAATTCAATTCGAATTTGTTTTCTATTCAATTCAATTCAAATTCAGTTTGAATTTCAATTCTTTTCAAGATATCAGATTTTGAAATCACTTTCTATATTCATTATAAAATGAATAAAATCGATATTCATTATAAAATGAATAAAATCGATATCAATATCGTTCACGTCAAAATGGCGTCAATCTAATCAACACGGCTTCATATATTTCTATTTTCAAATATTCTATTTCAAAAATTCTATTTCAAATATTCTATTTCAAATATTTCTATCTCCAATATTGAATGAGGCCCAATCAATTACCATATAATGTTAATTATATGGATTTTCTGCGACACATGTATACAATAACTACGATGAATAATCAACCATCATCCAAAGTGCATTCTACACTGTATAAGCATCGAATATAAATATTTAACGCTCATAACAGTCTGTCAATCAATCGATCGACATACAACTAAACAATCGGGATTAGTGTACGTCAAATATCATCCCAATACCCGTGTGGGGTTTCAAACAATCAAACACAGATTTTATTTGTGCAGTTGGGCGATGTGTAAAATTTATCGTCCCAATCAATATCAGTCAAATGTGTGTATATAAACAAATCGTCCGATTTGTTTATTTTTATTTCCTTTCATATACGCGTTAAAATTTCTATTTTTAACTATAAAATATTTTCCACTATAAAATATTTTATTTCAACTATATAAATATTTTATTTCATTTCACATCACACAATCAACTACACATCAAAATCATACAAACAAGCATACAAGCCGTCCATGGTCTGTGGACGACGGGTGTCGGGTGCTACTAAACACCGTCTGCATCCTAGTATATATTTTAACTAGAAAATTAAAATAAAAGTGAGAGTTCTCACCAAAGCTAATCCAAACGCCACGACTCTTCATATGTAAGAAATCTTCTTCGTTCTCCTCTTGTCACTTTCATCGTCCGCATATGCTACATATATAAAAATCGAATTTTTATTATCATACTTATATAAAAATCATATTTTTAATCTTCACATCATATAAAAATTATATTTTTTAATCTTTACATCATATAAAAATTATATTTTTATTCTTTACATCATATAAAAATTATATTTTTAATCTTTACATCATATAAAAATTATATTTTTAATCTTTACATCATATAAAAATTATATTTTTATACCGTCACTCATATAAAAAAATCTCATTTGTATAATCTCACTTCATGTATAGAAATTATATTTTTATATCGCTCTTTCCGTAATAAAAACCATATTTTTATTATGCTATGGTATAAATAAAAATCACTCCTTTATTTCTACTTCATGTATATAAAATTATATTTTTAAAACGCTTCTGTAGATATAAAGATCGAATTTTTATCACGCTCCAAATAAAATAAAGTTCACATTTTTATTTCGCTTTCATATTTATAAAAATCTCACCTTTTTATTTTATAAAGTCTCATCTTTTTAAATATAAAGTTCACATCTTCGCATTCTTTTAAATATGAAGTTCGCATCCTTTTAAATATGAAGTTCGCATCCTTTTAAATATAAAGTTAATTCATTTTAACAAATCATATTTTTTTCCTAAAACCATGCCATTGTTATAGAAAAGAAACAAAGCTAATTTTAAAAACAATGATGTTTTAAATTCTCAAAAACAATGATTAATTGATTTCGAATCATATGCTAATTTTATTTTCAAAAATTAAGTTATTTTTATTTACTGAAATTATGCTTTTTATTTATATACAACAAGAAGAGAAAACTCACTGTAACTCATTCCAGGTTTTTTTTCGGCAGAAAGGTTCACATCGACTTTGCCTAAGCGCCGCCACAACTGACACCTCGCGCCTGATCAGAGACCACCCTTCCTCCGCCCTTCCAATCGCCTACCACCACCGAGAGGGGCTCGAACTCCGGTGGCCTTCAGCGCCGTGAAAACAAGTGCGACGGCGGCCTCTTTTCAGCTCGAAATCGAGCTCCTCCGTTAACAAGACTCGATGCTCCTTACATGGATTTGAAGCCCGCTCTTTGCTCTTCAATTTCTCTTCAGGTTGATCTTCTAACCCGCGACGGATTTGGCGAAATCAAAGAGGGAAGCACGGAGCAATTTCCGCCTTCAGCGGGTTGGAACAAGTGAGAGAGGCGGCCTGGTTGACCGCGTGAAAATTATAAAGGGCTTTGACCCCCTTTGACCTAGTGATTATAAATTTATATTTATTTATTTTATTTTATTTCTTCAGTTAGTTGCTAATCGATCTGAACCCCAAATCAAACCCAACGACGGTCGCCCTAGCTAATTACCCCCATTCCGAACACAATGGGATATGCCCCGTAGGCCAATTCCATCGTTTCGACCAGTTTCCTTTGAATTTAAAATATAAATCTTTATATATTCAATTTGAACGTACATTTCAATTTACCGAGGCCACATACAGCCTCTAAAAATTCTCGAAAAATATTTTCTAGCTTTGTATTGACGACACGGTCCTAACAAAACTAATTTCATCAAATTTTGAGACCGTTTGAAAAATGGCTATTTTCCAATCGATTAAAATCAACTAAAACTGGTCAAACGCATTTTCCTTCGCAACGCTCACATATTGATTTGAAAAATTATGAAATTTGGAATCTAGCAATAACTTGACATCACGAATCCAACAAAAGTGGTTTCGTCGAAATCCGAGGTCGTTTGCAAAATGGCTATTTTTAAGGGCCAGAATTCTATAGCGACTATTCAGAATTTTCAACTGGACCTATCTTTTGATTCCGGCTATGAAATTTTGATTTTTCGGATTCTTGGAAAGATATTCTCAAATAGATTATATTATTTTTGGTTTCGTTAAAATCCGGTTTATTTTGCACCCGGTTCATTCAATTGAAGTTTGAAATCGAATTATCGAACTACCGCGCCATTTTCAATTCCTTTTATAATTATAAATAATTATTTATATTCTAACGACGACATATATAAATATATACGTCGGATTCTATTCAAAATATATTTCTCGTCGTTATTATTTAAAATAATTCATTTTAAATAATCAAAATTCGCTAAAATTGCCAAAATAAAATTTTTAAACTGGCCCAGATTTCCGGGTTAGTACAATCTCCCCCACTTAAAACTTTTCGTCCCCGAAAAGGAACGAAGCCGAAAGTTGTTTAACTAATCACTCAACTTTCATTATTTTCTTTACGGCTTAAGTTCTTCAACTTTTCAGTTTTTAAGAACTTTTCAAATTTTTAAAAAATTTGGCTAACACCCTAAATTTTCGAAAAATTTCGCCATAACCTCCCCTGCACCGGGAGCACGGGAAAATCCCGAAATTTCCATACAGGCCTTCTGATCTCAAAAAGAAAAAGAAAAAGCCAATCGGCTCATAAAATCATCATCACCCAAACAAAACAGTAAATTATGATAAACATGTACCTATTTGTCGGGCAAACAATTTTATTTCTCTGCTCTAGCCTCCTTGCTATGACCTGTTCAATGAAAGTACATTTATATGCAAGCAAATGCGACCAAATTTCCAATACTACTCACTATTTGATCAAATTGGCTATACGGTTAAAATTTCAATTAATCCAAACAGTAATCAAACAACACAACCATCAATCAATTAGTTGATTAGCTTTTCAAATTCATAACTTTGATATATAGTCAAAAAATCAGATTTTTGATGCAAAATCACAACAACAAGCCCTATCTAATTTTGGTTCTCACACCAGTCTAATGGAAATATATAGAAATCTCGCTTTCGAAACTCGAATACCAATTCTGATGATGTCTAGACTATCATCAGAATCGTCTCCGGGCAACTAGAGTGTGATTCTATATCTATCCAGTATATTAAAACTTCAAATACACGTGGATCAGACGTATACGCAAAGTCTATATATACTGGACTGTCCAAATTCAAACATAATAACTAATCAAATACGAATAGTTGATTTAAATTTTCAAACCAAAATTTGTTTTCATTTTCAAAAATATACTCTTCACACTCGTTCTAGGATACTACTGATCCCATCTCTAACAAGTCATTCCATTGGATATTGCTAATCCAATATCTGATGAATTCTTTCGTATGGTTCTAATGTGTCTTGTTCTCTGAGCTCTGTAAACCAAAGCTCTGATACCAACTGTGAAAACCCGTAACTTCCCCGGTGAGGGAAAGCGCGGATAGTTCAAGAACAAGCCACAACAGAACGCAAACGAGAGAACATTTCATTGTGTATTACAACAATGCACCAGCATACAAGAATATACAGAGTATAAATGAATATTACACAGAAATATCAGAGATTTAAATTACATTTAAATACATAGCAGCGGAAAATAATACAATACACAACTGAAGGAGATATACAGATACAAAGCTTTCCGGATATCGTTCCAGCTGTAAACCAGGATCCTGTGAATATAAATCTGCAAAACCAAAACTACTAGCTGCCCGTGTCGAAAATAGGGGCACCCAGAGTTTAGGTTAAAACAATAAACTCCAGGTCTGTCATGTGACTGGTGTGAGAACTAAAACAGTTATTTAAAACTTTACTTTAAGTTAGGTAGATCAAGGGACCACGCCGTATAACACGGAACGGGTTTCCTCCCAAGAATACAAGTGCATATAAGTAAACAGCGCAATGCTTTTCTAAAAATGAAGCTATTATAAGACCCAGGTCCCATCACACAATGCAACGCAGCCGGAGGATAGGGTTTTCCCTTATAATAGCCAAACATGCTTGGTACGTTTTAAAAATCAAATCATTTGATACTATAATAAGTGTATAGTGTCAAAACAATTTCAATCATAAATATCAATCATAGACGGCATGGGTACCCTATATCATGTCGCCATACTAGTTCTACAATTAAAACCGCAATATTGCGTATTGGAAATTGGATTTCCGTCATGGTGGATCCTGATTCGAAAGATCGATCGTGTAATGCAATTCCCCACGGCTTACGTCCCAACAAGAGAAAACACCGTCTGCACATCCGCACTTTTGGGACCAGAGTATCACCGCGGCTTACGTCCCAGCGAGAGAAAACACCGCTTACTCTATATATCCCTGAGCACTAAGCTCATCTCGGTCGATCGAATCCACGACACCACTAAGGTGGCCATCCGCTAAAAAGCATACTGATCAAACCATCAGTTTACCACCATACCGGGATGTGAGGCTCGCGAATCAACGCTATACACAAAGCCATGCTATATTAAAGCTGCGCTTTGATCATCATCCACCAAACTTTGTTTTTCAACAAAAGTCTGGATCACTGCATCTCAGCATGCCACACTATCAATCCATATCGTACCACTGATTTCTGCCAATATATAACCTCTGAGCTCGTATGTCTCAGAGAAGGGCGTTAAGCAAGAGAATAAATTCCTCGCCGCCAAACAGATATATATTTAGCAGAGATCAACGAATACAATATAAAGGAATACAATGTCAGACACACCATCCATTTACAAGTCCGTTCTAGGTCTGAACGAAACCGGAGGCACTTTCCTCGCATATCCGTCGATCTCCAAGTACGTCTGGACGACCACCAACTGATTCCCTCATCTTGGGTGTACAGCCCAATCAAGATCATCAGTAATCACCCAAACGATGTGAAGACTTCCGGTCTTCGACCACCGTCATCATCTTCGACTTATCGTCGAATCGGTTATTCAGAATGGGTATAAACCCGGCCTTTCCGAACAACCCGCGTATATAGTAAACAAATGTTACACAATCACAACATACGCCTCATTCCGATTCATCAGTCACTAACCGTAAATTAGCAAGGGAACAATTCCCCAAATATTAACCCCGAAGGCCGAAACCAGCATCAGAGCAATACCCAGGAAACCATTCTTCCTAGCTAACCTACAGTTAGATTCTAAATTTCACGTTCTTAGGGAAAGGTTCCCATTAATTTTATCAAAGATAAATTCTTTAAAATTTATACTTTAATCTTCCTTTGGATATCATTTCAAACCAAATTATGGTTTTCCAAACTAGTCGGGATTAGCGAACCACACCGAAGTAATTATTTATTTTATTTCCCAATCCCTGCCTATTCATCCCATGAAGCAAAACTGGTAATACTTCATATCTAACACCACGGTGTTATCGGTAAATTCAATTACCATTTCACGTTCAAATCTAATTAAAGATTTAACTATCGCTTTGGAGCAAAATTGGTGATACTCCATTCTCGATCTTTTCAATCTAATTAAAGATTCATTAAAACTCCACTTAGCTTTAATCTTTAACTGGGTTAAAGAATCAGTGTCATTTAAAACACGGTTCACTATAAACCCAAAATCACATTACATTTCAATCAGACCCTAACCATAAATTAGCAAGTGAGCAATTCCCTAAGTATTAACCCCGAAGGCCGAAACCAACATCAGATCAATACCCCAGAAACCATTCAACTTAACTAATCTCCAGTTAGTTTCTGATTTTCTTAACTCCTTTGGATCTAAGAAAAGTATTATTGAAGATACCGTTCACGACAACCCAAAATCACATTCTATTAATTATCGGGTTAAAGAACAAGGGTTATTTAAAACACTGATCACGATAAACCCAAAAATCAATACCAATTCAATTCCAATTAAATATCATTTAATTGGTGCACTTCATTAAATCTAAATAAAAAGATTTAATATTTTCCTCAACTGGGTTTAAGAACAGCATTAATGAGGATGCCATTCACGACAAACCCAAAATCCCATTTGATATTAAATACAAGGCTCTGAATAGAAAATATATCGGCTTATATTCAATATCAAATTCTATGACCAACAAATATCGTATTGGAAATAACGATATAAATATATCTTTCAAATTTCCCATAACAATACCTGTATAATCACAAAATCCCACATCGAAATATTCCGAAGACAATTTCGATTCAAATCCATTTTCAATCTATATATTGGGAATCCTGGTTATTTTCAAAACCATTTCAAATCCACTTTATTTATTTTAAAAATAAATAAATTATTATTCTAGTTCAAAACTAGTTCATTTCAATAAAAATCTATTTTTATCCTTTCAAATATGTAGTTTTTCATCCCAATTCTTCACAAATCATTTCTTATGATTTTACACAAATTATTATTATTAATAATAATTTTATCAAGGCCTGTACAGTCGATTTCCATCAACGGCCATCGAACTGCACTTACAGCGACCTTTTCCAAATTTGATTTGGACATAATTCCAAATCCAACCGTTAGATTTCAAATTTCTAATATTCGTTAGAAAGCTCTTTTCGATACGAACCCAACGGTTCCGGTTTTAGGAGAATCCGACGGTCGGATCTCCCGCAATGTCCGTTCGAAGTCAATGGTCGAAATTCAGGAACTGCCGCGGCGCGTTCTATTCTGGACATTATATATATAATATATATATTTCGTCGATTTCTTTTTTAAAACGAATTTTATAAATCATTTCAAATTTGTTTCAAAAACAATTTCAACCTTTATTTCAAATTCAAATCAAAATTGAATTTACCCTTATAAATTCTTTTTACATTCACTTCTATTTGATTTCAATTCAAATCGATTTCAATTCGTTTTCAATTGAATTCAATTCAATTCAGATTTGTTTTCTATTCGATTCAATTCAAATTCGTTTTCAATTCAATTCGAATTCGTTTTCTATTCAATTCAATTCGAATTCGTTTTCTATTCAATTCAATTCGAATTCGTTTTCTATTCAATTCAATTCGAATTCGTTTTCTATTCAATTCAATTCGAATTCGTTTTCTATTCAATTCAATTCGAATTCGTTTTCTATTCAATTCAATTCAAATTCAGTTTGAATTTCAATTCTTTTCAAGATATCAGATTTTGAAATCACTTTCGATATTCATTATAAAATGAATAAAATCGATATAAATATCGTTCACGTCAAAATGGCGTCAATCTAATCAACACGGCTTCATATATTTCTATTTTCAAATATTCTATTTCAAATATTCTATTTCAAATATTTCTATCTCCAATATTGAATGAGGCCCAATCAATTACCATATAATGTTAATTATATGGATTTTCTGCAACACATGTATACAATAACAACGATGAATAATCAACCATCATCCAAAGTGCATTCTACACTGTATAAGCATCGAATATAAATATTTAACGCTCATAACAGTCTGTCAATCAATCGATCGACATACAACTAAACAATCGGGATTAGTGTACGTCAAATATCATCCCAATACCCGTGTGGGGTTTCAAACAATCAAACACAGATTTTATTTGTGCAGTTGGGCGATGTGTAAAATTTATCGTCCCAATCAATATCAGTCAAATGTGTGTATATAAACAAATCGTCTGATTTGTTTATTTTTATTTCCTTTCATATACGCGTTAAAAATTCTATTTTTAACTATAAAATATTTTCTACTATAAAATATTTTATTTCAACTATATAAATATTTTATTTCATTTCACATCACATCACACAATCAACTACACATCAAAATCATACAAACAAACATACAAGTCGTCCATGGTCTGTGGACGATGGGTGTCGGGTGCTACTAAACACCGTCTGCATCCTAGTATATATTTTAACTAGAAAATTAAATTAAAAGTGAGAAGTTCTCACCAAAGCTAATCCAAACGCCACGACTCTTCATATGTAGGAAATCTTCATCGTTCTCCTCTTGTCACTTTCATCGTCCGCATAAGCTACATATATAAAAATCGAATTTTTATTATCATACTTATGTAAAAATCATATTTTTAATCTTCACATCATATAAAAATTATATTTTTAATCTTTACATCATATAAAAATTATATTTTTATTCTTTACATCATATAAAAATTATATTTTTAATCTTTACATCATATAAAAATTATATTTTTAATCTTTACATCATATAAAAATTATATTTTTATACCGTCACTCATATAAAAATATCCCATTTGTATAATCTCACTTCATGTATAGAAATTATATTTTTATATCGCTCTTTCCATAATAAAAACCATATTTTTATTATGCTATGGTATAAATAAAAATCACTCCTTTATTTCTACTTCATGTATATAAAATTATATTTTTAAAACGCTTATGTATATATAAAGATCGAATTTTTATCACGCTCCAAATAAAATAAAGTTCACATTTTTATTTCGCTTTCATATTTATAAAAATCTCACCTTCTTATTTTATAAAGTCTCATCTTTTTAAATATAAAGTTCGCATCTTCGCATTCTTTTAAATATGAAGTTCGCATCCTTTTAAATATGAAGTTCGCATCCTTTTAAATATAAAGTTAATTCATTTTAACAAATCATATTTTTTTCCTAAAACCATGCCATTTTTATAGAAAAGAAACAAAGCTAATTTTAAAAACAATGATGTTTTAAATTCTCAAAAACAATGATTAATTGATTTCGAATCATATGCTAATTTTATTTTCAAAAATTAAGTTATTTTTATTTACTGAAATTATGCTTTTTATTTATATAAAACAAGAAGAGAAAAACTCACTGTAACTCATTCCAGGTTTTTTTTTTCGGCAGAAAGGTTCCCATCGACTTTGCCTAAGCGCCGCCACAACTGACACCTCGCGCCTGATCAGAGACCACCCTTCCTCAGCCCTTCCAATCGCCTACCACCGCCGAGAGGGGCTCGAACTCCGGTGGCCTTCAGCGCCGTGAAAACAAGTGCGACGGCGGCCTCTTTTCAGCTCGAAATCGAGCTCCTCCGTTAATAAGACTCGATGCTCCTTACATGGATTTGAAGCCCGCTCTTTGCTCTTCAATTTCTCTTCAGGTTGATCTTCTAACCCGCGACGAATTTGGAGAAATCAAAGAGGGAAGCACGGAGCAATTTCCGCCTTCAGCGGGTTGGAACAAGAGAGAGAGGCGGCCTGGTTGACCGCGTGAAAATTATAAAGGGCTTTGACCCCCTTTGACCTAGTGATTATAAATTTATATTTATTTATTTTATTTTATTTTTTCAGTTAGTTGCTAATCGATCCGAACCCCAAATCAAACCCAACGACGGTCGCCCTAGCTAATTACCCCCATTCCGAACACAATGGGATAAGCCCCGTAGGCCAATTCCATCGTTTCGACCAGTTTCCTTTGAATTTAAAATATAAATCTTTATATATTCAATTTGAACGTACATTTCAATTTACCGGGGCCACATACAGCCTCTAAAAATTCTCGAAAAATATTTTCTAGCTTCGTATTGACGACACGGTCCTAAAAAAACTAATTTCGTCAAATTCTGAGACCGTTTGAAAAATGGCTATTTTCCAGTCGATTAAAATCAACTAAAACTGGTCAAACGCGTTTTCCTTCGCCACGCTCACATATTGATTCGAAAAATTATGAATTTGGAATCTAGCAATAACTTGACATCACGGATCCAACAAAAGTGGTTTCGTCGAAATCCGAGGTCGTTTGCAAAATGGCTATTTTTAAGGGCCAGAATTCTATAGCAACTATTCAGAATTTTCAACTGGACCTATCTTTTGATTCCCGCTATGAAATTTTGATTTTTCGGATTCGTTGGAAAGATATTCTCAAATAGATTCTATTATTTTTGGTTTCGTTAAAATCTGGTTTATTTTGCACCCGGTACATTCAATTGAAGTTTGAAATCGAATTATCGAACTACCGCGCCATTTTCAATTCCTTTTATAATTATAAATAATTATTTATATTCTAACGACGACGTATATAAATATATACGTCGGATTCTATTCAAAATATATTTCTCGTCGTTATTAGTTAAAATAATTCATTTTAAATAATCAAAATTCGCTAAAATTGCCAAAATAAAAATTTTAAACTGGCGCAGATTTTCGGGTTATTACAGTAATCTAGTACAACTATAATGGTTTATATTTCTGCACAAATTCAAATAGATTACATAAACTCAAAGATATTGTGCTTAGTTTAAACTGACATATATGTAGGATGTTTAAATCCAACTTACAACAAATATCACTTCAAAATGTTGGTTAATTTACAGCAACACTCACAATGTAAAATCTCAAAAACACCAACATGATTATGATAAGCGAAAATACATCAAAAGCGCTATAGTAGATTTAGCTTCTTATTACTTGGAATTCAAAAAAAAAAAAAGGACGGTTACCTTTAAACAAATTTCACAAACGGAGCTCCGTTTTTCATCACATCAACTCCATATACAATGTCTGTGTAAAACAGCAATAAGCAAATAAATTTGAAGAGTAAGCAACATAGCTCACAAATTACCAAACCAGGCTGCAACGAACCTCAGAATGCCTTAAATTTGATCAAGACCTCGATCTGAAAACCAACAATCAAAATAGAAAATTAACTGTTTCCATAATATAAGCAAGAGAAAGGGAGCGACAAGCCTGTAAAGCGCGACTGAAGACAAATGGACTTAGAAACGGAAGGAGAACAAGACCAAAAAGGGAAGCACAAATGTGGGGTGGAAATTACTGCAAATGAGGAAGGACAACATAAAATCTACAAAGCAGAAGATGAGGAGTGGTGAAACCGATTGAAGAGGAAAAGGGTTAAACCAAAACCGGTTAGGAATTAAAAGAAACTAAAAAAGAATAAAAATAGGGAAAGGCAAATCTGAGATAAAGAAGCGGTGAAGGATGAATTGATGGAGCGAGAGGATAGGAAATAAACAAACGAAAATAAGATATGGAATGAAGAATGTATCCATATAATTACTTACTATCGAATCCAAGAAACAAGAAGAAGGTTATAGGACGACAATAAAAATTTACAATCTAAATCAAAGATTAAAAAATGAAACATACCTTCTTTGAAACGATGCGGAAGCGAAGAGATGGATGAAGATGGCTCTAATTTGAGGTAGAAGGGGAGAGGTTGATGAAGGCGGTTCAAATTTAAGGCAAAAGGGTGGAGGCGGCCGTAAGCCAAACACTCCAAATTTGATTCAAGAACTAACAAAAAGGACGGTGAAGCATGAGAAGCAGGAGTAAAATTGAAATGACTGTTTTATCCACTATGCATATACCCATAAGAAAAATCAAACTATGCAGCATCATCATTATTGCATCATCGTCGTCGTCGTCATCAGCAATAGCTGCATCTTCTTCCCCAGGCATCGACCCATGCTCTTGATAGTATACTGTAATACCTTTCTCTATTTGCTGGGTCAGGTAGCTCATCATATTCCTCATTTTACCTCAAATATTTTAGCATAACATGGTTGGCTCAAAGCAGTTATTCGAATTTCATTGACTTTATTATTTAAATTATAAGTCTGCTGAAAATATAACATATTTCAAACACTTAATATACTAAAATTAAGGATGAGAAATTAAAATCATTTAAAAAAAAGTATTAGTATTAAATTAGAAAAAAAATAAGCGTAACAACAAAGTTACACAGACAATCGGATGAGTATCAGTTTCACCAGTTCATGCAACTAGGGCTGCACACAACCCATATCCAATCCGACCCAACCCACCAACCCGACCCAACCCACATAAATCCAACCCAACTCATCCTAGTTCGGGTCGGTTATGGGTTACAATTTATAACCTATACTATATACAGGTCGAGTTTGAAATTTTGTTCAACCCAACCTCATTTTAACCCAACCTAACCCTATATTAAAAACTAATTTAATATCAGCCCATCTAAAATTAGAATGTAATAATCATAAAATAATACTTATGCATTTTATAGTAAATATACAAAAAAACATATTTCATATCAATCCAAACTAGATAGAAATTGGCAAATAGATTTTAAAGAGCATTTTAAAGTATTTTAAAATGAAACACTTGTTCTACTATGTTGCAAATTAATTTCATATGATGTGTTTTACAGTGAAATTTTAATAAAAATATGTCTTATAATGAATTAGCTATTTTAAACGCATCATGCTAGCTAAAATTTGATATTTTATGTTGAATATTTTAATATTATTTAAAAAAAATCCCTTATATTCTCATTTTTTTTTTATTATATTCAAGCAACTCAACCCTACTAAACCCGACCCAACCCATACTTCGACCCAACCCATATCCAACCTCATATAGGGTCGGATACGGGTTGAACTACCTTAAACCCATACTTATGCGGGTCGGATATAGTATTACGTCTAACCCAACTCAATCCATACTTTGTGCAGCCCTACATGCAACGGACAAGAAACAACATCTCGTACATATTATTTGGGTACTGAGCTTTAAATTAGACAAACAAATAACTTCTTTTTTTGTAACAATTAAGACGAACTTTAAGGTATTCAAGTGTTAGATGGCTCTGAAAAACAGATACTGACATTTACATATTTATTCCATACTACCTTGCTCCAAAGAGCCAAATACCAGGTTATAACTATGTATGCACTAAATATCCACTAGATATTACCAATTTTTCAGTTTGTCAAGCTACTTTTTAAGTAAATATAAATTATCTGTACAAACAATATTCCATTATGGATTTACTATATATGCAATAATGTACAAGACATTATGTATGAATAATTTCATGTTAACTAGGTTCAGTCCTGTACAGTTACAATTACAATTACCATATTTGTTTAAAAAGTAATCTGAGGAATAACTTGGAGCTTATGAATGGAAACCAGAGTACATTTTAGATATATTTCTGAGCAGTAACTAGGTTCAGTCCTGTATACTGACAATATGGAATAACTTGCAACTTTGTTAATATAAGTTTAGTTCCTGTAATATCTATGTATGTATACTTTACTATCTAGTTACCAGATACGTAGAAGGCCAAATGTATCTATTTATGTATACTGACAAGATAATTTCATCCAAACAAAATACATCTCAAAAGGCCAAATATATCTCAGGTAAGCCTGTATATGATATGCTTCTACTGATGCTTAATAAAAGTTGTATACTGATAATAAATTGAATGAATAAAAGCTAACATCAGCGCATAAATTCCTGAACAGTATCAAAGTACAAAGTTCTCAGCTAACTCGCGTATCTCAGGTATCATCAATAAACATAAAAAAAAAGTGTATATTTTGAACGCTATTTTATAAACAGGTAGAAATTATAACTTCAAAATTAATGCAGTAGAATATAATCAAAACGTCAAAATCAAAATTCCTAACTAATCAGAACATGTTCATCCTAAAATGCTTGAACAACTAGCTGGTCTCATCTTCAATTTGATTGAATTACAATAATGCAGTTGAATCCAGCTTTGATAGATATCACATTAAAAACATCACAATCTCTCGTCTGCACATAGGACATGTAGTTTTCTCGTCAAACCAGCAAGAAATACAGTTAACATGAAAGACATGGCGGCATGGCAATCTCATCCCTTGAAACCACCAGAGTCGAACATCACCTAAACACACAGCACAATCATAACGTTTCAAATCACCACAGCTATCTTTTCTAAAGCCTTTCCCTTCCATCTCCTTCACTATATCCACTGTTTCGTCTGGCAGCACGACTCTATCAATAGATGCATCCGCATATCTATGCATATATCACCTTTAACGGATTCTAGAAGTTCCTTAATGAACTGATCGATCTGCATCTCAAAGAAGTTTACTTGTTCTCTTTTGACCGGATAGTCATCAGTTTCAATTTTCAAATGGCAAAACTGAGAGGCCTTGATGGTGTAGCCATGGTCAAAAGGCTTATCAATTAATGGACAGTCGAAGAAGTAAGAGAGGTGCCTTGCTGAAGAAATCTGCAACAATTTGGTGCGATCTTTGAGGGAGAAACGTACGGATATGGAAGGGTCTTCAGACTTGGGTGAAAGTGCGGCTTCGAGATGGATGCTGCATTCCTTGCCGAATTTGTGGACGAGTTTGTATCGTGGGAACCATTCATGAGAAAGGAGGGCAAAGTCGAAAATTTCTGGGCTATTGGGCGGCGCTGGATTGGAAGGGGAAGGAGGAGTATTGGGAGGAATCAGTTCTTGAGGGATGTGCGGAACTCTACTCTCTGCCGCCATTGCTAATCGCCAATTAAGTTTACAATTAGGGCTTTTAGCTGTTGAGAAAGAAGATGGTGTATATAAATAATTTTTGCCCGCTCTATTTTTTAAGCTAACGGCATTCCTTTTTTAACAAGACTTGCGTTTACTTATGTCAAATGAGTACTTACGGTCTTTCCTCTTTTATCTATGGTGTCGACTACTTGGATATATATTAAAATTTGAATAATCTAATTGTATTTAGTTGATGAAAGTTGAAACCAAGTTGAATTTATTGATCATTTTCTCCATTGTTCTAAACTTCACCAAGTCCTACTATTAATAAGGGCATACAAACAAGAATAACTCACAAATATTTGAACGAATGTAACACACCGTATTTTCTGTTAATGTTGTAATAACAAATTAAAAAATACTTAATTATAAATGTGAGAATCAAGGGTAAACATGAAAATTTCTTGGCATAGATTGGTTCATTAAATGGTATATTTGGTATACCATTTATTGTGAGCATAATTAAAAGAATAATTATCACATGATTAAATTAAGATTAATTCACATATATAATTAGACATATATAGAAAATATGTGAATTTAGAAAAGACGAATTATGACTCACTGCTGAGTCATTAGAGGCTGAGTTGGCTGTTCTAGATAACTCTATCTTGTCTTAATGGTCTTGATTTATTCTGAGATGATCTGACGGCTCCTATTCAATCTAATCTCTATAAAAGCAATCTAATACCTCACCCCTAAATCATATTAAAAATTGAACCTAGAACCGTCATGCTGCAATTAGACAACCTAGAGTAGCCGCCACTTGAAGCTAACATAGAGACGAACCAAACTAAATCAAAACAACGATTGTCTACATCAAAGGCGAGCATTTCAACTCCAGAATTCAGAATCTAGAAATCAAGATCTTCGTTCGTTGTAAGCGCAGTTATCTCTTAGACGTAAATAAATCTAAGACGTGATTTGATATAAAGTGAAATTAGAATTATACCATGTTAATTCATATCGATTGATTGTGATGATTTTATCATGCATTGGAATGATTGTGGATTATTGGATTTGCTATTGGATCTATTTGAAACTATCAATATCATATGCAAGTTATGTGTTTCATGTAAAGATCTACATGTATATGTTTTTTATGCAAGTTGTAAGTTTTATATTAGATCCAAGTCAAGATGTACATGTACATATTCCTATGTTTTATGTTAGATCCATATATTCATACGTAAGTTGCAAGTTTTATGTTAGATCCATATGTTCATATGCAAGTTGCAAGTTTTATGTTAGATTCATATGTTCATATGTAAGTTGCAAGTTTTATGTTAGATCCACATGCCTATGTTCATATGTCCATATGCAAGTTACAAACTTTATGATTGGATCCATGTCAAGATCCATTTAGGTTCACATGATTAATGCAAGTTGTATAATTTATGATAGATCCAAGTTACGATCTAGTTATATATATATATATATATATATATATATATATATATAAGTGTGTGTGTGTGTGTGTGTGTCATATGCAAGTTACATGTTAGACCCTAAACTAGATTCTTATTTATATGCAAGTTTGTGAAGTGAATTTATGCAAGTTCACCTTATTAGATCTAGTTTACACCTATATGTTAATGTTATAATTATACATGTTCTGGAATTGGACGTGTCATGATTATGTCACATGCTAGTCTATAGCTGATGTTTATGCCAAATTACATGATATATGTTGATTGAACCTATGTTATGCATGTTCCCTCCTTTATCTCTCGTTTATATATTGGGCAAATTAGTGGGCCCAATGTCTTTATGTGATTAATGTGAACGACCAAACGTGGGTAACGTTGGGGGTAATTATTAAATCAAAACATGTAAATATGTAGGTGGGCCTAAAAAACCTTGTAATTGGTTAAGGCCATGAATGGTATAATTTATATACCATTAGTCTTGAATTAAAACATGTGACATGAAATACTTGTAGAAATTTGCATATATAATGTAAATCTAGTAAAGACGAATATGCCTAACCCGAGGTTAGACTGAGTTGTGGTGTAAACCTGCCCGGAACCGACCGGCACATCCAGTAACCACAACAATACCTGTCTAATGTGAGAGGTTAGTGCATCAAGCCCAGAAAAGCCCGAGGTTAGACTGAATTGTGGTGTAAACCTGCCCGGAACCGACCGGCACATCTAGTAACCACAATAATATCTATCTAATGTGAGTGGTTGGTGCTTTAATTAATTAGTTAAAGCTCATGAACAATCAATCTAGACATGCTGAGGTTAAGTAATTAAGGAAACACTTAACCAACTTAACAAGGCAAGAGTGGCGAGGTTAAGTAATTAAGAAAACACTTAACCAACTTAAGATGTGAACAAGACAAGATTGGTAGGGTTAAGTAATTTAGAAAACACTCAGCCTAATCAACATGTTAACTAGGCAAGATTGATAGGGGATAAGTCAAGTCAAGAACACTTAACCAATTTAACATTTGACTAGAAAAACCCTAGTAACGGGAACCCGTTTCAGCAGTAACCCGCATAACGTATCAAGGTACCCTGAACTAGGCAGGGTGGGGCATGATTACTGGGCTGAATATAATCGGTCAAAAAGGGCGGCGGTTAGGTGCGTCAGTGTAGGTTCCGACGGAGTACGGGCATGCACGGGCTCCGGAGTGGAAAAAGTAGGCATTGGGCACCAGGCATACACTTGTGCATCTAGAATTGTGTCAGGGGTTGCCATTATAGGACTTGATACACCCTATAATGGAACCGGCACAAGTACTTTATAATCATGTGGGGCCGCATGACACCGAGAATACATGAATGCGAGTGGGAGCCGATCAATACGTGAATGGGATCACTTTATCATGAACATACATTGCTAGTTAAACAAGTTCTTAGTGGGTGCAGAAAAGTAAAAGTGGGTGCGATAGCCAAATCTAGTTAAGTCTTACCTTATCTTGTTTTAGGACTACCCTATCCTTATGGTATCATTCTAAGTTCAGTTTATTCATATCACAGTCTTTTACTTGTTTACATGCTATTAAATAACTGGGCTTACCAGACTTATGTCTGACTCATTTTCCTTTTGCCTCTTTTCTTCCGTGCCCCCCCCCCCCGGTCCGCAGGGAGGGAACACTTCTGCTTGACCGGATCAAATCAAAGATTGAAGACCGTAGATGTAAGGCTTGGACTTTTTTTTTTGAGCTATGGCTATGGTCAAAGACATGTTGGGGATTTATGTTATTTTATTTTCAGTAATTCTTCTTTATGTTTTCAAGACAGATGTAATAATTTAGACGATTGAAACTGTTTGTTGAAATGTTGTATTGGACAAGTATTTCTGGAATGAAGTTGGTTTCTTTTACGCTACTTTAATTATCCACTGCTTTAATTATCTGTCTTGTAATTTATTAGTATCTTATGCCTTAAAACGCTCCACCGAAGTTAAGGCATTCCCTTTGAGAGTGACCTTAACGGGGGTGGGGTGTTACACTTGGTATCAGAGCTAAAGGTTACCAGATTGGATAAAAATTTTGAAACTATTTTTCAAAAAGAAGTCATAAAGAAGAATTTTCAAGAAAAATGTTGTTTTAAATTTAAAAAAAAGGGCATAATCTCCAAAGCCATATGCACTATCTTTCTATCCCTCGTTTTGAATCTTTCCTTTTATTTCAGCATGTCTAGGGACTTTAACCTACCTGAGGGCGTGCCGGTGCCTGGTTGGTTTAGAAGGTACCTTGAAGCTAGGGCCAATGAAGCAGGCCCAGCAGGCGTTCCTCCGCCTCCCCCAGCTGCTCCTCCTCCTCCTCTAAGAGGAAATGCTTTCTCAAAGATCTGTAGAGATTTTAGATCCATGGGTGGAAAATACTTCAAGGGTAGTGAATATTTCGTAGAAGCCAGAAACTGGCTCAAAGAAACTGAAGACTTATTCATTATCTTTAAAGTAGATGAGAGGCAGAAACTACAGTTGGTGGTGTGGTTGCTCAAAGATGAGGCCTCCTTCTGGTGGGAGGTCACTAATGCTGAAAGACCGATAGAGACCTGGGAGGACTTCAAGGCGAGATTTGAAATGAAGTTCCTCTCACAAGCTGAGCAAAGTCTACAAATGGAGAAGTTCCTATCACTTAAGCAGGGCAACCTATCAGTCAAAGAATATGTCAATAAATTCAATCAGCTTGCCAGATTTGGACTGGAGTTCGTCAACACTCCACACAAGAAGGCTCTCCGTTTTGCCAAGGACTGAATGAGCCACTGCAAGCCTGGCAATGTCCCATATACCCATGGGAGCAACTTATGAAAGGTTAGTGGACATGACTCTATTGCAAGAGGAGAACAAAGATGGAAAGAAGGAGGTGAAGAAGGAAGAGCCTCAAAATAAGAAAGGAGAGGGATCTCAAAACAAGAAAGCGGACCCCAAGAAAGGCGGGAAGGATAATAAATCCCGTAAGAAGCTGAAGTGCAATTACTGTGGCATACCTGGACATTTGGCTAGGGACTGCAGAAAGAAAAAGAGGAAGTTGGGCGCTTGTTTCCATTGCGGGGAAACATGACACTTGGCTAAGGACTGCCCTAAAAGGCAAGGGCAGGGACAGAGAACTGGAGCTTCTTCTGGAGGGCAGGTTCATGCTCTCGTAGCACCTCTGCAGGAACGAGGTAGTCATATTTCTGTTGAGAGTTTAGTTTATCTATTTGATAATCATGTTCATACGCTCTTTGATTATGGAGAATCGCACTCTTTTATATCTACTGCTTTAGTTGAATCTCTGCACCTAGACACCCATATAGTAGAGGATCCCTTGGTTGTTTCAAATCCAATTGGGGGCTCAGTTTATTTGTCAATGGTTTGTTTGGGTTTGGAAATCTTTATTCTAAGTGTTGGGTTTAAATGTAATTCTTTTGTTTTGGGCTTCACGGGCTATGGGATGATTCTAGGCATGGACTGGCTATCCAGTAGTGGTGCCATCCTTGATTGTGAAAAGAGAGTGGTTAGACTCATGACTCGCCTCGGTAACACTCTCGAAATCTCTTGTAATCCCATGAACTCTGTCACGCTTAGTTATCTTGAATCACTTGATGCGTCTGTTGAGAATTTGCAGTCCGTGAATACTCAGATGTGTTTGAAGAGGTGAAGGGCTTACCTCCGAAGCAGGAGATAGACTTCCGCATATACCTTGTTGATAATGCAAAGCCCGTTGCTTTACCCGTTAGGCACATGGCCCCAAGGGAGAGAAAGGAGCTCTGTAAGCAAATTAAAGAGCTGCTTGAAAAGGGGTTCATAAGACGGAGTATTTCTGAAAGGGGTGCTCCAGTAGTATTCGTGGCCAAAGCTGATGGTTCACTCCGCCTATGCGTAGATTATAGGGAGTTGAACAAGATGACT
This sequence comes from Allium sativum, assembly GCA_030737875.1. Lineage (NCBI taxonomy): Eukaryota > Viridiplantae > Streptophyta > Magnoliopsida > Asparagales > Amaryllidaceae > Allium > Allium sativum. Next base: position 769,388,786 of record CM060926.1, read on the forward strand.
AAGAAGAATAGGCACCCCCTCCCAAGAATTGACGATCTGTTTGATCAACTCGTAGGTGCATCCTTTTTCTCCCAACTAGATCTGGGCGCTACTGGGTTTCATCAGCTAAGAGTGGCTGAGGATAGCATTGACAAGACCGCATTTAGGACCCCAGATGGTTTCTTCGAGTGTCTTGTCATGCCTTTCGGCTTGACAAACGCACCTGCCTATTTTGTAGACTTGATGAGCAGGATGTTCCGGAAATTCCTCAATAAATTTGTAGTGGTCTTCGTAGACGACATCTTAATCTTCTCAAAAAGCGAGGAAGAACATGTTGTGCATTTAAAGGAAGTGTTAGATACTCTTCGAGCACATCAGCTGAAAGCAAGATTCTCCAAATCCACTTTTGGAGAGAAGAGGTAAGGTTTCTTGGACATGTGGTGTCCAAAGAGGGGATAGCCGTAGACCCCGCAAAAGTAGCCGCGGTGCAAGATTGGAAGATTCCGCGAAAAACAACCGAAGTTCGAAGCTTTCTCGGGCTGGCGGGCTATTATCGAAAGTTCATTAAGGACTTTACGAAGATCTCAGCTCCGCTGACAAGATTGACAAAGAAGAACTTTGCTTTTTCTTGGGATTTGGATTGCGACATTGCTTTCCAACGTTTAAAAAGGGCTCTGACAACAGCCCCAGCTCTGACATTGTCTGATGGAAGAAAGATGTTTACAATATATACAGACGCGTGCAGAACAGGATTGGGCGTTGTCCTAATACAAGAAGGCAAAGTAGTTTGCAATGGAGGAAGGCAGTTGAAGGTTCATGAGAAGAATTACCCAACTCACGAGTTAGAACTAGCTGCCATCGTTTTCACCCTTAAATCATGGCGTTATTATCTGCTAGGAGAAAGATTCGAATTATTTAATGATCATAAATCATTAAAATACCTTTTCTCTTAGAAAGATCTTAATTTGAGGTAGCAAAGGTGGATGGAATTTCTCGCCTCATATGATTTTGAGATTGCCTATACCTCTGGTATGATTTTGAGATTGCCTATACCCCTGGTAAGGGCAATGTAGTGGCAGACGCCTTGAGTAGAAAGAAGCTGACTTTAAGCCCTCTCTTTGTTGAAAGGCAAAGCTTGGAGTTCATAAAAAGCTTTAACTTTAGACCCTCCTCTGACTTTGTACCTGGCTTGCTAGCAACGTTAGAAGTGCGGCCAACTCTATTTGACTCAATCGGAGCCGCGCAAAGAGAAGACCCTCAGCTAGCCGATGTGATTGACAAGTTAATTAGGGGTGAGACTTCTAGTCACCTCAATAGATACTCCATTGATGCCAAGGGCTGGTTGAGATGAGATGGAAGACTATGTGTCCTACAAGCAAGGGGTTTGGTAAAGACGGTTCTAGAAGAGGCACACCGTTCCAACCTGACCATACACCCAGGCGGAGGCAAAATGTATAACGACATTAAAAGAGTTTTCTTTTGGAATGGCATGAAGAAAGACGTAGCTGAATTTGTTTCTAAGTGTTTAACATGCCAACAAGTCAAGGCGGAGCAGAAGAAGCCTGGTGGTCTGCTCCATCCTCTAGAGGTCCCACAGTGGAAATGGAATAGCATCTCGATGGACTTTATAGATGGGTTGCCTAGGTCAAGAAGGGGCAATACCAGCATTTGGGTAATAGTGGACAGGCTTACTAAAAGCGCTCACTTTATACCAGTCAAAAGTAGAAGGAGTGCCTCATCTCTAGCATCCATATATCTTAAAGAGATAGTTCAACTCTATGGGATACCCTCCAGCATAGTAAGTGATCGAGACCCTATCTTTACAAGCGAGTTATGGAGGAGTTTGCAAGAGGCTATGGGCACACAGCTATGCTTAAGCACGGCCTATCATCCACAAACTGATGGTCAGACGGAAAGGGTGAATAGAGTACTAGAAGATATCTTGAGACTGTGCATTCTTGACTTTGGAGGTACATGGGAGGATCATCTTCCATTAGTGGAGTTTGCTTACAACAATAGTTACCAAGCCACCATAGGCATGGCACCCTTCGAGGCTTTGTATGAAAGACCATGCCGATCACCAACTTGTTGGTGGGAGTCTACAGATAAGCTCATACTTAGACCAGACATGATCAGAGAAACTTCAGAGAAAGTAGACTTAATACGAAGGAGAATGAAGACTGCCCAAAATAGACAGAAGTCCTACGCAGACAAAAGAAGAACCGACCTTGAGTTTGAAGTTGGAGACAAGGTGTTTCTTAAAGTATCCCCTTTGAGGAACGTCGTTCACTTCGGATCCACAGGAAAGTTAGCACCAAGATTTGTAGGGTCGTTTCCTATCATTGAGAAGATTGGGAAGATGGCTTATAGAGTACAGCTGCCCGAAAGATTGGCTGGAGTTCATAATGTCTTTCATGTCTCTCACCTGCGAAAATGCTTACATGAGTCTGCGGAAGTGGTGGAACCAAGCATGTTAGAGGAAGCAAAAGTTGAACGAGAAGCAACTGTAAAGAGAGTTCCAACTCGTATCTTGGGTACAGAAGTCAAAAAGCGACGCAACCGTGAAGTCAAGCTTGTCAAGGTTCAATGGAGCGACGCCGAGGAAGATGCAACTTGGGAAACTGAGGACAGAATACACACAGCCTACCCTTTTCTTTTTGAGGGTACATCCTTGATCTCTTTTTTCCTTAAGTTTATGCTTGTACCTATCCTTTTGAGTATATCTTCTCGATCCTATCCTTTATCCTTAGGTAGAAACCCATTAGGATGAAAACATGTAATTGAAACATGTTATGGTTGATGGTTGCAAGTGGTTGTAAGTGGTTGCTAGTGGTTGCTCATGGATCCATATACACACACGTTAGGAATTAGATCGGCTCAGTCACTTTCATATTGCATATGCATATATGTATTTGTATATGGATTGAAACTTGATGTGTTACCATATGGACGTTGCATTTGTATGAATGATCGTGCACTCATGTAGAAATTTTGGATAGGAAAATTGCATACATAATGGACTCGTGGCACTGACATAATTTGCATTAAGGAGGTCGACTGAATCAGTAGACCGCCTGATTTTGCATTAGGTAAGGACATGTACACACACTATGCATATGATCATGAAGCATTAGAAGTCTTTCAAGGACAATGGATGCCTGTGTTTGATGGTTGAGTAGATGGACGATTGGATGGTAAGGTATACGTTCTTCTCGACTTGAAGATTTCGAGGACGAAATCCTTAAAAGAGGGGAGAATGCAACACCCCGTATTTTCTGTTAATGTTGTAATAACAAATTAAAGAATACTTAATTATAAATGCGAGAATCAAGGGTAAACATGAAAATTTCTTGGCATAGATTGGTTCATGAAATGGTATATTTGGTATACCATTTATTATGATGACGAAATCCTTAAAGGATGGGAGAATGCAACACCCCATATTTTCTGTTAATGTTGTAATAACAAATTAAAGAATACTTAATTATAAATGCGAGAATCAAGGGTAAACATGAAAATTTCTTGGCATAGATTGGTTCATGAAATGGTATATTTGGTATACCATTTATTATGAGCATAATTAAAAGAATAATTATGGCATGATTAAATTAAGATTAATTCACATATATAATTAGACATATATAGAAAATATGTGAATTTAGAAAAGACGAATTATGACTCACTGCTGAGTCATTAGGGGCTGAGTTGGTTGTTCTAAATAACTCTATCTTGTCTTAATGGTCTTGATTTATTCTGAGATGATCTGACGGCTCCTATTCAATCTAATCTCTATAAAAGCAACCTAATACCTCACCCCTAAATCATATTAAAAATTAAACCTAGAGCCGTCATGCTACCATTAGACAACCTAGAGTAGCCGCCACTTGAATTTAACATAGAGACGAACCAAACTAAATCAAAACAACGATTGTCTACATCAAAGGCGAGCATTTCAACTCCATAATTCAGAATCCAAAAATCAAGACCTTCGTTCGTTGTAAGCGCTTTTATCTTTTAGACGTAAATAAATCTAAGACGTGATTTGATATAAAACGAAATTAGAATTATACCATGTTATTTCACATCGATTGATTGTGATGATTTTATCATGAATTGGAATGATTGTGGATTATTGAATTTGGTATTGGATCCATTTGAAACTATCAATATCATATGCAAGTTATGTGTTTCATGTAAAGATTTAAATGTATATGTTTTTATGCAAGTTGTAAGTTTTATATTAGATCCAAGTCAAGATCTACATGTACATATTCCTATGTTTTATGTTAGATCCATATGTTCATATGTAAGTTGCAAGTTTTATGTTAGATCCATATATTCATATGCAAGTTGCAAGTTTTATGTTAGATCCATATGTTCATATGTAAGTTGCAAGTTTTATGTTAGATCCACATGCCAATGTTCATATGTTCATATGCAAGTTACAAACTTTATGATTGGATCCATGTCAAGATCCATTTAGGTTCACATGATTAATGCAAGTTATATAATTTATGATAGATCCAAGTTACGATCTAATTATATATATATATATATATATATGTCATATGCAAGTGACATGTTAGATCCTAAACTAGATCCTTATTTATATGCAAGTTTGTGAAGTGAATTTATGCAAGTTCACCTGATTAGATCTAGTTTACACCTATATGTTAATGTTATAATCATACATGTTTTGGAATTGGACGTGTCATGATTATGTCACATGCTAGTCTATTACTGATGTTTATGCCAAATTATATGATATATGTTGATTGAACCTATGTTATGCATGTTCCCTCCTTTATCTCTCGTTTATAGATTGAGCCAATTAGCGGGCCCAATATCTTTATGTGATTAATGTGAATGAACAAACGGGGGTAACGTTGGGGGTAATTATTGAACCCAAACATGTAAATATGTAGGTGGGCCCAAAACCATGTAATTGGTTAAGGCCATGAATGGTATAATTTATTGACCATTAGTCTTGAATCAAAACATGTGACATGAAATACTTATAGAAATTTGCATATATAAAAATGTAAATCTAGAAAAGACGAATATGCCTAACCCGAGGTTAGACTGAGTTGTGGTGTAAACCTACCCGGAACCGACCGGCACATCCAGTAACCACAATAATACCTGTCTAATGTGAGAGGTTAGTGCATCGAGCCCAGAAAAGCCCGAGGTTAGACTGAATTATGGTGTAAACCTGCCCGGAACCGACCGGCACATCCAGTAACCACAACAATACCTGTCTAATGTGAGTGGTTGGTGCTTTAATTAATTAATTAGTTAAAGCTCATGAACATTCAAGCTAGAAATGGTGAGGTTAAGTAATTAAGGAAACACTTAACCAACTTAACAAGACAAGAGTGGTGAGGTTAAGTAATTAAGAAAACACTTAACCAACTTAAGATGTGAACAAGACAAGATTGGTGGGGTTAAGTAATTTAGAAAACACTTAGCCAAATCAACATGTTAACTAGGCAAGATTGATAGGGGTTAAGTTAAGTCAATAACACTCAACCAATTTAACATGTTGACTAGAAAAACCCTATTAACGGGGACCCGTTTCAGCAGTAACCCGCATGAACGTATCAAGGTACCCTGAACTAGGCCGGGTGGGGCACGATTACTGAGCTGAATATAAGCGGTCAAAAAGGGCGGCGGTTAGGTGCGTCAGTGTAGGTTCCGACGGAGTACGGGCATGCACGGGCTCCGGAGTGGAAAAAGCAGGCACTGGGCACCAGGCGTACACTTGTGCATCTAGAATCGTGTCAGGGGTTGCCATTATAGGACTTGATACACCCTATAATGGAACCGACACAAGTACTTTATAATCACGTGGGGCCGCATGACACCGAGAATACATGAATGCGAGTAGGAGCCGATCAATACATGAATGGGATCACTTTATCATGAACATACATTGCTAGTTAAACAAGTTCTTAGTGGGTGTAGAGAAGTAAAAGTGGGTGCGATAGCCAAATCTAGTTAAGTCTTACCTTATCTTATTTTAGGACTACAATATCCTTGTGGTATCATTCTAAGTTCAGTTTATTCATGTCACAGTCTTTTACTTATTTACATGCTATTAAATAACTGGGCTTACCGGATTTATGTCTGACTCATTTTCCTTTCGCCTCTTTTCTTCTGTCCCCTTCCCCCCCCCCCCCCCCGGTCCGTAGGGAGGGAACACTTCTGCTTGACCGAATCAAATCAAAGCTTGAAGACCGTAGATGTAAGGCTTGGACTTTCTTGTTTTTTGAGCTATGGCTATGGTCAAAGACATGTTGGGGATTTATGTCATTTTATTTTCAGTATTGCTTCTTTATGTTTTCAAGACAGATGTAATAATTTGGAAGATTGAAACTGTTTGTTGAAATGTTGTATTGAACAAGTATTTATGGAATGAAGTTGGTTTCTTTTCCGCTGCTTTAATTATCTGTCTTGTAATTTATTAGTATCTTGTACCTTAAAACGCTCCACCGAAGTTAAGGCATTCCCTTTGAGAGTGACCTTAACAGGGGTGGGGTGTTACAATGTAGTTATGAATTTATCTTATTCATGATTTTTTTCTTAATGGATGAATATATTAGGACTATTGCTATTCATCGCAAATACCTTATTCCACTAAAAACTTTGAAAACTGAACTTAATTAATCGTACATTCGTCATTTGAATCTTCATTTTTTGATTCCTATTATATTTTATGAGCATTGGTTTCAGGTTATGTTTTATGTTGGAAATGTAAATTAGATTCTTTACTTGGTCTATACAATGCCGACAGACTCGTTAAATTTCAGTTTTTATGATACTTCATACTGAACACCAATCGGATGATTTTGGAACTAATTTCACCGTCAAATAATTAATTTTGATATGTGATTTTCAAATGATACGTTTTATTGATACACAAAATAAACTTCTAAAATCATATTTCTTTCACTATGGAATATTTAACTGTATTTCCCAAGAGCAATCAAATTTGCAATTTTAGTTGTATTAATATGTTGGAGTGCAAACTATCATTTTAACACTTGTGACATAGTTATATAACATTGTAATGACCCGTATTTTAACGATTAGATATTTAAATATTGATCGTTAATTAATCGATTATGGTTCAAAAATAAGAGTTTTCACAAATGATCGAATCAAGACTTAGGACGAGTTTCATTGAGAGAGAATTGTTCATTACATGGAAATTAATTACACATATCGTTGTACTTCGAGTTCAGACCAGTTGGCGGTTGTAACGATCTCGATATACATGTAAATTGTCGTTCTGGAAGCATAATGTCGAATCGTGATGAAACTTATATTTCGAGAATCGTGGTAATGAGTTGTTGCATGCCGCCAAGTTTCATATTGATCGGACGTACTGTTCCCCCGTGCGTAAATAAAAATTGTGTCGATTTCTATACCCAAAATATTATAATTTAAACCCTAAGCTACAGTGGCTTCCAAGTCCAGACCCGTATTGTCTCGGAATCAAATTACCTGTACCCAAAATTCTCTGTCACCTGTAACTAATCAATCAAGACCTCCTAATTTCCACTTTTTTGCAATTAAGCCCTTTTTTCTTTTTCTGGTTTAATTCCAAAAAGCTAGAAATCAGAGATTTTGATTGGTTGGTTACAGAGATATAGGGGACTTTGGGTACAGACGATTTGCTCTATATTATCTCCTCCCTAAATTCATTTTATTGTTCTATCCATTCCCCTAACAAATAATAGGCGCCACTTTAAAAATTAAAATCACCCTCATTACTTGATTAAAAATTACAAAACTAGTCCCTAAATTCCTAAATCTTCGAAAGTTTCAAATCTATATTTTTATTGGGAGGTTTGATCATGTTCTTGTCACAAATACTGCTGCGGACACGAGCTTGCGTCGGGCAAGGAGTTCGAAGGGAGGGGAGATATCGAAAAAGGACGACGTCATCAGGTTTTTCATCGAAATCTGCATCTACTCCCAAAGTTTCGTCAAACTCGGTTCATCCATGGAATATGAGACATTTTGGGTTCGGTATATTTTCTCTAAGCATGCATTTGAATGCATTTTGCTGCATGGGCCGGGAGAGCTTGTTTTGAGCACGAGCACGGGCATGTCGAGCTTGGAAATAGAAGTTCGTCGGTGTTTATAGATTTTGATTTCGTGAGGTATTGGCTCGTATCACTAAAAGTGGTGCACGGGTTTTGCTTAGGTTTATTCACTATGTACATGGCATGAACATTTAGATTGAGGAAGAAGAGAAGCAAGTGTATTATCGTAATTATATTAATTAGCTAATTTCAATTGTATCGATTTAAGTCATGTAACTTATAATGCGTATGACTTTTGCGTACAAGATCAGAATTGGACGTTGTTTCTTTCCATGGACTCGTATTGACGAGCACTACGTTATAAAGCTAGTTTACACTGATTTGGTTAAGGTGAGTGATATTGTCTCTCACTGAACTATAGTTGTTTATATAGTGTAAATTTAACGATTTAAGCTGATTTCTAATTATAAAACATAATATTTAGGATACTTGAACCTAGTAAATATTTAATAAAAAGATTAATAAGTTATTTAAGTAATTCTGACCATGATTATTACATTTTACCAGTTTGTGCGCTATTGTGCGCTATTTACCCGTTGACATGTTATTGTGCACTATTTTGACCGCACTATTAAATATAAGTTATTTGGAAATTTATTTCACTTTGATTATTATAGATATGTTCTATTTTATTTATTACTGCCATTAAGGATGCTTGTGCGCTAGTTTGGGGATTTGTTTAACTATTGCTCGCATGGTTGAATTATTTGCTTAATTGAGCTTAAAACGCCGTTTATAGGCTATCTAACATCAAGAAATCTTATTCACTAGAGTTTGGGGGTGCTTATGATCAAATACACATGTCGGTGTATATAGATTGAGCGCACAAAGATGGTAGACTCCGACGGATGAGATAAATTATCGAAGGAGCTTCAGAGCGCTTGAGCGAATTTGACGGTAGAGCAACATTAGAGCTCGGCGATGGAAACGACGGAGCAACACTGGAGCTCAGCGATACATTTGACGATGGAGCAGCATTGGAGCTCAACGATGGATTTGAAGATAGGGCGACACTAGAGCTTAGTGACCGATCCAAAGACGGAGGATGGGCTTGGCAACGAGCTGGATTTTGCAAAGAATGTTGAATGTTTTCTTGGGATGCATATTTAACAAATTTCGATTAAATAGGTAATTTAAGTAGCCGTTATCGATTACTATGATGTGGTCGATATCGATTACTGTTGTTATTGGCCATTTTGGTCAATTTGATATAGACGATGGTGCGACTTCGAGGAGCAGGATATGATGGTTTAGCCGATAGCCATTTCAACATGATGTCTCTTCGATTAGTGGATTTGGTTTGAGATGAGGATGTGGTGCTTTAGACAGTGGTTTTGCATTGTACAACGGTGATTCCAGGATGGAAAGCAAGACTACTATGACGAATAGTTTTCTCTAAGATGAAGAAAACATGACATTAAGTCGTATTGATGTGACTGTCGGAGAAAGAGAGATAGGAGACACATGATGATATCCTACAACATACGGTGATCGTTGGGGATAATTTCCATATTGTGACGACTTTGGATGGGAGTCTTATAGACAGTCAGCCTAGTGATGTATTCTATTGTAGAGAACATGTGCAAAAGAATTACTGATAATAGACGGTTTTATAGGTTGCTCGTAAAGAGGGGTAGTGGGTGTGATGTCCATTTGGATAGATTGTCCTCCTAGTTTCTGAATGGGAGACTTATGACATTCACTTGGACTAATGGGTCCTTACCTTGGGGCCTATAGGCCAGAAAAACCTAGTTCCTAGTTGATTGAGTGGCATAGATTCGAGTATCATGGAAACTGAGTGTTATTGTATATCAAACGCACTGAATAAGTGTATGTTAGAATGGATGATGGATGCTGTAACGACCCGCATATTTATATATCAGAGGATCGTAAAATATTTTTATTTATTTCCCGAAGGGTCAGATCATTCTCATATTTTGGTACGTTGGTTATGGGGATGTGAGACATGTCAATATTTTTTATTAATTTTATATATGACCATTTTTCCCTTGTCAGTTTTGTACAGAGAATAACTTTTAACTGGGATCGAATTTGGTGCTGAGATCAATTTCATTGGAAAGGAAATGATGTTTCTGATTCCGTAGAGTTGTCATATTAGAGCTTTGGTTCAGCGGTTTGGGGGGAATCACTGTTTTAGTACTACACAATTTCTGGCCAGGCTAAGTGGTAATTAGTGGGCTGATTTGTGGGGCCCGCTAAGGCTTGGGGCTGGGGCTATAAATAGTGGGTTAGAGGCATGGAGAATGGTTTACTTTCTTCATTTATCATTTGGTTGGGGTTTGAGCACTATACCAGAACAGAAATTTTACCACCGCTTTGAGCCGTGGATAATTAGTTTTGCCGCGGCTCCAGGCCGTGGCAAAACATGGCATGGCAAAAAATTTGCCATGGCAGATTTAAGTTTTGCCATGGCTTATAGTCGTGCCAATATTTCATTTGACCATGACTTTGGGCCGTGGCAAATATAAATCATATTTTTTTATATAATTTAGCCACGGCTTTGGGACGTGGCAAAATTCAATTTGAAAAACTACATTTTACTCGGATTCCTGTACCTGAAGCATAAAGCTCTGATTTGAACAAAATGTGAGCACGTTATACCCTCCAATACAAATTTTGAGCAAGTCGTACCTACTTATTATATAAACTGTAATCATCATAACTACAAATGAGCATAAATTTATATAAGAAATAAGAACATAAATTTGGCGGAATTGAGAATGCTTAAGGGAAAACGATAGAGTAAATTAAAAAGAATTTCATAAAATTGAAGTTGCTCTACAGTCTGGGGAAAAATACGTTCATTGAAACTCAATTTTCTCTACAGTTTGGGGTCATGGATTGAAGTCCATAACAAAAAAAGCGCACCTCATGAATAAAGCATTTTTAGAAGAAATGATAATAACGAAGAAGAAGAAGATGGTAATAATAATAATAATATAATCCTTCTATTGAAACTGAAATTGCTTTATGCCCAAGTGTGGTAACACAGATTCATCCGTGCAAACACATGGGAACTAGGAAATAAATAATAATAAATATATTCATGACTTCGAATTGTATCTTATATCCCTTGTGTGCTTACTTCTTTGAACTAGATTTGTTTTGTCCTCACTAGTATGGTGGTAACGTTTTGTTAAGGATTAACACTTACTGGATTTTTTATGGAAGCGCTAGCCTCCATCATTATAGTCACATAGTTGTGAATTATGACTTCTTGAAAGCTGACAACCATAGGTCCACAATCGTAAAATGATAAGTTTTTTTTCTTTAAAAGCATCAAGATTTAGTTTCTGTACCATTGAAAATAATACAATGACTAACATAAACAGTGCATGGAAATGCAGATAAAAACATAAAATGATAAGTCATGTGGAACAGTACATGGTATGAGAAGCAGGAAGTATTCATAGTTGTTTTAACTACATTATGTGACAAACAATACGTGGAAATGAAGAAACATCCAAAATAAAATCAACTACATTATGTTATTCATGTAAAATGATACGATCTTCAAACTTGCTAATAGTAAATCATCATTACACGACATTGACATGAACTAATATTAAGGAAACTAGAGCAATTACTATTTGATAACTAATATGTAAAACATCATAGCAAGTGCCTTCCATGCTAGCAGCCTCTACAGATTTTGATTCATATTACATTCCAAGGAACTTCATTACTTACATTTCATGATGCATCACATGCCACCTTCTTCATAGAGGTCCAATAGCGATAAGTTCTAAAACAAGTTCTAGCAAACATATAATAACAAACCCATGATTAGTATTAATAACTGAAAATAATTGCACCAAAAAAAGAAAAGAAAATGCATAACTTACTAGTTATTATCAACAGTTTTATAATTAATATGGTTTCATAAACGTGTATTAATGTAGGCACACAAAAATTACCACTGAATTCGAGACTAATGATGCCCATACAAATTCTATTTTAATCTTTACTAATTTCATTACTGTTCGGTCGTTTATCACTATATGATAGAGTAAACTATCGGTCAGTGCCGGTCCAAGATCAAATGGAGGCTATGGGCAAACTTCTGAATTGGGCCCTTCATAAAAATATTAAACAGCACATTATAGTGAATTTTACTACAACCAAATAATACTAAAAGAATTACACAATTTGCACCAGCTAATTAATTCTTTTATAGAAATTGCTTATTGTGATTACATCAAAGTCTTCAAACATGGATGTTGTATATTAAGTTTAAGTTTTAGCAGATATGATGGTCGAGAGAATAATCAAAAACTTGCATTGTTCAATCCTGAACTTAAAATCCCAACCAATCAAAATGTCAACGTAATAATACTAACCTAAATAGCTTATACTTCACATATCTCATACTATTTGCAACTAAAAACCAGAGCCATCCTTTATTTCATACAATTTAATAATGGTTGCTTCTGGTTATCATCAAACATATTTTGCTTCCTATTAAATGAAATAACTAACAAATTAATTTATGATTTAACTAACTTACTAATATTTTACTTTCCCATCACCAGAATGAAATTATCCCTTAAAAGAAAATGAACAAATGTTAAATCCATATATCTAATTCCAGTAAATATAATAAAAAGATCATTCGAAAATTGAAAAAGAAATGATTTTGAAATTAGGAGCATTTCTTGATAGAGCCAAATTTGTGTTGCTTTACTCGAATTAGCCTCATAAAGTTTAGTAATAAACTATCATGTGCTCATTCATAAAGTAATGCAACCATATACATAAGAAAGAAATAAGAAATGAAAAAGGAGAATATGTAGAGTTTTTTTTAAATTTAGGATGTGAGAAGAAAACTAAGGGAACCTCATACAATGGCTAGCTTGACTATACCACAAACATGAATCATACCATGTGTTAGAATAATTAATATATGGTATTTATGTTAATAATATATTACATAAATAACATATATTAATGGTAGAATATTTGTGTTAGAATAATTAATATATGGTATTTATGTTAATAATATATTACATAAATAACATATATTAATGGTAGAAGATTTGTCATTGGTTATATATGTTATTATATATATTACACATGGTAATATATACATATATATTAATGACATAAGTTAGATGCGTGTTATTTATGTTAATATATATTACATATGGTAATATATATATATATATATATATATATATATAATAACATAAATACCATATATTAATTATTCTAACACATACACTGTAACAACTCGGAAAATACGAGCCAATTTAATATTTTTAAATTGGTTATTTCAAAGGAATTTGAACAATTGAAATAGAATATTTCAATAAAATAGTGAATTAGAAATAGTGAGTCAGTTTGAAAATTTGAATTCAAACTTGGACTGACTGTGCAGGGTGGAAAATATAACGGATTTTAGTGAAACCAAAAATATTTAAATCTGTTTATGAATACCTTTCTAACGAATCTGAAAAATCGAAGTTTCATAGCGGGAATCAAAAGTTATGGCCGAATGAATTTTCAGAAAGGTCGCTATATAGAATATATAGCCCTGGAAAATAGATATTTTGCAGAAGACCTCAGAATTCGACAAAACCACTTTTGTTGGGTCCGAGATGTCAAACTATTGCTAGGTTTCAAATTTCATAATTTTTGAAACTAGTATGTGAGCGTGGCAAAAGAAAATGTGTTTGGTCAATTTCTGTTAAATTGGATCGACCAGAAAATGGCAATTTTTCAAACGATCTCAGAATTCGACGAAACTAGTTATGTTGGGACCGTAGCGTCAAAACATAGCTAGATTTATTTTTCTGGAATTTTTCGAATCAGTTTGTGGCCCTGGCAAATTGAAATGTACGTTCAAAGTTAAAAATTAAATGTTTTATACTTTAATTTGAAGAATAACTGACTGTAACAGTCGAACTGGCCAACGAAACATATCCCATTGTGTCCGGGATGGGGTTATTTAGCTAGGGGCGACAGTCGTTGGGTTTGAATTGGTGTCCGTGTGGAGAAACACTATTTAAAAATTTAATAAAGCCCTTGGCCAATCAAAATTTTCCTTTCATTATTTAAAAAAAAAACCACGGAAAACCCTTTTCCCTTTATCGCCCTCGACGATCCTCGACTTCGCCGCTTCCCAGGCAAATCGCCGCCGCCTCGGCAATGTCCAGCCATCGCCACCACCCTACATCGACGCGCCTCCCTCCCCTCTTCAAATCTGACCCTACCTCGACCCCCCTCGTCGCCCCTATCGCCTAAATCGTCGACCCAAAGTCGACGACTTCCCAGCGCCGCCACGATCGCCAGAGACCACCGAACCGCCTCCAACCACCACCGATCGACTCCCCTTTCCTCCCTCTTCCACGCTGTACCTTCCAATCGTAGTATCGTGCCTCGGTTCTCGCGAAAACTGCAACCCTAGTTTTGAACCATTGTGAAAGGTGAGTCCTTTTTGATGTTTGAACTTTTAAAAATCATATCTTTATGGTGTGTTGACGAAATTCGATGAAACAGGAAACATCGGGACCGCAAGGAGGCTCTCTACCACATAGAAGAGACCGCGGATTTTTCTGAGTCATCTACGATTTTTAGCACTCCGAAAATCAAGGTGAGAAATCTAAATTAAATGAATTTGAATGGAAAATGTCGTGTATAAATTATATAAGCGAAATATAAATTACACACGTGTTGTATACCTCATGTACATGCGTTGTGTAAGCTATATGAGCGAAGTACGAATTATACATGCATAGAATAATTGATATATGTGTTGAAATGCAAGTGAAATATAGAAATAATATATATATATATACTCCCCTCGTCCACAAACCATGGACGATATTTATTGTTGTGAATTGGTGTGAAATATTGGATGAAAAATGCGAATGGTTGAATAATTGTTTGTGGTTGATATTGAATTGTTGTGGTTGAAAAATACCCATTGGTGATTGAAATAAATTAGAAATAATTGTGGAAATGAAAATAAAACATGCCGCCTGCGTGCGAATTAGATGCATGAATCCCCATTGTCAAAAACCGCGAGGTTTTAAGGTAGAGCGAGGAGCCGTACTAGGGACGGTGCCGGTTTTAACTACCCTGCCGTTATGCTGCCGAAATTTTGAATAATATTCATGTGTTAGAATTATTTTCATATGTTGAAATTATTTTCATGCGATGAAACTAAAGTGATGTGTTGAAACTATATCCATGTGTGGAAATGCTCATGTGTTGAGAAGTGATGTGTGAAAATTAAATTCATGTGTGAATGAATAAAGTGTTTTAAACAATAAAAATCCCATTTTTATAATATATATGAAGTATGTAAAATATTCGCCTTATATATAAATAGTTTCAACAACAAAAAATTTCATCTTTCTTATATGAACAACATATATAAATTATCCATGTGTGGAGATGCTCATGTGTTGAGAAGTGTGTGTATTGGAAAAGTTCTTGTGTTGAATAAAAGGATCGAATAATAAAAATTACATTTTTATTGAAATTATAAAGTTCAAAACATTCATTTGTTGAACAAATATTTTAGATGATAAAAATATCATTTTTATCATATATGTGATATGCTAAAGGATATGCGAGTGTTGAAATAAATATTTGTGAAAGAAATATTATATTTAACATGCATAGGAACTAAATAAAATAGTCATGTGTTGAAATATATTTTAGTTCGCCAAAATTATCATTTTTGAAATGTGAAGTGTTAAAAATAGCCACTTGTTCAAATAAATATGCATGAGTTGAAATATTCATTAATTAGCTAATGACATGATTTTTGCCTATGCATGCAACATTAGAATGAATGGTGTTTATAAACCAAAGTGAATTAAATATGAAGTTGAATGGAAAATGATAAGTGATAAGAATTCCATATATGTACATTCATATTTATTGAACAGGTTATAGCAAGGAGGCTAGAGAAGAGGAATAAAATTTTGTGCCCGACAAATAGGTACACGTTTACTGTTTTGTTTGGGTGATGATTTTATGAGCCTGTTGGCTAGCCGCTTGGCTTTTTCTTTTTCTTTTAGAGATGAGACGCCCGTGTGGCTATTTGGGAATTTTCCCAGCCCCTCCCGTACAAAGGAGGTTATGGCGAAATTTTCCAAAATTTAAAGGCGTTAGTGAAATATTTGAAGTGAAAACGATATAGGAATTTTCGAATGAACTATATTTATATAAATATATAAATATAAATAAAATTAAAACGAAACGTGGCCGTGTCGTTCGTGTTTTGGAACTGTGATTTCAAACGACTATGGTGGGGAATCCGACCATTGGATTTTCCCGAAACCGCAACCGTTGGGTTCGCCTTGGAAATATCTTTCCAACGGCACCAACTCTGTAAAGATCCGACGGTTGGATTGTCTGGAATGTTTAATTCAAATCTGAAGAAAAACAGCGCCAGAGACGATTATATTTATATTTATATATATAATTAAATTAAATCGAATAACGACGCTGTAGTTCGTTATTTGAAATCGTAACTTCAAACGACTAGTGTGGAAGATCCGACCGTCGGATTTTCCCGAAACTGAAACCGTTGGATTCGTTTTGAAATGATCTTTCTAATGATATAAAATTTGTGAAGATCCAACGGTTAGATTTTCAGATATGTGTAAAACAAATTTAGTGAAAAACAGCGCCAGTGCCTCGGCACGACCTGAAACGTCGTTTAATTAAATATGGTCGTTTTAAATAAATAAAAATGGCGATATATCATTATAAAATACTATAAACGATATAGAGTAGAAATAAACCCATTTTGTTGTGTTTGCTTGATATGTGATAGTTGAATGTATTTGACATGAAAATTATAACTAAAGAACTGAAATGTGAATGTTGAATAGTTTAACCATGTGATAAATTGATTTGAAAACCTAAATATACGTGGGTTATTTGAAAAGGCCGAGTTCATTCTCATTTCAAATAATCGATCGACGTTGAGAAGTCGAAGAGTTGAAGACGGTTGAAGACCGACGATCTTCACATTAGATGGATGGGCGCTACTGATGCTCGTGATTGGAGTAGCTACCTTGAAGGAGCTGAAGTAGTAGTCGTCCCGACGTATTGTTGATCGTGCGGATATGCGAGGAATTGGTGCCTCCGGTTTCGTTCAAACCCAGAACGAACTTGTAAATGGACTGTGTGTCTGACATTGGATTTTGTTCTATGCTGATTGATCTCTGTTAAATATATATCTGTTTGGCGGCGGAGAATTTATTCTCTTGCTTAACGCCCTTCTCTGAGATGTACGAGCCCAGAGGTTATATATCGATAGAAATCAGTCGCATGGAGTGGATTGCCTGTGTGGCACGCCTAAGTGGAATATGATCAAGGCTTCTGTTGCAAAGCAAAGTCTTGTGGTTGATGATCAAAGCATGGTCTGTGTGACGTAGCTTTGTGTATAACGTGAATTCGCGAGCCTCACAACGCGGTATGAGTCAAAAACGGGAGAAGGACCCATGGAGTGCACGACGTTTCTTTCTAGCTATGGTGGTGTCAGTGACCTACCAGCCCTGACATTTATATCTACTTTTCACCTGTGTGGTTGTTGGAATACGAGGCGCCTCGATTATAGGTTTGTAAGGACCGGGAAACGTGTGTTCAGGAATTGCTAATCCTCAAAAGTAAGAGAGGACCGGCCTTGGAGGATCCAGGGATTGCTGTGTGCGGTCCCGAGGCATTTGCTAGAGTGTCTCGAATCGGAGAGGAGCTTGCCCCTTGCCTCGACTCATGATGGAATCCAATTTCCAATACGAAATATGCGAATGTGATTGTATTACTAGTATGGCGACATGATATATGGTACCCATGCCGTCTAGGATTGATATTTATGATTGAAATCGCTTTTGAAACATATATGCACTAGTAATAATATCAAACACTTTTGTTTATACGTATGAAGCATTTTTGGCCATTATAAGGTAAAACTCTATCCTCCGGCTTGCGTTGCATTGTGTGATGGGACCTGAGTCTTATAATGGCTTCATTTTATAAAAAGCATTGCGATGATTTAATCATTTACCTTATTTCATGCACCAGCACTCATTGAAGTAAACCCGTTCCGCGAAAGTGGCGTGGTCCTTTGATTTGCCTTATTATTGTTGTTAATAAGTTAAGTAGATTTCTCATACCAGTCCCATGACTGACTCGTAGTTTGTTTCGCCTTGAAAACTCGGATGCCCTCATTTTCACACGGGCAGCCTAGTTACAGGTATCTGGTGCACTTTTGGCTCATGGCGAGGCTTGACTACACCGTGCTGACTTTGACTCTTTCCGCCATTATTGTATATGTATATGATTCCGCTTCTGGCGATGTAGAATGATATTTATTTTGTGTACTCTTTATGTATGATTCCGCCTCTGGCGATGATGACTGATTATGCATTATTATGCACTAATTGTATCCTGCACTGTGCTCTCTGATGTGGTGATATCTATATGATTCCGCTGTCATATGTGTGTAAATTATTCTATTTTATGTTTATGCTATTATCTGTGATCTGCTAATGATGATTAATGTGTTATATTCCAATGATTATCCTTAACACCGTGTCACGGGGTTTTGGGATCGTCACATAAACAGATTTAGTATTTATGTCGTGTTGAAGTAAACTAGCTAAATTCTTATGAGTTTGATTATTATTTTCAAATTGTACGCAGATTTCAAGGGGAAAAAATGTAGAAGTACAAAAAGGTTGTTAAAAGCAGGGATTTTACAAGTTGGTAGCTACGCTCTAGTAATGCTCAAAGTGCTTTATGCTATTAGTAGTATTCACTCTAACTGATTTCATATTTCACCACTTTATATTTAGAAAAAGAGGTAACCATGCTGATGACGAGGTAAAGCTGTTTTAATATTTCAATTGTCTTTATATGCTGCATAATATGTCGACGTGCTTCTTTGTTTTATGGTTCATAGATCATTGTAGTTTGATCAAAACTGGACAACACGAATAAACATTTCTAACTGCAAATCATGGTCGTAATCATGTTATTCTTGTCATAAAACCATCACTTCTTATTTTACTTTTTGTTTTAGAAGTCCTTTATCTAATTTTTTTCTAGGTTATGGATATTTTGTTGAAATCTAGGAGCATCACGACACCATAAAAGGATTAGAAATGAGGCTTCTTGAATTGCAGTAGATGCATATTTTCACCACAATCGTATACTTGTACGTGACATTTTTTGTAACATTTGTAATAGCTTGTGGTCTACATTGGTATAAAGTCGGTTATACAACATTAATGAATATAATTATTACATACCCTACTAGGTTTCACATAATGCCAAATATAAGTGTTTTGAATGTTTTAGCGCTGGTTTATTTTTAGATTATGCTAGCATATTGCAATTAACATATTATTCATTGTGAAAAAAATTACTCAACACAAAACAACTGATCCCATTTCATGATTCAAAGGTTGAGATCCAACATTTTTAATACCTTCGGCTATCCTTGCTGAAACAGTACAAGTAGTTTTTTTTAATACTATTTATCGTTCTTTGCTTTATTTATGGTGCTAGATTAATGGAATTAGATGTTGATTAAAAATTGCAGTTTTTTTAATGTTTACTGTTAGTCAATACAATTCAGGATGCATACTTTTTTTGTCACTGGTCACTTATGTACTTAATTCTCAGATAATTATAATATGAATATTTGAGTTTGCATTTGCATTTTCTTTGTGTGATTCGAATTCTTAGATAATTATAGAGGTAGTGCACGAGATTTTAGGTTGTTGATTATAATACTTCTTATTCAAGGTGCACGCTTTGACATAAAAGTGATTGTACAATTACAAGATGGAAACATTACTAATGCATAGAGCAATTTCAGATAGGTAATTCATTTACATTGTCCTTCAAGCATCTATTTGTTTCCAAATGGTTTTTTCATATTTTCTTCATTACTATTACAGTTTCTTATTAAGACACATATGTTAACACAATTAACGGTGGCTGTTGCTTAAATTGTGGTTAATGTAAGATGCACCGTATGCGTATTAAAGAGAAAACCCAAAATAACATTTTATTACTGTGTGTCATAATTGTTTGCATGTGCGTACATTACCGTAATGCAAAAGGTTTCATTTTACATTTGTTTAGATCATTTATGTAATGCGCTCAGTATACAACTATACATTAAAATAATGCAAAAATTATGCAAGAATAACAAAAGCATTAAAATCTTCATTTTCGTATACATGCATTAACAAAAACTGAGCACAAACTTTTCTCAGTGGTGGATTTCTATATGAATTCTTCATATTGTATAGTAAGATTTGTTTCCTTCCGTACATATTTATTTATCATGTTAGTTTTATCTGAATATGTTTCGGCTCTAACTATGTTTGAATGTTACCTAATCACTCTGACTTTGAGGTTAGATAATTGAGACGATGGATTCTTAATGTTGGTTAGGCACTTTTCTGAACATATTTGTTGTTGCAAACTCCACATTTTTGTATTTTTTTAGTTAAGAATAAAATGATTTTTATTACCAGTAGAGGAGTTTGTAACGAACATAAATTACAACTATTATGATGTGTAGTCTAAGACAATTCAATAACAACAAAAGTACAATTAATAGCACATTAGACTTGCTTTAACTTTGTTGCATCTTCTCCTTTTTTGGATGTTTGATTTTTGCATCACATTACATGGCTTTTTGATATCTCATTTAATAGAACATTTACAATTAATTTGTAGGGAAGAAGCACTAATTTTGACTCCTAAATTTAAAGTTCATTTTACAATATTTATTTTTTACAGTTGAATAACATATAGTGTTTGTATGATTTTTGACTAGAAAGATCTTGCTAACTCATATGTTGAAGTATTCTATTTATAGTCATTCATCATCTATGAAATTTCTTTCTATGCAACTGATATATTGTAGATCTTTATGATAAAAACATTGGCAAAAATTCTTTTAGCCCAGTTAAATATTATTTATTGCTGGCAGGCTAATGGTGTTTAAATAAATAGCTTCTTAAATATGTCTCTACTATGCGAGGATTTTTGTGCTCCTAGAAAAATTTGTTTATGTCTGTTGTGCTCCTAGAAAATTTAGATTGCAACTTAATAGTTTGAAACCATTGTTTATGTCTGCAATTTTTGATATATTAGATGATGAATCTTGCATTATTGATGCTTTAAACATGATGGTTTGATGGTGAAGAAAGAGACAGGCATGAGCCTTATTGCTATTATCTTTTATACTTATTGCTCCACCAGCCGTATTGTTAGTATCCACATATGTCAGGTATGACAACCTTATTTGTATCTCATTTATATTGATAAATGCATGGGTATGGTTTGAGAATTAAGAAAGAAAAAAAGTAAAGATTCTTTGTGCAAGAGAACACCTTGAGTCGTTTTGTTTTTGTTAAAGAAACCATCTTAGCATCTATATGTTAAGTATGCTAGGAGACTTTTTTTGTAGTTTTGTTTTTGTTATATAACGATCATGTTAACATATTTACATGTCACCTATGAATATATAATTTGCATTTAATTTATACTGACACATGTATGGGTATGATTTGAGAGTTATAACGTTGATCTTTCATGTCGTGACATGCTAACCACTTTATTCCCTATTCAAGTAAAACATGTTGGTCTACATGTTAATCATAAGCTCGTTACTTAGCAGAGCCGGTCCTGGGACTTAAAATGTCGAGTGCGATTTATTAAATGATGCCCCCAATGTAGGCATGTTAATTTTTGAAAATACAATATTGCTGTAATGAGCTAATAGTGCAAACTTTCCAATGAAAATAACATGTTTGTAGTGCAAAAAATCATTTTCATATTCCAAATCATAAGATTGATCTGTATTACCAACTAATTTTTTCTTTTTGAAAAATATTTAATAAGGGACCCTCTTAATGATTTTCTATCTCTTCGCTTATGTTTTGTTCACGAAAACATTACAATTACCTTTTAATTTTGGTCCGTTTTTCATAGATCCCTATTAAGTTTCAAAATTAGGCTCACATCCGGCCCAACTTTTCATGTAAATTAGGTCCCTATTTTTTTGAAAATAGGTAAAAAAAAATAACGAAAATTCATTAGTAAATAAAACATGCTCACGCCAAAAAATTCAGGTGGAAAAACAATCGAAAACCACGTCAAAACCCAAAATAACACAAAATCTGCGAAACAGCAGGTTTGTGCATCAAAAGATGCACCTATTCGTAAATAGTTGCATACATTCATGCTAATATTTTAGTGTTGCACCCAAACTGCAGTATAAATGCATACATGTATCCAACTAAACTGCATTACATGCATCCTTTTATGCATATATTCAAATTTGGCCTGTTTTTTCAAGCATTCACCGTTTTCATACATTATTGCACACATTTATGCTCTTGTACAGAATAAATGCATGCATTCATGCGTATATGCACAAGCTGTCGTCCCTTTAAAATTTGTTACACACATGCATGCATATATACAGAATAGTTGCATTCATGTATGCAACTTTTCATTACACGTGAATCTCAGTTCAACTTTATATGCATGAATGTATGCAGTTATTTGCTAATAGTTGCATACATGTATGCATATATTGGTCCAGATTTTCAACATAAATACGCTATATGAATATATGCATACATGTATGCTACTTAAGCAATAATTGCACAGAAGTATGCAACTTTTTTTTTTCAATTTGCGTGGACTTTTGGGATTATTTCCAGATTTTAGAATATAATTTTTTTTAATGCATGAGCGCATTTTTTTTGTGCAAAAATGGAAAAGGCAGAAGTGGGCTAGAGGAGCAGGCGAAGGGACCAAAATTTTTGGGCGCCATGTGATTTTAGGGACCGGATTTATAAAAAAAGTAGGGGGGGACGTGGCGTGAATTAAGTTTGGTTTTAGGGATGTGTCCCTAATTTTTACTTTAATTTTTTCAATTTGAAATAGGTTCCTGTCGAAAAAATTAATATTTGCAATAAGGAAAAATCATATTATTTGTTACAGCACTTTGTTCATCAAACTTATAAAAATAATTGATTTGTTTAAAAAATATTTACCGTTTAGAATTCCAATATATGAACCTAAATTTAAATGCTCAAATATGGAAATTAGCTGTGACGGCATGCCCCGCACTAACCGGCATTTCCTCCAAAAGTGCGCTGTACACATGCCCAACTAGCACAGAACGGTCGCCAAAGAAAGGAAAGAAGAGAATGAACTAATCAAAAACTTGTACAATTTCTCATAGCGCATGGAACAAAATATAATAATAATGTACTTGACATAAAACAGGCGAGACAGTGCATAAGCTGATAACTAAAACCAACATCAACATCAGAGTAGCGGAAGTCTAAATACAGCTTATTACAACTTTTCAAATTACTGCCTCTAACCAAAAGAAAGGAAGAGTGCACTACTAATGCCCAAAGTAGTGACCAGCAGCGACACAGGGAGAATATCTATATATGTATCATACGTGGAAGCCTCCTGCTCCTCTCCGGTACGGGTACTCGTGCATCACCAGCTAACCTGTCTTTAGTCTGCTCGTGAGAGCACCCAGAGTAATAAGAAGAGATATAAAACTCTGGGTCAGACAAAAAGTCTGGTATGAGCGATAAGCAGTTGAACAGAACAATAACAGGTATACTAAACCATATCTGAACCTGGACCTGCAACCAAAGAGTTAGCACTACATACTGTACAATACTCTAAGGTGCCACTAACACATGGTATAAAGAATACGGGGGTGGGGGTGTGTATGTCATAATGAAGGCAACAATCAAACATAACAACCATTCTCACATCTCTCACTCAGTACGTAAAGCATACGATGTCCACCACTGTCAATCACTAGATCCATCGAAGTATTGATGGAGTTCGACTTGTACAACTACTGCTACTACCAAGTTTATCCCATGGAGTCATGACCAAATCTTAACAAATGACCTCACTTCATTGGTCTATAGCTCTTTAGTCGTACCTAGGCCACTGTGGCCCTGAATCCGTTCCCGTACTCCCTACACATAGTGATTCAAAGTTATGGACATCGACAACCCCTTAGCACATGTCCCGCAGCAAAGCCCAATCATGAAGCTCACTCATTGGTTCCCATCTGGATCCTGAGTCAAAGCACCTCCTTCGGACCTCCTTTGCATCTCGAGTTATTGATCTTCTTCTTCAGATCGGTTCGGCTTCCCCTTTTCTTCACTCCGGATTGTGCTCTCCAAGGTCATTCAGTTCGGATCCACTTCTCCACCTCGTAACGGTTCGGATCGGCTGTGGTCATCGCATCGAGTCGGATCGAACTCCTTCAGCAGTTCGGATCGGGACACTACTACAAAAGTGGGCATATTCGACACTATTTTCCAGTGGCCGTAGATCAAAAAAGCGTTGCAGTAGCCCCTTTTTTCAAATAGGCAACACCAGGGGGCGTGGCATCCGCGGCCGTTGCATTAGCCATCTAAGGCAACGCTTTAGCACATCTACTGCCACAGAAAGAAAGTGTTGCGTTATAGACGTAATGCAACACTAATTGTACATAATGCAACATTATTCAGCGTTGCTTGAAAATTAGTTAGATCCTGGGTACCAGGTCACGATAGCGGCGGCCACGTCAGCTTTGCATGTCAGCTGCCACCGTGTCACACGACACGTCAGATCTCCACGTCAGCTGCACACGTGTCACATGCCATGTCAGCTGTGGCGTTTACATGCCACGTGGACTTACTACTATTTTACGTAATGCAACATCACTGTATTATGGAATGCGACACCATTATCTTGAAACACGACATCAGGAAAAAAGCAAATGCAACAGTAAAAGAAGGCAAATACAATGCTTTAATTATAAATTTTGCAATATCAGTTTTTTACATAGAAGAAACACATCCGTTACATTCATCATCACATTCAAACCTTCAATACATACCGCCTTCAATACATCCGATCAAATATATAACACATACGATCAAATACACAATTTAAAAGTAGTAAAAGTGCCAACACATACCACCTTCAATACAAGTGCCAATAAATACGATTAGTGTGCATTCTACAAAGTAGCAATGCCATGAACCAGAAACTGTATCTCTATGTCATTTCAGGTCCTCCACTTGCCGGCTGTATCTCCCCTCGTCATTTCAGATCCTGCAATTTGAATTTACAAGTTATTAATTTGATAAGTGCATATGTGCTGTGTGCATGCATCTGTGCATTTGGCCATCTAATTAACTTATAAATCTTAGTGAGTTACGCATACAATTATAACAGTTGACCAATCAGCATTGGTCACTACGTGCCACCTCATCAGAAATAGAATTGAGTATGCTTCGTATTCTGTGCAAGCATTTCCAGTTCACATATCTGCCTGACACCATCCATTGGGTCCCTCGCACATCCTTTCCAGCGTCAGAACATCATCTCCTCCATATCCCCTAAACCCCAATCTTCGAAATTTTAAAAAGAAACAAAAACAATGGACTCGTCTCTATACATCACAGCCACTGTTATTAAGGGACAATGGAATTTCGAAGCTGTGCAAGACATTCTTAAGGTGGCTCTCAATCATAATTCGTGGCCTATACGGGTAATACCCAACAACTCTTTTCTAGTATCATGCCCATCGTACAGAATTCGTGATCATGCCCTAATGTTGAAAGTTTTTACAAAACCTGGTGGTGCTATTTACCTGCAATCATGGTCTGATGAAGAATTTGAGCCCTCACCAGCGTTAGAAGTGGAATCATGGGCTAAAGTTGATGGCTTTCCCGAGTTCCTAAAGAGTAATGTTCCTGTTGAAGAAGTAATGAAGCCAATGGGACGTG
Organism: Allium sativum; assembly: GCA_030737875.1. Classification (NCBI taxonomy): domain Eukaryota; kingdom Viridiplantae; phylum Streptophyta; class Magnoliopsida; order Asparagales; family Amaryllidaceae; genus Allium; species Allium sativum. The sequence goes on from CM060926.1 coordinate 769,414,713, forward strand.
TGCTTGCAATTGACGACTGTTACTGGTCTCAGTATGACCATACATCTTTCTACCTGAAAATGGAATTTTATGAAGGCATTGGCAATATAAATACTTTTGCTGCTCAAATCAATAACAAGGTTTACTTCATTAAGGTTCAGCGCTGTACCCATGCTCATCCTGGGACAAGGCCTGAACTTCTTTTTGTGAGCAATAGGGAGGAAGAGGTAGTTCCATGTTTGCATCATTACGGATGGGAATGGGAAATGGATTCAGATGAAAGATTTAATGCAATGATACAAGAAGCTGCTGAGCTACCCCCCTTGCCAAGCTTATTTTCGGAAGCCGCCCATGACATACATGTTGATAACCAAGCCCCAATGAACCAGAGGAATGATCAGTGGGTAGATATAGAAGTTGATCAGGAATTTGACTGGCCAAACTACCTCACCCCTTGTCCTGATGCTGCGGGTCCATCACATGCGGCTGCTCACTTCGGACCGGCTCTCCCACAGCCGCAAAGCCCTAACGAATCAGTTGGAAGTTCCACTGCCCCGTAACCCTGATCTGGTATGAATTGATGCTACTATAATTTCATTTTTTGGATGTGTATATATTAAGTTAACTTTATGATACTTTTGGATGTGGATGTGTATGTTATTTTTTGGATGTGTATGGTATGAACTGATCAATGCTGCCTTATTATACTTGTGCGTGTGTATATACTTGTGCGTGTATGGTATGAACTGATCGATGCTGCCTTATGATACTTGTGCGTGTGTGTATACTTGTGCGTGTATGGTATGAACTAATGTGTATTGTATGGACTGATGCTGCCTTATAATACTTGTGCGTGCGTGTTAGATACGGGTATTTGTATCACAAAACCGCAGTGCGACACATGTATTTGTATCACAAAACCTCAAGCATACAGTTGTATGTCATTTTTTGGATGTGTATGGTATGAACTGATGCAAAACTGAGCATATGTTTCCAAAATCAAAACATTGAAATTGGTAGTTTCCAAAGTCAAATGGAAAATACCTGTGCGTGTTATAAGATACGGGTGAACGACTCGTCCGGATCGGGAAATTGTTAGCCTCAAGCACACCGCAGTGCAAACACACCGCATTACTACACATGTATATGTATCACAAAACCTCAAGCATACAATTATATGTCAGTGTAAATGAACGCAAAGTGCAAACCACTTTCGACTGTACAGTCCCCATTCCTTAACTAGCTCGATCTCTATAATAAACCAATGTCTTTTTCATGCCAATAGCCCGGTTCTCATGGTTTATTGCTGGGTACAATTTTCGAATAAACCTCAGCATAATCCCAAATCCCAAATCAATGGTCAAAGCGCAACTAATTACTCATAATCTAATATTTCATCGACTAATCACTCATAAGCGAACGGGTTTCCCTAAGTTTGGGATGTCCAAGCAACTAATTACTCATAAGCGAATGGGTTTTCCAAAGTGTAACAAATGAACTACTTACTAATTACTCATAATCTAATCTATAATAAGCGTAACTAATTCACAGTGCTATACAAACTGAACCTGAGTGAAAAAACTGGCGATGTCAATGCCCTGTGCAATCAAAGCTAGAAAGCATTTCAAAGCTTCAACCTTTTCAGAATAGAATTTGCTGTCGAGGAGAGGAGTGATACTGACGTGAATTTAGGTTTAAATTTTTGTCAATAGTAAAAAGGGGGAAAACGATTAGATGATAGAGAAGAAAACAATTTCGTGAAGGGAGAAGATCGCGCCAAAATTTCGTCAAAATAATGCAATGACGTGGCTGTCAATGATCGGATGATGGCTATCGTTAAGATCATCAGACCAACAGATGGTTTGAACCGTTGGATTAATCTTGCATCTACGGTTGGGGTTTTAATATATTGATAAGGCGGATCGCTGAGCTGGATTATATATATGTAATGCTACGCTTTTAACTGGTGTTGCACGTCAAAACACTAGAATTCCCACCGCAACAGTGCATTCACATATAATGCAACAACATATGAATATTGTTGCAGAAGATCAAAGAAAGCATAGCTTTCGCCACACTTTTCATGCAACGCACACAAATTAGTGTCGAATATGCCCACTTTTGTAGTAGTGGGATCCACACCTCCTGGCTTCGTGGAAAACTCCTCTGGTTCGGTCCTTCTTCCCAAGCACTCCAGATCGGGTCGGGTCTCTCAAGCCTCTCCATGGTGCATCGGTTCGGGTCGGAGTGGCATACAAGAGGCGGATCGGGTCCAAATCGTCTTGCGGATACAACAGCTTAGAGGGGCGGTTCGGCTCGGGCTCCTTCCTCCGATCTGATCCGGATCGACCAGATTCCTGCACTTTTTCCAACGACTGTTTATGCCATTCGACGGCATTTTCGACCAATCTAACACTTCTAGACAATCACAATTCATACCACACAGTCATAGCAACATCTACAATCAATCATAAACCCCAAAACAACAACTATAGCATGTAAAATGGATCAAACATACCCAAAATCTCATATTTTCCCTTAAGAATATTTAGGCAAAACTAATGATATGATTAGCAAAACTTAATCAAATTAACCCAAATATCTAACAGAGGTCTAAAACATCATTTAAGAATTTATAAATATTTTTCCAGAATTTATTAGTGTATAAATTCGCTAATCAACACTAATTACCCTTAATTAACCATAATTAGTGAGGAACTATGCAAATCACTCACCGTGGCCACAAATAAAACCTTTAGAACTGAAACTCTACTGTTTGGGCGCGAATACCAATGCAACACAGCAGCTCTACCTCGATCCTTGTGCTAATCCGCCTTTATTTGATGTTGCTAAGCCTAATCCTTGGTTAGAAAGTGATTTGGAGGTGTTTTAGAGGTTGGAGGCCGTTGTTAGGGTTTCTAAGAGGTAAGTGGCGGCTAGAAAACTGAAATAGAATGAAAACCTAACTCATTCCAGCCTTCCCATAACCCTAATCCCGAAATGGGTTATGGGCCCATTCACTAATCACCCTATTTGGCCCGATTATGCAGTTTTTCACCTCCTAAACATTATTTCAGCCATATCTCCCAAACGGTAAGTCCGTTTTTCACATGTAACCACTCTACGGAAAGGTAAACCATCATCCGAAGCCAATGGAAGTGGTTTCAGATCAAAACTCCTTCCCAATCAAAAGTTGTGGCCAAAACAAGATCAGCTAGGGGGAAAACGATCATTTAAAAATCGGGAAAAATCATGAACATGGGAAATGACCCCAATAGTCGTCTCCCAAAGTTACATGACCATACGACTTCGTATGTGAAGGAAATGAATATTCTACGATCCTTCGATGCGTATAATGCGGGTCGTTACACTCTCCCCCTCTTAAGAAATTTCGTCCCCGAAATACCTTAACCCAAAACATACAAAGGATCTCGCATGCCTACCAATCATATACAACAATCAAACATGCAAAACAAACAAACAAGCTATCCTAACATGCGGAAAGACTAAATCGAAGTTAAAATCTTACTAGGCGAAGAGTTCTGGATACGTCTTCCTAATGCTCTCCTCTGTCTCCCAAGTACAATCATTCTCATTCTCGCCCCACTGGACTTTGACTAGATTCACCGCTTCCCTTCGAAGTTGCTTCGTATCGTTCCCAACAATACGCATAGGCTTGCGGTTCCCAACCGCCTCGGGTTCAACTTCGATATCATCCAACTGATCAGGTGAAATAGTCACATCTGGGTCGTGCACGAACTTCCTTAACTGGGAAATATGAAATACGTTGTGAACTCCTGCCATCTTCTCTGGTAATTTAACTTTGTATGCCAAATTCCCAATTTGCTCAAGAACTGGGAATGGACCAACAAATCTTGGTGCTAACTTGCCTCTCCTACCAAATTGTTTCACGCTCTTCAACGAAGATATCTTGACAAACACCAAGTCGCCAATGGAGAACTTTAATTCTCTTCTCCTCTTATCGGCCTAACTCTTCTGCCTATCTTGGGTAGCCTTCATTCGTTGTTGGATAATCTTAATCTTAGTTGAACTTTCTCTTATCACATCGGGTGCAAGCACATATTTCTCACCGGTCTCTAACTAACACGACGGCGAGTTGCATGGTCTTCCGTACAAAGCTTCAAGTGGAGCCATACCGATACTAGATTGATAGCTATTATTATATGCAAACTCTACTAGATGCAAATAGTCATCCCATGATCCACCAAAATCCAATATGCAAGCTCTCAAGAGATCTTCTAACACTCGATTCACCCTCTCTGTCTGTCCGTTGGTTTGAGGATGATACACGAAACTGAGATGTAATTCTGATCCTAACGCATCTTGTAAGCTCTTCCAAAATCCACTAGTGAACAACAGATCTCGGTCACTCACAATGCCCTTGGGTATTCCATGAAATCTCACTACCCACTTTATATACAGTTCCACTAACTTAGCTACCGCCCTTTTTGACTTGACGGGTATAAACCTTGCACTTTTGGTCAATCAGTTCACAATCACCCAAATGCTATCATGGCCCGATCTAGTCCTTGGTAACCCATCAATGAAATCCATTGACACTTGTTCCCATTTCCATTCTGGAATTTCTAATGGTTGTAGCAAACCACTAGGCTTCTTTTGCTCAGCTTTAACTAGCTGGCAGTTCATGCATTTGGATATAAACTTCCCAATGTCTCTTTTCATCCCTTCCCAGTAGTAGGTCTGCTTCATGTCGCGGTACATCTTGTTACCACCGTGGTGTATAGCCAGTTTTGAGTGATGACATTCTCTAAGCACTTCATCTATCAATCCATTGACATTGGGTACAACTAATCTTCCATTCTTTCTAAGCCATCCATCTTGATCAAGCCCATACTTGTTCATCTCTCCGTCGATTCCCATCTCTAACTTTGAGATGATTTCCAATAGTTTAGGATCGTTCCTCTGACTGGAACCAATCCGCTCAATCAAAGTGGGTCTGATCGTCAAACTTGCTAACATTTCTGGATCCAATTCACACTTTGGTCTGAAATCATACCCAGCGATGTAGTCTAGTTGCTTCCATTCTAGAAACATAGCCCCTAAACTGACATGTCTTCTACTCAATGCATCAGCCACCGCATTGCCCTTTCCTGGTGTATATGCGATGTCGAAATCATAGGAAGCTAAGAATTCTAACCATCTTTGCTGTCGGAGATTTAGATCTTTCTGAGAGAAGAGATACTTTAACGATTTATGATCGGTAAACAACTCGAATCTTTCTCCCAAGAGATAATCTCTCCACATCTTCAATGCAAACACGATCGCTGCCAATTCCAATCATGGGTAGGGTATCTTTTCTCATGCGGTTTCAGTTGCTGACTTGCATAAGCTACAACCTTACCTCCTTGCATCAATACAACACCTAGCCCTGTGCCACATGCATCCGTATATACTGTCATCTCTTCATTCCCCTTAGGAATGACTAACACTGGTGCACATGTCAACTTTTCTTTTAGGCTCTTGAATGCATTCTCGCACTTTTCGTCCCAGACGAAAGCTTGATTCTTCTTGGTCAACTGAGTCAACGGTGCTGCTATCTTGGAGAAGTCTTGGAAAAACTTATGATAATATCCAGCTAACCCCAAGAAACTTCTTACGTCCGTTGCATTCTTGGGCGTAGACCAATCTTATACCGTAGCCACCTTCGCAGGGTCCACGGCAATACCATTCTCTGAAACAACATGGCCCAAGAATCTCACTTCCATCCTCCAGAAGTGACACTTAGAGAATTTTGCTTTCAATTGGTGTTTTCTCAACACCTCCATCACTATCTTCAAATGTTCCTTATGTTCTTCCTCTGTCCTCGAATAGACCAAAATATCATCCACGAACACAAGGACAAACTTATTCAACTAATCTCTGAATACCCTATTCATAAGATCCACAAAGTATGCTGGGGCATTGGTCAGCCCGAATGGCATGACCAACCACTTATAAAATCCAGACGGCATCCGAAATGCCATTTTAGCTATACTCTCAGCTTCCACTCTAAGTAGATGGAAACCTCTCGCGAGATCCAATTGGGAAAATATTCTTGCACCACTCAACTGATCAAACAAATCATCTATCCACGGTAGAGGATACTTCTTCTTCCTCATCACTTTATTCAACTCGCGGTAGTCTACACACAAACGAAGGGAACCATCTGCCTTGGTAGCGAACGCAACTGGTGCTCCCCATTCAGAAACACTCCTTCTGATAAATCCCTTCTTCAAAAGATCGCTGACTTGCACCCCGAGCTCTCGCTGCTCCCTTTGTGCCATACGACGAAGTAGCATCACTATAGGTCTGGCATCTTTTTCTAAATCAATACGGAACTCAATCTCTCGGTGTGGTGGAAGCCCGGTCACTTCCTCGAAGACGTCCGGATACTGGCCAACCATGGGCAAACCTGACAACTCACTATGCGGGATGTCGAGGGAATTTAGAAAACTAGCCATTACCCCATCACTAGGTAGACCACCAAACACTACCCTCCGCCCATCATCCGCTCTAGCTGTCACCAAAAAGCCCTCACAGTCTACCACCACCCCGTATCTTTGGAGCCAATCGACTCCCAAAATAATGCCAAACCCAGTAAAGCCCAAAACAAAGCAATCACAAACAAACATGCATCCATGACTCGATAAGACCACATTACGACAAATCATGCTAAGGTTAGTTGAGCCACCAATCGGGTTCGTCACTACTAAAGGTCTATCGGCAATCTCGAGCTCCAATCCTAACCTATCTACCAGGTCACTAGATATGAAAGAACTGGAAGCCCCGGTATCAAACAAAACTCTAACAGGAACATCATAAACAGAAAGCATACCTTGAATAACGACATTCTTTCCCTTCTCCGCCGCAGTTGGGGCATTCGACGAAGAAGGAATAGCATTAAGGGCATATGCTTTCACCATCTGCTTTTCTTTAGGGGGTTGTGGACACTTGTACTTGTGATGTCCCACTTGGCCACAGTTGAAGCACTTCCTATCCGCTGGCTTGGCCCGACACTCCTTGGCATAGTGGCCCTTCTTACCACAGTTGAAGCACTCAACATCTTGCTTATTCGTTTTCTTCTGGCCATCCTTGGTCTTATTCTGCTTTCTCTTATTCTGAGAATCATTCTTGCCTCCATCGCTTGCTTGCGGCTTTGGCTCCTCTGCAGATGCGACCTCAGTCTTCGACTTAGGGTAAAGACTCTCTGACCTCAATGCTTTCCCCATAATCGGTCTCATCGGTGTGGTTAATAAGCCTTTGCCCCAAGTACTGATCCAAGCTAGTTATGAACTGTAACGACCCGCATTCTACGCATCATAGGATCGTAGAGTATTTATTTCTTTTACATACGAAGTCGTATGGTCATGTAACTTTGGGAGACGACTATTGGGGTCATTTCCCATGTTCACGATTTTTCCCGATTTTTAAATGACCATTTTACCCCTAGTTGGCACTGTTTTGGCCATAACTTTTGACTGGAAAGGAATTTTGACCTGAAACCACTTCCATTGGCTCCGAACGATGGTTTCTCTTTCCGTAGAGTGGTCACATTAGCCAAACGGACTTACCGTTTGGGAGATATGGCTGAAACAAGTTTCAGATGGTGAAAAACAGCTTAGTTGGGCTTAACCGGGTGATTAGCAGCTAGGCCCAAGGGGAATTTCGGGTTTAGAGGTATAGGAGGTCTGATTAGGGTTAGGTTATCACTTTCATTTCAGTTTTGAGCAGCCACAAACCTCTTGGAGATCCTAGTAATGGCTTCCTACATCTAAAACACCCCAAATCACTCTCTAATTGAAGATTAGGCTTAGCAACACCAAATTAAGGAGAAAAAGCACCAAAGTAAGGTTGGAACTGCTGTTAGACATCAGTATTCGCCCCAAATCAGAGGAGTTTCAGTTCTGAGAATTTCATTTGTGGCCAAGGTGAGTGATTTGCATAGTTTTTGCACTAATTACAGTGATTAAGGGTAATTAGTGAAGATTAGCGAATTTATACGTAAATAAATTCTGGAAAAATTCTTAAAATTCTAAAATAATGTTTTAAGGCTCTGTTAGAAATTTGGGTTAATTTCGATGTGTTTTGCTAATCGTATGCTTAAACATGATTAGGAGGGATTATAAGAAAATGTGAGGTTTTGGCCACTTTTGATCCATTTTGATTCATTTAAATTGTTGTTTGTTGTTTGTGGTTGCTATTACATGTTACTATGACTCTATGGTATGTTTTATGATTGTTTAGAATAGTTAAATTGCTCGAAAACGTCGTCGAATGGCGTAGAAAGCTCGCTGGAAAGTTGCAGAAATGTGCAGGTTCCGAACCGGATCGGATCGGAGTAGAGGGTCGGATCGGATTTGTGAACTGACCAAGGAAATCTGAACTGGATCGGAGCTTGTCACTGGAGGAGGATCGGCGAGAAGGACGGCTGTTTGCTTAGAGTTGGAGTGGACAAGGGGGATCGGATCGGAACTAGGGAGCGGATCGGATCGAAACTAGGGAGCGGATCGGATTGGAGAGGATTGGATCGGAGTACGCTAAGGGGGCGGAGCGGATCGGCAATTGGAGAAGGACAGGATCGGGTATGAGAACTCAGAAGGGAGCAACCACCGAACTCAAACAGAGACAACCGACCCGAAGTGGAGTACCGACCCGAACCGATGAAGGCGATGACTACCGACCCGAACCGATGAAGAAGATGACTACCGACCCGAACCGATGAAGATGATGACTACCGAACCGAACCGAATTCTAGGACTGTTAATGCGCGACAACTCTTCTGAAGACCCACTCCAATTCGACCAAACCCGAGATGCAAAGGAAGTCCAAACGAGAAGTTGGAGCTTAAGATTCAGAAGGGAATCAACGAGTTCGCTTCATGGTTGGGCTTTGCTGCGGGACGCGTGCCAAGGAGTTATCGACGTCTATAGCTTTGGACCACTATGGTAGGAGGTACGAAGGCGGATTCAGGGCCATTATGGCACTGGTAGAACCAAGGGCTACGACCAATGAAGTGGGTCATTGAAATGTTTGGTCATGACTCCAAGTGTTTGGCTTGGTCACAGCAGGGTTCCTACAAGTCGGGATTCGTCGTTACCTCAGTTTGTCTAGTGTTCCAAAGTGGTAGATGTCGTACGCTTTATGCACTGAGTGAGAGATGTGAGGATGGTTGCTATGGATGATTTGTTTGCTATCATTGTGACATGCACACCCCACCCCCGTATTCTTACACTATTTATTTTGGCACCTTGGAGTATTGTACGGTATGTGGTACTAACTCTTTGGTTGTAGGTCCAGGTTCAGGTATGGCTTAGTATACCTGTTATTATTCTGTTTAGATGCTTATCGCTCATACCAGGCTTTATGTCTGACCCAGAGTTTTATGTCTCTTCTTATTACTCTGGGTGCTCTCACGAGCAGACTAGAGACAGGTTAGCTGGTGATGCACGGGTAGATGATCCGGAGACGAGCAGGAGGCTTCCACGTAATATATATATAGTATTCTCCCTGTGTTGTTGAAGATCACTGCTTGGGCATTGTTGGTGTATCTTCCATTTTAGCTTTCTTTTGTTTAGAGACAGTAAATTTGGAAAGTTGTAATAAGCTGTATTTGGATTTCCGCTGCTTTGAGATTGATGTTGGTTTTAGTTATCAGCTTATGCGCTGTCTCGCCTGTTTTATGTCAAGTATGTTATTATATTTTATTCCATGCGCTGTGAGACATTCTACAGGTCCTTTGATTAGTTCGTTCCCTTCTTTCCTTTCTTCTGACGACCGTCTTGTGCTAGTCGGGCATGTGTACAGCGCACTTTTGGAGGAAATGCAGGCTGGTACGAGGCGGGCCGTCACACTTGGTATCAGAGCTCTAGGTTGCGTAGTTAACCTAGGGAAGTTATCAGGGAGAGATATTATACGTATACGAGAGAGCGTATTTGTGATTACTTTGGTTTTAAAAGCTATATATATATACTATTAGTAGTATAAGGATGAAGTCGTACTGCACTAGCACCACTATGGAGTCGTTAATCGTTTCCTTTTTCAGATTGACGATGAGCCGAGATACTAGAGGTGCTGGTAGGGGAGCCAATAATGGGATTGCTGCTGACATGAGGACGATGTTTACTGACCTCATGAGAGAGATGCTTAGGGATGTGCAGAGGGCAGCTCCCAATGGTGGAAATGGTGGTGGTCCACTAGTGCAGGCGCCAAGAGTCGACTTCGCCAAGCTGAATAAGGATTATACTAGTCTTGGTGGGAAGTCATTCCATGGAACGGAGTCGGCTACGGACGTTCAGGATTGGTTGGATAGTTGCGAACGTATCTTCGAGGATTTGGGTATCGAGGATGCGATGAAGAGGAAGCTAGCGTCCCGTCAGCTGCAAGGGCGGGCAATGAATTGGTGGAATGCTATAAAGGCAGCTACTCCCGAAGATCAGATTACTTGGGAGCAGTTCAAGGCTCGCTTTAGCGAGAAGTTCATTCCAGCTGCTCAGAAGTCAATGTTGTTTAAGAAATTCTTGGAGCTCAAGCAGAATGGCAGAGCTGTCTCGGAGTATATTGCTGAATTTGACACTTTGTCAAAATATGGGTTATCTCTTATAGATACTGCCGAGAAAAAGAATGAGAAATTTATAACTGGTTTGGATCAGTACTTGGGGGAAAAACTTATTAACCACATCGATGAGACGTTTGAATCGATTGTGGGGAAAGCATTAAGATCAGAAAGTCTCTACCCTAAGCCAAAGACTGAGGTTGCATCCGCAGAGGAGCCAAAGCCACAAGCTAGTGGTGGAGGCAAAGGTGGTTCCCAGAATAAGAGAAAGCAGAATCAGGCTAAGGATGGCCAGAAGAAAAAGAATAAGCAAGACGTGGAGTGCTTCAGCTGTGGTAAGAAGGGCCACTATGCTAGTAATTGTCGGGCCAAGCCAGCGGATAGGAAGTGCTTCAATTGTGGCCAATTGGGACATCACAAGGACAAGTGTCCGCAGCCTCCTAAGGAAAAGCAAATGGTGAAAGCATATGCTCTTAATGCTATTCCTTCTTCGTCGAATGTCCCAACTGCGGCGGAGGAGGGTAAGAGTGTCGTCATTCAAGGTATGCTTTCTGTTTATGATGTTCCTGTTAGAGTTTTGTTTGATACCGGAGCTTCCAGTTCTTTCATATCTAGTGACCTGGTAGATAGGTTAGGATTGGAGCCCGAGATTGTCGATAGACCTTTAGTAGTGACGAACCCGATTGGTGGTTCGACTAGTCTTAGCATGATTTGTCGTAATGTGGTTCTATCGAGTCATGGATGCATGTTTGTTTGTGATTGCTTTGTTTTGGGCTTTACTGGGTTTGGCATTATTTTGGGAGTAGATTGGCTCCAAAGATACGGGGTGGTGGTAGACTGTGAGGGCTTGTTGGTGACAGCTAGAGCGGATGATGGGCGGAGGATAGTGTTTGGTGGTCTACCCAGTAAGGGGGTATTGGCTAGTTTTCTAAACTCCCTCGACATTCCGCATAGTGAGTTGTCAGGTTTGCCCGTGGTTGGCCAGTATCCGGATGTTTTCGAAGAAGTGACCGGACTTCCACCACACCGAGAGATTGAGTTTCGTATTGATTTGGTAAAAGATGCCAGACCTATAGTGATGCCACTTCGTCGTATGGCACCAAGAGAGCAGCGAGAGCTCGAGGTGCAAGTCAGCGATCTTTTGAAGAAGGGATTTATCAGAAGGAGTGTTTCTGAATGGGGAGCACCAGTTGTGTTTGCTACCAAGGCGGATGGTTCCCTTCGTTTGTGTGTAGACTACCGCGAGTTGAATAAAGTGACGAGGAAGAACAAGTACCCTCTACCGCGGATAGATGATTTGTTTGATCAGTTGAGTGGCGCGAGAGTATTTTCTCAGTTGGATCTCGCGACAGGTTTTCATCAGCTTAGAGTGGAAGCTGAGAGTATAGCAAAAACGGCATTTCGAACGCCGTCTGGATTTTATGAATGGTTGGTTATGCCATTTGGGCTGACTAATGCCCCGGCATATTTTGTGGACCTTATGAATAGGGTATTCAGAGATCAGCTGAATAAGTCTGTCCTTGTGTTCGTTGATGATATTTTGGTCTATTCGAGGACAGAGGAAGAACACAAGGAACATTTAAGGGTAGCGATGGAGGTGTTGAGAAAACACCAATTGAAAGCAAAGTTTTCTAAGTGTCACTTCTGGAAGAGGGAAGTGAGGTTCTTGGGCCATGTTGTATCAGAGAATGGTATTGCCGTGGACCCAGCGAAGGTGGCTACGGTACAAGATTGGCCTACGCCCAAGAACGCAACAGATGTAAGAAGTTTCTTGGGATTAGCGGGATATTATCGTAAGTTTATCCAAGGTTTCTCCAAGATAGCAGCATCATTGACTCAGTTGACCAAGAAGAATCAAGCTTTTATCTGGGATGAAAGGTGCGAGAATGCATTCAAGAATCTAAAGGACAAGTTGACAAGCGCACCAGTGTTAGTCATTCCTAAGGGGGATGAAGAGATGACGGTATACACGGATGCCTGTGGTACCGGACTGGGTGCTGTATTGATGCAAGGCGGTAGGGTTGTAGCTTATGCAAGTCGGCAATTGAGACCGCACGAGAGAAGATACCCTACCCATGATTTAGAATTGGCAGCAATCGTGTTCGCGTTAAAGATGTGGAGACACTATCTCTTGGGAGAAAAGTTTGAGCTGTTTACAGATCATAAGTCGTTAAAGTATCTATTCTCCCAGAAGGATTTAAATCTCCGTCAGCAGAGATGGTTGGAGTTCTTAGCTTCCTATGATTTTGACATCGCATACACACCAGGAAAGGGCAATGCGGTGGCTGATGCATTGAGTAGAAGACATGCCAGCTTAGGGGCTATGTTCCTTGAATGGAAGCAACTGGAGTTTATCGCGGGGTTTGATTTCAGACCAAAGTGTGAATTGGATCCAGAAATGTTAGCAAGTTTGACGATCAGACCCACTTTGATTGAACGAATCGGCTCTAGTCAGAGGGACGATCCTAACATATTGGAAATCATCTCCAAGTTAGAGATGGGTATCGATGAGGAGATGAACAAGTATGGGCTTGATCGAGATAGATGGCTTAGAAAGGATGGAAAGCTTGTTGTACCCAATGTCAATGGATTGAGAGATGAAGTGCTTAGAGAATGTCATCACTCAAAGCTGACTATACACCCCGGTGGTAATAAGATGTATCGAGATATGAAGCAGACTTACTACTGGGAAGGAATGAAACGAGACGTTGGGAAGTTTATATCCAAGTGCATGAATTGCCAGCTAGTTAAAGCCGAGCAAAAGAAGCCTAGTGGGTTGTTACAGCCCTTGGAAATTCCCAAATGGAAATGGGAGCAAGTCTCGATGGATTTCATCGATGGATTACCAAGGACTAGATCGGGATATGATAGCATTTGGGTAATTGTGGATCGACTAACTAAAAGTGCAAGGTTTATACCAGTTAAATCGACCAGAACGGCAACTAAGTTAGTAGAATTGTATATGAAGTGGATAGTGAGATTTCATGGAGTACCTAAAAGCATTGTGAGCGACCGAGACCCGTTGTTTACTAGTGGGTTTTGGAAGAGCTTACAAGAGGCTCTAGGGTCAGAGTTACATCTCAGTACCGCATATCATCCTCAGACCGACGGTCAGACGGAGAGGGTGAACCGTATTTTGGAAGATCTCTTGAGAGCATGTATATTGGATTTTGGAGGATCATGGGATGACCATTTGCATCTAGTAGAGTTTGCATATAATAATAGCTACCAATCCAGTATCGGTATGGCTCCGTTTGAAGCTTTGTACGGAAGGCCGTGTAACTCACCATCATGTTGGATAGAGACTGGCGAGAAGTTTATGCTTGGACCAGATGTGGTGAGGGAAACTTCAGATAAGATCAAGACCATTCAACAACGAATGAAGGCTGCCCAAGATAGGCAGAAGAGTTATGCTGATAAGAGGCGAAGAGACTTAAAATTCTCCGTTGGCGACTTGGTGTTTGTCAAGATTTCTCCGTTGAAGAGCGTAATACGATTTGGCAGGAGAGGCAAGTTGGCACCAAGGTTTGTTGGCCCATTCCCTGTTCTTGAACTAGTCGGGAATTTGGCATATAGGATTGACTTACCAGAGAAGATGGCGGGAGTTCATAACGTATTTCATGTTTCCCAACTAAGGAAGTTCGTTCACGACTCAGATATGACTATTCCACCTGATCAGTTAGAGGACTTCGAAGTAGAACCCGAGGCGGTTGGGAACCGCAAGCCGGCCCGTATTGTCGAGTACGACATGAAACAACTTCGAAGGAAGGCGGTGAAGCTAGTCAAGGTACAGTGGAGCGAGGACGAGAGTGATTGTACTTGGGAAACAGAAGAGGACATAAGGAAGAAGTATCCAGAACTCTTTGTCTGGTAAGATTTTATTAGCGATTTAGTTTTCCGCATGCTAGGATAGGCTTGTTTGCTTGTTTTGCATGTTTGATTGTTATATGTGGTTGTTAGGCATGCGGGATCCTTTGTATGTTTTGGGGTTAAGGAATTTCGGGGACGAAATTTCTTAAGGGGGGGAGAGTGTAACGACCCGCATTCTACGCATCATAGGATCGTAGAGTATTTATTTCTTTTACATACGAAGTCGTATGGTCATGTAACTTTGGGAGACGACTATTGGGGTCATTTCCCATGTTCACGATTTTTCCCGATTTTTAAATGACCATTTTACCCCTAGTTGGCACTGTTTTGGCCATAACTTTTGACTGGAAAGGAATTTTGACCTGAAACCACTTCCATTGGCTCCGAACGATGGTTTCTCTTTCCGTAGAGTGGTCACATTAGCCAAACGGACTTACCGTTTGGGAGATATGGCTGAAACAAGTTTCAGATGGTGAAAAACAGCTTAGTTGGGCTTAACCGGGTGATTAGCAGCTAGGCCCAAGGGGAATTTCGGGTTTAGAGGTATAGGAGGTCTGATTAGGGTTAGGTTATCACTTTCATTTCAGTTTTGAGCAGCCACAAACCTCTTGGAGATCCTAGTAATGGCTTCCTACATCTAAAACACCCCAAATCACTCTCTAATTGAAGATTAGGCTTAGCAACACCAAATTAAGGAGAAAAAGCACCAAAGTAAGGTTGGAACTGCTGTTAGACATCAGTATTCGCCCCAAATCAGAGGAGTTTCAGTTCTGAGAATTTCATTTGTGGCCAAGGTGAGTGATTTGCATAGTTTTTGCACTAATTACAGTGATTAAGGGTAATTAGTGAAGATTAGCGAATTTATACGTAAATAAATTCTGGAAAAATTCTTAAAATTCTAAAATAATGTTTTAAGGCTCTGTTAGAAATTTGGGTTAATTTCGATGTGTTTTGCTAATCGTATGCTTAAACATGATTAGGAGGGATTATAAGAAAATGTGAGGTTTTGGCCACTTTTGATCCATTTTGATTCATTTAAATTGTTGTTTGTTGTTTGTGGTTGCTATTACATGTTACTATGACTCTATGGTATGTTTTATGATTGTTTAGAATAGTTAAATTGCTCGAAAACGTCGTCGAATGGCGTAGAAAGCTCGCTGGAAAGTTGCAGAAATGTGCAGGTTCCGAACCGGATCGGATCGGAGTAGAGGGTCGGATCGGATTTGTGAACTGACCAAGGAAATCTGAACTGGATCGGAGCTTGTCACTGGAGGAGGATCGGCGAGAAGGACGGCTGTTTGCTTAGAGTTGGAGTGGACAAGGGGGATCGGATCGGAACTAGGGAGCGGATCGGATCGAAACTAGGGAGCGGATCGGATTGGAGAGGATTGGATCGGAGTACGCTAAGGGGGCGGAGCGGATCGGCAATTGGAGAAGGACAGGATCGGGTATGAGAACTCAGAAGGGAGCAACCACCGAACTCAAACAGAGACAACCGACCCGAAGTGGAGTACCGACCCGAACCGATGAAGGCGATGACTACCGACCCGAACCGATGAAGAAGATGACTACCGACCCGAACCGATGAAGATGATGACTACCGAACCGAACCGAATTCTAGGACTGTTAATGCGCGACAACTCTTCTGAAGACCCACTCCAATTCGACCAAACCCGAGATGCAAAGGAAGTCCAAACGAGAAGTTGGAGCTTAAGATTCAGAAGGGAATCAACGAGTTCGCTTCATGGTTGGGCTTTGCTGCGGGACGCGTGCCAAGGAGTTATCGACGTCTATAGCTTTGGACCACTATGGTAGGAGGTACGAAGGCGGATTCAGGGCCATTATGGCACTGGTAGAACCAAGGGCTACGACCAATGAAGTGGGTCATTGAAATGTTTGGTCATGACTCCAAGTGTTTGGCTTGGTCACAGCAGGGTTCCTACAAGTCGGGATTCGTCGTTACCTCAGTTTGTCTAGTGTTCCAAAGTGGTAGATGTCGTACGCTTTATGCACTGAGTGAGAGATGTGAGGATGGTTGCTATGGATGATTTGTTTGCTATCATTGTGACATGCACACCCCACCCCCGTATTCTTACACTATTTATTTTGGCACCTTGGAGTATTGTACGGTATGTGGTACTAACTCTTTGGTTGTAGGTCCAGGTTCAGGTATGGCTTAGTATACCTGTTATTATTCTGTTTAGATGCTTATCGCTCATACCAGGCTTTATGTCTGACCCAGAGTTTTATGTCTCTTCTTATTACTCTGGGTGCTCTCACGAGCAGACTAGAGACAGGTTAGCTGGTGATGCACGGGTAGATGATCCGGAGACGAGCAGGAGGCTTCCACGTAATATATATATAGTATTCTCCCTGTGTTGTTGAAGATCACTGCTTGGGCATTGTTGGTGTATCTTCCATTTTAGCTTTCTTTTGTTTAGAGACAGTAAATTTGGAAAGTTGTAATAAGCTGTATTTGGATTTCCGCTGCTTTGAGATTGATGTTGGTTTTAGTTATCAGCTTATGCGCTGTCTCGCCTGTTTTATGTCAAGTATGTTATTATATTTTATTCCACGCGCTGTGAGACATTCTACAGGTCCTTTGATTAGTTCGTTCCCTTCTTTCCTTTCTTCTGACGACCGTCTTGTGCTAGTCGGGCATGTGTACAGCGCACTTTTGGAGGAAATGCAGGCTGGTACGAGGCGGGCCGTCACATGAACTTCTCGTTCTTCTTCTCGGCAGTATCAATAAGAGATAACCCATACTTCGACAAAGTGTCGAATTCGGCAATATACTCCGAGACAGCTCTGCCATTCTACTTGAGTTCCAAGAATTTCTTAAACAACACTGACTTCTGAGCAGCTGGAATGAACTTATCGCTAAAGCGAACCTTAAACTGCTCCCAAGTAATCTGATCCTTGGGAGTAGCTGCCTTTATAGCATTCCACCAATTCATTGCCCATCCTTGCAGCTGACGGGATGCTAGCCTTCTCTTCATCGCATCCTCGATACCCAAATCTTCGAAAATATGCTCACAGCTATCCAACCAATCCTGAACATCCGTAGCCGACTCCGTTACGTGGAACGGCTTCCCACCAAGACTCGTATAATCCTTATTCAACTTGGCGAAATCGGCCCTAGGCGCCTGCACTATTGGACCACCACCATTACTATTATTGGGAGCTGCCCTCTGCACATCCCTAAGCATCTCTCTCATGAGGTCAGTAAACATCGTCCTCATGTCAGCAGCATTCCAATTATTGGCTCCTCTACCGGCACCTCATGCGTATCGGCTCATCGTTCAATCTGTAAAGAGAAAACAATTAACCTTCTCCATAGTGGTGCTAGTGGAGTACGACTTCATCCTTAGCTATACTAATAGTATATATATATAGCTTTTGAAAACCAAAATAATCACAAATACGTGCTCTCATATACGTATACTCTCTCTCCCTGATGACTTCCCTAGGTTAACTAAGCAACCTAGAGCTCTGATACCAAGTGTGACGGCCCGCCCCGCACCAGCCGGCATTTCCTCCAAAAGTGCGTTGTACACATGCCCAACTAGCACAGAACGGTCGCCAAAGAAAGGAAAGAAGAGAATGAACTAATCAAAAACCTGTAAAATGTCTCACAGCGCATGGAACAAAATAGAATAATAATGTACTTGACATAAAACAGGCGAGACAGTGCATAAGCTAATAACTAAAACCAACATCAACATCAGAGTAGCGGAAGTCTAAATACAGCTTATTACAACTTTTCAAATTACTATCTCTAACCAAAAGAAAGGAAGAGTGCACTACTAATGCCCAAAGTAGTGACCAGCAGCGGCACAGGGAGAATATCTATATATGTATCATATGTGGAAGCCTCCTGCTCGTCTCCGGTACGGCTACTCGTGCATCACCAGGTAACCTGTCTCTAGTCTGCTCGTGAGAGCACCCAGAGTAATAAGAAGAGACATAAAACTCTGGGTCAGACAAAAAGTCTGGTATGAGCGATAAGCAGCTGAATAGAACAATAACATGTATACTAAACCATACCTGAACCTGGACCTGCAACCAAAGAGTTAGCACTACATACTGTACAATACTCTAAGGTGCCACTAACACATGGTACAAAGAATACGGGGGCGGGGGTGTGTATGTCGTAATGAAGGCAACAATCAAACATAGCAACCATTCTCACATCTCTCACTCAGTGCGTAAAGCATACGATGTCCACCACTTTCAATCACTAGACCCATCGAAGTAGTGACGGAGTTCGACTTGTACAACTACTGTTACTACCAAGCTTATCCCATGGAGTCCTCACCAAATCTTTACAAATGACCCCACTTCATTGGTCTATAGCTCTTTAGTCGTACCTAGTCCACTGTGGCCCTGAATCCGTTCCCGTACTCCCTACACATAGTGATTCAAAGTTATAGACATCGACAACCCTTTAGCACACGTCCCGCAGCAAAGCTCAATCATGAAGCTCACTCATTGGTTCCCATCTGGATCCTGAGTCAAAGCTCCTCATTTGGACCTCCTTTGCATCTCGGGTTATTGGTCTTCTTCTCCAGATCGGTTCGGCTTCCCCTTCTCTTCACTCCGGATCGTGCTCTCCAAGGTCATTCAGTTCGGATCCACTTCTCCACCTCGTAACAGTTCGGATCGGCTGTGGTCATCGTATCGAGTCGGATCGAACTCCTCCAGCGGTTCGGATCGGGATCCACACCTCCTGGCTTCGTGGAAAACTCCTCTGGTTCGGTCCTTCTTCCCAAGCATTCCGGATCGGGTCGGGTCTCTCAAGCTTCTCCATGGTGCATCGGTTAGGGTCAGAGTGGCATACAAGAGGCGGATCGGGTCCAGATCGTCTTGCGGATACAACAGCTTGGAGGTTCGGTTCGGTTCGGGCTCCTTCCTCCGATCCGATCCGGATCGACCAGATTCCTGCTCTTTTTCCAGCGACTGTTTACGCCATTCGACAACGTTTTCGACCAATCTAACACTTCTAGACAATCACAATTCATACCACACAGTCATAGCAACATGTACAATCAATCAAAAACACCAAAACAACAACTATAGCATGTAAAATGGATCAAACAAACCCAAAATCCCATATTTTCCCTTAAGCATATTTAGGCAAAACTAATGATATGATTAGCAAAACTTAATCAAATTAACCCAAGTTTCTAACAGAGGTCTAAAACATCATTTAAGAATTTATAAATATTTTTCCAAAATTTATTAGTGTATAAATTCGCTAATCAACACTAATTACCCTTAATTAACCATAGTTAGTGAGGAACTATGCAAATCACTCACCTTGGCCACAAATAAAACCTTTAGAACTGAAACTCTACTGTTTGGGCGTGAATACCAATGCAACACAGCAGCTCTACCTCGATTCTTGTGCTAATCCGCCTTTGTTTGATGTTGCTAAGCCTAATCCTTGGTTAGAAAGTGATTTGGAGGTGTTTTAGAGGTTGGAGGCCATTGTTAGGGTTTCTAAGAGGTAAGTGGCGGCTAGAAAACTGGAATAGAATGAAAACCTAACTCATTCCAGCCTCCCCATAACCCTAATCCCGAAATAGGTTATGGGCCCATTCACTAATCACCCTATTTGGCCCAGTTAAGCAGTTTTTCACCTCCTAAACCTTATTTCAGCCATATCTCCCAAATGATAAGTCCGTTTTTCACATGGACAACTCTACGGAAAGGTAAACCATCATCCGAAGCCAATGGAAGTGGTTTCTGGTCAAAACTCCTTCCCAATCAAAAGTTATGGCCAAAACAAGATCAGCTATGGGCAAAACGGTCATTTAAAAATCGGGAAAAATCATGAACATGGGAAATGACCCTAATAGTCGTCTCCCAAAGTTACATGACCATACGACTTCGTATGTGAAGAAAACGAATATTCTACGATCCTTCGATGCGTAGAATGCGGGTCGTTACATTGAAAAATCATCTTTCTCGTTTATATAAATCATACGTTTCATATTTTCAATGAAAATAAAACCTATGCATACCTGTATTTCCAAGAAACAAAAGCTTATGTTTCATTCCAAAATCATACTTGAAGGAAGTAAAAGAATGAAAAGCCATGCATCTCATTTTTCCAATGCCTGATATGGAAGTATGCTTCCTTTCGTTTCATTATTCTTTTTTTATGTCGTCTTATTCTTATTTCTTCCTGAAGCTACATCTTTCGAAAAGAACAGAAAACGAAAAATTACGCACCTAGACTTTCCACCTTTCAGTAACTAGCAATGCATGTCCCCTCCACGTCATTTCTCTGGCCTGCCCCTCCACGAAAGAACGACATACCCAAAAATCCAATCCACCCACAAATAGATCAGATCTGAGACGATGAGATGGAGAGACCTCAATTTCTATTTGCCCTCCAACAACGCCTTTTTTTGTTCGTTTGGATTGCTTCCCCATCCTCTTTTTTCTATGCAACTTCTTCTTTTGAATTTTATTTCATGCACTTCTTCTGCTCCTTAATTCCGCGTTTCCCCTGTTCCTTAATACATGCTGTTTTTTCTTCTTCACGCGTTCACAGTGTTATGATGCCCTCCCTGTAGATATTGCACCGTGTAATGTCCTAGTTGGCACTGGGCCACGGCTGGCTTTGTTACTTAGCTTGGTAGGGTTTGATTCTATTGTTGATTTTCATATATTCATTTTCTATAAGATATAGATTCTTAGGAATCTTCATCATTTGAGACGAAAGTCATGGAAGATGTGCATGTGGATAGCTTATCATCTCAGTATCTTCGCGTTAATAAGGCAAGTTTACCATTTTTAACTACTTTTGACTTTACTATCTTATCAATACAATCTCATTATAATTGTATGGACTATCTAGAGTATGTCAGTGTGTGATGACATACATACGCATATACATAAATAGCCATATGTGCTTGTATAGTGACAATAAAATTTAAGCCAATTCTTTTCAACCATTCTTATCACACTGATCTTCATGTCGTAACACTGGAAGCCAGTTTTTATTCTACAGTTAAGGGGACAATATCCTTTTGCTCTTTTCTTTATAATTTTTAATTATGGAATTTACAGGACAAAAATAGGGTCAGTGATAATAATCAAAGGTAATAGAAACAAAGAGTCTCATCACCCATTATAATTTACGACCACTGCTAACAAAACGTTCGTACACTCCTCTAATACTCGAATATGTATGTGTGTTTGTGTATGTATATGAATAAAATTTAAAAGCACTAATGTTTAAATACTCTTTTTTTTTGGGAATATATTTTCATATAAACCAAAGATAAGAAAATAAAATATTGAATGATTTAATCTATCCTTGATTGCAATATACTGTCCAAGAATTAAAGGTTGTTTGGTAGTATATCGTTGACTAGCATCTAGGATTTAATCTATCCTTGATTCGCTAATTTGGTTTTAAAATACCGAAGCACAACAACTGATCTTGATACAGTATGATAACCGGTAATTTGCTATTCTCTGCTTCTTGACAGAGAATATACATATGATGTGTTACTTTGCATCTTGACTATTCAGTGAAGCTTATTCTGAACCACGTGATTCCGTCTATCTTCTTCGTTCTTTTTAAAGTAAATGGACAAATATTATATCTTTTTATCTGATAATATATTAATGCTACTTTCACTAGGACAATGTTCTAGAGAGATGAAAATTGCTTCAGACTAACTCTTGGTATACCCGTTGACTTTGTAGATGATGGTGTACCCATGTCGGAGACACGTATCACCTTGAAGAGTATATGAGAAGAAGAAGGGTATATGCAGGAGACATGTATCATCTTTAAGAAGTTTCTAACTGGTCTTAATTTTAACGATCGGGTATGCATTTTAAAGTACTGTGAAAAATGGATTGAAGTTAATTTGGTAGATCATATGTATGTTAAGACTGGATTCAGAAGAAATATGTTGAATCCTGTTTTAAAACTTATTATGTATGTTAATGACGGTGTATAACTCTCGGTATTTTAATTTTGTTATGTTTTCTATTTTAAATTTGGTACGTTCGACATGCTATTTGTTGTTTTAATGCTATTACCTTGTATGTAGCCAACACTAGTACTGAATATATATTTATGTATATTTGATATGAAATATAGGTGTTTTATGTATGTGGTGTACTATGTGCAGTTTGTCACGTTTATAACATTGACATATGTGACAATAGCCAATGGAATCTTCGATAAAGTAACGCTTATAACCGTTATAATTTTGGAATTCGTCACATTTAAAACCATTAGAAATATAAATATTACCATGCTTATTACCGTTAGTGGAATAAATATTATCACACTTATAACCTTTACAATTTAAAATACAATCACGCTTATAACCATGAGCATATACGTTAGTATTTGTCACGGTTATAACCGTGGTAGCATACGTGATAAAAATCACCAACGCTTGTTTGCTCAACGGTTATAACCGTGAGTATTTTGTTTCCTCACAGTTATAAGCGTGACAAATGGGTCTTTCCGGTGTTGTGATTAAAGCACAAATTGGACATAGTTGACCAAATCAACTCATCTTAAGGAAGAAGAAGAAGATATTTTAGTCAAAGTATAGAATCAACAAGGACATTGTTACCCTAATGTAATATTTTGTACTCAAATGTTGTCTAAACTTGCACGACATTATAATTAGATATCATATAATGAATGATTATTATAAAGTGAACATAGGTGTTAGTGTCGAACCACTATAAAAAGCCATGTCTCCCCATATTTACTTTACTTTACTACCTGTTTGGATTACTATGTTGCTAACACACTTGCACACACATTGGGTGTTGGCATGTGACAATTTTCTACGTCAACAATCACCTTTAAACTAAATTACAATTTATTTTTTAACATCATATCACCTAGCATAATTTAATTGATGAACATTTCCATATAATAGGCACCACTGTGAACATACGTGAATGGGTTAAATGCTTGATGGATTGTCATTGCATGAACTGTAATACTTGGTTTTTTTTTTCCAGGTACTTCATTTCCTCTCCTTCAACCGTTGGGCCCCTTCATGCTGCTCGACATATCACCAAACATCACTTTTCAATCCATTTTTTTTTACTATATAGCATGAGTTACTGCTGTACACATATATGACGTCATAAAGCTGCAATTGAAGTCTACTACTTGGATGCTAAACCCAACGTTGTTATATACTCTCTCCCATGCATTTTTGATCAGATTTATTTACGCATGCGTTCATCGAACATATCTTCATACTAGTAATAATAAATGAGAAATGCTACAATACCCAAAAAGATTTTTGTCAAAAAGTAAGAAATGAGGGTAAATCCGAAATTCAAAGGTGGCAAACATTGAATTCAGGAGGGTATTTGTGTAATTCAAGGGGTGTGCCTCCTATTTTCTTGTCTCTACCGTAGTTTTTGACAAAATGAAAAGCGGACAAAGTAACATTTCTGATAATAAATAGACTAGTGTGAATCTGTGTTACACACGTGGATGGCACCCCATAGTTTATTTAATAATGCACTTTCAAAATGTTTTATATGGACATACAAGTTTATGCATATGTATAATAGTATTTAAATTGGTCCTTTCCTTTTGACAAATATTTGTTGATAAATTTTCATGACATACAAGTTTATGCATATGTATAATAGTATTTAAATTGGTCCTTTCCTTTTGACAAATATTTGTTGATAAATTTTCATCTCAAGCCATACAAAATATAGAAACATTATGAGCATAATAGCTGAAAAAAATTCATAACACCATCTGCCAACCTCTAATCATGCTTACTGCTTTTCTGAATTTAATCTATGCTTGCATCCAATATGGATTCATCCTATATGCAATAAATAAATTCTAATCTATGCATAGTTAGGGGGTATAATCGTGTTTCAAAGCCAACAAAGAGAAATTATGTCTAGAACGTTTCAACTTTGGTTGAATCAAACAACATCTAAGCATTTGCATTGATATTTTTCATATCATCAACAAGCAAAAATATTTAACAGAATACTATAGTACATTTGAAATATAATATTTTTGTGTACTCCAACATTATATGACATGAGAAAAATACATGCAATAAAAACATTATGTACTCACATTATTGGAAAAACAAACAATAATATCGCTCTATTAAGGTATTCATGCAAACTTTTTAGATGAACAATATATCAATCAATGCAGAACTTATATACAACCATAACATAAAATACTCATGGATACATATAAAAGTAATTTGAAAAACATTCTATTAAAGATAAAAATGATTCTAAATGCTATAAGCATAACACATTCAATAAAGTGAACTATTAAAAATAATTCGTTGTTATTTGAAAAGAACAATTATAGAACAACAATATAATACTGAATCTATGAATTCCATAATATATCAGTCTTACTAAACAACGAACAGGATTTGTTATATTACAGTACATGAGAAATATATTTTTAACTTGGGTAGTTACATGCAAAAGTGGTAAATTTTGAAACCAAATTCGAATGATGTATAGTAAAGAAATTGATATTTTTTAACAAAGTTGTATATAAATCCAAAAGGGAGAAAATAGTCATTCTCCGATGGCTTACAAAAAATAGAAGTAGCAATGCCGCATATGCCACTACAACCCTAAAAGACACAACACCAAAACGAGCAACCCATGCACAAAACAGCCAAAGTGGCAGAACACACTGCCCCACTCACGGCAACAAAATAAAAACACCACAGGCAAAGAAAGAGGCAACCGCCAACCAACATCAACAAAAGTCAGAACCAAGAGGATAGAGACCACAACAAGTTAGAAACTCCCAAACAAAGAACATCTCTCATCTAGCAAACCACGACAACATCTGAAGAGACCTGATGCAACCCGATCTCTCATCCTGAACAAAGCTCCCGAGCTGCAAACCCTAACAACCCCCGAAGCCTTCCAAGTCCAACCTGAAGAAAAAAGCCTCAGCCAACCCCCTCTCTAGGAAGAGACCCTTGAGAAATACAAAAACCGCTAGCCAACGCCAAAAACCGGGTTCTAAGGTTGCTCATAAAAAGGGGATCTCTGAATGCTAAGAAGACAACATCCGTGATCCTGTGAATGATGGACGACGTTACCATAAAGGGCTCATCAAAAGTCGCCTTCTTTTGCATACACAAAAGATCGATGCCAACAGATGAGATATGAAATCAACGAAGGTCCTTAATGGACCTCCCGTACTAGCATATATGCAGCAAAAGAAGAAGAGCAGAAGCAGACCCCAATAGCCCCACCATCGCTCTGAAAAAATCACAAACAGAACAAGCGCATTCACCACCTAAAAATAAATGCTCAAACGACTCTGATGCCCCAAACTACAACATCTACACTAGGACACAAGGGGGATATCAATCCTCGTGATGTAAACATCAAGAAGGACCCTATCATGCAGAACCTTCCACATAAAAAGAAAAACCTTGGGAGGTATCCAACCATCCCAAATGGAAGTGAAAACCGTAGTCCTAGGCACTGAAGCTCTAGTAGAATTCCAAGCCGCCCTTAGAGAGTAAGAAACCTTATTCCAGCCAAATCCCCTTCCGTGAGAATCCAAGAAAGCCTTAACTTATTACATCCGTGTTTGCGTCTCACTTGCGTAAGGCGGGGTCCCAATGAAATCAGTAATCAATAAGCGACGACACGTAGCTTGAAGAGACGACTCTTGGAGCGAGCAGTTAAGACAAAACCAAACCCAAAAATTACAAACATGAGCTACACAAACATCTCGAAGGTTGCGCAACCCCAAACCACCTTCGCGTCCAGGACAACAAATGATATCCCAGAAGATCCAGTGGTGCTTGTTTGCATTATCCTTCTTCCCCCCAAAAACGATAACGCCAACGAGCGATAGATACAGAAGAAATAAAAGGTAAGATCATAGCCACAAGAACATGAGAACTAATATAATCGAGGACAGACTTGATGAGAACTAGTCTACCGGCTTGAGATAGAAGAGAGGAATTCCATTTCAAAATCTTCTCTCTAGCCTTGTTAGCAAAAGAATTGAAAAACGCGTTGAGCTTGCGACTACGATAAAGAACAATCCCAAGGTACGACAAAGGAAAAGAAGTAACCCTAAAACCGAAAGACTATTCAATCTAAGAAATCCTCTCAGGTTCCATCATTGTTATAGCAACGAAGCAACTGTTCTACGCATTGATGAGTTGCTCCGAACACCACTCGTAGAGATGAAGGAAGGCCAGAAGCTGTCGAATGGAATGACGATTCCCACTAGAGAAGATGATAATGTCATCAGCAAAAGACAACAAATAAATCACAGGACAACTACTTGAAATACCAAAATGTTGGATCTGACTAGCTACCTTGAGAGAGTGCACACCACAAACGAAGGCCTCCGTGGAGATGACGAAAAGTGTTGGAGAAAGGGGATCTCTTTGATGCAATCCCCTTCCAGAACGAAAATAACCCTTAGCCACTCCATTATTCAAAATAGAGAACCAACAGTTCGAAATGAACGTCCAAACAATGTCAATTAGAGGCTCAAGAAATCCAAAAGCATGGAGAACCCTGATTATGAAAAATCATGATATGTGATCATAAGCCTTCGCCATTTCAAGTTTTATCACCACATTTAAGCCTTTAACCTTCCAATCAATCTGGGAAATAAGTTCCTGAGTCAGGAGGACATTGTCAGCGATCAGCCGACCCTTGACAGAGTCTGCCTGAGAAGAAGAGATGATCCGATCCGGAATTGGAGCGAGCCAAGAGGACAAAATCTTGGAAATGATTTTATTTGAGAAGTTACACAAACTAATATGCCTGAAATCACCATAAGGCTGGAGGTTATTGTACATAGGAATAAGGACAAGATTGGAGGATGTGCACCACTTAGGGAGCAATCGACCAAAGAAGAAGAAGTGGCTAAGGATAGACCAGGTCACCATCGACTACCCACTTGATCCTCGCCATCTGTCGAAGAGAATCTTCTTCGACTTCTAATTCAGAAAAGGAAATTACGAGTTGGTGCAGAGCCGAAGCCTGCATGTTTGAAGCCGAAGCAACTTCATCGTAAGCTGCTTCCACTAAAATAGAAGATTGCTCCACCGCTTAAACTTTGTCAAATTTGTTCTTGAAAACCTAGAAATTCCATATCTTCAAACAAGATTTCAAACTTTTGATCTTGATAGAGAACACAACCAAAGGACTCCCATTTGCTGGGAAGGATCAAGAGTCCTCCACGGTATGAAAAAAAGGAATGGTAGGAATGCCACATGAATTGAAACTGAATATATGAAGGAACCTGTAAAGCTAGAAGAGTGCAACTCAAAATTGTAGGAGCATTGCCAGAGTTAGTGCGATGCAGGTGGGCAACCGAGAAAGAGGAAGGAAAGTTATACCAATCCTCCGAACCGAATTCTCGATCTAGATAGGAGAGAATCTAGATGGAGCCTTCTTGGTTTTTACACCAAGTAAAAGCAGAACCAACAAACGAAACCTTCAATAACCCTGGTTCATTGATAAATGAGCTGAAACCTCTACCACAACACAGTTAATAGAGTACCATTTCCATTTCTTTGCCTAATAGGAAACAACATTAAAATCACCTCCTACCATCGAAGCTTCAAACCAAAGAAAGAAAGGGACAATATATTGCCCTACAGATCTAACTGCTC
Source organism: Allium sativum (assembly GCA_030737875.1). NCBI lineage: Eukaryota > Viridiplantae > Streptophyta > Magnoliopsida > Asparagales > Amaryllidaceae > Allium > Allium sativum. The sequence goes on from CM060926.1 coordinate 769,442,808, forward strand.
AGTGCAATTGCATCTAGCATAGATCACAGAGAAAAGGAAAGGGGATGAAAGAGACAAGATCGAAAGCCCAACTAATAACAATTGATCTGAGTTGAAAGCAAGAGAAGAAGAAACCGACTTCGCCCACATAATCCAAATCTTATTGGAAACGTTTGCTAAGCCACCCCCAAGCTAAGAGAAAGGATAGTTTGTAATAGCTCTTCAGGTCCCATAAATGGCTTTTGAAGTGCTATCACCAGAATGGAATGTTTCCTGATAATGCCCTTAAGACGTGCCAAAGGCACAATATTGCCGATTCTACGAATGTTCTAGAACAGAACGTTCGACACTGAAACTGATAGATAAGACATAAAAACGAAGAAACAAAAGATAAAATAAGAAGACTCAGATAAGATAAAGCGTATGACGTGTAGACCTAACTATCTGATCCTCCATTGCAAGCGAACGAGTATGGATGGTGTGAGGGTACGAGGCCTAGTCCGAGAACCTCTACGAGTAACACGGACGGGAGCCTGACCTTGAGGGGAAGGACTTAGCTGGCACAATCGAGCCCTGCTCTCTTGTAAGGATAGAAAGGGAATCTCCATAATTCTTGTTGACATCGGCCAATCACCAAAATTTCAAGTTAAACAATTCAACAAAATTTCGGCAACACTTCCTTTTAGTCCCTGTATCATACATAAATGCGTGTACACAGGGAACAAAAGGAAGTGCCATCGAAATTTTGTGAACTGCTTAAACTGAAATGATTTATAAAATATTATTACGTTATTGTGTTTGCAACTTTTCCAATACTGGGACAAATACAAAAAAAATATCGTATCAAATAAATACAAATTTCCGTTTTACGTAAAAATGAATATCCATATAATGATCATATATAACATTTGTCAATTGGAGCCAAAAATCTCTAAGGGGTTTACATAAGTAAAACACATTTTATAATTTCTATTTTAACTCCTACAAAATATTTTTCGATGCTTTCAATAAAAATTTATTGACTAAAGTTTAAATTCTAAAACGTACTTTAACTTTCATTCAACTACAATATATTTATATATAATATTTTATTGTTTTTATGCTCATTTCAAAATTTTATACTTCATTCAACTAATTATATTTTTTTCTTAATAAATTTTAAATATTAACACGTACTTTAAAACTTAGCCAACTGCATCAAGTTTTTAATTACATATTTCTTATTAAAATTCAGAAGCTAGCACTTTTAATAAATTAAATCATATTTATTTTAACATATGCTAACATGTATAATTAACACACTCTAGCAATTTTAATATAGTACATGTATTTTCTCCTAAACGACAACAAACATTGACTTAAAGTTTAACAAATGTTCGTACAAACTTATCAACAAACATGATAATAAATAATTCACACTAATTTTCAAATCACACAACCAATCAATAATTCTACATCCACTAACACAATATTAAGACAATAACTATGCGATAATAATCGTTTTCAACCTCATAATAATCTACATTTACTCCTAGATCAACCTACAACACAATTATCATCATACAAATCCCATATAACAATCAATTTCAAACCCATAAACAACCAATTTTCAAACCCATAAACACCTTATTAAACCATTGAATTAACCCTTACTAAGCATAACTTAGGGTTAGAAGACATACCAACAAGATTCTAGAGGCTTGGAGGTTTGTTGGGAGGCATGGAGTGTTGGAACGACCGAGTGGGACTGAGGTTGGGGTTTTAGGGAAAAAATGGGGGTTTGAAAAGGATGAAGATGATGTTTGACTACTGGTTTGTATTAGTAAGTCGTGCAACGGCTTGCAACAGACGCTTTTTTTACCCGTCGCTAGCCGTTGCTAGGCCCCATTGCTAATTGACATGCATCTTCTAGTTTGTTTCAATAAAGGTATTATTTGAAAATCATATATCAAAACTAATTATTTGACGGTGAAAATAGTTCCTAAATCCGACTGGTGATCAATATCAACTATCGTAAAAATTTAATGAGTTTGCTGGCATTGTACAAAATGAGAAAAGGGTCTATTTTACATTTCAATCATGAAATAGAGCATGAAAACAATACTCATAAAATATAATAGGAATAAAAAAATGAAGATTCAGATGATGAGTGTACAATTAATTAAGATAAGTTTTCAATTTTTTTAGTTGAATAAGGTATTTGCGATGAATAACAATAGTCCTGATATATCCACCCATTAAGGAAAAAAAATCATAAGTAACATTATTAGTAAGATAAATTCATAACTATGTTCAAATATTTAGGAGATGTTCTTGTTTTTATAGCCATATTAACAACAGGACTTGGTGAGGTTTAGAACAAAGGAGAAAACGATTAATAAGTCTGATTTATTTCATCAACTAAATGCAATTAGACTATTTAAAATTTAATATATATCCACACAATTCATACTATAGATAAAAGTAGATACTAGGAGCATCACTAGCAGCAGCTAGAGATGCTGAAATGGGGGTCTGCCCCATTTCTATTGCGCTCCCCACGCTCCAGTAGGGGGAGACGATAGAAATGAGGAACAACCCCATTTTTCATAACCCCATTCTGTAACGATCGATAAACAGGGTTAGGAACCTCCTTTATCATCTAAACTGTTTTCATAACCCCATTCTGTAACGATCCGGATTTTTTATCGAAAATTTTAGAACATTTAAATTGGTTTGAATGTTGTATAGGTAGTATAAAAGGATATTTACTAAGGAATTTATTTACTAAAACGACGATTGAACATATAGTTTTTACTTAAATTTAAAACAAGCTCGTAACGTCACGGTAGTTCGTAACATTACGTTTTGAACTTCAAAATATACAGAATCCAATATAAGTCGGATTTATTTGAAATAAGAAACGTTCGATTCTGTTTAACTATATTTTTCTAATGGAAGAGAAAAACTTAGATTTAGTCTTATAGATTGTGAGTTATGTCCAAATCAAAATTTTAGAAAGTCGTTATGGAATCATTTATAAATTATAACAATTTATTATATAAATAAATCAATTTTGAATAATCCGAACGTTGTTTTAATTTGAAATATCGAGTTTAAAATCCATATATGTTTATTTTGGAGCTATATGATGTTCTATTTGGAAATATACGATAATAATGATTTATTATTGTTAAATTGAATTGTTTTTGAATTTATTAATCGATTTATTTAAGCCTTAAAAATTGCCTTTTTGCAAATGATCTTCGTTTTTGACGAAATCAGTTTCATTAGATCTGTAATGTTTAATTATTGTATGAAAATAAATTTCACGGCAATTCGATATCGTGTGTGACCGCGCTAACCATGAACGCCTAGATTTTTATTTAATCGTTAAGTCAATTTAATATGGAACATAAAAATAGTCTATTTCTAAATGATCTCCAATTTCAACGAAACTAATTTTATTAAATCCGTAATGGTGAATTATTATATTGAGATCAACTGGAGTTATTTTGACTATCATGCGCGATATAAAAGCGTATCGATTTATGTTGTGATTTAAAAAAGGAGTTATACCAAACAATCTCGGAATTTGACAAACCAGTTGCATCGTGTTTAAAATAATTTATTTTTGTAAGATTTCAAGTTTCAAGCCAATTGAAGTTGTTATGTGAGCGTGTGAAAAACAAACGTGAGTCAACCAATGATTCTAATATTTAAAATTTCGTTATTTTTCGAAACAGACAACAATTTCAACGAAACAAGTTTCATTGGGTCGGAAATATCAAACTGTAGCTATATGTCCATTTTTATCATAAATGGATTTTTATGGGACCATATGAATTTATAAACATCGAATGGAATGTGCAATAGACATGAACTAATATAATTAAATAAAATATTTTAATATAAAAATATTAAAACTTTGTATATAACACACCATTCTCTCTGAAATCCCTAAGCCCCAAAAATTTCTTCCCGTTCTTATTTCGAATGATATTTTCTTTCACGTGTTTCAGCAAACACAAGTTTAATATTAGTTATAAAATTACTAGAATAATCTCTCCACTCCCTCAATTGAAATAAAATCCTAACTTCTTCATTCTCACCCAACTATCGAACGATACCGCGCCTCAGGAATTTCGGAAAACCGAAATCAATTAATTTATTCGATGTGAAATTCAAAAATAAATTCTTTGGGTTTTCAAAGCAATTTTTCTAAGATCATCTATCTAATTCATTTCTTGTGATCAGTATTTGGGTAGAAGCTTCATCTTAGAAGCATAGAGTTTGGTGTGATGTATTTTCTCTAATGTTCGATTTTGAGCAATATTACTAAGGTGGGCTATTGCGGGTGATAAGGGTGGAGAGGGAAGGAGGTGACATAAGGGAAGTTGGAGGGGGTGGTCAGCCACAGGTCTCAGTGGAGGTGTGGTCAGCTATCATGGTCGGAGGTTGTGGTTTCAGGCACTTATTGGTTTTCGGTTTGGTTGAGATTCTGGTGAGATGGTTTGGCATTGGGTGTCGAGCCAGTTGGCGACAACGCGGCTCACGGAGAAGGTTCTAATGGATTGTTCGATTGGAGGTTCAACGATCTGTAGGCTAGGCGGCGGTGGATTTATGAAGGGGATCGTTCGTGTTTGTTAACTGGAAGATGGAGTCACTAATTTTGGCCAGGTTAACCATTGTTAGTAAACATTATGATGTGGATTAGGGAATTATCTTAATTTAGGATAATTATTGAAGTGACGAAAACCAAATTGATGATGAATAGATGGTGGATAACAGATGGATGAAAGCCAGGCTATTTTATGTCGGGGAAGACAACATTTGAGTAGATGGACAAAATTTAAACCAGTGATTAACAGAATTAATTATAATTAGTTAATATGTATATGCATATAATTTAAATCATATAAGGTTATAATGATTATAACTTGATCATATGTGAATAGAGTTGAACCAGACCGGTCATGGTGGGATCGTAACGAAAAAATCTATGTTAAAACTTGTTTGACTGTAAACGAAACTAAAGCAGAATCATCAACTGCGAACCAAAGTTAGTAAACTCACTCTGTCCAATTATTATTTTATAATCGTATTTTAAATGATGATTGGATGTTGTGCGATGATTAACTGGATGAATTGATGATAATTGGTTAAAATGATTGATATAATTATTTATATATATCGTTGATTGAATATTAATTCTATTTACCATGATATTTCATATTCAAGTGAAATTAATGTTGTTTAAGTTGATTAACATCTGTGGATGTAGGGAAACAGGTTGGAGGGATCCAACTGGATTCCTCAACATTTATATTACTGTTTTTCATTGATTGTGATATATGATGTGATCTATAATCAATGGTTGATTATGTTGTGTTTGGATTACCCTGACCCTAGAATTTTGGTATTTTAATACCATAAAATATTTTCGAATGTAGGAAAAGAATTTGAGATTTAAAATAGAAATTATATTTTCGAATGGACTTGAAATTAGAAAGCTTGTTTTAAATAAATAAAAAAGAAGTTTGTTATAAACGACCTTTATAAATTTAATAGAAATGTTTATCTTTGGATAAATTGAAATATAAATTCAAATTTGAATTTATATAGAAAAGTGGGAATCAGTTTTGAAACCTATATTTGTAATTGGATTTGAGCTTAGTGATTATAAGAAAATTGTAAACGAAATTATAAATGTTTGAAATAAAATTGAGATTTCCTATGAATAATTTTAAATAGAAGTTATAAATTAAATTTTGATTTGAAATGTTATTTATAGGTATCAACTTAAACGGATTTGATTATATAAAAGAAATATTATTCATGATTGAAGTGAATAATGATTTGAAGACAAATGTTTTGCAAATGAGATAATTATAAGGCAAATTGAGTTATCTCGAAATTTAAGATTTACTCCGAAGTTCAGAATATAGATTATTTGAAAGAGAGTTATTTACTGAAATTCTATTCTACCGGATTCTGGAAAGTACTTTTTACTTTCCGTTTTAATCAAGAATAATTATTTATTTATTTAGATTAATGAATTAAAGTTATATTCTAAATTAAGATATTTTAGAAGCAAGAATTATTACACTATCATTGTAGTCATTGTTTTCCGTAAAAGAAGTGGATTCTTAAATTGAATCCAAGAGTCGCGTAAGAAATGTTTGGTTAAAGTTGCGAGCCTTGACTATTTTGAAGTTAAGAATGTTGTTTAGTTAAGGCCTGAGAGGTAATTATATCTCAACTTAATTGACTTCATGATTGACTGAGGAATGGTTAAGATTCGGTAGCAATATTGGTTAGTAATACAATTAATGAATGATTAATGGGTTGAGTTATAATAATGATGCTTTATATAACCTCGGTTTAATCAAATAAAAAGAATTTGAAATTTTTTTCCAAAGAACTCAGAGATGTTATAAGCATAGAAGAAGGAAGTAGTTTGATTAATGGGAAGTTAAGTAATGGGAATTGGAAATGTTTTCCAATGCAAATAACACATATTTTCTAAATATACAGAATACGGAATATGAAAGATGGAATATTTCTGACGTTAATTGTATATTTTCTGAAACATGGAAAATAAAAAGTTTTATAATATTCGGAAATGCTTTCTAAGAATATGAGAGGTCAAAATGAGCTTTGGGAAATATCTGGGAAGGATATGGGAAATTGGAAAACGATAATTTTATAAGTTAATATAAAAGGGCTCAGTGTTGCTTGATGGATGACCGGTAGAATTTCCATTTGGAAATAAGATCGTTGGTTGTATGGATGTTTCTTTTGATAGTTTAATCACCAGCTATCAAATTTTTGGTTTATTTTTCCGTTGTCAAAACAGAGAGATCGGGATCAGGTTATTATCTAAAAACCATTCCGTATGGGCATAAGTGTTACAAATAAACTTATGCAGAAGATGATTGAAGACAGAGTAAAGTGCAAGGGTTGCTCTGTTAATCTTAGGTACAAATTACCCCAAAGGGATTGATGGGATGGTGCCTTTGGTATGTCCAGTCCTTGGACAACTTGTATGGACGAACGTCTTAAAGAGTATTTCTAGGTGATCAAGTACATTGATTTCTTCAAATATACCAAGTATGGTGGCGAGGAATTTATTCTCTTATCTTAACACCTAGAGTATATTTGTGGACGTCAATTAGTGATTTGACAGATCTGAAGATGTGGCAAAGTGAATGATAATGTGTTGTTCTATAAGGAAATCGTGACCTCAAGCCTCATCAACTGGGAAATGACAAAAATCGGGACGGTAATATGGCCAAGTGGGTCATTCCCATTAGGCTTATTATCACCTGATCTAGAGAAATTCCATTTGCTTCTTATTCTATTCGTTGTAGTATGCTTTTGGTAAAGGTTGTTGATAACAACCGTTGGTGATAATATGCTCGGTACACACAAGTTAAATGAGTGACCAATCATGTGTGTCTGGGTTGTAAGATGTTCTTGTTGAACCCAGTGTATACTTCTCTAGAGATACACTATCAGAAGGTGGTCCCATACCTTTTCATAGTTGGAAATTCATTCTCCAATAAGCGCCCTGCGGTTTTTGATTATATATTATGTATGTGGAGCGTGAGGTGCAAGCGTTCTGCTAGATTGTTATTTATTTGATTTAGACACTATTATAATATCACTGGATTTTGATATAAAAAGTGTTTTGGGTTATCGTAAGGTAAAAACCATCTGTGTTTATGTGTGGATCGGTCTTACGATTATTTTTTCTTTTCAATAGAATGTTTTTAAAGTTAAATCAAATGGTTGGAGTTTACTCACACCAGTCTTATGACTGACCCAAAATTTATTTCAATTTTTTTACCCTAAACTTTCGGGTGCCCAAATTTATACGGGCAGTCAAGTAGTTAGGATTTTACAGATTCACTTGGAGGAGCTTGGAGTAGGAGGCTTCATCAGCTAGCTATAGACTATTATATTATCTGCTATGTACTATGCTTGTATCTAAAAACAGGTGTTTATAACTGTTCTAGAAATAGTTGTTGTGCTCTGATGATGGTATGTATATACAGTTACCGATTTGTATTTCAAAAGTTATGTTATTTAATATATTTCATTCGTTTCGCTGTGAGATTTGTGTTCTTTGTTTTTCTTCTATCCTAATTTCTCTTTCTTTCTGTTTCTCATCCTCTAAATTCTTTCAATTAATGATCCACTAAATACTGATGCTTGGTTAGTCGATATGCCATTAAAGTCGATGATCAAGATTGGGAATTGATCGGTACGTTACACGTTCAAAATTAGAACGAGATTATGAAATCCCTTTAATTATAAATGGGGTTCATAACCCCTTTTATCTAGTTATTTTTTTCTACCTTTAAAATTTAAGTTTTATTTTTTAACTTTTATGAGTTGTATTTTGGTTTTAAAAATTGTAGTATGTTGAAATATTCAAATACAAGATTGTTCAAAACTTAGTTTAAAATTAAGGTAAATTATTAAAGTTATTATTGATCTTTTTAGATTGTTTATTAAGGTTATCTATATTGATACAATCTAAATTCTTTTCTTGATAAAATCTGAATTATTATGGTTACTATTGCTTTTTAAGATTGTTTGTCATGGTTATTCATATTGAATATACAAAGTAAATTATTTTAATATCGAACATGTATAATAAAATGTATTAGAATTATCGAATATTTATAATATAATTCCGTGTGAATCAATTGGAAAAGAGATATTGAGACTAGATCAAACTCAATACAATACTTCTAATAGTAACTAGAAATAATCCTACAGTTTGACAACAAGCAAACTAATTCGAAATAAAACTAGAGCCGGATAGCAAAGCAAATAAGATAAACCTAAAGTCATTCCACGTTCTTTAAAAGTCTGAACTACCTTCATCAATGGCATACCTTTGTTGTTGTGCTCTCAGAATATTACTTTTTTTTATTCAAAACGTATTCTAGGTGTTCTCCAGTTAATTGAGAAACGTCCTTTGATAAATAATCTTCTTCCTCCTTTTCACGTAAACATCTTTCACACGCCTTATTAAACTCAGTCCTTTCTTTTAGGAACCTAGTTCGATCTGCATCTTTTTGAACTTGGGATTCTAAGATCCTCAACTTTTTCTCCTTTAGCTTCAATCATTCTTACCTTTTGGAGTTAGATGCAATTAAAATATCACTTAAAAGTGACGTTAGTTGATCACTTGCTGCATCAAGTCACTTGACTCCTTGTTTCTCAACAATGATCTTTTCCTAGATTTAATTCCCTCTAGTCGATTTGTCACTCCACTATACAATATTCCTAAACTAGGAGTCACTAGGCTGCTGTTATTACCTTCTGCGTCTATGGAGATAGGAGAGTAATTTGAATTTCCAGGAGATGAATCCATCGGGAATCTCGATGTTACGATTTGTACATTAGTTTCATTGGTATCCCCCATACCTACATTATCTTCATCACGAGTTTCCCAGCGTAGCCTTAACGAAAGGATTTCTAAAGCGTCATGAGCCTTGAATTTCATATTATATGTATCGTGATAGATTTTTATCGTAATCATCTCTTAAGTCTCTGAATGATTGTCCACTTCTCAGACTTTCACCTCTTTGTACAATATTACATTTGTATTTGGTACACATCCCATTCAAGTTATACCAATGCATTTTTGTGGCCTCAAAATATATTTTTTGACATTCTGAGTCTTGATTTAGTACTCATTAACTGTTAAGTAAAAGTACTTTCCATTTGAACGACCCACTGGAACTTCTGAAACCTTAACCCAAGCATTGGCTAACAATTTATAGTCACGTGTCCTCCACGTCTTGCACTATAATTGCTTGTGTCGATTGAACTGTTAACTTGGGAGAAGTAGGCTTTCTTTTTTGTGTAAGCCCGTTTTCCTTTGCGCTTGGCCTTCTCGCTTGAAGTAGCAAAAAAGAGAGTTCTTGAGTTGTCTGGGGAGTTTGTAATGTTGGTTGCGAACCTAGCACATTAGAGGTCTGAGGAATTGGAATAAACATACCGCTCTATTATGCAAAAGCAAGTAGTTGATTTTGTTGTTGAGCAAGGAACTATGCAGATGTCAAAGGTGGATTCTCGTACGACGATAGTAAACTTGTATAATTTGTTAGTCCATCATGGTATAAGTTCATTTCATTGGTATTCTAGCTATAGCAGTTATCCATGAAAAATATTATTTATTTTGGTACAAAAAGTTAATGGAGGATAAGTGAGGTAAACAATAAGTTGTACGAGTGAGGTAAACAATAAGTTGTACGAGTGAGGTAAACAATAAGATGTGTACTATTATATATAAACAATTGGTGCTTAAAAACTTAGAGTATTAATTGATTTTTTGTTGTATAGATACCAACTAACCATTGAATATGGCAGGGTGTTGTCATATCAACCTTTTATTGCAGCATCTAACGCACCATAGATAGCAAGGAGTTGTCATATCAACCTTTTATTGTAGCATCATGGGCATTGAAGATGGAAATTTGTTGTTATTTCAATAAGTCGTTGCAGCATATATGGCACTGCAGATGGCAGGGTGTTGTCAAATCAACTTTTTATTGCAACATCTAGGGAATTACAGGTGGTAGTTTGTTTTTATTTTGACAATTCATTGCAGCATCTAGGGCACCGTAGTAGGCAGTGTGTTGTCTTATCAATCTTTTATTGCAGCATCTAGGGAATTGCACATGGTGGTGTGTTTTTATTTCAACAAGTCATTACAACATCTAGGGCATTATAAATGGCAGTGTGTTATCTTTTCAACCTGGATTTGCAGCTACCAGTGTGTTGTCATATCAACCAATATTTATAGATGGCAGTTTGTTTTATTATCAACCAGTTATTTTGTATTATATATACATATAATTTCAATTCTACTTTGTATTATTAATTTTCATAAAATGGCAACTGAGGCTTGGCTTCCGACATATTACATCCCCCTGATAAAAGCATATATTAAGGCGGATACTATTCATATAGAAGAAGAAGTTGATCAAGATTTTTGGATTACCCTCAGTGAAGAGTATAATAAGCGACCAGTTTGTAGGCTTGTGCGCATGACTCCAGACACTAGAAGTGAGTTAGTCATGTTTAGTAGGTCTTGCATGAATTACCGCAAAATAATAGATGAGGTGTAAGAGGAGGATGTTTTTCAGCAATCATGTTCAACATATGACTCCTATTATCACTTCGATCACCATGCACATTTTGTGGGGAACGATGCATTCGAAATATAGAATAGATATATGTTACAATTTGATTAACAAAACTAAGAGTAACTCTTGTTTTTTATTTCTATGCTATCACTGTTTATATTTAGTATGATTTGCATGAAATATTTTGAACTATTTTGAAATACCTGGCTATAGTTAATGGCTATTATTATATACGTTTTATAGCTATGAATTCATTGCACAAAGTGTACAACAAACTTTGAATAAAACAAAGATAACATTAAAGAACCACAGTCATCACATTGATAATAACGAATAAACCCAATAAACGTACAATACAAAAAAACTACATGGTTTGCTGAATTTGAAGTGCTTATAAAGCATTCTTTTAATGTCTTGTCTCCTGCTCCAGTTTATTTGCATATGCGATGCCCTATGCACATAAACAATCGTCCACCCACCGTTTGGCCAAAACAGACAGAGCTGGATTCTATGGCCATTGTTTTCTCTATCTGCCCTGACCACAACCTCTATTGCATATCTGCAATTGCAAAAAATAGGATACGATTCAACCTCTTGATCATATGAAGGATGAAAAACTGAAGCTCGGTTTACCTCGAGATCGAATAAAGGTTGGTTAACAACAAAATTGGTCGACACTTGTTGGACTGGAGATTGAGGAACAAAACCATGATTAACCAAGTGTTCGTAAGGAGGTTCTACAGGCTCCTGAAGCCGAAGTTGGTCAAGATTTGGAAACTCATGATGGACATCCTCGTAGTGTTGCGTTTGGTACTGGATTAGCCAATTTACATCAGTTCATGGACTATCATCAGGTCCGGTTGTCGGCCACTAGTCAAAATCAACAAATGAAGGCCATGATGGCATTGTTTCTATTTTGCAGAGGTACGAGGAAGAAAGAGTTTAGTTGAGGTTAGGTTTGTGATGTAGATATATATTGTAGCTCATATTTAAACATGTAACATTTTGTATCGAATAAGGGACGACTCACATGTTTTAACTCCTTTTTATATGAAACCACGCTATTTGAGTCAACAATGTTGACGACGCTCTACCATATACATTGTAGCCACGTTCTACCGAGTAAAGCAAACAGAGAAAAATGAAGTTGACAACACACTGATTTATACAGATGATGTTGTAATTTACGTGATGTAATCTCTCTTGATTTTTGTAGTTATCAAAGAGAAACAAGAGCATAGTAAAATAGTACAATAAATATTTGATTACAACATTACAATACATAACACAATTGTCAAATAAAGGACGACTTACATGTTTTAACTCCTTTTCATATAAAACCACGCCGATTGAGTCAACGATGTTGACAACACTCTGCCATATACACTGTAGCCACGTTCTATTCGGTAAAGAAAACAGAGAAAAATGAAAGTTGACAACACATTGATTACAATAGTACAGTAAAGCTTTGATTACAACAGTACGATACATAACACAATAGTCGATACTACAAAACAAAACAGTTCTAGTCACTGGTTTCCCTTTATGATGTAAGGGACGACCCAAGTGTTCTAACTCCTCATAATAGTACAATACAAATCATAACACAATAATACAAAACAAAATAATACTAGCCAGTGGTTTCCTTTAATGTGCTAGAGATGTTGAACTAGATCGTCTTGAAGTTTTTCGTGAGTTTCTCTAGACCTGATTCGATGTAAACGTCTCAAGAAAGCTTCAGTGGTGTCTGGATTTCTCTCGACAACAACGTAGGTTCTGTTGTTTGGTTCATAAGCTACGTAAGATGGAAATGTACGTCTTTGTGCTTCGGTTGTCATATTATGCATTATAATATAGGCTCGCATAATGTTGCTCAATGCCTTTGGCTTCCACAGTTTAATGGGGTTATTAACAATTGCAAACCGTGCTTGAAAAACTCAAAAAGCCCTCTCTACATATTTTCTCATGGCTTCTTGTTTTTTAGCAAAACTTTTTCATTTTTGGTTTTAGGATTTGAAATTACTTGGACTAGGTGTTAAGGATGCGGAATGCGGATCTTAAAGTAGAATTAACACTAGAGTGGGGGGGGGGGAGGGGGTGAATAGCGTTTATGAGGAATTTATAGAAATCTTAAAGTAACTTGAATTACTATATGTGTAACAACCTGGATTTTTGCCAGTCTCAAGTCGGTAATTAAACCAACTCAAAACGATCAAAATGACGGATTGCTATTGGCTTACTCGGTTTAAACAGAATCAATACAAAATCACATAGTACAATAATTTGCAACAGAACAGAATTTTATATAAATATCAGAGTTGTACAAAATTTGCAGCGAAAGATAAATTAATTTGTACATAAATTTTTGATGAATAACATTTTACACTTTGTTGTCGGTCTTAGCGCACGCGAGCGTCTTCGCATCTCCATGTCCTCTCCAATTTGCGAGCTGATATCTTTAAACCTGGAACACTTGGGGCCTGACCCGAGTGTCCCATGCATAATGCACAAAACACCTGGGTCAGGATTAAAATTATTTCAAGTTAGCGCACTTCGATATAAACACATAAATATAATTGTTAATCCTAATAAATTTATTTAAATAACTCGAGTATCTAAATCAAAGAAATGCCAAAATATTTACTGTAATGGATCGAATATATGGATGCATCAAAACGATATAGCAAAGGTGATACTTGACATGATAAATTTGCATGTTTGAAATCTTAGCAGTAAATAACTTGGAGTAATGCATGCAACCAGATTGAATCAAAAGTTCTCTAGTAAAACAAGCTTGCAGATAACGAACTAGTCCTAACTAAGGCAACTAAGGTGGTTACGATATTTAACAAGCCAGCAAGTGGGTTGGCTATAGTAAAGGAAAACCCGCAAATTTAAATAGGAAAGTCATGCAAAATATATGTATAGGTGCATTCCGTTATAACAAAAGTGTGCTAAGTTATGGCAAGGTTCAAGTCCCAGGTGCCATGCATAAAGAAAAGTGGTATGTTCATCCCATTCATCAGCAACAACTATTAGTTATTTCTCATCCGCTTATAAAACAGGTGTGCAATATGAACTATGTTGACACAAGGAGGACTAAACATAATTTCTGTATGAACTAATTAATTAGGAAACACAAACATTAAAAATTGGATCAACATCAAGTACAAAAGTATGATAGCGATAGCATGGACATATCAACCTATACACTTGTCCTGTGAATGTTAACTAAACGGCACTGTCAAACTCAACACTGTATATGTATAAGTTTTAGGACATGCATCTACTGAAGCAGCGGAAAAGTTTCGTGGTATGGTCAGAATATTTCAGATTTACGATGCCCAAAATAGTATGCATGCATTTGAAAATTAACGGGTGAAGTCCAGGTCAAACGTTAGTGTCGGGCGAGAATATGGTGGATATATAACACGCAACTATGCTATTGTGAATGCCCATATTTTCTAAGACATGTAAATCTAATTTTAGTAGTAACTGGACATGAGACTAGGTAAAATAAACATCACATAAGACACAGTATACGTTCTTATACATTATCATGAAAGTAACCCCAAATTTAGTTATATATTTATATATATAACCGCAAAGCAGAGGCCATATGCTTGCAGAGATCCGGTTGAAATATGCAGACACAATATCCATTCATGTGAACAATCCATATGCTAATACTGAGCGGTGATAGATATGTATAACAAATTTTCCCATGGTAAAGTACAAATATGCCGCAATATTAAAGGGCCCAAAATTAATCTTTACAAAATCACTTTTGCCAATATCAAGCGGCACGCATATCCGTCACGCATATATACGCACGGCATACACATGTACACACGCCATTCATATGTACTCACACACCATGCATACATACACATGCCATTCATATGTACACACACACCACACTCGCATGCATGCACATGAACCTGCAGGTGTTAAAAGTCTCGGACTGCTTATGCATGTATGAAGAATGGGGCAAGGGAATATAAGGGATAAATTTGAGTAACTTGCTACTGAAGAGTATATGTGTGGACTTGGGTGCTTAGGAGTTTTGAAAGAGAGTAGACACATCAACTTAACCCACTACAAAACTTTGCATGCAAGGATTACGTTATGGATGTATTTAATTGACTACGCATATTTAATAACACAGGCCCATATCCTATTGCTTGCATGTATACACGGAAAAAGAAACCGCTATTCCAAACTAGGGAAAGAAACCAAGCCTAGAAATACACCCAAACCCGTGTTGTATTCACAACAATTTCATGCATAGTTTGGAAAAACAATATACTAAGATGGAATAGTGACCGACTCACATAAATGGCGAATTTTTCCAATACAACTGTGTATAACTACAAAGTGAGTGTTAAGTGAGACAGAACAAGGTCGAATGAGAAATGCAGTAGAAAGCAATAGGCGTCAACAATCATATCTAGTGAAAAATCGAACCAGCGAACTTGAAGGAAATTCAATATGTAAGAGAACTTACATTTGGTTAACGAACGAGAGCAGGGACTGCGGTTTTGGTGGCAACAGTGGCATGAATTTGCTCTAACTCGAAGAACAGCGGCGAACTCGGTTGAAATGATCGGAGTCGGCGCGGACAACGGGACTGGACTTCGAAACGAAACAACCACAGTTTCACGCTGGTTCAGGTGGAGGCTTCCTCCTTTGAGTCACTCATTCTAGGTGGCTATGGTCCTAATTCTAGCACGGCCTCAGTGTCCGCACCACTGTGGGCTGACGGAGAATCATAACGGAAGCAAGTGGAAGAAGTTTGTGATTTGGGAAGCCACGGACCGCACTCCACCTCGGCGGCGACACCTCGATGGCGGAACTCGATTAAAAGAGGAGGACATGAACAACCCTGGAGCGAAGGTGGAAGCAGCAACTGCCAGTGGTGGCACAATTTGGGTTAGATGAGGGATCGACGTGCAGCAGGGCTTATGGAAGTCGCGATGAAGGGACAAGGGCGAAATTATTTTTCCGTGGACATTGGGTTCTTCAGATTTGGGAATAAATTTTGATTGTGGGGAAAGAACGTTTGACTGGTAAAAGAAATAAAGGGGAGAGGATAATTGGTTGTAAACAATGGGAAGAGGTACGCTCACTTTATAATACGAACGCAGGAGACCAACCATAGAAAGGAGACAACACGTGGTGTACAAGACAGAGCAGCAAATGCAAGTGGAAAAAATTTCCGGCACAATATTTCTTGGTGTTGTTGCCAAATCTTGGCAAAATTTTCTCAGATATGGTTTCAAATTCAAAACATTGGGCTGACGCAAGAAAAATGGTTTTAAACAGAAATATTAGTGAACAGGTATCCAACGTTAGGTTAGAACACCACAAAACACAGTTTGAACGAATGGAAAAGACTGAACGAAGTACCCAACCGAGTATTGTTTTAACAAACGTTACCTACAACCGGAACGCGTATGGAATGAACAACGTTGTTTACTAATTTTTATCATGTTATGAGTTCCAACAAAAATAATCAAATAAATCATTTTAATTTCGAAATTTATTTTCAAACTTTATTTTAGTTCTAACATTAAATTTCAAATATTTCAACAACTAAAGATTTATTAATAACGTAAATTTCGACAAATACATTGATATTTATATTTATATTTAAAACCATTTCATTTTAACAGCAAATACTACGTTCAAAAATGACTGAACAGTCCAAATTTTACATCAAAATCCAAATAAAAATATTTATTTTAACGTTAATTCTTAGTTTAATTTATAATTTCTAACGTCAAAATTCCTGGTTCGTTACAGCCTCCCCCACTTAAATCTTTTCGTCCTCGAAAAGGACAGTTGTAAAGTTTTATACTTAAGTAAAACAAATTTCACTTTTAAATTTACTAAACCAAATTCTTATCATTTCAAATAAGCTTAAAATATATCAAATAATTCATAAGACTTTCAAACAAAAATTGTAAACTTATTATTTAAGAAAAACTTAAATCATTGTATAAAACTAGATAAAGGAATTTGCTATATTTCAAAATCATACATTTCAAAATATTTGAAAGCCTCAATATGATTTCTCCGAACTTAGAATCTCGTTTTTCATTTCAAACCATAGAAGTACTACATATTTCTTCCATATAGAGAATCATACTTCACTTCGGGATTTCAAAACCAAAATCACTTTTCAAATTTTCAAACATATTATGATAAAATCATATCAACAAATATGTTCCATTTCCTCAAGAAGCTTTCCCCCTACGACAAGGTCACTAAGGACGACCTATCGCACGAAATAGTATATATATAAATGATGTCTCTCCGGACCCCTAGAGTAGACTATCACTAAGGAATCTTACAATCCTAAATCACACACCCTTTCTTTAGTCATGGGTTACCTAAATCCATGGTACACATCAAATCATTTTATATCCCGAAGCTATAAATCATTTCGCACCAATAGTTCGCAAATACTTTCAATCATAGTATTTGTCTTTCAAACATTTCAAATATCGGGATTCAAGTCGTCAAATTTCCTTTAGTTTATAATAAACTATTCATCATATCCAAAATAATTAGAAAACCAACTTCGTTCAATGCTTGAAAATTAATTCAGTCAATTTAAAGTACAATTTTCAACTTTCAAACAGAAAACTTATGTTTCATATTTCGAGATCTTGTTCAAATATTCCACGTCTAAATCAAAGACTTTTAAGAATCATTAAAATCTTATCAAGCTTCGTAAATTTCAATTTATTTTGAAATAACACTTTCGACAATCATACATAAGTTGACAATTTCTTAGAAATTTATATTGCCGTAAATTTTCTCTTCGAGAATTGGAAATCAAATTGGATCCATACGATTTTCTTATCATCCTTTCAAATAAATCAAATATTTCAAATTCATAAAGCTTTAGAAAATCGTTTATACAAGTTGTATCAATTATAGCTTCAAAACATTTCTAAGATCTCCAAACAAATTTCATATTTTCATAATATGAGTTTTCAAGAGCTTCAACCAATCTCTAAACTATTTACGATTCATATAGTCAAATAACCCTTTCTTTACAATTTATTCAAAATCCTATGTATATCATTGTCGATTTTTCATTCATTTTCATTTCAAATATCGGATCTTGTCGAAAAGGTTACATTATTTAATTAGTTGGAAAATCTCTTGAAGCATTTCTATTCAAAATGCCATCATGCTTCCGCTACGCTACTCTGATTTCGCGTATCCAAGTTTCAAACTAGTATTGTTTCAAATATTAACATTAGAATGTACTTCAAATTCTTTGAAACCAAATTCTCAAGTATATATTCTATTCTCAATCTTCTTGCATGCGATAATTCAACATTTTTACTACTATGTAAGTTCATTTACCAATTGTAACATAGTATTTATGACAAAATCAACTTGAGAATTTATTTGTTAGAATCCTTTCAAATCTAAGATTTCTAGTCCAACGCATTAGGAATTGACTTCGTTAATTCCTGAAACTAAAACCTCAAAATTTGCATTTCCATAAATCCAATTTTCCTGCATAAGTTGGATTCTATATTCCAAACACTTCCATAAAGTTCACTTGTCGAGGTTACATTATCGTAACATCTTGAACAAATCGATGTTGTTTAGTTGAATTCGAATCTTGGTCTCGTTCAGTACAATGGCGTTGAGGGTGTACACACATGTATCAAGTTAAATTTCATGCGCCTAAGTCAAGTAAAGATGCATAGAAGTTCAATGCTAATTCGTACACAAAAGGCATACATAGACTAAATCAGGTTCATGAGCTTGGAATAGAAATTCAACATCCAATGAGCATCAACAGTTGCAATGGTTCGAATCAAATACTTGGCCAAATTCACATGACATAAAGGTACGAATGACATTTCTCAAGAACAACGTTTCAGATTTAAACAATTAGCCTAGGCCAAGATAAGGGAGTCAAATGCACACAAGGATACAAATTCCAGTAGTTCAATCATGGAATACTCGATATTTTTCATTAATTTTTCCTTTTGAGTAAATCTTACTTCAACATTTTCATTTTCTTCTTTCGTATCTCAAGCGAATCCTTGTTGAGAAATTTTCATTCGACTCACTCATTCTTGTCGGTTTCTTTTAACAAAGGAAATATATAATTCAATCGATTTGTTTAATACATATCCCATTTTATCGTATTAAATTTGTTGCTCAAACTTCATATAGCTTCAAGTGGGGAAAGTCGGTATTCTCCCCCACTTAAGACATTTACAATTATTTGATTAAATTGTATCGTCAGAACCGAAAATGTGGTGATATGATTTCTTATTACCCAAGCTCACTTACGTGCTTTTTCAAAAATTCACTTTTCAGTTCTTCAAGTAAGATTTCTAAAATATATCATTGCGGTTTGACAAAACAGTCGATTCACGCTTCTTATTATCCAAGTTAAGTATGTGTTTAACTTAACTACCTTACTTTTCACATCTCGTTGGTTAA
Source organism: Allium sativum (assembly GCA_030737875.1). Taxonomy (NCBI): domain Eukaryota; kingdom Viridiplantae; phylum Streptophyta; class Magnoliopsida; order Asparagales; family Amaryllidaceae; genus Allium; species Allium sativum. The sequence goes on from CM060926.1 coordinate 769,462,421, forward strand.
ATACATAACATAGTATTATCAACAGTTCGATATTTATTTGCCAAATCAATTTATACTCTATGACGTCGCTAACACATTTTCAACAGCTTTAAGTATTTTTCGATGTCTTAATCAGAAATATATAGTCATCCCATTTTCGAAATTCAAAAATGAGTACTGATGATGTTGCAATCATCATCAGACCATCCCCAGGCGACTAGAATGTGATTCTATATCCATCTAGTATATGTTGGACTTCGTATATACGTTGATCAGGCGTATATGCAAAATCCCTGCATACTTAATCGTCCAACCTTGACGTCAAATAAATATTCGCTACTTTTTTCATTACACTTCAATTCTATAGTTTTCGAATTAACGGCATTCTTATATAAATAAGTTTCGAAAATTTCATATCAAATGTCTATACAATTGCCGAATCATGTTTCCAATGTATCATTCTTATATTTCCCTTATATAAGGTTTCATTTCATAGCTCAATTTTCTTGAATTTTTTTTATTTCAATTCCCAAAATCATTTTGTCTTATAAGTCGATTCTCTATTCAAATCATCTCAATTCAGATATTCCCTTTTATTACAAATTCATATTCGTAAATCGACTTTATGAAACTTTCAATTTTGCTTTGGATTTATAAGTCACGCGTATCATTCTTCCACCGATTCTTCACACTCGACCACTCGCACTGAATTTGTTCAGATCTTTATAAAATAATAAGTAAAATAATAAGTTTGTTATTGAAATAAGTTTAAATAAGAAAATAAGATAATAAGATCATATAAGATAGTTTAAATACAAATGATTTAGGAAAATAGTTAAGTAACATAGTAAAATGTATTTTAAGAAAATAGATAGTTTTTGTACAAAAATAGATTCGAAAATGTTAGTAAACAATTTGGTATAAAATTGACTTCTAAAATAAAAGGGTTTAAGATGCAAAATAATTATGATATATTAGCTATAATGAAAGCAATATTAATTTAAATCTGATCTAAGTCAAATTCAGTACTGATTCACATTTCGTCCGTCAACCGTTCCTTAAGTCAAGTATCGTCAAACTTCAACTTTATCAAGTTTCAACTTTACCAAAAAAAATTTATTGTACTTTTTCCAAAATCCATACTCTAGTACTTGACTTGAATTCTTTTTTTTTTTTTGTAAAACCTCCTTCAAACAATGGTTTTCGAATTAAGCGTCGTCCATAGATACATCGTTCGTATATAAGTTCTAAAAACTCTTATCTCAAAATTTTCATTTTATCTTGGAATCTCCTTTTTCTTATCTTTAAAATAATTAGAAGATTTCAAAATACTTGTGAAATCGGTTCATTTTTCACTTTTATTTTCCATGAAAATTGCGAACACTTGACGATTGATTTCGAAAATCTTTACCGCAAAAGCTTTTATTATCGAAAATGCCTTCTTCAAAATTTTATTTTCAAATCTTCTTCAAAATATTTTATTTCAAAAATCTCTTTCAAAAATAATTTTTTCCTGAATTCCGCTGATTCTAGCATCAATTCTACTTATTCTAAGGCATTTCTACCTTATCTCTAATGAGTTTTCAAACCGAATAAGCCAAGCTTGTATGAACCAAAGCTATGATACCAAGTGTAATGACCCGGAATTTTGCCCGTCTCAAGTCAGTAATTAAACCAACTCGAAACGATCAAAATGACATATTGCTATTGGCTTACTCGGTTTAAACAGAATCAATATAGAATCACATAGTACAATAATTTGCAATGGAATAGAATTTTATATAAATATCAGAGTTGTACAAAATTTGCAGCGGAAGATAAATTAATTTGTACATAAATTTTTGACGAATAAATTTTACACTTTGTTGTCGGTCTTAGCGCACGCGAGCATCTTCGCATCTCCACGTCCCCTTCAGTTTGCGAGCTGATATCTTTAAACCTGGAACACTTGGGGCCTGACCCGAGTGTCCCATGCAAAATACACAAAACACCCGAGTCAGGATTAAACTTATTTCAAGTTAGCGCACTTCGATATAAATACATAAATATAATTGTTAATCCTACTAAATTTATTTAAATAACTCGAGTATCTAAATCAAAGAACTGCCAAAATATTTACTGAAATGGATCAAATATATGAATGCATCAAAACCATATAGCAAAGGTGATACTTGACATGATAAATTTGCATCTTTGAAATCTTAGCAGTACATAACTTGGAGTAATGCATGCAACCGGATTGAATCAAAAGCTCTCTAGTAAAACAAGCTTGCAGATAACGAACTAGTCATAACTAAGGCAACTAAGGTGGTTCCGATATTTAACAAGCCAGCAAGTGGGTTGGATATAGTAAAGGAAAACCCGCAAATTTAAATAGGAAAGTCATGCAAAATATATGTATAGGTGCATTCCATTATAACAAGAGTGTGCTAAGTTATGGCAAGGTTCAAGTCCCAGGTGCAATACATAAAGAAAAGTGGTATGTTCATCCCATTCATCAGTAACAACTATTAGTTATTTCTCATTTGCATATAAAACAGGTGTGCAATATGAACTATGTTGACACAAGGAGGACTAAACATAATTTATGTATGAACTAATTAATTAGGAAACACATGCATTAAAAATTGGATCAACAGCAAGTACAAAAGTATGATAGCGATAGCATGGAGATATCAACCTACACACTTATCCTGTGAATGTTAACTAAATGGCACTGTCAAACTCAACACTATATATGTATAAGTTTTAGGACATGCATCTACTGAAGCAGCGGAAAAGTTTCGTGGTATGGTCAGAATATTTCAGGTTTACGATGCCCAAAATAGTATGCATGCATTTGAAAATTAAAGGGTTAAGTTCAGGTCGAACGTTAGTGCCGGGCGAGAATAGGGTGGATATATAACGCGCAACTATGCTGGTGTGAATGCCCATATTTTCTAAGACATGTAAATCCAATTTTAGTAGTAACTGGACATGAGACTAGGAAAAATAAACATCACATAATACACAGTATATGTTCTTATCAATTATCATGAAAGAAACCCAAATTTAGTTATATACTTATATATAACTGCAAAGCAGAGGCCATATGCTTGCAGAGGTCCGGTTGAAATATGCAGACACAATATCCATTCATGTGAACAATCCATATGCTAATACTGAGTAGTGATAGATATGTATACAAATTTTCCCATAGTAAAGTTCAAATATGCCGCAATATTAAAGGGACCAAAATTAATCTTTACAAAATCACTTTCGCCAATATCAAGCGACGTGCATATCCGTCACACATATATACACATGACATACACATGTACACACGCCATTCATATGTACTCACACACCATGCATACATACACACGCCATTCATATGTACTCACACACCACACCCGTATGCATGCACATGAACCCACAGGTGTTAAAAGTCTCGGACTACTTATGCATGTATGAAGAATGGGGAGAGTGAATATAAGGGACAAATTTGAGTAACTTGCTACTGAAGAGTATATGTGTGGACTTGGGTACTTAGGAGTTTTAAAAGAGAGTAGACACAGCAACTTAACCCACTACAAAACTTTGCATGCAAGGATTACGTTATGGACGTATTTAACTGACTACACGTATTTAATAACACAGGCCCATATTCTATGGCTTGCATGTATACACGGAAAAAGAAACCGTTGTTCCAAACTAGGGAAAGAAACCAAGCCTAGCAATACACCCAAATCCATGTTGTATTCACAATAGTGTCATGCACAGTTTGGAAAAACAACATACTAAGATGGAATGGTGACTGGCTCACATAATTGACGAATTTTTCCAATACAACTGTGTATAACCACAAAGTGAGTGTTAAGTGAGACAGAGCAAGGTCGAATGAGAAATGCAGTAGCAAGCAATAGGCGTCAACAATCATATCTAGTGAAAAATTGAACCAGCGAACTTGAAGGAAATTTAATCTGTAAGAGAACTTACATTTGGTTAACGAACGAGAGCAGGGGCTGCGGTTTTGGTGGCAGCAGTGGCATGAATTTGCTCTAACTTGAAGAACAGCGGCGAACTCGATTGAAATGATTAGAGTCGGCGCGGACAACGGGACTGGACTACGAAACGGAATAGCCACAGTTTCACGCTGGTTCAGGTGCAGGCTTCCATCTTTGAGTCACGCATTCTAGGAGGCTATGGTCCTAATTCCAGCACGGCCTCGGTGTCCGCACCATTGTCGACTGACGGAGAATGGTAATGGAAGCAAGTGGAAGAAGTGTGTGATTTGGGAAGGCACGGACGACACTCCACCTCGGCGGCGACGCCTCGATGGCAGAACTCGATTAACAGAGGAGGACACGAACTACCCTGGAGCGAAGGTGGAAGCAACGACTGCCAGTAGAGGCACAATTTTGATTAGACGAGGGATCGACGTGAGGCAGGGCTTATGGCGGTCGCGATGAAGGACAAGGGCGAACTGATTTTTCCGCGGACATTGGGATCTTTAGATTTGGGAATAAATTTTGATTGTGGAGAAAGAACGTTTTACTGGTAAAAGAAATAAAGGGAAGAGAATAATTGGTTGTAAACGATGGGAAGAGGTACGCTCTCTTTATAATACGAACGCATGAGACCAGCCACAGAAAGGAGACAACATGTGGTGTACAAGACAGAGCAAGTGCAAGTGGAAAAAATTTCCGGCACAATATTTCTTGGTGCTGTTGCCAAATCTTGGCTAAATTTTCTCAGATCTGGTTTCAAATTCAAAACATTGGGCTGACGCAAGAAAAATGGTTTTAAACAGAAATATTAGTGAATAGGTATCCAACGTTAGGTTAGAACACCACAAAACACAGTTTGAACGAATGGAAAAGGCTGAACGAAGTACCCAACCTAGTATTGTTTTAACAAACGTTACCTACAACCGGAACGCGGATGGAATGAACGATGTTGTTTACTAATTCTTATCACGTTATGAGTTCCAACAAAAATAATCAAATAAATCATTTTAATTTCTAAATTTATTTTCAAAGTTTATTTTAGTTCCAACATTAAATTTCAAATATTTCAACAACTAAAGATTTATTAATAACGTAAATTTTGACAAATACATTGATATTTATATTTAAAAGCATTTCATTTTAACAGCAAATACTACGTTCAAAAATGACTTAAGAGTCCAAATTTTATGTCGAAATCCAAATAAAAATATTTATTTTAACGTTAATTCTTAGTTTAATTTATAATTTCTAATGTCAAAATTCCTGGTTCGTTACAATATGAATCACACAATGATTATCACAGTAGAAATGATCATAAATATAGAAACAATCATAGACACAGAAATATGTAAATATGAAATGCATAAAAGGAAAGAACACACCATATTTTATACTGGTTCGGATTACTCCTACGTCCAGTCCCACGCAACGCTGGATTGCATAAAGTTTCATTAATATCAATATCCTTGTTCATATATGTATTTTAATTGTGGTAAGTAAAGGGGTGAAGAAGGAGAAGAAGTGATTAAAAATTGGAAATTAACCCCTATTTATAGTATCCTAAAGGTTGCAACCTTTCTGAAACGTTTCAAGTAGTGAAAAGACACTTCCTTTGAAATTTATAAATATGACGGTTATATGTCAACATGTTCATATATGTATGTTGACATATATATGTTGTTTTTGAATTTTAAACCATTTTTCAAGTGTTTAAACTAATATATATTCTGGAAATTCCTAAAATGAAAACTAGTGTTTAAAATAGTTTTTCTAAAGAGTAAAAACATAGAAATATATTATATAAACATATTTATAAAGTTATATGATTTGAAACTATAAAGCTATATATATTATTAACATATTATTATAAAACTTTATAAACTATGTAATATATATATTTGAAATCCTAATATTTTGAAACCATTTAGATAAGTAGTTTGAAAAAATTTGAAATCAGAATTTGAATTTTGAAAAAAGAGTTTGAAATTTGAAAATGAAGTATTATTTAGAGTCTTACATATAAACTAGACTCAATTACTATTCTTGAGCTCTTTGAAATCTTGATACCTTGATACTCATGAGTCTTGAATCTCCTTTGAATCTTGAATCTCTTGGAAAACTGTACAGTTTTCAGTATTTAAATCCTATACACACACACGCGCACACACACACACACACACACATATATATATATATATGTATATATATATTCTAGATAGAGATGTTAGTATATATTTTATACTCAAATAATAATGATAATTGAAATAAGGTTGTTGTCATCAAAACTCCATTCTCTAACAATCTCCCCCTTTTTGGTGATGACAACCTTGATTTATAAAATATTCATACCTGATAATACCTGTTGATCTGATGCTTCGAATACTCCATCTTTCACCATGAATCCCACATACCCCACTTAAACTAAGCCTAACTAATCCCTATTATACTAAGCCTAACTAATCCCTATTTTATAATTTCTCCCCTTTTTCATCAATAAAAAGAATTTATAACTATACTCCCCCTAAATCTATGAAATAAATTATCCTCATGTCTTACCATATATATATATATATAAGACTATGATTCCCTAAATTTATTCCTATACTATTATAATTCTAACAAGAAAGAGTAAATAATTCAAGTATTTCAGTTAATATTTACAAGTATTTCAATCCAATCATATACAAGTTACAAACCCAACCAAATCAAACAATATTTTCAAGCAAATTCAAATCAAACAAAACAATCAATCAAATCATACCAACTTATTCAAACAAATTCAAATATTTTTTCGAACTTCCACCCATCCTTCTCCTCCAAAGATTGGATCCTTCTTGATGACTTCTTTATCTTCATCTTCTTAAGAGTGGTGCTTTAGCGAGGTTGTTATCTTCATCTCTGAAAAGAGAAGAGATTAACCAACAAATGGCATCAAAGTGCTTCTCTTGATGTTAAACTATCTTTATTTGACTCGATTCGAGATGACGCAGATTACGAAGTATTATAGATAGGATATTCTTGAATGAATAGAGTGTTTCTTCAAGATTCTCACTCAAATTGTGAATAGGATTTGCTATAATTTGATATTATAGAAAAGGAATGATTGGAGAAGAAAGAGAGAGTTTAGAATAATTTTTTTTGGAAGAAAAGGGTATTTATAGAGGATGAAATACATTTAAAATGAATAGACACTAGCTAAATTTAAAATCTTGAACAAATTTGAAAAACTGGCACTTATATGTCGACATGTCATTTTGCACATGTCGACATACCCTAGTTACTTTTTGGGTATTTTGAGTTTTTACTCAATTTTGAGTTATTTCTTATTGTATTATATTTATTTAATTCTAATGTGTTTTTACAATAAATTAAAATTGATTTGACAGAAATAAATACCATTCATTACAACTAGAAAGCAAATACATTCAAATGATACAAGGTACTATGAGATACAAAAAGGAAACACAAGAAAAAATGAAAGATAAGATAAGATTAGTCTTCATCGGATGTTGAGGAGGAAGATGATAATCCAAGTTTTCTTCCTAATTTGGCAAAGAACTTGTTCATTTTAGAAGACATTTTATTAAGTGTCTTCTTTATCTTCTTTTAGTTCTTGGCTCACTTGGCTTGATTTTGGATAACCATCTCTTTAGCTATGGTTACACTATTAGTTGGACACTCTACACTTTCCAAAGAGGTTTCTTCTTCTTCTTCAATTTCCATAGGATTTTCTTCTTGTTCCATTCGGGCTTATTTTTCCGCATATGTTTCATAAGGCTTAAAAGTGATTGGAATTTGCATTAGGGAAATATATCCCGAGTTAAAGACCTTCCTTGATACAAATTCCTCTCATTTAAGATCAATTCCAAAATATTTAAAGATGCAGGTAACGTAAATTCCATGATAAAGGGTATTATCTTTGGTGGACATTTCTTTGGGCTTAAACTCTTTCAAAATTACATCGTCCCAATTAATATCATAAATTCCAAAAATAGCAATGAGGGCATTTTGGACTTTGATGGTAGGGTTGTTGAAATTTCTAGAATGGGGAGTGATAATATGTTGGAGGAGGAGGTTAACAATCCTTGCTTTTGGACGGAAATAGCTATTTTTAAATTCCATGTGTTCATCGCTTTCAAAAATATCATGAAAAGTTTCTAGATCTTCTTCGTCGATTTCAAAATCAGAAAACTCCATACTTGATTCTCATTTCCTTTATAAAAGCCACGACCCAAATTTGCATAAAGCATTTTGACTATATTCGGTAACATATTTTGTCCTTATCCCGTGAATCGATCAAGCCTAAAACTTCATTTCGCTCGAAAAAACAAAGATCGTAAGAGGAAAAATCTTTAAAGACGGAAAAGGCTCTCGTATTGACCTTTCCATTTGCTAAGTAGTTAATATAGGCATTGATTGCTACTTTATCATTATAGATATAACCTTTGATGGTTTCGGTTAATCTCATTGTTTGAGGTGTGCTTGAGGAGGCCATTAAAGAGATTTTTGAAGAGAATAGATATGAAGAAGTTGTTTGAGTTTTGAATGAGAGGTAGAGAGAATAGGACTGAATAGATAAATAAATAGAGATTGAATGGGCATAACTTTTCTGAAATTAAAGACACCTTTTTTGACCTTGGGAGTTGATGAAAAGATGGAGGGAAGTCTGAAAGTTCAAACTTTTGAAATTCAAATTTTGAATTTCATTAATTGGCTTATGTGTCGACATGTCGATTTCTGTATGTCGACATATATGTTAGTTTTCAAAAGACATGTTGATTTTTGATTTTGTTTTATTATATTAACGTTTTATGTTTTAGGTTTATTATTTCCTGAAATAATGTTAATCCTAACAATCACTAAAAAATATTTATTATTTATTATATTATTATTATGAATTTCAAAATTCAAATTTCAATTTGAATTTTAAAGTTCAAGTTTGAATTTTAGAATTTAAATTTCAAGTTCAAACAAGGCAAACAAACAAAACATCCAATAATCCAAATCAAGCCAAAAATTAAAAATTAAGTTGTACCTAGTTTTTAGATCCATTTCTTCGACATTTTCTAAATTTTGAATTGCTGTGAAACACATATTTGAATTTCCGGTTTCTGGCTCTTCATCATTTGATTATGAATCCGTGTCGTCTAAAGTTGCTGCGTACTCCCTCTTTCTCCTCTTTGACGAATTACTATTTTCTGTTTGTTAATTTGATTTATCTAGATATGGACACGTTTTCTTTATATGTCATGGTTTGTTGTAGTTGTAACATCTATCATCATTCCTTCCTGAATTTCCTTGATTGCTTTCTGAAAACTAATTTTCCTTTTATATCTTAAATTTTTTCTAAAATTCTGTGTCATTAAAACAATTTCTTCATCATCCTCACTACTTGAATCAGAACCATTTGTTGTTGCTTTGAATGTTATAGATTTCTTTTCTGTGGGCTTATTTTCCTTTCTTTTCTGTAATTGAACTTCAAATGACATCAAGTTCCCTATTAACTCCTCAATCTTCATTTCACTGACATTATTGGCTTCTTCAATTTCTGATGTTTTCTGATCCCATTCCGGGGTCAATGAATTAAGTATTTTTCTTACTTAGTCTTCTTTTGAATAAGTTTTTCCCATAGCCATTAATGAATGAACGATTTCCTGGAATCTGCAATACTTATCAGAGACAGATTCATTCTCATTCATTTTAAACAACTCAAATTGATTGATTAGCATTGATATCTTTATTTGTTTAACTTTATTGGTTCCTTCATGAGTGACTTGCAATGTTCTCCATATTTCATAAGCATATTTACAAACTGACACTCTATTAAATTCATTTCTATCTAATGAATAAAACAACATGTTCATGGCCTTAGAATTACTTTGTGCAGCAGCCTTTTGATCATTTGTCCATTGTGCAAAATTAATAGTGGGTTCAACATATTCAGTCTGTATGATATTCCATGTGTCTAATTCTGCTGATTATAAATATACTTTCATTCTACATGCCCAGTAAGAATAATTACTGCCATTAAATAGTGGTGGTCTAACAATTGATTGACCCTCTAGAAAAGAACTATTTTTACCCGTGTTGGTTGCCATTTAATCTTTCCATAATCTAGACTATGAAATTTTGAAAACCTATGCTCTGATACCAATTTTTAAGGAAGCGGAATGCAGATTTTAAGATTAAATTAACACTAGAGGGGGGTGAATAGTGTTTACGAGGAATTTATAGAAATCTTAAACTAACTTGAATTACTATGTGAATCACACAATCATTATCACACCATAAATGATCACAAACACAGAAACAGTCACAGACTAATATCAATATCCAAGTACAACACCCTTGATTTCATGGCTACAAGGTAAAAATCGATTCCACCACTCTTGTTTTCACGACTACAAAGTTATCACCGCTCCCTTTCCTTGATTTAATGGCTACAAGGAACACACCCTTTCCCAAACAATTTCCAAATGATTACAACAACCCTAGAACTCTTCAATAACACTTCCAAATAGATAGTACTTGATAGAGATTGAGAAAAGACACAGAATGATATAAATTTTGTTGAAATCGACAATGTATAAGTGTAGAAATCAAGAAATTTATGTATTTTAATGGTGCTAAGTAAAGGCGTGAAGAAGGAGAAGTAGAAGCGATTAAAAATTCGAAATTAACCCCTATTTATAGTGTCCTAAACGGTGCAACGTTTTTGAAACATTTCAAATAATGAAAAGACACTTCCTTTGAAATTTAAAAATATGACGGTTATATGTCGACATGTTCATATATGTATGTCTATATATTTATGTTGTTTTTTAATTTTAAACAATTTTTCTAGTGTTTAAACTAATATATATTCTGGAAATTCCTGAAATAAAAACTAGTGTTTAAAATAGATTTTCTAAAGTGTAAAAACATATAAAAACATAGTAATTTATTATATAAACTTATTTAAAAAGTTATATGATTTAAAACTATAAAACTATATATATATATATATTAAACATATTATTATAAAACTTTATAAACTATATAATATATATATTTGAAATCATAATAATTTGAAATCCTTTAGATAAGTAGTTTGAAATAATTTAAAATCAAATTTTGAATTTTGAAAACAGAGTTTGAAATTTGAAAAATAGAATTTGAAAATGGAGTGCAATTTAGAGTCTTACATATAAACTAGACTCATTTCCTATATTTTCTTGAGCTCTTTGAAATCTTGATACTCATGAGTCTTGAATCTCCTTTGAATCCTGAATCTCTTGGAACTCTAAAGCTATACAACTTTCAATACTTAAATTCTGTATACAAACCCGACACACACACACACACACACACACATATATATATATATATATTCTAGATAGAGATGTTAGAATATATTTTATAATCAATTAATAATGATAATTTAAACAAGGTTGTTGTCATTAAAACTCCATTCTCCAACACTAGGGTACCCCACGAAGTATAAATACCATCTGCTAAATAATATCCGATATTGTACGCACTTCCAGCAATATTGAGGTTAAAAGGAGGTGCATTTCCATGTTTAGATGCTTAAACAGGTGTGATTGGTGTAAAACATTAATATCATTCATGGAACCAGGATAGTCGAAGTACGCATGCCAAGACCAAAGGTCATGTGAGGGTACAACTCCAAGGATCATCATAGCTCTGGGATAATGACTGATAAACTGACCATGCCAAGCTTTTGGGCTATTTTTCCACTCCAATGCATACAATCAAGACAACCTAACATGCCCGGAAATCCTCTTTTAGATCCTAAATGTTTAAGTTTATTTACATCGTTTTGTGTCAGGGATCGCAAATATTCTTCCCTATATAACTCAATAACCGCTATGCAAAAACACTCCAAACTTAAATAAATGGCACTCTCACCCATTTGGACTACTTCATCAAGTGCATTAGGGGTTATCCCATTATCCATTACACGTAATGCCCCTATTTTTTTTTTGATAAGGTGAACATTCAAACGTACCAGCATTATTATGTTTTTGAACAATATAGTTATCATGATCCACAACTCCATTGAAAATACGAATAAGCATGTCCTTACTCATTCAAAATCGATGATAAAAATCATCAAGGCCGTATGTGCAACGGTTATTGAAATAGTCTTTCAATAATCTAGCAGTCCCGCCTTTCGATCACGCAATTTTCTTTTATCGACGAGGCCAAGGACACTACCTCCATGACTTCCGCTGAAGATATTTCCATTAAGAATTGTTGTACTTTTTGCTGATGAGCAGTTACTAACTTCATCATAAGCTCTAATTCACCGCTATCGGTGTTGGTCTCTGAAGATATCTGCACAAAATTTGATTGTGTAGAGAGGTCGTCCTCAAGACTGGAATCGTGTTGGCTCTCTTCCTCGTCGTAATCGCTATTGCTGACTGAAATTTCATACCCTGGATTTTCATATGAGTATAGTTCTATGACATAAATATTACTTGACATTTTTGATAATATGGATTTCTGGATGAATGTGTTTGATTTTCTATGCAATCAATTTAAATATAAAGTTGTATATGGCCGTTGGAAAGTTATAATGACTATATTTTGCAAGCATACATATATGTATATGTATATATATATATATAACCATTTGCAGCCGTTAACAATTATAGCCATTGTAAAGTCTACTTGTTTCAAACATTGGTTGTTAATGCTAGATAAAATATAAATTATTTAAATGTTATAATAGATATATTTTGTAAGAGTGTGTGTGTGTATATATATATTTACCATTGATAGCCGTTAACAATTAAGCCGTTGTAAAGTCTACTTACTTCAACCAAGTAGTTCAATTATAGCCATTGTAAAATATAAACTATAAACTATTTAAACTGTTTATAAACTTTTAAAATATAAACAGTTGTAAATTATAAACTATAAACTATATAAGCTAGACTTAAAAGATCAACTATATAAACTCTATAAATGTAAAATATATAAACTATACAAATGTGAACCATATATATGTATAAACATTTTTGTTGGCCTACTTTGTGACTAGGCCACACCACGTCCAGTAGGTCACTTATGAGTAACAGAATCAGAGTAGATTGAAGAAAGTGCCTCAAGTCAAGTAGGGAAATTAAATACCAATGGACGTTGAGGAAGGACGGATCAGGTCGGAGAACCACTTTAGATCTGATCCCTTCACATGCACAGGAAACTCGACTTCAGCGAGCAAGTATCGATTCAGGTTGGTCGCCCAGTATATGATCCCCTCAATGCACGAAACAAATGTGGCATCCCATTGTTACCGAAGCAGGTCGGGTCATATGGACCCCGATCCGACACTATGACTGCTATCCTGAACCAGCTACTATGAAGCAGTTACACATCACGTTGCTACAAATGCGAGGCGTTTACTACCCACTAACCCACAAAGTTGATGTGCTTTCTTCTCCCTGGCACATCCAATTATGACACACGTGGCATCCGACCCCCCTATATTCTACACCTATAAGCATGCCTAAACTTGAAATTTGGAAGGGGCTTTTGGCATTCTAAGTACTCAAACTTCACCATTACCAATATTCTTCTTTTTTTATTCATATTATACTACGGATTCTTGAGTATTTGGAGAGATTATTGATGGTATTTGTTAGGTTGAGGGACTATATATATTGTATTTGTAATCAATTCATCAATCTAAGAGCTATAAAGTGGACATAGGCTCGTTAACGCCAAACCACTATAAATCTTGTGTGTTGATTGACTTTTACCCGATTTTGGATTACAATTCTCTACAATTTCTAGTTAGTTAGGTGTTAGAACCACTTTTTGGTCTAACAATTATATATCACGAAGTACCCTAAACTATAAAAATGTATAAACAATATAAATGTATAGGTTTAAAGTATAAACAATACATATCACGAATTAATGGTACTTCCTATTGTTTTATATGCAACATAGGTTTTTCTTTATAAAATTAATTTGGGTTTCAGAAATCCCTTTTTGGGAAATGTAACACCCCACCTCCGTTATGGTCACTCTCAAAGGGAATGCCTTAACTTCGGTGGAGCGTTTTAAGGTACAAGATACTAATAAATTACAAGACAGAAAATTTATGCAGCGGAAAAAGATCAATATTATTGCATAAATACTTGTTCAACACAACAATTCAACAACAGTTTCAACCTTCCAAATTATTACAACTTTTCGTATGCCTTGAAAACATAAAGAAGCAATACTGAAAAAATATGATATAAATCCCCAATAAGTGCTTGACCATAGCCGTAGCTCAAAAAGGAAAGTCCAAGCCTTACATCTACGGTCTTCAAGCTTTGGCTAACCTGGACTAAGCAGAAGTGTTTCCTCCCTGCGGATCAGGGGGGAACGGAAGAAAAGAAGCGAAAGGAAAATGGGTCAGACAGACGTCTGGCAAGCCCAGTTATTTAATAGCATGTAAACAAGTAAAAGACTATGACATAAATAAACTGAACTTAGAATGATACCACAAGGAAAGGGTAGTCATAAAATGAGGTAAAGTAAGATTTAACTAGATTTGGCTATCGCACCCACTTTTACTTCTCTGCACCCACTAAGAGCTGTTTAACTAGCAATGTATGTTCATGATAAAGTGATCCCATTCATGTATTGATCGGCTCCTACTCGCATTCATGTATTCCCGGTGTCATGCGGCCCCACGTGATTTTTAAGTACTTGTGCTGGTTCCAGTATAGGGTGTATCAAGTCCTATAATGGTAACCCTAACACGATTCAAAGATGCACAAGTGTACGCCTGGTGCCTGCTTTTTCCACTTCGGAGCCCGTGCACGCCCGTACTCCGTCGGAACCTACATTGACGCACCTAACCGCCGCCCTTTTGACCGCTTATATTCAGCCCAGTAATCGTGCCCGACCCTGCCTAGTTCAGGGTACCTTGATACATCCATGTGGGTTATTGCTGAAATGGGTCCCCGTTACAAGGGATTTTCTAGTCAACATGCTAAATTGGTTAAGTGTCCTTGGTTTGACATAACCCCTATCAATCTTGTCTAGTTAACATGTTAAGTTGGTTAAGTGTTTCCTCAATTACTTAACCCCACCAATCTTGTCTTGTTAACATGTTAAGTTGGTTAAGTGTTCCCTTAATTACTAAACCTCAACATTTCTAGCTTGATTGTTCATGAGCTTTAATTAATTAATTAAAGCACCAACCACTCACATTAGACAGGTATTGTTGTGGTTACTGGATGTACCGGTCGGTTCTGGGCAGTTTTACACCACAACTCAGTCTAACCTCGGGTCTTTCTGGGCTTGATGCACTAACTTCTCACATTAGACAAGTATTGTTATGGTTACTGGATGTGCCGGTCGGTTCCGGGCAGGTTTACACCACAACTCAGTCTAACCTCGGGTTAGGCATATTCATCTTTTACATTTTATATATGTGAATTTTCTACAAGTGTTTCATGTCACATATTTTAATTATGTTCAAGACTAATGGTATAAATTATACCATTCATGGCCTTAACCATTTACATGGTTTTGGGCCCACCTACATTATTAACATGTTTTGATTTAATAACTATCCCAACGTTACCCCGTTTGCTCGCTCGTATTAATCACATAAAGTCATTGGGCCCGCATATTAGCCCAATTTATAAATAAGAGGTAAAGAAGGGAACATACATAATATAGATTCAACCAAACATGTAAATTTTGCATAAAACTTTATTCATATAATTTAACATGTCACATGAACTTGCATATAATTTAGACCTAGATAATCATAAGCCTAAAACATGTTAATATGTAGATCTAGGCATGTGTGAACATAACCTCAATTATGAACTAGCATATGACATAATCATGACATGTCCAATCCCAAGGCATGTATAATTTTAACATTAACATATAGGTGTGAACTAGATCTAACAAGGTGAACTTGCATAAGTCCACTTTACAAACATGCATATAAATATAGATCTAGTTTTGGATCTAACATGTAACTTGCATATGAACATATGTATAATTAGATCGTGACTAGGATCTATCATAAAACATATAACTTACATTAATCATATGAACCTAGATAAATCTTGACATGGATCCAACATAAAACTTGTAACTTGCATATGAACATATGAACATATATATAGGCATATGGATCTAACATAAAGCATATGAATATATATATGTAGATCTTGACTTGGATCTAACATAATACATACAACTTGCCTTAATCATATAAACATATATATGTAGATCTTAGCATGAAACATATAACTTGCATATGATATTGATAGTTTCATTCTCAATCTTTAATAGATCCAACACCAAGTCCAATAAGCCTCAAACATTCTACGACAATTTATGATAAAATCATCACAAGAAACAAACATGAATTAACATCGTCAATATTATACAACATGGTATAATTCTAATTTTCACTTTATATCAAATCACGTCTTAAATTTATTTACATCTAAAAGATAACTACACTTACAAAAGACAATCTTGATTTATGGAATCTGTATTCTGAAGTTGAAATGCTCGCCTTTGATGTAGACAATCGTTGTTTTAGTTTAATTTTGATTTGATTTGGTTTGTGTCTTTTAATTTGCTTCAAGTTGAACGGTGGCTACTCGAGGTTGTCCAATGGTAGCATGACGGCTCTTGGTTTGATTTTTAATATGATTTAGGGTTGAGGTATTAGGTTGCTTATATAGAAGTTTAATTTAATAGGAACCGTCAGATTAACCTAGAGCACATCAAAGCCATTCAGACAAGATAGAATAGCCACATCAGCCCTAATGACTCAGCAAAACCAATCAGATGCCACACCAGCGAATCGGGCCACGAGTTGACAGCCAAACACCCTGAATCAACCCCTAGTCGACCCAGCGAGGCTCGGGTCGACCTCAAAAATGGGCTGGTTCGGTTATTCCCCCTCCCGATTCGTTGTTTTGAACTTTTTTGCATATTTATTTATTTAATATTTATATATATATATATTTTTTCTCATATGCATACAAACTTCAAGGCTTAATAACTTCTTCATAAGGTATCCGTTTTATGCAAACCAAATGTCTATCTTGACCAAAATTTTGAGATGAACGTAGTAGTGTAACCCATTTCACTTAATTCTTCTTCTAAAAATTAAGTGTTCTTGAATTTGTTAATTTTAATATTCTCAGAAAATTCGGGGTGTTACAGGAAACGGGTAAGTGAAATCCGTTTTAGGTTTTTTTCTATAAAATCAATTGGGTTTCAAAAATCCCTTTTTACTCTAAAACGGTTTTCATTTTCCTATTTCTTTTTTTAAGCATGTTCAACCTAGTTCTCCCTGAGCCATAAGCCCACTAGTACACTAAACTGCTATTAACATAGCATATATACTTAATATAGCTGTTGAAACATCATATATATACACCCCCCACTTTCCCTCCATATTTAGCATACATCACCCACAACATTTATACAACATGATACCTCACCCACTCTATAAACAACATTATACCTTACCCATAACATTTATACATAATATTCATCATACAAGCCTACATCATATTCAGTATACAAATGCCTTTATACATCGTACAAGCCTACATCATACAAGCCTATAGCATAAAAACCATCAACATAAATTAGCTAGATATATAAGGCACTTCAATTATAGGTAACACCAAACAAGTCCAACACGTATAGTCCTCATATACACCACATACCCGCAACATCAACAAAGTACTCCAATTATACGTAAAATCAAACAAATACTTGTAATACAGTTTGCATAGATATCATATATTTGAAACACCAAACAAATACTTTAATAAATAAGTAACATCTTAAATACTTCACATATAGTCATCAGAATGCTACTTCGACATTCAAATATCTTCCAAACCCACATGACTCTTATTTTTCCCACCTGTGCTCGACTTTACTTTGAACAGCGATGTCACTTTGTTCACAATTCAACCACTCTAATGTTTACCTTTATGTGCACTTTTTCCACGATCAGAGCCTACAAGTACAAAAAATAATTGAACGGTCGTGCATTTATTTAAATAAGTTATTTTAAATGGTCATGCATATATTTTTAATAATTTGTTTTAAAATATCATGCATGTAATATACTTAAATAAGCTATTTTAAATATTAAACTTGATTTGCTTCCATCAATCTACTATGAAAGTATTTACAAAAGTTATTTTAAAACACATAACTATCTTAAACATACTCTAAATAACTTACTAAAGTTAAGATATAAATTAATTAATTATAGAATGGTCATGCAGTATAAATATAAATGGCTGCTTGATTTGATTAAATCATCTATGGATATAACTTATTATAAAAAAATCCTAATAACTTGATTTTCCTAAACTAGGAAATGTCTATGGAAAGTAGACTTGATTTTCAGTAACTACTTCGATATACACTTCACCCAGTGTTAATTAAATATGATGCCTAAATCAAATATAATTAGTTTTTATAAATGGTTTCAAGCTCAATTTAAGTAGATGTAGTAGTTGAATGTGATGGAGTTGGTACTCTGATCTTAACACCATATTTATTTTTCTGCACTTCACCATGGTCTGATCCATCATCGTCATTATCTTCATCATCGTCGTAGCCGCCTCCGTCATCGTATTCTTCCTCTTCTTCAACATTATCCTCATCATCCTCCCCTTCTTCTTATTCATCTTCTTCGTCATCATTCTCGGCTTTTTCAATTGGCTGCATTTGGCGAATTGTTTTCCTTTTTTTTGAAATTTTTTATTGACCACTTGCCCTCGTTTTAAAGACCCAAGCACGGATTCCTTATAATCTCCATGTTTTGTATGAAAAAGCGAGTATACACATATAAACATAAAGTAAATGAATAAAGACGTACGATAATTATTGAAAGAGATAGTATAACCTACAAAATATGATGCTACATCACTTGTCCTTTGCAATCCTTCTTTGTAATACCGAGATTCCTGAATAGCTAAGTATTGCAAGCCTAAATTAATATCCCAAAGGCTATCCACTATATAATGCAGCGGGACTGGAGGCATGTAAGGTAAATGAGAAATAGGCGGGGGATTATCACGTCCTGTCCACTGCATATACCAATCAGGATCATTTTCCCAGCGGACTTGCTCAGAGGCAGAGGTGGGTAAAACTATGACGCATAATTAACTTCCGAAGAATTCACAACTGGAGCATGAATACCCGACTTCAAAGAAAAAGGACTAAAAAAATTCCATATTACCTATATGGACTGCAACATCTAGTAACGGTCCAATATCTCTAGCAATTTGCCGCCAATAAGTGTCGTAGTCAATGTTCACACCCTAATATAAATATTGGTGAAAGTTGTCCTGATATAGTGCTTGTTGCATTTCCGCATACATACCGTATGTTAGGTATGTGTCATGAGAAGAGGGGAATCAATAGGAATGGCAGCTTGTCCGGTCAAGTGCCTATAACAACGCTCTCCTAAAAATAACTCATAACAATCGCCACGCGGAACAAGTAAAGGAAAACGCTTCATTGACAAGTTACAGGAAAGTTGAACTTCATTTTCATCAAAAGCGATTGAGAAGTTCCACGGATGCCAGTTGATATGACTAGCCTGTCGATGATCAATATGATAGCGTGTAACCGAGAACAAATGTGCTATGGTATCACGTGCTCTAGTTCTATTCTCTTTCTCCCATGATTTTATTCTTGGATATGCCGATTGATTTACATTTTCTTCAACAATATATCCGCCTACAGTCATATATTCAAAGAACCAGTACTTCAAAACAAAACATAAAATTTGTTAGTCAATTGATTAATTGAACTGGTACGCTAAATTAAATTGAAAATATAAAAGGTTGATATATCTGTAATAAGTCGATAAATCCATTAAGATGACCACAACCACATCTAGGCTCTGGTATAAATATCCCAAAATAGCTGAATCCCAATCACACTCTTTAGCTATTTCTAAATTCATAACTACTTCTATATACCCAAGATTAATTGTGTCATTTGTCGATGTGAAGAAAAGAGTGCCCATCATATATAGAACAAAAATTCTTGCAGTATGTTCAAGGTTATTCAAATTAGCTGCTACATACTCCTCAGTAAAATGTTTACAGAAATGGGATGTGGCGACGTTACCAATCTTGATATCTTTTTCATCAAGAAATGGTAAAAATTGATTAGCATTGCAAAATCGGCTCCAACTCTCATCATATGGTATATTATGGGTATTCAGTCTAACAGGTATTGATGTCAACATGGTAAAATCAAATGGCATAAAACCAATCTCGGCATTCGGAAATAAAAATGTATGCGTAGTAGGCCACCATCGCTCTAATATAGTATATACATCTATTATCAGAATTCCTCAACTCTGCATTCATGAATCAACCAAATATTTTGGCTATCGAATCTCTAATTTGTGGATGAACTTTAATTTTTTTCACCTTTTTTTCATTGTTGTAAAAAAATCATGACATATCATATTATCGGGATTCTATTCAAAACATGATTTTAACATAAATTAGTAACATAACAATTAATTAAACTTAAACATAATATTAAAAGGTAATAAACAATTTACCATAAGCTCATTTCTAGTCTCGAAAATGCGATGTATTCCTTCTCAAAGGCTAGTAATAGACCGAAATGGAAACGTATTAGAAATCATTTTTTCTACGCCAACTTCAAATCCTCCTTCATCACCCCAATGGTCCTTTTGCTTCTTCTAGATGTTTTCCTTCTTCTAATATTGCCGGCGGAGCTAGATGCTTCAACACTGACGTCTTCCATCGTATATTCAAAAAAAAAAACCCTAAAATTTGTAAATTGAAACAAATCCTTGATTCAACTATGCAAGTTTATGTAGGATTTGGTGGAGATTGAAATGAGGATGGGATAAGAAATGAAATTGATTTGAATTTGAAGTAATATTCTCAATTATTTTTATTTTTTATGTAGAAGAGGGGTGAGCAACCATTGAAGAATTCAGAGATGCTTCGGTTTGAGTATGCTGGACTACAAGGTGTAGTAGTAGCTTAATTTTTTTTAAAAAAAAGCATTTCATATAAACGGGTTATAACGAAAATGGTTAAAAGAAACCTGTTTAACATTATAAACAGTTTTCTTTTAACTGTTTAAACTCAATAAAAAAATAAAAGAAGCTCTTGAAATCGTGTTCGCTGCTGGATGAGCGGGGATGTTCACCATTTCTAAATCGCGTCCTCCACCCAAATTCACACCAACGGCTAGAGATGCTCTTACTTTTTTAATAGATTGCTTTGAGATGGGTTCGTGAATAGGGAGCAATCTTTATTGTGGAAACTTTCTAGAAGGAAAGCCTGAAGTCAAACTTCGAAATATTCGACTTTGCGGTATCAAAAGAAGAAAGTTTTGAAAGTAGTCTATTCCTCAGCTTAAAAAGGTTACTTTTGGAACAGTAGTTCGAAACGTTGAAAACTCCAACCTAAATCTTAATGATGAGCTATAAGCTGTCTTTATTTGCATTACTTGTTTTTTTTACTTCATTTTGAGTCGGAGGCACTTTAAATGACTGGATCAAAATGCATGTAGCATTGCACTTTCTATATCCTCTTTATATCTCATCCTCTTAGAATTATCCCGTTCTTTCCATAAACTTGTTAATACCCACCGCTATTAAAAAAAATGAATATGATTCCTTGTTATCCCAGTTTGCATCATATGATTTCTATTGGATTTCAGAAGAGAATTGTATATTTGCAGAGATGATTTGCGAAACAGATAAGTTTACCTTTATTACATTGAAATGTAAATTGTGAAATCAGAAGATAATGTAATTGTACAGTATGCCTATTTATATAGTTGTATATGCAACAATAACAAAAATAAATGGGCTAAATACAGAAAGCCCATATCTGTACAGAATAAAAGAAATGAAATAATGATGTTTAGGTCTTGTATTCTCTGGTTTATAACCTGATAGACAAACTGATATGTTAGGTTAAGTAGTTGCAACACGTTCATTTCTAACAACCCCTTTTTGAACCAATTCTCGAACAAAATATAGGTCAATTTTGATGCGTTTTGTTCAAGCATGTGTACTGGGTCTTCAGAAATATATATATATATATATAGTGCTCTTATTATCACACCAAAGTGTTGGTTTACTTCACTATAGAATTTCAACTCCTATAAAAGAGATTGAATCCATTTGATTTTTGTTGTGGCATTAGCAACACTTATATATTTGCTTCTATACTTGATCTAGAGATTGTAGGTTGCTTTTTAGAACACCACGATATCAGATTGCTGTCTAAGTAAATGAAGTAT
Organism: Allium sativum; assembly: GCA_030737875.1. Taxonomy (NCBI): domain Eukaryota; kingdom Viridiplantae; phylum Streptophyta; class Magnoliopsida; order Asparagales; family Amaryllidaceae; genus Allium; species Allium sativum. The sequence continues at coordinate 769,484,716 of CM060926.1, forward strand.
CCACTTGCGGATCTTCTATAATCTGGATCTGATGCCTAATCAACATCAACATACCCTGTTATGTCGAGTTATTTGCAGGCTTCAGGTTCAGGCCATAATTGATAGTTCCCTTTAAGTATCTTAGAATTCTTTTTACAACCTTCCAGTGTTCATCCAATGGATTCTGCATAAATCGTGAGACTTTGTTAACATTATAAGCAATATGTGGACGTGTTATAGTTGCATATTGCAATGCACCTATAACACTCCTATACTGTTTTATATTAGAAATAGCTTCCCCTTGTATTTGGAGAAATGTTAACCGCTGATCATGGAGGTAGGCTAAGGCTTTGCACTTTCCATTTTTGATTTTCCAAGTAGATATGATATATGTTTTCTTTGGCATAGAAGTAATTCTAAATTTGGATTTCTAATCACTTCTATGCCCAAGAAATATTTTAGCTCTCTATGATATTTAATGGAAAATTGTTGATTGAGATACTGAGTTAAATTATTTATATCAGCCATATTGTTACCTGTAAAATTAAATCATCAACATATATTAGAATAAAAAATGTTGATGAGCTATTTGTTTTAACTAACTGTGAGTTTTCTAATTTGGTAGATTTATAGTTTAACTTAGCTAGAGTAGTCTTCAATCTATAAAACCATACACGAGAAGCTTGTTTAAGCCCATAGATGGCCTTCTTTAATTAGCAAACCTAATTAGGATTTTGAATGTAACCTTGAGGTTGTTGCATGTACATTTCTTCTTTCAGAATCCCATTCAGAATGCATTATTGACATTTGAGCGTCTAATATACCAATTTTTGCTTAATGCAATAGTAAGGACCAGTCTTATAGTAATGGATTTACAAGTGAAAAAGTTTGATTAAAATCAAATACATACTCCTGTGTAAAACCCTTAGCTACAAGTCTAGCCTTATGTTTATTTATTGAACCATTTGGGTTCTTCTTTAGCCTATATGTCCATTTACAGCCAACTATATTTTTGTTGGTTGGAGCATTGACTAATTCCCGTGTCTCATTTTTAATGAGAGCATTATATTCATTGTCCATTGTTGTTTTCCAATTATTATCTTTGACTGCATGATTGAATGATTCTGGTTCATAGTTGGTCAATGTGGCAGTGAATGTTTTAAGCTTGAAAATTCCTCTTTTATCCCTTATAACCATATGATGACCAATTCGAGGTTGTTGGAACCTTGGTGATTAGTTGCTTTGATTTTTTGCACTTGATATATGCTCAATTATACTAGTTTCATTGCTTTGACTACTTTCTTCAGTGCATTGACTTTGACTTATCATTTGATCAGGAATACTGATGGCATGGCTGATATGCTCATGTTGTTCAATACCTCCAGTATTGATGGGTGATGAAGTCAGAATATCATCAGCCTCAGAGTTCTCTATGTTTCTCCAAGTTTCAAACAAGTTCGGTATGTCAGGTATTGGTTTATGTGCAATGTAAACTTTATCTGTGGTTTTCATATCTTTTATGTTGAATGGGAACACAATCTCATTAAACACTACATGCCTGTTGATGTAAATTTTTCCTGTTTCGTCAAGACACTTATAGCCTTTTTGATTAGTACAGTAATCCAGAAATGTACATGGCCTTGATCTGAATTCAAGCTTATTATTATTATACGATCTTAAATAAGGATAGCGTATACAACCAAAAACTCTTAAACTTTTATAATCTGGTTTAACCCCTAATTGTTTCTCAATAGGATAAATCCTACATAGAAATTTTGTGGGTAGTGTATTAATAAGATAAACAATAGTGCTAAATGCATCTGACCAGAATTTAAGAGGCAAATGAGCATTAGCTAAAATGGTTAGACCAGATTCAACTATGTGCCTATGCTTCCTCTCAACCATGCCATTTTGTTGAGAAGTATAGAGACATGTTGTTCTATGAATTATGTCCTTATTTTTAAATTGAAAACTGAGTGTTTTAAATTTGCTACCACTATCAGATTGAATTGTTTTAATAGTTGAGTTAATTTGTTTTTCAGTTATGGTGACAAAATTAATTAGAACATCATGTGTTTCAGATTTGGATTTAAAAAATAATTCCACGTGAATCTTCTATAGGCATCAACAAAAGAAACATAGTATTTAAAACCATAATCAGTGGAAATTGGAGCAGGCCCCATAAACCTATGCAATAAGTTGTAAAGGCTCAGTATAAATAGTAGATGAATGTAAAAATGGTAATCAATGGCTCTTACCTAGTTGGCAGTAGTCACACACATGTGGTATAGAGACAAATTTGAATTTATTTTAATTTCATCTAAAACTTGTTTACAATTGCCCAAGCTTAAAATGCCAAAGATCAAAAGTATTTTGGCTATTATCATCAGTTACACTCTTAGTAAAATTACAATATTTTTTATCTTTAACATCATGGTTGCGTCTAAATGAACTTAATTTGTATAACCCTTTTGTCACATCACCTTACAGAAGAATATTCTTAGTTAGAATATCTTTGACTAAACAGTACCTAGGGTAAAGTTCAAAATAAACATTGTTGTCATAAGTAAATTGAGATACGCTTATTAAATTCTTTTTTATTTTGGGTACCCTATGTAAGTTATGTAAATAAAGTTGTTTCTTACCACTAATACAAGCATTACCAATATGTGGAATCTGAATGCACTTACCATTGCCTATATATATGGAATGATTACCTTTGTATTCCTTGCATCTAAGATTTAGATTTTCCAGAGTGCTGGTAATGTGATTAGTAGCTCCTATATCAGGGTACCATGCATTATCCTGTATTCTTTCAATTCTTGCTGTTTCATTGCTGTTTTTTCGAGACTTTGACTGATTGTTATTGTCACCTTGCATATGAGCTAAATTGGCAGAGGGGTTATTTGATCTTTGATTTTGATTTGACCCATAATTAGAATTAAATCTGAAATAACACTTTAGAGCAGTGTGCCTTACTTTTTCATAGATTTGACATTTCGGTCTGCCATTGTTGTTTCCCTATTTACCACATCCGCTGGCTCTGTTAGAGTTTCCAACTTTTTGAAGTGATTACTCATTTTTATTATTATTTTGGTTCGTGTTCTTGAACCCAGTAGACAGATTGACCGAACAGTTTGAGTCTTGAACTCTTATGTTGCTGATTCTTGCCTCATGAGATTGTGGCATAGCATGAACTTCATTTAATGGTGGTGTCATTCTTTGTGAGGTTATAACAACAATGATTGATTCATAATCATCATTTAATCCATTCACTAATATCAATACATGTTCAGATTCTTGAACAACATTACCAGTGGCAGCAAGAAGATCACAAATGTTTTTTTGGTTTAGCAGTGTATTCTCTTATTGACATATTATCCATTTTAACACTTTGTAGTTGTCGTTTATAATAAAGCACCTTTCCTGTTGACTGGTTATTAAAAAAATTCTCAATGGTACGCCATATATCATTTGATGATTTGCAACCTATGACTTGAGATAATAGATTGGCACTTATTGAAGATAATAACCAAGAGGATATAAGTCTGTCTTGCCTACTGTGCTTGACATATTCTCCATTAGCAATAGTGTTACTGCTTTGATCTGTTATAAATTTGGGTGGTATTAGTAGAGTCCCAAGCAAGAATCCTTTTAATCAATATCCATATATCGCAGTTTCAATCTGGAATTTCCATAGAAGATAGTTTTCTTCTTCAAGAGCAATGGTTATTAACTGACATTGAGGGCTTATACCGGTTCTAACCAATTGTTGGATAGATGAAGAAGTTTGGTTGTTGCTGGCACAAGTATCTGATGCAGCAGAAGCCATAGATGTTGCATTATCAACAATGATCGAAATTTAGTGGGGTAAAACAGGAAGATCACTTAGAAATTGAAAGAGATGATCGAAGATCGAAGAAAAACAAAGTAAAATAGATTTTCAATAACCTGAGATCTATCTCGATGATGATCAGGCTGAGTGATAGGTGGATGGCAAAGGCTCAGGTCTGATTTCTTTGATATTTTCTTGGTTTTCTTGAATTGACTTTTCTGATTTTTGATGATGATCTAAAAGATTGGATTGAGATGCTTTTTTGCAGCCAAAAATAAAAGTTTTTCAGGCATGGCACGATGCAGATCAATCTGATCTTCCTCTCGAAATGATGAAATCAATCTAATCTTCCTCTCTGAATGATGAAATCAATATGATGGAGAGAAGTACCCAAATGATGAAGAAAGAACTGATGGGCAGATTGATGAATTCACAATTGGGTTGTTAAGCCAATCGCTCTGATACCAAATTTGATTTCATTAGACAATTGTATATTTGTAGAGATGATTTGCGAAATATATAAGTTTCTCTTTATTACTGAAATGTAAATTTTGAAAACAGAAGATAATGTAATTGTATAGTATGCCTGTTTATATAGTTGTACAAACATTGATAATAAAAATAAATGGGCTAAATACAGAAAGCCCATATCTGTACAAAATAAAAGAAATGAAATGATGATGTTTGGGCCTTGTGTTCTATGGTTTATAACCCGATAGTCGAACTGATATGTTAGGTTAAGCAACCGCAACATGTTCGTTTCTAACAACGAGCATCATAGTACGCGCTTCGCTCGTGGATTTTTATTCCTCATATGATATTTTACATATTTGCGTGTGGTCGCAGCACGCGCTTTGCGCGTGATGATGGCACGCGCTTCACACGTGAATTTTTGTTTTTGAAATTTTGTGCAATTTATATATGTTTGCATATGAATTGTACAAATATTGCATAATTTATAAACTACCACTCAAGAGAAAGAAATGGAAATACCAAATAGTAAATTGATATATGAATGACATGCATGAAAGCAAAGTTTTAATATAAAACAATCAGTAAGATTAAGATATATTTCATTGATGGTGATTTCTACTTCATAAGCATGCGTTAAAAGAAAGGAACTGGAAATAAATATTGTTTAAACTATGTTTCAAACATTACAGGAAGAAATAGTTAACCAAAGAAAATATATCAAATCTCTCCTTTTGAAGATAGCAATAGACGGACATGGTTTATTTGTATATAGCGAATTCTATAGCCAAATTCTTCACCATCCATTTTTCTACATAAAATCCACCTAAAAAAAAGAGAGGAGAAAACTCATACGAAAATAGAAATGTACATCAACCTAAATAGAGAAGCTACCCTAAAGTAAGGTTGACAGATATTAGTAGTGGCTATGAGATTGAAATGTTGGAGGAGTAGCAGGAAAGGTTGAAGATCAAAGAGTGGTGAAGATGAATGATTATATTGAGTGATATTTATAGAACGAAGGGGATTTTTCTAGAATTCCATGAATTATGAGAAGGTTGTGTTAGAATATTTGATATTTGTTAATAATATATTACATATGGTAATATAAATTAATTGATAATATATATTATCATATTTATTATGAGGCATAATGTGCGACAGCTAATTAGATTGTTGTTTTTGGTTGGGATAAGTCCTCCACGTGGCTTTTATAAAAGCTAAACGTTTCAAAATTTTGACTAATTGCCTATCGAAATTTTGGCTGATTGGAATAATTTTTGCCATGTGATATTTTGTATAATATATATATATTAATTGATAATATATATTACCATATTTATTATAAGGCATAATGTGTGATAGCCAATCAGATTGTTGACTAACTTTTTTGGTTGGGATAAGTCCACCACATGGCTTTTGTAAAAGCTGAATGTTTCAAAATTTGACTAATTTCCTATCGAAATTTAGGCTGATTGGAATAATTCTCGCCATATGATATTATTTTTTTATTTAGGCCGATTGGAATAATTTTCGCCATGTGATTTTAATATATATATACACATATATACATATATACATATAAGAAGAGAAATGGTGAAAGAATTAATGATAATTAATGTATGCGAATTTCAAGGGATTGACTGCTAAATAAAGTGATTAAAAAAATGGTGTATACGTATTATATAAAGTAAAGTAGGAAATAAAATTTTAAAAAAAGCTATATAAAGTAGAAAATAAGTAAACATATAAACATTTGGATTTCAAATTTGAGAATATAATTAAGTAGAAACAAATTTGCGGAATTAATATATGTATCAGAATTTAATTATAGAAAAGAATGATATTAAAAATATATACATATAAGAAGAGAAGTGGTCAAAGAATTAATGATAATTAATATACGTTACAATTATAATTAACATTTGAATACTTACCTACAGGTGAGTAAAATGTATGATACAAATTAAGTAAAGGGCATTTTCGTCATTTCAGGTGTACACCAAAAAAGTGTGACACCCATCCTATTCTGATTATTAATAAATATTTACCTGAATGGTTGTTTTGTTTTCGGCGATAAATTAAGTTTATAATTAATGGATCGTGCTACAAACAAAAAAGCACATATTTACTCACGAGTATGTTTAGTTTGCTACTTTTTTTAATTATTCTTATTGCATCCTTATCAATTTGCTGAAAAGAACTTTTGGAGAAAGGAAAAACTACCGACTTTGTTACTTTTAAAAATGTTGTTTCTCTTCTGATGAATTCTCTTTTAATGGATTTTTGGGAAGAGCAAGACTAATGTTAGACCATTTGTGGACGTCCTTTTACTAAGATTAATAATGTTGTGATATGTCCTATATAATAAAATCTAAGATATAATGTAAGTATATAGCCCATTAGGCACCCTCCCCTTACAAGCTAGCTTTAAGGGGGGTGAGTTCTACCTAATGGGTCATATCATTTGGTGCTTTCATTGAGAGCCGCTCGATGGAAGTTCGAGCCGTGGGAGGAACGACCTATAGGCTGGATTAAAATATTGATAGGAAAGTGAAGCCGTCCAGAGAGAAAAGGGATACCATCGGGTTAGTGTCGATAAAGTGGGTCAACGCGAACGTCGAACTTTTGAAGAGCAGTGAAATGATATGCCCTATATCATAAAATATAAGATATAATGCAAGTATATAGCTCAATAGGCACCCTCCCCTTACAAATTAGCTTTTAGGGGTGAGCTCTACCTAATGGGCCATATCATTTGTTACTAAAATTGCTAATCTAGTTCGAGTAATTGATTTAAACATTGTTAGTTTTCTTCTTTTGTTGTTTCTGTTATTATTTTTATTTGATGAGTTTGTAGGAGATGATTTAGATTACAATGCATTTGACCTTGGGTGATATTATCAAACAATTAGGTAAAATAGCTATCAATATTTGCGCTTATTGCAAAATTAGCTTGGTTAGGAAAAATACCATGCATAATTGTTGCGTGTTGGTATATTATTGCAGCATGACTTGCATTTCTAATAGTGGGATATTTGTTTTATTACTAAATAAATATATGGACCATTTTAAAGTGGATTTATTGAACAGAAAAGCTGAAATGAAGCCCATAATATAAGAAGTTATAAACAACATGTCAAATGATAAAGAGGATGGTAGCAAGAAAAACTTTGATAATGATTGCCGAAAGAATGAAATCGGGGATAAATTTGATGAGGATATCAAAAAAGAGTGGTATTTAGTTTCGGACTAGATTTCTGTTTCCCTTTAAGAAATATGTATTGAGCAACATTGCTTGATTTTCTTTTCCTCTTATTTTGCATCAGATTGAGGTATGTGACATGTAAGGCTACAAAATTTGGTTCATGCTTCATGTTTCCTAACCTATTTAATATTTGCAAAATATTGTTCAACTTAGATGCTTGGATAATATGTGCTGCAGATTAGTTAAAATCTTTGCTCCTTGGAAACAATTGTATTCGGATTTAAGTGTATGATGAAGTCTCGTTTTTTCTATAATAACAGAAGTTTTTTTATATCTATTCACCTTTCGAAAATAAAAGCATATGGTAAATACATTTGACCATGTCAATATACGGGTAATATGTTTATCGTTGAGATTTTCTTCACTCAAAATGTTTGGATGCTTCTATCACTTACTACACGAAAAAAGCATAAACTAGTGAAATGTATTAAAAAAACGTCTAAACTACTGATTGGAATGATAATTGATTTTTTTTCCTTATATTTACATATGCTACAAGGTGAGCATTAGGAAAATCATGGTGTTCAGTTTTGCCTTCACTTTGGTAAGCAGGCCCGGCCCTAGGCATAGGCCAACTATGCGGCCGCCTAGGGCCTCAGGCGGAGGAGGGGCCTCAGGTGGAGGAGGAGCCTTTATTAGTTGTATGTATAAAACCGATAATGAGAAGTTCGCAAGTGGACAAATGGGTGTGTGGAATTGCCTTCGCCTCTCACGTTGAAGGTTCTAGGCTCGATCTTTGGTAGGGACAAAGGAAGCCAGTTTTTCATAGTTCATTACATTTTTCCACTTTTCAGCTTGTGTTAGGGCCTCCGATTGGTCAGTAATATCTCATTTTGGCCTTGGGCCTCCGGTTTGTCAGGGCCGGCCCTGTTGGTAAATGTGCTAAAATTATTCTGTACTTGGGTCCATCCTTGAGGAAACACTGCTATTAAAGATGTAGATTTTTCTATGTTTTTATAACTTTTTTCATGTTTAGTTATTTATTGTTTGTTAATTCATTTACCTATCATTCACATAATCCTTCTTTTGACAGATTGGAACTAATTATTTCCATACATTTTATATGTTGTATTAAATATTGTTTTTATATACATTGTATTAAATAGTAAATGTAATATATTTGTTTTCCAATGCATTTGTTTATTGTTCTTATATGATATTTATTTAATTTCTATTTATCTAATATAATATATATTTTATTTTCTTTATCATTATATAATATTTCTGGAATGCAATTTGGTACTGTTTTAGGTTTTATCAACTAACTATTAACTTGTATCATATATTCTTGTCCAATTAAGAGGTAGCTCATTCTTATTAATTTTATTATTTAACCTAATTTATGTAAACATAGTGCAAATAGTAAAGTATACCGATTACTCAGATATTGGTGACTTTTATTCTCCCATTCAGGCCTTTGGCCTTTTTATTATTTTGCATGGTATTTGGGCCAAGCCCATTTTATTATTTACTATTATATAAGAGACCAAGCATTGTAACCAATAATCATTACATTCTGTATTTTGATTTCAGCAATAAAAAAACATTTCTTTTATCTTCAATTCATATCTTCCATATATCTCAATCTATAATAAAATCCAACTTGCTATCAGAGCAAATCTGTATGTGCTTAATAGCATTGATCCTGAAAATTCTGCATCATCTATTTCACGCTTGATCATAGTTTTATTGTCCATCAGAAAAGCTTCATCACGTGGACCCTTTCATCAAAGATTCAACATCTTATCATTTAAAAGTTGTTTCTTTCTATAATAAAATGTGCCACGCCTAGTTCATCATGCTGGCTGTATCAGTTTATCAAAAAGAAGCATGGTGGTAGATAGAAAAATTCAAAACTGTTCAGAAAACCGATCAAGAATTTCAAGAAAAAAGCTGTTGAAGATAAGTTCCTTTAGTAAAAACTCATCAGAAATTATATCCACATAAAACGGATATAAGTAAAGTTTTTCATCACTTGAGTTCTCTGCCTGCATTGAATTTCAACTGGAAATCTTCTCGAAATTTTCAATTCAAGGTTTTCAAGTTTAGATTTTCTCTTACCAGGTTGTGTATTGTCAGTTTCTTACAGTTATTCATAATGTCAAATGAGGGTGAAATTTCCACTTCTCAAATGTCAAACACCAGAGGGGCACAGAGTACTTTTTCTACAGATCATGTTAATGACTTAATGAAAGCCATTGTGAAAATATAGAGTCAGATTATCTCTGTTCGGCTTGATGAAGCCAACTTTTTACTTTGGAAATTAAAAGCAGAAACTGATATTAGAGGATATGGGTTAGAAGAATTTATTCTTGGTACAAAAATAATTCCATCAAAGTTTGTTCGTGACAAAGAAGATAAACTTGTACCAAATCCTAAATATGTTACTCATCAGAGACAGGATAGTCTCGTATGTGCATGGATAATGTCATTCATAAGTTCGGCTATTTTACCACAACTAATTGGTTGTAAGACAGCCCAAGAAGTTTGATCTGTTATAGAGAGTAATTTTACCTCTCAATCTTCAACAAGAATCATGCATTATAAAAGGCAGTTGCAAAGTATTTAAAAAAATGAAATGAGCAGGAATGGATACTTACTCAAAGTCAAGAATCTCTATGATTAATTGGCCTCTGCAGGGAACAAAGTTTCAGATTCATTACATGTGTTGTATATATTCAGTGGTTTAGATCATGAGTATAAGGCTGTTGTGGAAATCATCTAAACTATGGAACCAATCGCTTCATTGAAGTATGTGTATTCTACACTTCTCTCACATGGGGGAAGAATATAACACAATAAAGCAAATAACCCAAAGATGTATGTGAACTACATGTATAACAAAGGGAAACAACAAAGATCCATTTTATTCAGAAGTTATACCAAGAAATCCTCAGTTTCAACAACGCCCGAAAAAAGGATCGACAAATTTTCCTATGAGAGAGGGGCAGGCGCCAGTATATTAATTGATAATGGGACTTCCTTTTCTTTTTCATTTTCCTTTTTGATTACGCAAGAGGACAATTTAATAATAATCATGGGGGAGGTTCGTCTAACAGAGGAGGTAGAAGAGGTGGTAGATATGGCAATAATAAATATAGAACTAGATGCCAGATATGTGAAAAATTTACATAGTGCAAGCAAATGTTATTTCAGATAAAATTCCAACCCTTCACAACAAAACAACAACAGCAATATCAATATGGTCAGTGTGCAAAAAGAAAGAAGTAAAAGTCAAGCAGAGATTTTAAACACAAATTCTACTTTTATTGATGAAGCTAATGATGACTGGTAGTATCCAGATTCTGAGGTACTAAACATGTGACAAAAATTTAAGGACCCAGAACTTCCCCGGTCCCCGAAGAGAAGAGAAAGAACGGATTGCCTTGAGGACAAGACGAATCAGAACACAAACAGAAGAACATTTCATTGCTTATTACAAAAATTTCATCATAATACAAGAATATATAGAGTATGAATAAATATTACACACTTACTAAATATCAGAGATTTACAAGTTACAACGCAGCGGAAAATAATAAAAAAATACAACTGAAAGGAATATATGGATATAGAGCTTTCCGAATATCATTCCAGCTGTAAACCAGGATCCTGTGAATATAAATCTACAAAACCAAAACTACAAGCTGCCTGTGTGGAAATAGAGGCACCCAGAGTTTAGGTTAAAACAATAAACTCCAGGTCAGTCATGTGACTGGTGTGAGAACTAAAACGGTTATTTAAAACTTTACTTCAAAATCATATATATCAAGGGACCACGCCGTATAACACGGAACGGGTTTCCTCCCAAGAACATAAGTGCATATAACAAAACAGCGCAATGCTTTTTAGAAAAATGAAGCTATTATAAGACCCAGGTCCTATCACACAATGCAATGCAAGCCGGGGGATAGGGTTTTCCCTTATAATAGCCAAACATGCTTGGTACGTTAAAACAAATCATTTGATACTATTATAAGTGCATAGTGTATAAAACAACTTCAAACATAAATGTATCAATCCTAGATGGCATGGGTACCATATATCATGTCGCCAATACTAGGCTCTACAATCAAAACCGCAAATGTCTCATATTGGAAGTTGGATTTCCATCTGTGAACCAAGGCAAGGGATCGTCCTTACCACTTCGAGACTGTCTAGGTCGAGCCTCAGGATCAAAACGCATCGACCATTGGATCGTTAGGGCTGGTCCACACGGAGTGGATTAATAATACCGTAAATGATATGCTAGTCTGCCCTATGGGGCATAAATGAGACAAATGACTCCATCGGCTCCGCAGAGACAGATATAACCGAGGCGCCTCGCTATCCATCATCCACATAAGTAAAATTTCCGGGCGTGCAAAACCCAAAACACCACTCCTAGCTAGAAACCAGCATATGTCCATTTCCTTGATGTCCTCTCCCGTTTCTGGTTCACAACGGGGTGTGAGGCTCGCGAGTTAACGCTACACAAAGCTACGCTATATTAAAGCCGTGCTTTGACCATCAACCATAAGACCCTGCTTTTCAACAGAGGCCTTGATCATTTGCATCTCAGCATGCCACACAGACAATTCACGCTATGCAACCGATGTCTATCAATCACACAGAGTGAAATCTGATGTCAGACACACATCCATTTACAAGTTTGTTCTGGGTCTGAACGAAACCGGAGGCACCATATTCCACCCCCATATGTCCAATACAGGGGAGAGGTCTTCGCATATCCGTCGATCTCCAAGTACGCCTGGACGATCACCACTTATTACCTCGGCTTGGGTGTACAGCCCAATCAAGACATCGGTAATCATCCAAACGATGTGAAGAACTCCGGTCTTCAACCACCATCTTCATCGTCGACATATCGTCGAATCAGTTATTCAGAATGGGTATAAACCCGGTCTTTCCGAATAACTTGCGTATATAATAAACAAGTGCTATAAACCATAACATACGCCTCATTCCAATTCTGAATATTCTTTTATTCAAATATTCACATACTTTGGGAAAGGTTCCCATTAATTTTAACAAAGATAAATTCTTTAAATATATTCTTTAATCTTCCTTTGGATATCATTTCAATCTAATTAAAGATGCATTAAAACTCCACTTGGTTTTAATCTTCCCAAAAATCAGTATTAACGTTTGTTTAACTTGGCAAATCATATCCTGTCTTTAATTGGGTTAAAGAACTAATGTCATTTAAAACACAGTTCAAGATAAACCCAAATCATATTCCATTCCATTAGCCTCTAACCGTAAATTAGCAAGTGAACAATTCCCTAAGTATTAACCCCCGAAGGCCGAAACCAACATCAGATTAATACCCAGGAAACCATTCAACTTAACTAATCTCCAGTTAGTTTCTGATTTCTTAACTCTATTGGGTCTAAGAACAGTATTATTAAAGATACCATTCACGACAACCCAAAATCACATTCCACTAACAATGAACTCTTCATGGAAAACAAATCGATATATATATATATATATATATAATCGATATAAACTTCCATATTCAACCGATAATATCAATGGAATAACAACAAGGTCTTTTAAATTCCATATATATTAACCGTCTTCCTCTACAGAAGCTTACTTCAATTAGTACCAAATCGAACTCCATTCAATTCCAATTTAATATGTTAAACTGGAAAACTTTACTTTGGAAAATCTCCTTTAAATCTGAACAAAAGATTTATAAATTCCAAATCCCATTTCACTGTAAATAGGGTTAAAGAACGAATGTCACTAAAACACAGTTCATAACAAACCCAATTCACATTTCATCAGTCTCTAACCGTAAATTAGTAAGAGAACAATTCCCTAAGTGTTAATCCCGAAGGCCGAAACCAACATCAGATCAATACACAGGAAATCATTCAACTTAACTAATCTTCAGTCAGTTTCTAATTTTCTTAGCTACATTCGGTTCAAGGAAAGTATTATTACAGATACCATTCATGATAAACCCAAAATCCAATTTGATATTAAATACAAGGCTCTGAATAGAAAATATATCTGCTTATATTCAATATCAAATTCTGAAACCAACAAATATTGTATTGGAATAATGATATATATTTCTTCCAAATTCCTCCACAATATCCATATAATCACGAAATCCAATATCGAGATATTCTGAAGATAATTTCGACTCAAATCCATTCCAATTCATATATTGGAAATTCCGGTTATTTATAAAACCATTTCAAATCCAATTTATTTATTTTTAAAAATAATTGAATTATAATTCTAGTTCAAAACTAGTACATTTCGATATTAATCTATTTTTATCTTTTCAAATATGGAATTTTTCAGCCCAGTTCTTTCCAAATCATTTATTATGATTTTACACAAATTATTAATATTTTTAATAATTTTATTAAGGCCCGTACAGTCGATTTCCATAAACGACCATCGAAATGTACTTACAATGACCTTTTCCAAATTTGATTTGGACGTAATTCAAAATCCAATCGTTCGATTTCAAATTGCTTGTATTCGTTAGAATGCTCTTTTTGATACGAACCCAATGGTTCCGGTTTTAGGAGAATCCGACTGTCGGATCTCCCGTAATGTCCATTCGAAGTCAATGGTCGAAATTCGTGAACTGCCGCAGCGCGGCGCATTCTATTCAGGCCATTATATATATATAATATATATATTATATAAAATATATATATTATATACATTTTCCATCGATTTCCATTTAAAACATATTTTATAAATCGTTTTAAATTCGTTTTCAAAACGATTTCAACTTCATATTCAATTTCAAACCAAAATTGAATATTCCATATCATCGATATATAAATGATAGTATTTTCAAAACATTATATTTTGAAATCAATTGTAATGACATGCATTTCCAGCGATAAGATAATAAATTTATTTAATTATTTAAAAGGTGATTTAAAGGATTTAATGGTCGTTGAATTAAATAATGGTGAATATTTAATTAAAATAATAAATTAAATAATATATTTAATTCTAAAATAATCAGAATTGACTTAAGTGGCGATATGGTGTGAACTGGATCATCTGTGATATTTAATTCAGTTTAGAATTGAATTAGAATAACGAATATATTATTTGAACGACAGTTTGAACGTATAATTATATTAATTAAAATCGAGCTTGAAATGGCATGGCAGTTCGTTAATTGGCGATTCGAACTTCAACTGAATGTACAGGATTCGTTTGAAGCCGGATTTCTGTGAAACAAGAAACGTTCGGAGCTGGTGAAGTATATCTTTCCGATGGAAGAGAAAAATCGGGATTTCGTCGTGTAGATTTTGATTTATGTCCAAATCAAATTTTAGAAAAGTCGCTTTGGAATTCCTTTATAATTTATAAAGGAATCATTTATATTTTTAAAAAGGAATTTCAATATAAACCGAATATCGGGTTGACCCAGATTGAAGTATCGAGTTAGAAATTCATACAGGATTTTTCTGAGTTGTATGGTATTCCTCTGTGAATATAGACGATAATATTTATTTTTAAATATTTAATTTAATTGTTTTTAAATATATTTATATATTCAAATAGGTTATTTAAAGCTTTAAAAAGAGCCAGTTTTTCATACGACCTCAGAATTCGACGAAACTAATTTTGTTGGATCCACAATATTAAATTATTGTTAGATTTCAATTTTCGTGATTTTTGAAGTTTGTATGTAGCCGTACGGATTTTTAGAGCGAAAAATAGTCAATATTTTGATCTTTAAAAATACGCTGTGTGAGCAAACGGAGCCAGAATTCGACAAAACCAGTTTCGTTGGGACCGTAATGTCGAACTCTAGCTACATGGCCAGTTTCATGATTTTTGGGTATCATATGTGACCACACGCATTTTTAGAAGGCTAAAACAAATAGAAAATCAAAGAAATAAAAAGGATGAGTGGATAAGGATCCTCCAACAAGCCAAGTTATCCACTATGTAATGCACTACACCATTCCTAAACCTAATTCACTTGTCAAAAAAACCCGCCGTCGGTTTTGTTCTTCCAGGAAAAGGTTCGATCAAAGTAAAAATCAAAATAAATCCCAAAGAAATACAAGTCCTTTGTCGGTTTCTTTGTGTTGGTACAGGGAACCTCTTCGAATTCGTGACCATTCCAGCGTGTTCGATCCCGTTTCAATCGACAGTCACTTTGGTCTTGCGAACTAGGGTTCGAAGTATAAGGAAATGAAGGCGTTGATGGTTGAAATGGTAGTTGAGTTTGCATTCGTGAGGTGAAATGGAGTCAGCCTGCAGTTTTTTTGTGGGTATCGGTGTGATTTAGGTTCGGTACTGTAACAACCCGAAAATCTGAGCCAGTTTAAAATTTTTATTTTGGCAATTTTAGCGAATTTTCTACATTTAAAATAGATTATTTTAAATAATATTGACGAGAAATTTATTTTGAATATAGATTGGAACGTATATATTATATACGTCGTCGTTAGAATATAAATAATTATATAAAATTATAAATAGAATTGAAAATGGCGCGGTAGTTCGATAATTCGATTTCAAACTTCAATTGAACGTACCGAGTGCAAAACAATCCGGATTTTAGTGAAACCAAAAACATTGGGATCTATTTGATAATATCTTTCCAACGAATCCGAAAAATTGAATAGAAAACGAATTTGATTTGAATTGAATAGAAAACAAATTTGAATTGAATTGAATAGAAAACGAATTCGAATTGAATTGAAAAGAAAACGAATTCGAATTGAATCGAATTGAAAAGAAAATGAATTCGAATCGAATTAAAATCTATTTGAATTGAAATCAAATAGAAATGAAAGTAAAAAGGATTTATAATAGAAAATTTAATTTTGAATTGAATTTGAAATAAAGGTTGAAATTGTTTTTAAACGAATTCAAAACTATTTATAAAATTCGTTTTAAATAGTAATCGACGAAATATATATTATATATATAATATAATGGCCTGAATAGAACGCGCCGCGCCGCGGTAGTTCGCGAATTTCGACCATTAATTTCGAACGGACATTACGGGAGATCCGACCATCGGATTCTCCTAAAACCGGAACCGTTGGGTTCGTATCGAAAAGAGCTTTCTAACAAATATTAGAAATTTGAAATCTAACAGTTGGATTTGGAGATACGTCCAAATAAAATTTGAAAAAGGTCGTTGTAAGTGCAGTTCGATGGCCGTTGTTGGAAATCGACTGTACGGGCCTTGATAAAATTATTAAAAATAGTAATAATTTGTGTAAAATCATGAGAAATGATTTGAGAAAAAATGGGATGAAAAACTCCATATTTGAAAAGATAAAAATAGATTTTTATCGAAATGAACTAGTATTGAACTAAAATTAAAACCCATTTATTTTTAAATAAATAAATTGGATTTGAAATGGGTTGTAAATAGAATTGATTTGTGGGTTTATCGTGAAGGGTGTTTTACATGACACTTGTTCTTTAACCCGATAAATAAATAGAATGTGATTTGGGTTTATCGTGAACTGTGCTTTAAATGACATTAGTTCTTTAACCCAGAAAAGGGAGTTTTAATGAATCTGCAATTAGATTGAAATGAGAATTGATAATCTAAATTATCAAATTTGGAAAGTGAGCGAGAATGGAGTATCACCAGTTTTGCTCCAAAGCGATAGCTAAATCTTTAATTAGATTTGAACGTGAAATGGTAATTAATTTTACCGATAACACTGTGGTATTAGATATGGAGTATCACCAGTTTTGCTCCAAAGCGATAGTTAAATCTTTAATTAGATTTGAACGTGAAATGGTAATTAATTTTACCGATAACACTGTGGTATTAGATATGGAGTATTACCAGTTTTGCTTCATGGGATGAATAGGTTGGGATTGGGAAATAAAATAAATAATTACTTCGGTGTGGTTCGCTAATCTCGACTAGTTTGGAAAACCATAATTTGGTTTGAAATGACATCCAAAGGAAGATTAAAGAATAAATTTAAAGAATTTATCTTGGATAAAATTAATGGGAACCTTTCCCTAAGAATTGAAATTTAGAAACTAGTTGTAGGTTAGTTAAGAAGAATGGTTTCCTGGGTATTGATCTGATGTTGGTTTCGGCCTTCGGGGTTAATATTTGGGGAATTGCTCTCTTACTGATTTACGGTTAGTGACTGATGAATTGGAATGAGGCGTATGTTGTGTTTGTGTAACATTTGTTTTTAATATACTCGGGTTGTTCGGAAAGACCGGGTTTATACCCATTCTGAATAACCGATTCGATGATATATCGGAGATGAAGACGGTGGTTGAAGACCGGAAGTCTTCACATCGTTTGGATGATTACTGATGATCTTGATTGGGCTGTACACCCAAGATGAGGGAATCAGTTGGTTGTCGTCCAGACGTACTTGGAGATCGATGGATATGCGAGGAAAGTGCCTCCGGTTTCGTTCAGACCCAGAACGAACTTGTAAATGGATTGTGTGTCTGACATTGGATTTTATTCTGTGTTGATTGATTTCTGTTAAATATATATCTGTTTGGCGGCGGAGAATTTATTCTCTTGCTTAACGCCCTTCTCTGAGACGTACGAGCTTAGAGGTTATATATCGATAGATATCAATCGCGTGGCATGAATTGCCTGTGTGGCACACTGAGTTGCATGGATCAAGGCTTCTGTTGAAAAGCAAAGTCTTGTGGTTGATGATCAAAGCACGGCCTACGTGGCATAGCTCTGTGTATAGCGTGGATCCGCGAGCCTCACACCTCGGTATGAGTTAAAAACGGGATACGGACCGCTGAGAGGACACGACGTTTCTTTCTAGCTTTGGTGGTGTCAGTGACTTACCAACCCTGACATTTATATACTTTTCACCTTTGTGGTTGTTGGAACGAGGCGCCTCGATTATAGGTCTGTAAGGACCGGGAAACGTGTGTTTAGGAATTGCCAATCCTCAAACGTAAGAGAGGACCGGCCCAGCCGATTCCAGGGGTTACCCAGAGTGTGTAGTCCCGAGGCATTTGCTAGAGTGTCTCGAAGCGGAGAGGAGCTTGCCCCTTGCCTCGACTCATGACGGAAATCCAATTTCCAATACGAGATATCTCGGTTTTATTTGTAGAGCCTAGTATGGCGACATGATAGATGGTACCCATGCCGCCTAGGATTGATATTTATGATTGAAAATTGTTTTGACACTATACACTTATAATAGTATCAAATGATTTGTTTTAATCGTACCAAGCATGTTTGGCTATTATAAGGGAAAACCCTATCCTCCGGCTTGCGTTGCATTGTGTGATGGGACCTGGGTCTTATAATAGCTTCATTTTTCGAAAAAGCATTGCGCTGTTTGTTCTATGCACTGGTATTCTTGGGAGGAAACCCATTCCGTGTTATACGGCGTGGTCCCTTGAATTACTCTCTTTTAAAGTAAAGTTTTAAATACCTATTTTAGTTCTCACACCAGTCACATGACTGACCTGGAGTTTATTGTTTTAACCTAAACTCTGGGTGCCCCTATTTTCGACACGGGCAGCTAGTAGTTTCGGTTTTGCAGATTTATATTCACAAGATCCTGATTTACAGCTGGAACGATGCCCGGAAAGCTCTGTATCCGTGCACTACTTTCAGTTGTGTTTTATATTGTTTTTCCGCTGCTATGTAATTTATTGTAATCTCTGATATTTATCGAATGTAATTTATTCATACTCTGTATATTCTTGTATTCTGATGAAATTGTTGTAATAAGCAATGAAATGTTCTTCCGTTTGCGTTCATTTGTGTGTTGTTCTCAAAGTATCCGCTCTTTCCCTCACGGGGAAGTTACGGGTTCTCACATTTGGTATCAGAGCCTTGGTTTACAGAGCTCGAGAACAAGGCACATTAGAACCATACGAAAGAATTCATCAGATATTGGATTAGTAATATCCAATTAGAATGACTCGTTAGAGATAGGATCAGTAGTATCCTAGAACGAGTGTGAAGAGTATATTTTCCAATTGAAAACAATTTTGTTTTGAAAATTTAAACCATTTTATACGTATTTGAATATTTATTTATATTGAATTTGGACAATCCGATATATAAAGATTTTGCATATACGCGTCATGAACGTATATTCGAAGTTTTAATATACCGGATTGATATAGAACCGCACTCTAGTAGCCCGGAGATGTTCTGATGGTGGTTCGAAACATCATCAGCATTTATTTTCGAGTGACGAAGGTGTGATATCTATATATTTCCATTAGACTGGTGTGAGGACCAAAACTTATATAGATAGATTTATTGTTGTGAATTGGCATCAAAAACATGATTTCCTGTATATATATCAAATTATGAATTTGAAACTCTAATTCACTAATTGATTGATGTTTGTGTTGTTTGTTTATTTGTTTGATAATTTTTAACCATTATGCCTAATTGAATCAAATATTGAACTGTATTGAAAATTGGTCGCATTTGCTTGCATATACATATACTTACATTGAACAGGTCATAGCAAGGAGGCTAGAGCAGAGAATAAAATTTGTTTGCCCGACAAATAGGTACATATTTACTATAATTTACTGTTTTGTTTGGGTGATGATGATTTTATGAGCCGATTGGCTAGCCGCTTGGCTTTTTCTTTTTCTTTTTGAGATCAGAAGGCATGTATGGCAATTTCGGGATTTTCCCGTGGCTCCCGATGCAGGGGAGGTTATGGCGAAATTTTTCGAAAATTTAGGGTGTTAGCCAAATTTTTGAAGAATTTGAAAATTCTCAGAAACTGAAAAGTTAGAGAATGAAAACCAGATCGAACGTAGAGTTAATTAATCAAACCACTTTCGACTTTGTTCCTTTTCGGGGACGAAAAGTTTTAAGTGGGGGAGATTATAACAACCCGAAAATCTGGGCCAGTTTAAAATTTTTATTTTGGCAATTTTAGCGAATTTTCTACATTAAAAATAGATTATTTTAAATAATATTGACGAGAAATTTATTTTGAATATAGATTGGAACGTATATATTATATACGTCGTCGTTAGAATATAAATAATTATATAAAATTATAAATAGAATTGAAAATGGCGTGGTAGTTCGATAATTCGATTTCAAACTTCAATTGAACGTACCGGGTGCAAAACAATCCGGATTTTAGTGAAACAAAAAACATTGGGATCTATTTGATAATATCTTTCCAACGAATCCGAAAAATTGAAATTTCATTACGGGAATCAAAAGATATGTCCAGTTGAAAATTCTGAATAGTCGCTATGGAATTCAGGCCCTTAAAAATAGACATTTTGCAAACGACCTCGGATTTCGATGAAACCACTTTTGTTGGGTCCGTGATGTCAAATGATTGCTAGATTCCAAATTTCATAATTTTTCGAATCAATATGTGAGTGTGGCAAAGGAAAACGCGTTTGACCAGTTTTAGTTGATTTTAATCGACTGGAAATTGGCCATTTTTCTAACGGTCTCAGAATTCGACGAAACTAGTTTTGTTAGGACCGTATCGTCAATACGAAGCTAGAAAATATTTTTCTGGAATTTTTAGAGTTGGTATGTGACCCCG
The DNA here is from genome assembly GCA_030737875.1 of Allium sativum. Classification (NCBI taxonomy): domain Eukaryota; kingdom Viridiplantae; phylum Streptophyta; class Magnoliopsida; order Asparagales; family Amaryllidaceae; genus Allium; species Allium sativum. Next base: position 769,505,795 of record CM060926.1, read on the forward strand.
GTAAATTGAAATGCGTGTTCAAAATCAATATATAGAGTTATACGTTGATTTTGACGAAAACTGATCGAAGTAGTCAAATCAGCTTACGATACATATCCCATTGTGTTCGGGATGGGGGTAATTAGCTATGGACGACAGGCGGTGGGTCTCGTTTTGAGGTCGAAAATAAAAGTACCTTTTTAGAAATTAAATAATTAAATAATTAAAAATAGAATTTCCTCTCTCCCTCTCCTTTATTTCTCTCTGCCCCCCTTCAAATCGATTTAGAAGAAAAAAAATAAAAAAAAAAAGAAAGAGAGGGGGAATCGCGATTCCCAGCCCCCCCGATCAACGCGCCGCCGCCAGCGATGGCGTGGGCCACCGCCTCTCCTCACGCTTCGCCTTCCTCCTCCCCTTCCTCCGCCTTCTTTCCTCCTTCCTCCCTCCTTGTTGCCTCGCGACAGCCCCTGGCCCACATCGAATGCCACGCCACCCGCTCCACCTCGCCCTCCCCCTCCTGCCGACGCTCCAACACCTTCACCGCCACCCTGATGAATGCCCCCTCCCCCCCGATGTGAAGACCGAGGCCAACGCCTCCTCAAAATCTCCAACCTCCGATGAACGGCCACCGCAAACCCCTCCTCTCAACAAACCCCCAACGAAAGGTGATTTTAAATTTTCCTTTTTTTAAATTCATTTTTAAGTAGAAAAGTTTGAATTTTTAAAATAGAAAAGTTTAAATTTTTAAATAGAAAAGATTAGATTTTTAAAATAGAAAAGATTAGATTTTTAAAATAGAAAAGATTAGATTTTTAAAATAGAAAAGATTAGATTTTTAAAATAGGAAAGATTAGATTTTTAAAATAGAAAAGATTAGATTTTTAAAATAGAAAAGATAGATTTTTAAAATAGCAAAGATTAGATTTTTAAAATAGAAACGATTAGATTTTTAAATTAGAAAAGGCGAAATCTTTACATTTGAAAAGGCGAAATCTTTACATTTGAAAAGGCGAAATCTTTATATGAAGAATAGCGTGGTAAAAATAGAATTTTTATCTATATACTAACGATGTAAAAATAGAATTTTTATCTATATACTAACGATGTAAAAATAGAATTTTTATCTATATAATAACGATGTAAAAATAGAATTTTTATCTATATAATAACGATGTAAAAATAGAATTTTTATCTATAAAGGAGCGGTGTGAAAATAGGATTTTTATCCATATAGCGTGATTATAAAAATTCGATTTTTATATATTGAATAGCGAAGTAAAAATTCGATTTTTATATATTGAATAGCGAAGTAAAAATTCGATTTTTATATATTGAATAGCGAAGTAAAAATTCGATTTTTATATATTGAATAGCAAAGTAAAAATTCGATTTTTATATATTGAACAGCAAAGTAAAAATTCGATTTTTATATGTTGAATAACAAAGTAAAAATTCGATTTTTATATATGTAGTGGCTACGGGCAACGAAAGTGACCAAAGGGCGAGAACGGCGAAGACTTCAGCATAAGAAGAGTCGAGGCGTTTGGATAGCTATCGGTGAGAACTTCTCACTCTTCAATTTCTTTTTCTAGTTATATATATATAAACTAGTATGCAGACGGTGCTTAGCAGCACCCGACACCCGTCATCCACAGACCATGGATGGCTTGTTTGTTTGATTGATGTGTTGTGAAAATTATTTGGGATGTTGATGTGAAATAGAGAATAATAGAATATTCATAAGATGAATAGAATAATTTTGTCGTTAAAATTATAATTTTTAACGTGAATGAGAATAAATAAATATTCATTTACAAATCGGCAGATTTGTTTATGTACACTGATTTGACTGACATTGATTGGGACGATAAATTTTACACATCGCCCAACTGCACAAATAAAATCTGTGTTTGTTGATTTGAAACCCCATACGGGTATTGGGATAAAATACGGCATACACTAATCCCAATAATTAGTTGTATGTCGATCGATTGATTGACAGGCTGTTATAAGCGTTAGATATCTATATTTGATGCTTATATAGTGTAGTGCACTTTGGATGATGGTTGATTATGTATCGTTGCTATTATATACATGTGTTGAATGGAATCCATATAATTAACTTTATATGGTAATTGATTGGGCCTCATTCCAATTTAGAAGATAAAGAATATTATAATATAAAGGTTCATGTGTTGATAGTACTCATCCGTTGAGATTAGTCATGTGTTGAACGAAATATTTTAATAATAAAATTCACATCTTTATCATATATAAAATTAGAAACTAATTGGAAAATAGATAAGATGAGTGGTCTCCTGGATATTGATCTGATGCTGGTTCTGGCCTTCGGGGTTAATATTCAGGGAATCGTTCTCTTACTAATTTACGGTTGGAGTCTGATTTGATATCAAACGATAGATACCATAATTTTTTATAAAATATATTAAATAACAAAAATAGTCACACGTGGACAGTACTCATTCATTGAGATTAGTCATGTGTTGACAAAAATATAGATTCAGGTATTGAATAGAATAAATATTCATTTGTTGAATAGAATAACGGAATTATTGAAATATATAAAGCCGTGTTGATTAGAGATGCGCTATTTTGATGCGAACGATATTTATATCGATTATATTCGTTTTTGAATTGAATTGAATAGAAAACGAATTCGAATTGAATTGAATAGAAAATGAATTGGATTTGAATTGAATAGAAAATGAATTGGATTTGAATTGAATAGAAAGCGAATTCGAATTGAATTGAATAGAAAATGAATTGGATTTGAATTGAATAGAAAACGAATTTGATTTGAATTGAATAGAAAACAAATTTGAATTGAATTGAATAGAAAACGAATTCGAATTGAATTGAAAAGAAAACGAATTCGAATTGAATCGAATTGAAAAGAAAATGAATTCGAATCGAATTAAAATCGATTTGAATTGAAATAAAATAGAAATGAAAGTAAAAAGGATTTATAATAGAAAATTTAATTTTGATTTGAATTTGAAATAAAGGTTGAAATTGTTTTTGAAACGAATTCAAAACTATTTATAAAATTCGTTTTAAATAGTAATCGACGAAATATATATTATATATATATAATATAATGGCCTGAATAGAACGCGCCGCGCCGCGGCAGTTCGCGAATTTCGACCATTAATTTCGAACGGACAATACGGGAGATCCGACCGTCGGATTCTCCTAAAACCGGAACCGTTGGGTTCGTATCGAAAAGAGCTTTCTAACGAATATTAGAAATTTGAAATCTAACGGTTGGATTTGGAGATACGTCCAAATCAAATTTGAAAAAGGTTGCTGTAAGTGCAGTTCGATGGCCGTTGTTGGAAATCGACTGTACGGGCCTTGATAAAATTATTAAAAATAGTAATAATTTGTGTAAAATCATGAGAAATGATTTGAGAAAAATTGGGATGAAAAACTCCATATTTGAAAAGATAAAAATAGATTTTTATCGAAATGAACTAGTATTGAACTAAAATTAAAACCCATTTATTTTTAAATAAATAAATTGGATTTGAAATGGGTTGTAAATAGAATTGATTTGTGGGTTTATCGTGAAGGGTGTTTTACATGACACTTGTTCTTTAACCCGATAAATAAATAGAATGTGATTTGGGTTTATCGTGAACTGTGCTTTAAATGACATTAGTTCTTTAACCCAGAAAAGGGAGTTTTAATGAATCTGCAATTAGATTGAAATGAGAATTGATAATCTAAATTATCAAATTTGGAAAGTGAGCGAGAATGGAGTATCACCAGTTTTGCTCCAAAGCGATAGTTAAATCTTTAATTAGATTTGAACGTGAAATGGTAATTAATTTTACCGATAACACTATGGTATTAGATATGGAGTATCACCAGTTTTGCTCCAAAGCGATAGTTAAATCTTTAATTAGATTTGAACGTGAAATGGTAATTAATTTTACCGATAACACTGTGGTATTAGATATGGAGTATTACCAGTTTTGCTTCATGGGATGAATAGGTTGGGATTGGGAAATAAAATAAATAATTACTTCGGTGTGGTTCACTAATCTCGACTAGTTTGGAAAACCATAATTTGGTTTGAAATGACATCCAAAGGAAGATTAAAGAATAAATTTAAAGAATTTATCTTGGATAAAATTAATGGGAACCTTTCCCTAAGAATTGAAATTTAGAAACTAGTTGTAGGTTAGTTAAGAAGAATGGTTTCCTGGGTATTGATCTGATGTTGGTTTCGGCCTTCGGGGTTAATATTTGGGGAATTGCTCTCTTACTGATTTACGGTTAGTGACTGATGAATTGGAATGAGGCGTATGTTGTGTTTGTGTAACATTTGTTTTTAATATACTCGGGTTGTTCGGAAAGACCGGGTTTATACCCATTCTGAATAACCGATTCGATGATATATCGAAGATGAAGACGGTGGTTGAAGACCGGAAGTCTTCACATCGTTTGGATGATTACTGATGATCTTGATTGGGCTGTACACCCAAGATGAGGGAATCAGTTGGTTGTCGTCCAGACGTACTTGGAGATCGATGGATATGCGAGGAAAGTGCCTCCGGTTTCGTTCAGACCCAGAACGAACTTGTAAATGGATTGTGTGTCTGACATTGGATTTTATTCTGTGTTGATTGATTTCTGTTAAATATATATCTGTTTGGCGGCGGAGTATTTATTCTCTTGCTTAACGCCCTTCTCTGAGACGTACGAGCTTAGAGGTTATATATCGATAGATATCAATCGCGTGGCATGAATTGCCTGTGTGGCACACTGAGTTGCATGGATCAAGGCTTTTGTTGAAAAGCAAAGTCTTGTGGTTGATGATCAAAGCACGGCCTACGTGGCATAGCTTTGTGTATAGCGTGGATTCGCAAGCCTCACACCTCGGTATGAGTTAAAAACGGGATACGGACCGCTGAGAGGACACGACGTTTCTTTCTAGCTTTGGTGGTGTCAGTGACTTACCAACCCTGACATTTATATACTTTTCACCTTTGTGGTTGTTGGAATGAGGCGCCTCGATTATAGGTCTGTAAGGACCGGGAAACGTGTGTTTAGGAATTGCCAATCCTCAAACGTAAGAGAGGACCGGCCCAGCCGATTCCAGGGGTTACCCAGAGTGTGTAGTCCCGAGGCATTTGCTAGAGTGTCTCGAAGCGGAGAGGAGCTTGCCCCTTGCCTCGACTCATGACGGAAATCCAATTTCCAATACGAGATATCTCGGTTTTATTTGTAGAGCCTAGTATGGCGACATGATAGATGGTACCCATGCCGCCTAGGATTGATATTTATGATTGAAAATTGTTTTGACACTATACACTTATAATAGTATCAAATGATTTGTTTTAAACGTACCAAGCATGTTTGGCTTTTATAAGGGAAAACCCTATCCTCCGGCTTGCGTTGCATTGTGTGATGGGACCTGGGTCTTATAATAGCTTCATTTTTCGAAAAAGCATTGCGCTGTTTATTCTATGCACTGGTATTCTTGGGAGGAAACCCGTTCCGTGTTATACGGCGTGGTCCCTTGAATTACTCTCTTTTAAAGTAAAGTTTTAAATACCTATTTTAGTTCTCACACCAGTCACATGACTGACCTGGAGTTTATTGTTTTAACCTAAACTCTAGGTGCCCCTATTTTCGACACGGGCAGCTAGTAGTTTCGGTTTTGCAGATTTATATTCATAGGATCCTGATTTACAGCTGGAACGATGCTCGGAAAGCTCTGTATCCGTGCATTACTTTCAGTTGTGTTTTATATTGTTTTTCCGCTGCTATGTAATTTATTGTAATCTCTGATATTTATCGAATGTAATTTATTCATACTCTGTATATTCTTGTATTCTGATGAAATTGTTGTAATAAGCAATGAAATGTTCTTCCGTCTGCGTTCTATTTTGTCCTATTCTCAAAACGATCAGGGGTTTCGAACGGTCTAGATCGGTTTAATGACTGATTCGGATCGAGCGAAATTCCCGGCCGTCACAGGTACTTCACTGAAGGGGGGTCTCGAAGGAAATGGGTTGCTGCCATCGAGTACTGTGATTTTGGGATCGGAAGGAAGAGAGAAGCATGAGGAGCATGGTGGTAATTTTCGTTTGTTCATTCGAGAAGCATTGTGGAGAAACGAGGTGCAAAGGATTTCGAAAATGGCCATTTACTAGTTAGCAGGAACCCACGATGGAATTGGGGAAGAAGACGTGTGGGCTCGGGCTGGGTTTAATTGGTGGGATGTGGGCTTGAAAGAAAGGTGAAGGCCCATTTAATTAATATATATAGTTATGTTTAATTTTAATTCAATCAAACTTTTAAATCATATAACTTGATCATACAACCTCGAAATTTAGCGAAACAGGATCCGTTGGGATCGTATGGACGGATACTACCCAATGGAACTGACTGGGAGTGGAGTGGAGCTCGTTTGAATTTACGGCGAATTAAATTGTTTGATTCAAAATCAAACAACAGTTTACCGTTCTTTAACGATGAACTGCAAATGTAAGTAAATCTCACTAACTCTAAACAGTTTATATTTTCATGTTGTATTTTTAGAACTGTTAAAAATTGTCTGATTGACTGTGTGTTGACTGTTTGATTGAACTGCTAGTCAGTTAGTTGAATTTCTATATTGATTTTGTTTATCAGAATATATCACATGGAACTGAAAGTGATATTGATTTTTATTGTGTAACATCTGTGGATGCAGGGAAACGGATTGGAGGAATCCGACTGGATTCCACAACAGCTATTTTATTATTTTCATATATTGTGATATATGATGTGGTTTATAATCTGTTGTTGATTATATGTGTATGGACAATATTTGACATCATGACTTGATATGTTAAACACCATAACATACCGGAATGTAGAAAAGGGGAATTTTCAAATGGTATTTGAAAATAAAATATTTATAAAATCAAAAGGGTTTTATAAATGAAATGTTTATAAATGAAATATTTATAAAGAAAAGGGAATATTTATAAAATCATAATATTTTATAAATGAGATATTTATTGGTTAAATAAATAGGAGATGTTAAACGAGATACTTATTTGTTAAGTAAATAAGTTATAAAAGAGATATTGACTTAGGAAACAGAATAAGTTATTAAAAGGGTTATTTATTTGTTAAATAAATAGAATAAGAAAAGGAGATATTTATTTGTTAAATAAATAAGATATTAATAAAGGAAATACTTAGGATAAACAAATAAGGTTAATAGGGGAATATTTGCAAATAGAATTTGAAAAGGAAATATTTGTAAACCATTTACAAATAGGATTAAAAAGGAAATATTGGTAAAGGCATTTAGAAATAAATAGATTATAAAGGAAATATTTATCTTGGATATATATATATATATATATATATATATATATGTATAAGTCAGGACTTATATATGGAGAAAACAGATAAAAGGAGCAGATTGATTTATAAATGATATTTATAAATTAAGTTAAATATTTACCATTTGGATTAATAGAATATATAAGACAGGACTTATATAAAGAAGTAAAAATCGATTTCAACATCGATGTTTGAAACTGAATAAGGACAAAGAGTTAATCAGTTAGGGTTAACCAGTTAGAGTAAAACCAATAGGGTTAATCAGTTAGAGTAAATCAATAGAGTTAAATCGAACTAGAGTTATTGAATAGAGTTAAATCGAACTAGAGTTATTAAAATGAAGTTAATCGAATTTAGTTTATTCGAATAGAGTTGAAGTGAGATAATCTAATAGTAGATATTCGAAGTGAGATAATCGAATCAGAGATATTCGAAGTGAGATAATCGAATCAGAAATATTCGAAGTGAGTTGATCGAATCTAGTTATTCGACAGGAGTTAAATCGAATAAGATTTATTCGAAGAAAGAGATTATCGAATATAAGTATTCGAAAGTAAGCAAATCAAATATAAGTTATTCGGATATAAGTTATTCGAATAAAAGTTAATCCAGTAAGGATTAAATAGAGTTAAAGTTAATCGAATAAGAGTTATTAGATTGGAGTTATTCAAATAAGAGTTATAGAATAAGAGTTAACCAAATAGGAGTTGATAAATTAGTTGTTCGTTATTTATTTGAGTTAGGAAATAAGAGTTAGATTAAAGTTATTATATTTCAGAAGCAGGAGATTATAACACCACTGTTATAATCAAATGATTCTGTAAAGGAGTTGAATTCGTAAATTATATCCGGAAGTTATGTAAGGAAGTGTTATAGAGTTAAAAGATGAACTTACCCTATTTCGAGATTTGAAATGTTGTTCAGTTAAGGTCTGAGAGGTAGTTATACACCAACCCGATTGGCTTCGTTTTTAATTTAGAAATGGTTAAGGTTCGAGAGTGAAAGTGGTTAAGCGATTTTAGTAAATAAGTATAGTGGTTTGAGTTGTCGTCGCGATGTTGATTTAAACATCTGTTTAAATCCAAGTAAAGAAGATTTGGAAATGTTTTCCAAATAGAATCAGAAACGTAATCAAATATTGAAATTTGAAATATGAATTAGAAAAGGAAGTGTTCATGTATAAGGAGTTAAGAAATGGAGTTAAGCTAAATCAGAAATTGACTGGAGACTTGTTAAGTTGAATGGTTTCCTAAGTGTCTATCTGATGTTGGTTTCGACCTTCGGGATTGGTACTTAGGAAATTGTTCTTATACTAGTTTACAATCAGAGACTGATAGTTGTAGAAGAATAGTGATACGTAAATAAGTTATGGAAATGTTTTCCAGCGTTAACGTATATTTTCTAAACATAGAAAAAATGGAAATATATATATATAGATATATATATATATGATTGATGGTTGATTTGATAGAATTTCCATCTGGAAATAATATCGTTGTTTGCACACGTATTTTTCTTTGATAGTTAACTCACCGACTATCGAAGTTTTTGACCATTTTAACGTTGTTAATATGGAGAGACCGGTTGGATTATTATCGAAATAACCACTCTGTATTGGCATAAGCGTTGCGAATCATATATGCCAAAGATAACTGAAGATGGAGTAAAGTGCAAGGGCTATTGTATAAGTCTTAGATAATAGTGCCTAAGATGGATGTACTGAATAATGCCTTCGATTCATCCTGTCCCTGGATGACTTGTATGGATGAATGTCTGACAGAGTATTTCCAGAAAGGTCACGTACATTGATTTCTTCAACCGTACCAAGAGTGGAAGCAGAGAAGGAAACTTCTTTAGCTAACACGTAATGTACTATTGTAGATGTCAATTAGTGATTTTCGATAGATCTGACAATATGGCATTCGAAGTGAGTCTGATGTGATGATAAGGCGTAACCTCAAGCCTCATCAACCGGTAAATGACAGAAATCGGGCAGGTAGCATGGCTATGTAGGTCGCACCTATTAGGGTGTATAATAACCTGATCTAGAGTTTCATTTACTTCAAAAAAATCTATTGTTGATGCTGTCCCATTCGGGAAACAGTTGCTGATCCTAACCGTTGGTGATATACATTCGATACACTCAAGCGAAATGAGTGGTCGGTCATGTGTGGTCGGGTTGCAAGATGTTCTTGTTGAACCCAGTGTATTCCTCTCTAGAGGTACACTAGAGAAAGGTGGTTCCATACCTTGTCATAGTTGGAAATCCATTACCCAGTACGTGCTTGCGGCTTTGATTGTATACTATATATGTAGAACGTGAGATGAAAGCGTTTCTGCTAGATGATTATTATATTCTGGTTGATAACATTATTATAATATCAAAAGGTTTTTGATATAATGATAATTTGGATTCTCATAATAGAAAAACCCGTTCCGTTATACGGCGTGGTCTTATGAGATATCGTTTACTTGTTCAAACTGTTTTACTCATACCAGTCCCATGACTGACCCGGAGTTTATTTTGTTTTGTTTTCCCTAAACTCTTGGGTGCCCAATTTTGTACGGGCAGTCAAGTAGTCGGGATTTACAGATACTTGAAGAACTAGAGCAGCAGGCTTCAGGATTATATAGCTATTATTATTCCGCTGTGTTGTAAGTGCTGTACTTGAAAAATGATTTGTATATGCAAGTAAATCTTTTATTTCAAGTTATGTTATATTTTATTTGTTCCGCTATGAGATTCGTGTTTACTCTGATGTTGTATGTTCTTCTTCTTCTTCTATTCTAAGTTTCTATCTTATCTTTCCTCACCCTCTAATTTCTTTCATTAACTACCGGGTTTTTCGATGTTTGGTTAGTCGTCATTGAGTCAATGTCGATAACCAAAGTCGACCAATTTTCGGGTCGTTACAGTTGGTATCAGAGCATAAGGTTAAGTGAATTACCTTGGCTCTGTGGCGTGACTCAGCAGAGAAGGGGTTAGTAATAGCCTAGATTGAGTTTGAGTGTATATATACGAGAGCGTATTTGTTATTCAATATAAAATTGTTTTATATTATGGAGATGCATTGGTTGAGTTGTTTATGGGTTCTGGTCGATCAGTTTGATCCACTGTATCGGTAAGAGTTTATAAACACTCGAATACGATGAACCGTCATGGTATGTTTTGAAAAGAGGGTAAATGATATGATTTTACCCAAATTATATTTTGATATAAAGAAGATTGATATTGAAATGATTATAAGATATTGGATATATTGGTTGTTATTATAATCGAGTAAGATTATAAAAAAGTGAAATGGTTATGTAAATAACCAATCGGAATTCATACAAGTGAAATATATGAAATCGAATTGAATTGAATCTGAATTTAAATCAGAATTTGGAATTAAAATAAGGAAATTTTAAGTTCTTGGGAGATTTTGAAAGTGTTTTCAATTTGAAATAGATATAGCATTGAACTCACCTTGATGACTGGAAAATAATTCTGAGGATGGATCGATACATCGTCAGTGTGATCTTCGAGTTTCTAAGTGGCGGATTACTACCAAAGGTTTTGTTTTCAAATTATTTTGAGGAAACAAGTTGTTTAGAAATTCAAAGGTTTTGAATTGGTGTTATGATTTAAAATTGATTTGAAATAAACCCAGGAATTTAAATTCTGGAATTAAAATTTAACTTATGAAGTTAAATGGATTAAAATATTGAAAGTGAATAAATAATTTTGAATTAAACTTAGACAAGGTTAAATATAATATTGAATTATATTGGAATAATATCGTGTAAGTTGATTGATGATATAAGGATTGGAATCAAGAATTGTACTTAAGTTTGAAATGGAATCTGACTTTAGTATAAGAAAATGATTGAGTTTGAGGATAAAAACTGACAGGAGATTTGATTGGAATGACATTGGTATATGTTGAGTTGATAACCAATGGGAATGGTATAATGATATGGGCGGCAAAAAGGTACAAGTTTATATTTCGATTGGATATAAGATTTATGAGCCGAATTGGCAAGCCGCTTGGCTGTTCGATTTTCTTTTGGGTTGGAAAAGGCCCAGAGAGGCGAGTTGGGGTTTGACCTATTGGCTAGTACAAAGCAGGTGCTGGAGGAATTTTTCGAAAAGTTAAGGTGTTAGAAAATTTTCAGGATTTTTGAAAATTTTCGTTGACAAGAATTAATTAATATTTTAATTGAAATTAAATTGGTTCAGTTGAAACTGAAGATTTAGAACTGAACAAATAAGTTCTAACCAGTCGATAGGGTTTGTTTTCTTCCTTAGCAATTTCGAGGACGAAATTTTTTTAAGTGGGGAAGAATGTAATGACCCGCATTTCCAACGATATGATAATTAATTTATTTAATTATTTAAAAGGTGATTAAATGGATTTAATGGTCGTTGAATTAAATAATGGTGAATATTTAATTAAAATAATATATTAAATAATATATTTAATTCTGAAATAATCAGAATTGACTGAAGTGGCGATATGGTGTGAACTGGATCATCTGTGATATTTAATTCATTTTAGAATTGAATTAGAATAACAAATATATTATTTAAACGACAGTTTGAACGTATAATTATATTAATTAAAATCGAGCTTGAAATGGCGTGGCAGTTCGTTAATTGGCGATTCGAACTTCAACTGAATGTACAGGATTTGTTTGAAGTCGGATTTCTGTGAAACAAGAAACGTTTGGAGCTGGTGAAGTATATCTTTCCGATGGAAGAGAAAAATCGGGATTTCGTCATGTAGATTTTGATTTATGTCCAAATCAAATTTTAGAAAAGTCGCTGTGGAATTCCTTTATAATTTATAAAGGAATTATTTATATTTTTAAAAAGGAATTTCAATATAAATCGAATATCGGGTTGACCCAGATTGAAGTATCGAGTTAGAAATTCATACAGGATTTTTCTGAGCTGTATGGTATTCCTTAGTGAATATAGACGATAATATTTATTTTTAAATATTTAATTTAATTGTTTTTAAATATATTTATATATTTGGTTATTTAGAGCTTTAAAAATAGCTAGTTTTTCATATGACCTCAGAATTCGACGAAACTAATTTTGTTGGATCCGCAATATTAAATTATTGTTAGATTTCAATTTCCGTGATTTTTGAAGTCTGTATGTGGCCGTACGGATTTTTAGAGTGAAAAACAGTCAGTATTTTGATCTTTAAAAATACGCTGTGTGAGCAAACGGAGTCGGAATTCGACGAAACCAGTTTCGTTGGGACCGTAATGTCAAACTCTAGCTACATGGCCAGTTTCGTGATTTTTTGGGTATCATGTGTGACCACACGCATTTTTAGAAGGCTAAAACAAATATAAAATCAAAGAAATAAAAAGGATGAGTGGACATGGATCCTCCAACAAGCCAAGTTATCCACTATATAATGCACTACACCATTCCTAAACCTAATTCACTTGTCAAAAAAACCCGCCGTCGATTTTGTTCTTCCAGGAAAAAGGTTCGATCAAAGTAAAAATCAAAATAAATCCCAAAGAAATACAAATAAATCCTTTGTCGGTTTCTTTGTGTTGGTACAGGGAAGCTCTTCGAATTCGTGACCATTCCAGCGTGTTCGATCCCGTTTCAGTAGACAGTCACTTTGGTCTTGCGAATTAGGGTTCGAAGTATAAGGAAATGAAGGCGTTGATGGTTGAAATGGTAGTTGAGTTTGCATTCGTGAGGTGAAATGGAGTCAGTCTGCAGTTTTTTTGTGGGTATCGGCGTGATTTAGGTTCGGTACTTCACTGAAGGGGGGTCTCGACGGAAATGGGTTGCTGCCATCGAGTACTGTGATTTTGGGATCGGAAGGAAGAGAGAAGCATGACGAGCATGGTGGTAATTTTCGTTTGTTCATTCGAGAAGCATTATGGAGAAATGAGGTGCAAAGGATTTCGGAAATGGCCATTTACTAGTTAGCAGGAACCCACGATGGAATTGGGGAAGAAGACGTGTGGGCTCGGGCTGGGTTTAATTGGTGGGATGTGGGCTTGAAAGAAAGGTGAAGGCCCATCTAATTAATATATATAGTTATGTTTAATTTTAATTCAACCAAACTTGTAAATCATATAACTTGATCGTACGACCTCGAAATTCAGCGAAATAGGATCCGTTGGGATCGTATGGACGGACACTACCCAATGGAACTGACTGGGAGTGGAGTGGAGCTCGTTTGAATTTACGGCGAATTAAATTGTTTGATTCAAAATCAAACAATAGTTTATCGTTCTTTAACGATGAACTGCAAATGTAAGTAAATCTCACTAACTCTGAACAGTTTATATTTCATGTTGTATTTTTAGAACTGTTAAAAATTGTCTGATTGACTGTGTGTTGACTGTTTGATTGAACTGCTAGTCAGTTAGTTGAATTTCTATATTGATTTTGTTTATCGGAATATATCATATGGAACTGAAAGTGATATTGATTTTTATTGTGTAACATCTGTGGATGCAGGGAAACAGATTGGAGGAATCCGACTGGATTCCTCAACAGCTATTTTATTATTTTCATATATTGTGATATATGATGTGGTTTATAATCTGTTGTTGATTATATGTGTATGGACAATATTTGACATCATGACTTGATATGTTAAACACCATAACATACCGGAATGTGGAAAAGGGGAATTTTCAAATGGTATTTGAAAATAAAATATTTATAAAATCAAAAGGGTTTTATAAATGAAATGTTTATAAATGAAATATTTATAAATGAAATATTTATAAAGAAAAGGGAATATTTATAAAATCATAAGATTTTATAAATGAGATATTTATTGGTTAAATAAATAGGAGATGTTAAACGAGACACTTATTTGTTAAGTAAATAAGTTATAAAAGAGATATTGACTTAGGAAACAGAATAAGTTATTAAAAGGGTTATTTATTTGTTAAATAAATAGAATAAGAAAAGGAGATATTTATTTGTTAAATAAATAGGATATTAATAAAGGAAATACTTAGGATAAACAAATAAGGTTAATAAAGGGAATATTTGCAAATAGAATTTGAAAAGGAAATATTTGTAAACCATTTATAAATAGGATTAAAAAGGAAATATTGGTAAAGGCATTTAGAAATAAATAGATTATAAAGGAAATATTTATCTTGGATATATATATATATATGTATGTATAAGTCAGGACTTATATATGGAGAAAACAGATAAAAGGAGCAGATTGATTTATAAATGATATTTATAAATTAAGTTAAATATTTACCATTTGGATAAATAGAATATATAAGTCAGGACTTATATAAAGAAGTAAAAATCGATTTCAACATCGATGTTTAAAACTGAATAAGGACAAATGTAACAACCCGTATTTTCCATAACCTATTATAACATAAATCGAGGCAGAATTTAATTCTAAAATCTGAATCAAGGGAAAACGGGCTATGCCATTGCGTTCGTCTCGGAAAAATACGCGAAATAGAGTCCGAGTTTTCGAAAATCGGAGTCCGTATGACCCGATTAGGGCCCAACGAAGTTTTCAGAAAATTCCAAAGTAAAAACAGATTTCAAATTCAAATCTGAATTTGGAAATTGGGGTTATTGGGCCAGGCGGGAAAATTCCCGCCAGAACACCCAAGTCGACAGCCCTGTCGACTTGGGAGTCGACTTGGTTGGACCAAGTCGACAGCCCTGTCGACCTGGCTGTCGACTTGGCTCAGCCGGGCTGTTTAGCCTGGTGCACCATTTTGGGTTTGTGTTAAGCTTGGGGGCCAGATTCGGTTTTGAGGGATGAGATTGCAACTAGGGTTTAATCCTATGGCCTAAAACACTTGCCTAATCTATAAATAAGACCCTAACCTACCCTAAATCATCATTATTCATTCTAGCAACTAAACTATGGCAAAATCAATCCTCTCATGGCCTCCACTCTCTTCATAAAATTCCTAAACAAATTTTTATGAGATTTTCCATGCATACAAGTGTTTTTAGACTTGTATGATCATCATTAGCTTGCATTCAAGTCAAGTTTCTATATTTGCATCATAAAGAGAGAGTTTTGACCATTTTGGCTCAAGGGTTTTGCTTGCATTTTGGGTTTAATTGGTTGCATAAGGGCTTTCTTATATTTGCTATACTCATTTGAGTCCGCATAAGCATTGTAAGCCCTATTCTACTTTCATACTTAAACTCTAAAGTTAAATGTATGATATGCAAGTTTACTATGATGTGATATGCAAGTTTACTATGATGTGTTATGCAAGTTCATCAAGTTATGTTATGAAAGTTTGATATGCAAGTTATGTTATGCAAGTTTGGGTTGATCATTTGGCTCATGTTATCATGTTATGCAAGCTTATCTTGGGCTTATGAACATAAAGCTTCAAGCTTTATGCTAAAAGTTGCATTTTGGCAACATGTAAGTTATCATATCCCTTATGATAACTTGCATGTGAGGCTAAATGCGAACTTATGGCCATTTTTACATGTCATTTATCACCATGTATCACCAATATGCTAAGTTTGGTTTTATGCATGCTTTTGAGGCCTAATGCAAGTATATGAACATATGAACATTTCATATGCCACCATGTTAAACTTGTGGCTTTAACACTTTATGTCATGATTAGGCCAAGTTCCCTCTTTCTATCCTTTATGCGCTATTGCGATATGTAAGCGATGGGATTGCGTTGGGGTTAGGTAAACTTAAAAGACATAAAAACATAAGCTTGGGAATTTACCTATTAAGTTAGGTCTACCCATTGGGAATTTACCTATTAAGTTAGGTCTACCCAATTGCTTGAAAACTTGTAATGTGTTTTGGAAACACGATGGACATGACACTTAGAAAATATAAGTGTGGCCAACTCGAGGTTGGGTTGAGTTTGTAGCGTAAACCTACCCGGAACCGACCGGCTTAACTAGTTGCTACAAACAATAGGACCCAATGTGAGAAGTTGGTTATGTGGTACCTTGGACCCGAGGTTAGACCAAGTTGTGGTGTAAAGCTACCCGGAACCGACCGGCTTAACTAGTAACCGCAACAAAGTCTAATGTGAGAGGTTAAGGCGCATTAATTAATGCCTCATGATTAGGGTTAAGTCATGGTCCATTTAATACTTAACCAATTTGGGCTTGGTAGATTAATCGGGGTTAAGTCGTGAACTCATCGTTACACTTAACCAAGTTAATCCATGATTAGTAAAAGGGTTAAACCGTACTTAACCCACTAGAAAAATCCTAGCAATGGGGGGTCCACTCCAGCAGTAATCCCTAGTTCGTATCATCATGACCCTAGGGACTAGGCTAGGGTGGGGGCACGATTACTGGGCTGGAGGTAAGCGACCAATAAACGACGGCAGGGTGGTACGCCGGTGTAGTTCCGGGCGGACTCTGGTCGTGCACATAGTCCGTAGCCGGAGAAAACATGCACGGGTACCAGTAGATCGAGACTGTGCACTCATGTTCATGGTGTCCAGGGGTTGACACCCTAGGGCTTGATACGCCCGAAGGGTGGACCCGGCACAGTTCGACTACAATCATGTTTGGTCCGTATTGACACCAACACGTGACGAGTTAGGCTTAGGGAGCCGATCGACTAGACCGTTTGGGTTGGACCTTGTGTTAGGGTCACTTCATGTCATTGGACCTCGTATGAGGGTCACTTCATGTTATTGGGCCAAAGCTTGGGCCAAGGGATCAATACTTGGTTATTCCAGTCTTGTTAGTTTGCTAGTACACCTGTGGTGCAAAAGCTTAATCCTGATTATGCGATGACACCTTTATCTACCTTGTTAGTTAATCATCATGCTAGTATGTAGTTATCCTTATATTCATCCCTGCTGCTCATGCCAGTTAACTTTATCAGTTTACATTGATTGTAGTAGGGCTTACTCAGTCTTTTTGACTGACCTGTTTTCTTTCGCCTCTTTTCTTCCGTTCCCCCCCAGGTTCTCAGGGAGGGAATACTGGAGCCTAGCTTGGATTTTGGATTGCTTGCTTGTGGGATTTCAGCTCATGTACGTTTTCGACATGAAGCTAGCTATGGGTCTCACTTATTTTGGGGATAGCACTTATGTATTTCAGTTTGTCAGTTGATGTTGTTTTATCTAGACTTGTTTATTTGGAAAATTAACATTATGTTGTACTAGACTTGTTTTGAAATGGTTTGAAAATCTTCCGTTGTTTTATCTATGTTATTTACTCTGTTTACATATATACATATGTTCTTGTTCTGCCTTGATATATCATTATGCATGTTTACCTGATTCAAACGCCCCTCCAAAGTCAGAGTGCTTGCAAGAGTCACCCTGGCGGAGGTGGGGTGTTACAATTTGGTATCAGAGCATATGGTTTACGAGAAGGAACAAAAAGGGTTTTTAGAAAACTTTTGGAAAACTATTTTCAAAACCAAGTATAAAGTATCTTCTAAAGAAAAGTCTAGTTTATTTTAAAGGCTATTCCCCAAAAAGCCATTAGCAAAATCCCTTCGTTTTTCCCCATTCTGAATCTGTCTTTTTTCTTTTTCAGTATGGCCGATAACTTTGCTATTCCGGAGGGAGTGCACGTACCTGTTTGGTATAGGAGACTTTTGGAGGCTAGGGCGACCGAAGCCGGCCCCACAGATGTTCCTCCTCCTCCTCCTCCAGTAGTTAATATTCCTCCTCCTCCTGTCGCTATTGTTCCTCCTCCTCCTGTCGCTGAGGTTCCTCTTCCTCCTCTCCCTCAGCATCCTCAAGCTGACTTCGCAAAGACTTGCAAAGATTTCAAAGCAATGGGTGGCAAGAACTTTCAAGGCACTGAGACTTTTGTAGAGACCAGAAATTGGTTGAAAGAGACCGAGGATTTATTTGCTATCTTTGGGTTAGACGATCAGAGGAAGATCTTGTTGGCGGTTTGGCTTATGAAGGATGAAGTCGCTTATTGGTGGGAAGTCACCAATGGTACTAGGCCTGTTGAGACTTGGGCCGATTTCAGGGCAAGGTTCATGCTTAAGTTTCTATCTTCTGCTGAGGAGAATCTGCAAATGGAGAGGTTCATAACTTTGAAACAAGGAGATATGTCTGTCAAAGAATATGTGAACAAGTTCAATCAGTTAGCTCGTTTTGGCTTGGATATGGTGAATACTCCTCAGAAGAAGGCTCTCTGTTTTGCTAGAGGATTAAATGAGCCGTTGCAGGGATTGGCTATGTCACATATTCCCCATGGGGCCACGTTTGAAAGCTTGGTTGATATGGCGTTACTTCAGGGAGATGTCAAGAAAAATGATACTCAAGCCAAGAAGACTGATTCCCAGGGAAAAGGAAATCAGGGTAATCCAAGTGGTCAAAGCAGTCAAGGCAACAAGGGGAACAACAACAAGGGCAAGAACACCAAGGGGAAGTGCCATTATTGCGGTTCAGCTGGGCATCTTATCAAGGATTGTAAGAAGAGGAAAAGGAAGAATGGTGAATGCTTTTTCTGCGGTGAGACTGGACATTTCAGTAAGGATTGCCCGAAGAAGCGAGGGCAAGGCCAGGGTCAGACTCAGCGTGCTGGACCTTCAGGAGGGCAAGTTCATGCTCTCAGTACCGCTCCAGTTCCCGACCGAGGTAGTATTTCTGTTGAGAGCCTTGTATATATTTCTGATTTTCCAGTTCGTACCTTGTTTGATTCTGGTGCATCGCATAGCTTTATCTCATCTGATCTTGTTGATAGTTTGCACCTTAGTACTAGCTTGGTAGATGATCCCGTCTGTGTCTCAAATCCTATTGGGGGTTCCGCCCATTTGTCTATGATATGTGGGGATTTGAGGATCTCTATACTGAGTGTAGAGTTCTTGTGTAGTGCTTATGTTCTTGGTTTCAGGGGATACGGATTGATATTGGGCATGGATTGGTTGTCCAGATATGGAGCCATCCTTGATTGTGAGCATAGGGTTGTGAGGCTCGTGACTCGCCTCGGAAACACCCTAAAGATTTCTTGTAATCCGAGAGGTCCCGTCATGTTGTGCTATCTTGAATCACTCGACTCGTCAATGGAAACTCTTCAGTCTGTAAGAGTGGTTCGAGAGTATCCGGATGTTTTCGATGAAGTTAGGGGGTTGCCCCCTAAGCGAGAGATTGATTTCCGCATTTATCTGGTGGATAATGCAAAGCCGGTTTCTTTGCCCGTTCGGCACATGGCTCCGCGTGAAAGGCGGGAGCTAAGTAAGCAAGTAAAGGAGTTGCTTGAGAAGAACTTCATTAGACGAAGTATATCTGAATGGGGAGCGCCTGTGGTATTTGCTACCAAGGTAGATGGTTCTCTCCGACTTTGTGTTGACTATCGAGAGTTGAATAAGCTGACTAAGAAGAACAGACACCCGTTACCGAGGATTGATGATCTCTTTGACCAGCTTGTCGGTGCTTCTGTTTTCTCTCAGCTTGATCTTGCTACTGGATTCCATCAGCTCAGGGTAGCTGAGGATAGTATAGACAAGACTGCGTTCAGAACTCCAGATGGATTCTTCGAATGGCTTGTCATGCCGTTCGGCTTGACTAATGCACCCGCATATTTCGTGGACTTGATGAGTAGGGTGTTCAGGGAGTTCTTGAACAAGTTTGTCGTGGTCTTCGTAGATGATATTCTGATCTTCTCTAAGGATGAGGAAAAGCACGCAAGGCATCTCGTGGAGGTGATGGATACGCTTAGAGCGCATCAGTTGAAGGCCAAGTTCTCCAAGTGTCACTTTTGGAGAAGGGAAGTTAGATTCCTTGGGCATATAGTGTCTAAGCAAGGCTTAGCGGTGGATCCCGCTAAGGTAGTTGCAGTTCAGGATTGGAAGACTCCAAGGAATGCAACCGAAGTGAGAAGTTTTCTAGGTCTTGTGGGTTTTTACCGGAAGTTCATCAAGGACTTCGCGAAGATATCCGCTCCTCTCACTAAATTGACGAAGAAGAATTTAGTTTTTGCTTGGAGCATAGAATGCGAGCTTGCTTTTCAGAAGCTCAAGAGAGCTCTTACATCAGCACCTGTTCTAGCTTTGCCCGATGGAGGGAAGTTATTTACAGTATACACCGATGCATGTGGCACGGGGTTAGGAGCTGTTCTGATGCAAGAAGGAAGAGTGATATGCTTTGGCGGTAGACAACTCAAAGTGCATGAGAAGAATTATCCCACTCATGACTTAGAGTTGGCAGCAATAGTATATGCACTCAAGGCTTGGCGCCATTATCTTCTGGGAGAAAGATTTGAGCTTTATACCGATCACAAGTCATTGAAGTATCTCTTTTCTCAGAAGGATCTGAATCTGAGGCAACAAAGATGGATGGAATTCTTGGCGTCCTACGATTTTGAGATAGCTTATACCCCTGGCAAGGGGAATGTGGTAGCAGATGCATTAAGTAGAAGAAGGTTGACTTTGAGTCCTCTATTCGTTGAGATGAAGAATTTAGAGTATGTGGCAACCTTTGATTTCTCTTTGGCGATTGAGTCGATGACCGGTTCTTTAGCATCTCTGGAACTCAGACCTACCCTTCTTGATCAAGTTGGGGCTTCGCAGAGAGAAGACCCTCAGATAGTTGAGATTATGGATAAGCTGATTCGAGGAGAGACGTCTAGTCATCTCGCTCGATATTCGATTGATGACAAGGGTTGGCTGAGAAGAGACGGAAGGTTATGTGTTCCAAAGGTAGAAGATTTAGTAAGAAAAGTTCTGGAGGAAGCGCATCGCTCTAAGTTGACAATACATCCAGGCGGAGATAAGATGTGTAACACCCCGCCTCCGCTAGGGTCACTCGCAAAGGAATGCACTAGCTTTAGAGGGGCATTATTGGTAAACATGCACAGAAATATCACAAGACAGAACATATAAAATAGCGGAAGTAAAATCAAACTTTCATAACATGAATAAATAAGGTCTAAAGCCTTTTACATCAGAGTACATCAAAACCTGTCTTGCAATAGTAAAGAAGCATAAAGACATTTTCATAAATTATTCCCCAAGTAAAAACAGTAAAGTAGCCATAGCCAAGGAAAGTCCAAGCCATCCATGATGACCTTCAAGCAGAAGAAGTCCGAACTAAACAGCAGTATTTCCTCCCTGTAACCTGGGGGGGGGGGAAACGGAAGAAAAGAGGCGAAACAAAACGGGTCAGTCAAAAAGACTGAGTAAGCCCTATCTACTATTAGCATAAAAACTAGTAAAGTTAACTGACATGAGAAACTGAGATGAACATAAGCATGATAACAAGATAGATAAGCTAAATCAAAATAACAGGATGAACTACTGAACTCAGATAAACTAAGGTGTCATGATAAATTACGATGTCAAGATAAAACAAGGTATCACATCGTCAGGTTTCTATCAAGTATAATATCCCCAAGATATCTATCACGTATAACGTCCCATGGTATCTATCCTGTACATCTGCTCTGCACCTACCGTACTAGTATCCCAACTGTATCACGTGTTATCCGTGAATGACCCTTACTCAAAAGTTGTGTAATGGTCCATGTCAACCTAGTATATCGCATATATAGGTTACTCAACTCGTATGTTTTATTCCATGTAAATGTTCAGTCCCTTGCCGTAGACCATACGGGCTTTCCCATGAGATTCTATATTACTTTAACATAGTTCCATGATCCCTAAGATCGGTTTGGACTGTTACCCTAAACCTAGCTAGGGTCTTCCAACATGAATTATCGTCTGTACAACTAGGACTTATGCTACCTAGGGCTACTAGGGATTACGCTTACCTATTGCACGTTTTCGTATCTCGGTTTGGGTTCAACCACCTAGGGCCACTAGGGATTACGCTAACCGCCAACCGCGCCCTTTTCCCCACGCATTCATCGTGAATCGTTTTTCCATGACTGTATGCACATGTATCACATCGTGCCATCCGAGTCCTGTCACAGGGCATGTCAGGAAATACAGGACTCGGTCGGGAGCTTTCGATTTATCTGCCGGTGCAGATGCTAAGGTCTGTTTTTCTATCCGTGGCTATGGTCCCACGGGACCCCTCCCTCAACTATCGAAAGACAAGACAGGATAAATCCTGTATGAGAACACACTACTGGCCAACCCACAATCCTAGCCTTACCGCAACCATAATTAGATAGCAATTATGGTCTATTGGGTGTTCTCTGCCTTTCCGTACGTACACGCTTGACCAAAGATGGTAGGTAGCCTGACGAAAAATGCTATCTTGGGTACGACCGTGTCTCGTCGACTATCCCCTATCCATCCCCGTCTTTAGGTCGCTCGCATAGCAACCAAGGCATACTCTTGGTTCTTCTAACGCAGACCTTAACCTCTCATGAGCCTAGTATAATTACCTGGCAGCTCATAGAGGGATCTCAAGAATATCCTCACGTTCCCCGAAGCCGCTGCTTCGTTACCCAGTTCGCTGGAGCCTTTATCTAAATCAGATACTTGCTCCTACTCGTATACTTAAACGATGACCTACCGTACCAGGTTACTCATCTATCTATGAACTGGTCTAAATTTCCTTGACTAAGAATCATTACTTAGTTATCCTTCAACTAAGGTTTACCACTTAGCCTTATTCCCGTTATCCTTGTTAATTACGGTTACCCACCTAATCCTCCGAATTAGGGTTTATATAACAGATTAAGTGTCACTTAAGTTCATGACTTAATCCCGTCTACAAATCATGTCAAAATTGGCTAAGTATCCAAGTTCGAGACTTAACCCGTCTACAAATCATGTCAAAATTGGTTAAGTATCCAAGTTCAAGACTTAACCCTACAAACCATGCTCAAGTTGGTTAAGTATATATTAACTTGACCCTATCAAATTACTTAGTCAAACCGGTCAAGTGTATTCAAGCGATTCATGACTTAGCCTTATCATGTTTTCACGTTATATTGGTTAAGTATGGGTTAACTTAACCTCAATAAATTCATGAGTTAGATTGGTTAAGTATAGATCACTTAACCACATCAAATTAACGAGTTATATTGGTTAAGTTTAGGTCACTTAACCACATCAAATTAACGGGTTAGATTGGTTAAGTATAGGTCACTTAACCACATCAAATTAACGAGTTAGATTAGTTAAGTGTTTAACTTAACCCCATTAAACTACCAAGTGGGATTAATTAAGTCTAGGCTAACTTAGCCCCATCCGATTATCATGTTTAGACTAGTTGAGTCTAATCTTAACCCCATCCATTAACTGTATCTTTCGATTAAGTGTCATTAAGAAAACTTACTTAACCTTACCAAATTATCGTGTTGGATTGATTAAGTGTTGGTTAACTTAACCCCGTCCACTAGTCGTATAAAAATGGTTAAGTGTCATTAGGCAAATCAAGTTACTTAACCTACCCAACCTTGTCATGTTTTGTTAAGTATCATTAGCCTAATCAATTTACTTAACCCCTTTGTCCATGTCATATTTGGTTAAGAGTCATTAATCAAATTAACTTAACCCTATCATGTGGCATTAATTACTTAATGCACCCCAACCTCTCACATTAGACTTTGTTGTGGTTACTAGTTAAGCCGGTCGGTTCCGGGTAGCTTTACACCACAACTTGGTCTAACCTCGGGTTCAAGCACAACATGACCAACTTCTCACATTGGGTCTTATTGTTTGCAACTACTAGTTAGGCCGGTCGGTTCCGGGTAGTTTTACGTTGCAAACTCAACCCAACCTCGAGTTGGCCAGACTTATATTATCTAAGTGTCATGTTCATCATGTTTCCAAAACATGTTACAAGTTTTTCAAGCATTTGGGTAAACCTAACTTAATAGGTAAATTCCCAAAGGGTAGACCTAACTTAATAGGTAAATTCCCAAGCTTGTGTTTTTATGCATACTTACATGTCAACTTCCATGTTATATTTCAAGTCATGTTTTCAAGTATAAACACATGTCATATTTAACGTTACACGTTGTCATGTTTATACCCATTTACCCACATCATGTTCATGTCATTATGTTTTCCCATAATGCGACCCCAACGCTTTTAAACTCGCATATGCGTTCGCAACAACGTAATGGATTCAAAGAAGAGACTTGACAAAGGCATGACAAAAATGGATATTAAGCCACAAGTTAATCATGGTGGCAAATGAGGCACAAATGTGTTCATTAGCTTGCATGTTACACTCTTAAGCCTCAAAAACATGCATAAACCCAAACTTGGCAAATAAACGAATCATGGTGACAAAAGACATGGAATGATGACTAGTAACTCGCATATATCATCATATAAGGGTTATGACTTCATATGCAAGTTGACATAAAGATTATGAAGGTTCTCATGTTGCATAATGCAACATTTCAACATAAAGGTTGTAGCTTTTAGCTCATGAGATCAAGATAATGACTTCATAAACTTGCATGACATGATAGCATGTATCATTCTCAATGATCAAACCCAAACTTGCAACATGAACATTTAACTTCATAGTTAATATCTAAGAGTAGGAAAAGGGCTTACATTGCTATGAAGGCCTAAATCGATTAAATTAAAGCTTGTGATGAAGCCTATGCATGCCATCACCCAAAAACCCAAAGATGAACACTCCAAATCAATAAAAACCCCATCTTTATGAACAAAGATCAAAGCTTTAGCCTTGAAATCAACTTGAGAAGCTCTCATACTAACCTAGGGACCCTCTAATACTCTCATGATCATGAAACTTCTCATAGAAATGAAGTGGAGGCTGGGATAGTTGAGTGGAGGCCACGAGAGTAGAAATTTTGCCATAGTTTAGTTGCATGAATAAATAATGAGGATTTAGGATAGGTTAGGGTCTTATTTATAGATTAGGCAAGTGTTTTAGGCCATAGGATTAAACCTAGATTCAATCCAAGCCATCAAAGCATGTCTTGGGGAAGAAGTCAAGTGTAGGAACCATCTAGGGCCTTTAGATTAAAGATGAACCATGAGAACCATCCAAATGCAAAATCTGCATTTGAGTGAATCGGCCCACGGGTTGACAGCCAAACACCCTGGATTAACCCCTAGTCGACCCAGCGAGCTCGGGTCGACCTCAAAAATCGGCCGGTTCGGTTATTCCCCTCTCCCAATTCGCTGTTTTGAACATTTTTGCATATTTATTTATTAAATTTTCAATTATATATATATATATATATATATATATATCAATATATATATATTTCTCTGCGCAACCCATTTCACTTAATTAAGTATACTTTAATTTGTGAATTTTTCGTGAAACTTCGCGAGGCCATATCTTGGTCATACGGACTCCGATTTTCGAAAACTCGGACTCTATTTCGCGTATTTTTCCGAGACGAACGCAATGGCATAGCCCGTTTCCCTTGATTTAGATTTTACAGTTTAATTCTGCCTCCATTTATGTTATAACAGGTTATTGAAAATACGGGTTGTTACATTCTCCCCACCTTTTAGGATTTCGTCCCCGAAATCTCCAAGTTAGGAAGAACATATCCTACCATCCATCATCCATCTACTCAAAACATCATCCACAAGCAACCATTGTCCTTAGATGATTTCTAATGCTGTATGAATATATGCAAAACGTGTGTGTACATGTTCCTTAGCTAATGCTAATGATCAGGCCTGAATAATCTTTCTAATGCAAAATATGTATAGTGCCATGAATCCAACATGTATGCAAATAGTCCTAGTCATATAGATACTATATGCGTGCACAATCATTCATTCATATGCAACAACCGCATGATAATACATTCGATTTCATCCATAAACAAGTATAAATACTCGTGCATATGCAATATGAAATGTGACCGAGTCGAGCTAGTATCTAATGTGTATTCGCGCATCCACGAGCAACCACTTGCAACCATATCAATCATAACATGTTTCAAATACATGTTTACATCCATAGGATTCTACCTAGGATTCCCTGAAACAGGGTCGAGAAGATAAACAGGACAAACTCCTTACAGGGTTTGTAACGGAGAATAGGACCGAGAGGATGTCCACAAAAGATAGCCTACAAGTAAGCTCTACAGAAAACAGGGATAAAGGATATACTCCCAAAAAGAGATATCATGCGCGTATCTAGTCTTTGACCATCAAAGTCGTCTTTTAACTTCGCGATTTTGTAGCTTCTTATTCCTGTTTCCATAACATGAGCTGGAACTCATTTCTTCGTCGCCTCTCGTTCCACTTGCACTTATCCTTTTCCTAGAATACTTGACGCAAACATGACTGCGTACTCATGATCTCATGCAAGCTTTCCAAAATTCACTAGTGAATCTTGGATCTCGTTTATATACTATAAGGCATTCCATGTAGAAGAACTTTCTCTTGAAAGTAAACAGATGTCAATCAGGTTATCATGCGCACTTACTAGGGTGATCTCTATAACCCATGCATAAATGAAGTAAACCATCCGTCTTATTGGCGAACACCACTCGATCGGGCTTCAAATTTCCAATAAAGGCATCAAGGGATTCTAAGTAACTAGTCATGACAGAACCTCAAAAAGATTACCCGATACTTCGAGGGCATTACCAAGGCTAGTCAAAAGGTCTAACTACCCTCCTATCAAAACCGAGAGTGGCACCCCCTACTGGATAACCACTTCATCCCTAGAATCCATCCATAGCTTATAAACATAAGCATTATTTCCAAACTCAACACTTGGCATAGACATTCCCAAATCCAAACAAGTCATGTATAAATGGACTGATTCTCCAATAGGACTTTGAGACAAAAATGGGATTCTCTATTACGCTAGTACTTAAGGTGCAGAGACTCAACTATCGAAGCAGACTTAAATGATACGAACAACGAAGTCCTAACGGGATGATAGAGAAGAAAAGCTAAACCTTTAACAAGATCGTTACCCTCCTTCCGAGGTACTCTAGAAATGAGAGCATACTACTGCCCTCCCGATGATCTTGTCCTTGTCCCATAATACTTAACTATCCACCCCGTTTTACCATGCCAAAGGTACTCTCTCGTCATGGGTTTCATTGTTCATCTTTCTCCCTCCTTTGAGGACTAAGCCATACCAACAAGTTGCTCATCCTTAAGCCCGTATCCTTTATCCTTCTTTCTCACGATCCTTTCTTATAACGCGGCCACTGGTCTCTCGAGAACCACCTCCATCGTATGGAAAGCACTTTCGTAGGTAGAAAAGACTAGTCGCAGTTAAAACTACTGTGACTACAGATGGAGGAAAGAAAGGAAAAGAGACTCAATTAAGGAAACAAGGATAGTGCTAATGGCCTTTGGGGAATAGCCTTTTTCTTTTAAAAGAAAATTTTCTTGAAAAATGCTTCTTTGTAAACGGTTTTTTTTTTCAAATAGTTTTCAGAAGGTCTTTAAAAACTTTTTCCCAGTCTGGTAACCTTCTGCTCTGATACCACGTGTAACACCCCGCCTCCGCTAGGGTCACTCGCAAAGGAATGCACTAGCTTTAGAGGGGCATTATTGGTAAACATGCACAGAAATATCAGACAGAACATATAAAATAGCGGAAGTAAAATCAAACTTTCATAACATGAATAAATAAGGTCTAAAGCCTTTTACATCAGAGTACATCAAAACCTGTCTTGCAATAGTAAAGAAGCATAAAGACATTTTCATAAATTATTCCCCAAGTAAAAACAGTAAAGTAGCCATAGCCAAGGAAAGTCCAAGCCATCCATGATGACCTTCAAGCAGAAGAAGTCCGAACTAAACAGCAGTATTTCCTCCCTGTAACCTGGGGGGGAAACGGAAGAAAAGAGGCGAAACAAAACGGGTCAGTCAAAAAGACTGAGTAAGCCCTATCTACTATTAGCATAAAAACTAGTAAAGTTAACTGACATGAGAAACTGAGATGAACATAAGCATGATAACAAGATAGATAAGCTAAATCAAAATAACAGGATGAACTACTGAACTCAGATAAACTAAGGTGTCATGATAAATTACGATGTCAAGATAAAACAAGGTATCACATCGTCAGGTTTCTATCAAGTATAATATCCCCAAGATATCTATCACGTATAACGTCCCATGGTATCTATCCTGTACATCTGCTCTGCACCTACCGTACTAGTATCCCAACTGTATCACGTGTTATCCGTGAATGACCCTTACTCAAAAGTTTTGTAATGGTCCATGTCAACCTAGTATATCGCATATATAGGTTACTCAACTCGTATGTTTTATTCCATGTAAATGTTCAGTCCCTTGCCGTAGACCATACGGGCTTTCCCATGAGATTCTATATTACTTTAACATAGTTCCATGATCCCTAAGATCGGTTTGGACTGTTACCCTAAACCTAGCTAGGGTCTTCCAACATGAATTATCGTCTGTACAACTAGGACTTATGCTACCTAGGACTACTAGGGATTACGCTTACCTATTGCACGTTTTCGTATCTCGGTTTGGGTTCAACCACCTAGGGCCACTAGGGATTACGCTAACCGCCAACCGCGCCCTTTTCCCCACGCAATCATCGTGAATCGTTTTTCCATGACTGTATGCATATGTATCACATCGTGCCATCCGAGTCCTGTCACAGGGCAGGTCAGGAAATACAGGACTCGGTCGGGAGCTTTCGATTTATCTGCCGGTGCAGATGCTAAGGTCTGTTTTTCTATCCGTGGCTATGGTCCCACGGGACCCCTCCCTCAACTATCGAAAGACAAGACAGGATAAATCCTGTATGAGAACACACTACTGGCCAACCCACAATCCTAGCCTTACCGCAACCATAATTAGATAGCAATTATGGTCTATTGGGTGTTCTCTGCCTTTCCGTACGTACACGCTTGACCAAAGATGGTAGGTAGCCTGAAGAAAAATGCTATCTAGGGTACGACCGTGTCTCGTCGACTATCCCCTATCCATCCCCGTCTTTAGGTCGCTCGCATAGCAACCAAGGCATACTCTTGGTTCTTCTAACGCAGACCTTAACCTCTCATGAACCTAGTATAATTACCTGGCAGCTCATAGAGGGATCCCAAGAATATCCTCACGTTCCCCGAAGCCGCTGCTTCGTTACCCAGTTCGCTGGAGCCTTTATCTAAATCAGATACTTGCTCCTACTCGTATACTTAAACGATGACCTACCGTACCAGGTTACTCATCTATCTATGAACTGGTCTAAATTTCCTTGACTAAGAATCATTACTTAGTTATCCTTCAACTAAGGTTTACCACTTAGCCTTATTCCCGTTATCCTTGTTAATTACGGTTACCCACCTAATCCTCCGAATTAGGGTTTATATAACAGATTAAGTATCACTTAAGTTCATGACTTAATCCCGTCTATAAATCATGTCAAAATTGGATAAGTATCCAAGTTCGAGACTTAACCCGTCTACAAATCATGTCAAAATTGGCTAAGTATCCAAGTTCAAGACTTAACCCTACAAACCATGCTCAAGTTGGTTAAGTATATATTAACTTGACCCTATCAAATTACTTAGTCAAACTGGTCAAGTGTATTCAAGCGATTCATGACTTAGCCTTATCATGTTTTCACGTTATATTGGTTAAGTATGGGCTAACTTAACCTCAATAAATTCACGAGTTAGATTGGTTAAGTATAGATCACTTAACCACATCAAATTAACGAGTTAGATTGGTTAAGTTTAGGTCACTTAACCACATCAAATTAACGGGTTAGATTGGTTAAGTATAGGTCACTTAACCACATTAAATTAACGAGTTAGATTAGTTAAGTGTTTAACTTAACCCCATTAAACTACCAAGTGGGATTAATTAAGTCTAGGCTAACTTAGCCCCATCCGATTATCATGTTTAGACTAGTTGAGTCTAATCTTAACCCCATCCATTAACTGTATCTTTCGGTTAAGTGTCATTAAGAAAACTTACTTAACCTTACCAAATTATCGTGTTGGATTGATTAAGTGTTGGTTAACTTAACCCCGTCCACTAGTCGTATAAAAATGGTTAAGTGTCATTAGGCAAATCAAGTTACTTAACCTACCCAACCTTGTCATGTTTTGTTAAGTATCATTAGCCTAATCAATTTACTTAACCCCTTTGTCCATGTCATATTTGGTTAAGAGTCATTAATCAAATTAACTTAACCCTATCATGTGGCATTAATTACTTAATGCACCCCAACCTCTCACATTAGACTTTGTTGTGGTTACTAGTTAAGCCGGTCGGTTCCGGGTAGCTTTACACCACAACTTGGTCTAACCTCGGGTTCAAGCACAACATGACCAACTTCTCACATTGGGTCTTATTGTTTGCAACTACTAGTTAGGCCGGTCGGTTCCGGGTAGTTTTACGTTGCAAACTCAACCCAACCTCGAGTTGGCCAGACTTATATTATCTAAGTGTCATGTTCATCATGTTTCCAAAACATGTTACAAGTTTTTCAAGCATTTGGGTAAACCTAACTTAATAGGTAAATTCCCAAAGGGTAGACCTAACTTAATAGGTAAATTCCCAAGCTTGTGTTTTTATGCATACTTACATGTCAACTTCCATGTTATATTTCAAGTCATGTTTTCAAGTATAAACACATGTCATATTTAACGTTACACGTTGTCATGTTTATACTCATTTACCCACATCATGTTCATGTCATTATGTTTTCCCATAATGCGACCCCAACGCTTTTAAACTCGCATATACGTTCGCAACAACGTAATGGATTCAAAGAAGAGACTTGACAAAGGCATGACAAAAATGGATATTAAGCCACAAGTTAATCATGGTGGCAAATGAGGCACAAATGTGTTCATTAGCTTGCATGTTACACTCTTAAGCCTCAAAAACATGCATAAACCCAAACTTGGCAAATGAACGAATCATGGTGACAAAAGACATGGAATGATGACTAGTAACTCGCATATATCATCATATAAGGGTTATGACTTCATATGCAAGTTGACATAAAGATTATGAAGGTTCTCATGTTGCATAATGCAACATTTCAACATAAAGGTTATAGCTTTTAGCTCATGAGATCAAGATAATGACTTCATAAACTTGCATGACATGATAGCATGTATCATTCTCAATGATCAAACCCAAACTTGCAACATGAACATTTAACTTCATAGTTAATATCTAAGAGTAGGAAAAGGGCTTACATTGCTATGAAGGCCTAAATCGATTAAATTAAAGCTTATGATGAAGCCTATGCATGCCATCACCCAAAAACCCAAAGATGAACACTCCAAATCAATAAAAACCCCATCTTTATGAACAAAGATCAAAGCTTTAGCCTTGAAATCAACTTGAGAAGCTCTCATACTAACCTAGGGACCCTCTAATACTCTCATGATCATGAAACTTCTCATAGAAATGAAGTGGAGGCTAGGATAGTTGAGTGGAGGCCATGAGAGTAGAAATTTTGCCATAGTTTAGTTGCATGAATGAATAATGAGGATTTAGGATAGGTTAGGGTCTTATTTATAGATTAGTGAGAAGACCCGCAACTTCCCCGTAAAGGAAAGCGTTGGATAGTTCGAGAACAAACCACAGCAGAACACATACAGAAGAACATTTCATTGTATATTACAACAATGCATCAGATTACAAGAATATACAGAGTATAAATGAATATTACACAGAAATATCAGAGATTTAAATTACATTTAAATACATCGCAGCGGAAAATAATACAATACACAACTAGAAGAGATATACGGATACAAAGCTTTCCGGATATCGTTCCAGCTGTAAACCAGGATCCTGTGAATATAAATCTGCAAAACCAAAACTACTAGCTGCCCATGTCAAAATAAGGGCACCCAGAGTTTAGGTTAAAACAATAAACTCCAGGTCAGTCATGTGACTGGTGTGAGAACTAAAACAGTTATTAATCTTTATTTTTAAAGATAGGTAAATCAAGGGACCACGCCGTATAACACGGAACGGGTTTCCTCCCAAGAATACCAGTGCATAAAACAACAGCGCAATGCTAAATAAAGAAAAATGAAGCTGTTATAAGACCCAGGTCCCATCACACAATGCAACGCAGTCGAGGATATGGTTTTCCCTTATAACAACCAAAGAATGCTTGATACGTTTAAAACAAATCATTTGATACTAATATAAGTGCATAGTGTATAAAACACTTCAAATCATAAGTATCAATCATAGGCGGCATGAGCGCCCCATCCCACTATGTCGCCATATATAGGATTACAACTAAAACCGCAAGATCACGTATTTGGAAATTTGATTTCCGTCTATGAACCGAGGCAAAAGATAGTCCTCAACCGATTCGAGACAATCTAGCCCATGTCTCAGGATCAGAGCTCGAGTGACCCTTGGAGCGACAGGGCCGGTCCACCGATGTGGATTAAAATGCCTGAACACTACGTTTCCCCGCCCTTTGGGGCGTAAATGAGCCAACTAAATGACTCCATCGGTTCAAGAACGACCGATCAATCCGAGGCGCCTCGCAACAGCAACAACCACATAAGTCAAACTCGTCAGGGCGTGTAAAACCACTGACGCCACTTTTTATCTAGAAGGAAACGCATGCCCTCCCTGAGGTCCGTCTCCCGTTTTTGGTTCATACCTGGTGTGAAACACGCGAGGTAAACGTTACACAAAGCTACGCCACAAAGGTCGTGCTTTGATCATCACCACAAGACTTTGCTTTTCAACAGAAGCCTCGATCATTTGCATCTTAGCATGCCACACAGGCAAACCATCCTATGCAACTGATATCAGTCACACAGAATGAAATCCGATGTCAGACACACAGTCCATTTACAAGTCCGTCCTGGGTCTGAACGAAACCGGAGGCACCTAGTACCCCGCATATCCATCGATCTCCAAGTACGTCTGGACGATCACTAACTGTTTCCATCTTCTTGGGTGTACAGCCCAATCAAGATCATCAGTAATTACCCAAACGACGTGAAGACCTCCGGTCTTCGACCACCGTCTTCATCTTCGACTTATCGTCGTATCAGTTATTCAGAATGGGATAAACCCGGTCTTTCCGAATAACTCGCGTATATATTATAAAAGTGTTACACAAACACAACATACGCCTCATTCCAATTCATCAGTCACTAACCGTAAATTAATCAAGAGAATAATTCCCCAAATATTAACCCCGAAGGCCGAAACCAACATCAGATCAATATCCAGAAAACCATTCTGCTTGGCTAACCGCCAGTTAGTTTCTAAATTTCACATTCATAGGGAAAGGTTCCCATTAATTTTATCCAAGATAAATTCCTTGAATTTATTCTTCATTCTATTTTTGAATCTCAATTCAAACTAGTCGGGATTAGCGAACATTACCGAAGTAATCATTTATTTTAATTTCCCAATCCCAACCTATTCATCCCATGAAGTAAAACTGGTTATACTTCATATCTAACACCACAGTGTTATCGGTAAATTCAATTACCATTTCACGTTCAAATCTAATTAAAGATTTAACTATCGCCTGGAGCAAAACTGGTGATACTCCATTTTCGATCATTTCAATCTAATTAAAGATTCATTAAAACTCCGCTTAGTTTTAATCTTCGACTGGGTTAAAGAATCGGTGTCATTTAAAACACGGTTCACGATAAACCCAAAATCACATTCCATTAATTATCGGGTTAAAGAACAAGTGTTATTTAAAACACTGTTCACGATAAACCCAAAAATCAATACCAATTCAGTTCCAATTAAATATAATTTAATTGGTACACTTCATTAAATCTAAATAAAAAGATTTAATCTTTTCTCAACTGGGTTCAAGAACAGTGTTAGTGAAGACACCATTCGCGACAAACCCAAATCACATTTGATATTCAATATAAGGCTCTGAATAGAAAATATATCGGCCTATATTCAATATCAAATTCTACGATCAACAAATGTCGTATTGGAAATAACGATATAAATATATATCTTTCAAATTTCCATAACAACACCTGTATAATCACGAATTCCAACATCGAAATATTCCGAAGACAATTTCGATTCAAATCCACTCCAATGCAATCATTGGAAATTTTGGTTATTTTCAAAACCCTTTTCGAATTCAATTTATTTATTTAAAAATAAATAGAATTATAATTCTAGTTCAAAACTAGTTCATTTCGATAAAAATCTATTTTTATCTTTTCAAATATGGAGTTTTTCATCCCAATCCTTTCTAAACCATTTTTTATGATTTTACACAAATTATTACTATTTTTAATAATTTTATCAAGGCCCGTACAGTCGATTTCCAACAATGGCCACCGAACTGCACTTATAGCGACCTTTTTCAAATTTGATTTGGACATAATTCCAAATCCAACCGTTAGATTTCAAATTTCTAACCTTCGCTAGAAAGCTCTTTTCGATACGAACCCAACGGTTCCGGTTTTAGGAGAATCCGACGGTCGGATCTCCCGTAATGTCCATTTGAAATAAATGATCGAAATTCACGAACTGCCGCGGCGCGTTCTATTCAGGCCATTATATTATATATATAATATATATAATATATACTTCGTCGATTTCTATTTAAACGAATTATATGAATAGTTTAAATTCGTTTCAAAAGCAATTTCAACTTCCTTTTCAATTCAAATCAAAAATTGAATTCTCCTTTATAAATTCGTTTTAAAATTCATTTCTATTCAATTCAAATTTCAATTCAATTTGAATTCGTTTTCAATTCGATTTCAATTCAATTTGAATTCGTTTTCAATTCGATTCATTTCGAAATCGTTTTCAATTCAATTCATTTCGAAATCGTTTTCAATTCAATTCATTTCTCGATATTCATTTTAAAATGAATAAAATCGATATAAATATCGTTCACGTCAAAATGGCGTCAATCTAATCAACACGGCTTCATATATTCCTATTTTCAAATATTCTATTTCAAATATTTCTTTTTCAAAATAGTCGTTATTATCAAAATATTTCGTTCAACACATGACCAATCTCAATGAATGAGAACTGTCAACACATGAACTTTTATTTTATATTATTCTTTGTTTTTCAAATTGGAATGAGGCCCAATCAATTACCATATAAAATTAATTATATGGATTTTCATACAACACATGTATATAATAGCATTGAAAATAATCAACCATCAACCAAAGTGCACTACACTGTATAAGCATCAAATATAGATATTCAACGCTTATAACAGCCTGTCAATCAATCGATCGACATATTTAATCAATCAGGATGAGTGAACTTCAAATTTCATCCTAACACCCGTGTGGGGTTTCAAACAATCAAACACCTATTTTATTCGTGCAGTTGGGCGATGTGTAAAATTTATCGTCCCAATCAATGTCATTCAAATAGGTGTACATAAACAAACCGTTCGGTTTATAAATGAATATTTTATTTTATTCACTTCACGTTAAAAATTATATTTTTAACGATAAAACATTTTATTTCAACCTATGAATTTCTATTCAATTCATTTATTCAATAAAATGATATTTTTATTTTTCTAACATATTTTAGAAAATTTCGGCGGCATAACGGCACGATACTAGAAACGGGACAAGGCCTAGCCTTATCCCCGGTCTAGTGAAGGCCCACGCCATTCACACATCAATCAAATCAATTCGTTATGTAAACCACAAAATTTGGAGTAAGAGTCTAACCTAGCCTTACTCCTTCGCCTTATAACGGCGCACGTCTAATCCTAACCAATTTATCGATTCGATTCTTCACACCACAAACCACATTCAAACCAATATCGCAATCAATCACCAAACAGTCAAACAAACAAGTCCATGGTCTGTGGACGATTGTGTCGGGTGCTACTAAGCACCGTCTGCATCCTAGTATATATATATAACTAGAAAAGAAATTGAAAGGTGAGAAATTCTCACCTATAGCTATCCTAGCTCCACGGCTCTCCTTTTGCAGAAGTCTTCGTCGTTTCGCCTTTTTGTCACCTTCGTTGCTGCTTTCACTACATACGTAAAAGTCGAATTTTTACTTCGTTATTCAATATATAAAAATCACATTTTTACTTCGATGCTCAATATATAAAAGTCATATTTTTACTCTACTATTCAATATATAAAAAATCGAATTTTTATTCTACTATTCAATATATAAAAATCGAATTTTTGTTCTACTATTCAATATATAAAAATCATATTTTTCTATCGAAGTTCAATATATAAAAATTCTATTTTTCTATCGAAGTCCAATATATAAAAATTCTATTTTTCTATCGAAGTCCAATATATAAAAATTCTATTTTTCTATCGACTTTCAATACATAAAAATTCTATTTTTCTATCGACTTTCAATACATAAAAATTCTATTTTTCTATCGACTTTCAAAACATAAAAATTCTATTTTTCTATTTAAAGAAATCAGTTTTCAGTTTTCTTTTTTTTTTTTTTTTAAATCAGGTTTTAAATCATTACAAAAATCAGTTTTAAATCATTACAAAAATCTGTTTTAAATCATTACAAAAATCAGTTTTTAAAATTCCTAAAAATCAGTTTTTAATATCTAAAAATCCAGTTTTTAAATTTATTTTAAAAAAAAACCAGAATTTAGTTTTAAAATTCTTTTCTATTATATAAAAAATCAGAAAAACAATGTTTTAATATCTATAAATAAAAAGAAAAAGAATAAGTAAATAAACTAGCAAAAAAAAAGGGACGTACTGTATTGAAGGGGGGGGTTCGCCAGAACGGCGGTCGAAGGCTGGAGTGCGGCGGTCTCGAATCTGAGGGGGGGTTCTCGTCTTCGTCGAGGAGGGCGGGGGTTCTCGTCTTCGTCGAGAAGGGCGGGGTGGGGAGATGTGGCGTCGAGCGACGCCGGAGCTGGGAGGCGGGATGGAGGAGAACGGAGGGGAGGGGTGCGATGGCTAGGGCGCGGCGGCGCCTAGGGCAGAGCGTCCATCGTTTTTTTTTCTTTTTTTTTTCTTTTCTTTCTGTTAAACGAAAACGGGGGGGCCAATGAAGATAAAGGAGGGGGGAGAAATTAAAAATTATTATTATTATTATTATTTTATTTTTATTATTTAAATTTGCAAAAAGGTTGACTTTTCAAACGAACCCCAATCTGAACTCAACAACTGTCGCCCATAGCTAAATACCCCCATTCCGAACGCAATGGGATATGTATTGTAAGCTGGTTTGATTGTTACAATCAGTTTCCGTTTGAATTTTCATTCAAATCATTATATTGAATTTTAAACGCACATTTCAAAATACCGGGGTCACATACTAACTAGAAAAATTCCAGAAAAATATTTTCTAGCTTCGTATTGACGATACGGTCCTAACAAAACTAGTTTCGTCGAATTCTGAGACCGTTTGAAAAATGGCCAATTTCCAGTCGATTAAAATCAACGGAAACTGGTCAAACGCGTTTTCCTTCGCCACGCTCACATATTGATTCGAAAAATTATGAAACTTGGAATCTAGCAACAACTTGACACCACGGACCCAACAAAACTGGTTTCGTCGAAATCCGAGGTCGTTTGCAAAATGGCTATTTTTAAGGGCCTTATATATATAAAAATATATATAAATTCCACAGCGACTATTTCTAATTTTAAACTGGACATATCTTATCATTTCTAAAATGAAATCTCAGTTTTTTAACTTCGTTACAAAGATATAGTTATACAGATTCCAATATTTCTTGTTTCGTTCAATTCTGACTTATATTGAATTCTGTATATCCATTTGAAATTATAAATCGAATTTTCGAACTACCGCGCCATTTTCAATTCCTTTTATAATTATATATAATTATAATATATTCTAACGACGACGTATATAATATATACGTTCAAATTATATTCAAATTAAATTTCTCGTCGATATTATTTAAAATAATTCATTTTAAATAATCAAAATTCGCTAAAATGGCCAAAATAAAAATTTCAAACTGGCTCGCATTTTACGGGTTGTTACAATCTCCCCCACTTAAAACTTTTCGTCCCCGAAAAGGAACAAAGTCGAAAGTGGTTTGATTAATCAACTCTACGTTCGATCTGGCTTCCATTCTCCAACCTTTCAGTTTCTGAGAATTTTCAAAATTTCAAAAATTTGGCTAACACCCTAAATTTTCGAAAAATTTCGCCATAACCTCCCCTGCACCGGGAGCATCGGGGAATTTCAAATAGCTTCCCCGGTCCTTCAGATCTCAAAAAGAAAAAGAAAAAGCCAAGCGGCTAGCCAATAGGCTCACAAAATCATCATCACCCAAACAAAACAGGAAATTATGTAGTAAACATGTACCTATTTGTCGGGCAAACAAATTTTATTCTCTGCTCTAGCCTCCTTGCTATGACCTGTTCAAAGATATATATGCATATGCAAGCAAATGCGACCAAATTTCAATACAAGTCAATATTTGATTCAGTTAGGCATAATGGTTCAAAATTATCAAACAATTAAACAAACAACACAAACATCAATCAATTAGTGGATTAACGTTTCAAATTCATAATTTTGATACATATACAAAAATCATGTTTTTGATGCCAAATCACAACAATAGGCCCTATCTAATTTTGGTTCTCACACCAGTCTAATGGAAATATATAGATATCACACCTTCGTCACACGAATATAAATTCTGACGATGAGTACTCAACCATCAGAATCATCTTCGGGCCACTAGAGTATGATTCTATATCTATCCAATATATTAAAACTTCGAATACACGCGGATCAGACGTATACGCAAAATCTTTATATACTGGACTGTCCAACTCAATATAAATAGATAATCAGATACGAATAATTGATTTAAATTTTCAAAACAAAACTTTGTTTTCATTTTAAAAATATACTCTTCACACTCGTTCTAGGATACTACTGATCCCATCTCTAACGAGTCATTCCCATTGGATATTACTAATCCAATATCTGATGAATTCTTTCGTATGGTTCTAATGTGTCTTGTTCTCTGCTTTGTAAACCAAAGCTCTGATACCAACTGAGAAGACCCGCAACTTCCCCGTAAAGGAAAGCGTTGGATAGTTCGAGAACAAACCACAGCAGAACACATACAGAAGAACATTTCATTGTATATTACAACAATGCATCAGATTACAAGAATATACAGAGTATAAATGAATATTACACAGAAATATCAGAGATTTAAATTACATTTAAATACATCGCAGCGGAAAATAATACAATACACAACTAGAAGAGATATACGGATACAAAGCTTTCCGGATATCGTTCCAGCTGTAAACCAGGATCCTGTGAATATAAATCTGCAAAACCAAAACTACTAGCTGCCCATGTCAAAATAAGGGCACCCAGAGTTTAGGTTAAAACAATAAACTCCAGGTCAGTCATGTGACTGGTGTGAGAACTAAAACAGTTATTAATCTTTATTTTTAAAGATAGGTAAATCAAGGGACCACGCCGTATAACACGGAACGGGTTTCCTCCCAAGAATACCAGTGCATAAAACAACAGCGCAATGCTAAATAAAGAAAAATGAAGCTGTTATAAGACCTAGGTCCCATCACACAATGCAACGCAGTCGAGGATAGGGTTTTCCCTTATAACAACCAAAGAATGCTTGATACGTTTAAAACAAATCATTTGATACTAATATAAGTGCATAGTGTATAAAACACTTCAAATCATAAGTATCAATCATAGGCGGCATGAGCGCCCCATCCCACTATGTCGCCATATATAGGATTACAACTAAAACCGCAAGATCACGTATTTGGAAATTGGATTTCCGTCTATGAACCAAGGCAAAAGATAGTCCTCAACCGATTCGAGACAATCTAGCCCATGTCTCAGGATCAGAGCTCGAGTGACCCTTGGAGCGACAGGGCCGGTCCACCGATGTGGATTAAAATGCCTGAACACTACGTTTCCCCGCCCTTTGGGGCGTAAATGAGCCAACTAAATGACTCCATCGGTTCGAGAACGACCGATCAATCCGAGGCGCCTCGCAACAGCAACAACCACATAAGTCAAACTCGTCAGGGCGTGTAAAACCACTGACGCCACTTTTTATCTAGAAGGAAACGCATGCCCTCCCTGAGGTCCGTCTCCCGTTTTTGGTTCATACCTGGTGTGAAACACGCGAGGTAAACGTTACACAAAGCTACGCCACAAAGGCCGTGCTTTGATCATCACCACAAGACTTTGCTTTTCAACAGAAGCCTCGATCATTTGCATCTTAGCATGCCACACAGGCAAACCATCCTATGCAACTGATATCAGTCACACAGAATGAAATCCGATGTCAGACACACAGTCCATTTACAAGTCCGTCCTGGGTCTGAACGAAACCGGAGGCACCTAGTACCCCGCATATCCATCGATCTCCAAGTACGTCTGGACGATCACTAACTGTTTCCATCTTCTTGGGTGTACAGCCCAATCAAGATCATCAGTAATTACCCAAACGACGTGAAGACCTCCGGTCTTCGACCACCGTCTTCATCTTCGACTTATCGTCGTATCAGTTATTCAGAATGGGATAAACCCGGTCTTTCCGAATAACTCGCGTATATATTATAAAAGTGTTACACAAACACAACATACGCCTCATTCCAATTCATCAGTCACTAACCGTAAATTAATCAAGAGAATAATTCCCCAAATATTAACCCCGAAGGCCGAAACCAACATCAGATCAATATCCAGAAAACCATTCTGCTTGGCTAACCGCCAGTTAGTTTCTAAATTTCACATTCATAGGGAAAGGTTCCCATTAATTTTATCCAAGATAAATTCCTTGAATTTATTCTTCATTCTATTTTTGAATCTCAATTCAAACTAGTCGGGATTAGCGAACCTTACCGAAGTAATCATTTATTTTAATTTCCCAATCCCAACCTATTCATCCCATGAAGTAAAACTGGTTATACTTCATATCTAACACCACAGTGTTATCGGTAAATTCAATTACCATTTCACGTTCAAATCTAATTAAAGATTTAACTATCGCCTGGAGCAAAACTGGTGATACTCCATTTTCGATCATTTCAATCTAATTAAAGATTCATTAAAACTCCGCTTAGTTTTAATCTTCGACTGGGTTAAAGAATCGGTGTCATTTAAAACACGGTTCACGATAAACCCAAAATCACATTCCATTAATTATCGGGTTAAAGAACAAGTGTTATTTAAAACACTGTTCACGATAAACCCAAAAATCAATACCAATTCAGTTCCAATTAAATATAATTTAATTGGTACACTTCATTAAATCTAAATAAAAAGATTTAATCTTTTCTCAACTGGGTTCAAGAACAGTGTTAGTGAAGACACCATTCGCGACAAACCCAAATCACATTTGATATTCAATATAAGGCTCTGAATAGAAAATATATCGGCCTATATTCAATATCAAATTCTACGATCAACAAATGTCGTATTGGAAATAACGATATAAATATATATCTTTCAAATTTCCATAACAACACCTGTATAATCACGAATTCCAACATTGAAATATTCCGAAGACAATTTCGATTCAAATCCACTCCAATGCAATCATTGGAAATTTTGGTTATTTTCAAAACCCTTTTCGAATTCAATTTATTTATTTAAAAATAAATAGAATTATAATTCTAGTTCAAAACTAGTTCATTTCGATAAAAATCTATTTTTATCTTTTCAAATATGGAGTTTTTCATCCCAATCCTTTCTAAACCATTTTTTATGATTTTACACAAATTATTACTATTTTTAATAATTTTATCAAGGCCCGTACAGTCGATTTCCAACAATGGCCACCGAACTGCACTTATAGCGACCTTTTTCAAATTTGATTTGGACATAATTCCAAATCCAACCGTTAGATTTCAAATTTCTAACCTTCGCTAGAAAGCTCTTTTCGATACGAACCCAACGGTTCCGGTTTTAGGAGAATCCGACGGTCGGATCTCCCGTAATGTCCATTTGAAATAAATGGTCGAAATTCACGAACTGCCGCGGCGCGGCGCGTTCTATTCAGGCCATTATATTATATATATAATATATATAATATATACTTCGTCGATTTCTATTTAAACGAATTATATGAATAGTTTAAATTCGTTTCAAAAGCAATTTCAACTTCCTTTTCAATTCAAATCAAAAATTGAATTCTCCTTTATAAATTCGTTTTAAAATTCATTTCTATTCAATTCAAATTTCAATTCAATTTGAATTCGTTTTCAATTCGATTTCAATTCAATTTGAATTCGTTTTCAATTCGATTCATTTCGAAATCGTTTTCAATTCAATTCATTTCGAAATCGTTTTCAATTCAATTCATTTCTCGATATTCATTTTAAAATGAATAAAATCGATATAAATATCGTTCACGTCAAAATGGCGTCAATCTAATCAACACGGCTTCATATATTCCTATTTTCAAATATTCTATTTCAAATATTTCTTTTTCAAAATAGTCGTTATTATCAAAATATTTCGTTCAACACATGACCAATCTCAATGAATGAGAACTGTCAACACATGAACTTTTATTTTATATTATTCTTTGTTTTTCAAATTGGAATGAGGCCCAATCAATTACCATATAAAATTAATTATATGGATTTTCATACAACACATGTATATAATAGCATTGAAAATAATCAACCATCAACCAAAGTGCACTACACTGTATAAGCATCAAATATAGATATTCAACGCTTATAACAGCCTGTCAATCAATCGATCGACATATTTAATCAATCAGGATGAGTGAACTTCAAATTTCATCCTAACACCCGTGTGGGGTTTCAAACAATCAAACACCTATTTTATTCGTGCAGTTGGGCGATGTGTAAAATTTATCGTCCCAATCAATGTCATTCAAATAGGTGTACATAAACAAACCGTTCGGTTTATAAATGAATATTTTATTTTATTCACTTCACGTTAAAAATTATATTTTTAACGATAAAACATTTTATTTCAACCTATGAATTTCTATTCAATTCATTTATTCAATAAAATGATATTTTTATTTTTCTAACATATTTTAGAAAATTTCGGCGGCATAACGGCACGATACTAGAAACGGGACAAGGCCTAGCCTTATCCCCGGTCTAGTGAAGGCCCACGCCATTCACACATCAATCAAATCAATTCGTTATGTAAACCACAAAATTTGGAGTAAGAGTCTAACCTAGCCTTACTCCTTCGCCTTATAACGGCGCACGTCTAATCCTAACCAATTTATCGATTCGATTCTTCACACCACAAACCACATTCAAACCAATATCGCAATCAATCACCAAACAGTCAAACAAACAAGTCCATGGTCTGTGGACGATTGTGTCGGGTGCTACTAAGCACCGTTTGCATCCTAGTATATATATATAACTAGAAAAGAAATTGAAAGGTGAGAAATTCTCACCTATAGCTATCCTAGCTCCACGGCTCTCCTTTTGCAGAAGTCTTCGTCGTTTCGCCTTTTTGTCACCTTCGTTGCTGCTTTCACTACATACGTAAAAGTCGAATTTTTACTTCGTTATTCAATATATAAAAATCACATTTTTACTTCGATGCTCAATATATAAAAGTCATATTTTTACTCTACTATTCAATATATAAAAAATCGAATTTTTATTCTACTATTCAATATATAAAAATCGAATTTTTGTTCTACTATTCAATATATAAAAATCATATTTTTCTATCGAAGTTCAATATATAAAAATTCTATTTTTCTATCGAAGTCCAATATATAAAAATTCTATTTTTCTATCGAAGTCCAATATATAAAAATTCTATTTTTCTATCGACTTTCAATACATAAAAATTCTATTTTTCTATCGACTTTCAATACATAAAAATTCTATTTTTCTATCGACTTTCAAAACATAAAAATTCTATTTTTCTATTTAAAGAAATCAGTTTTCAGTTTTTTTTTTTTTTTTTTTTAAATCAGGTTTTAAATCATTACAAAAATCAGTTTTAAATCATTACAAAAATCAGTTTTTAAAATCATTACAAAAATCAGTTTTTAAAATTCCTAAAAATCAGTTTTTAATATCTAAAAATCCAGTTTTTAAATTTATTTTAAAAAAAAACCAGAATTTAGTTTTAAAATTCTTTTCTATTATATAAAAAATCAGAAAAACAATGTTTTAATATCTATAAATAAAAAGAAAAAGAATAAGTAAATAAACTAGCAAAAAAAAGGGACGTACTGTATTGAAGGGGGGGGGGGGGGGTTCGCCAGAACGGCGGTCGAAGGCTGGAGTGCGGCGGTCTCGAATCTGAGGGGGGGTTCTCGTCTTCGTCGAGGAGGGCGGGGGTTCTCGTCTTCGTCGAGAAGGGCGGGGGTGGGGAGATGTGGCGTCGAGCGACGCCGCAGCTGGGAGGCGGGATGGAGGAGAACGGAGGGGAGGGGTGCGATGGCTAGGGCGCGGCGGCGCCTAGGGCAGAGCGTCCATCGTTTTTTTTTTCTTTTTTTTTCTTTTCTTTCTGTTAAACGAAAACGGGGGGCCAATGAAGACAAAGGAGGGGGGAGAAATTAAAAATTATTATTATTATTATTATTATTTTTATTATTATTTAAATTTGCAAAAAGGTTGACTTTTCAAACGAACCCCAATCTGAACTCAACAACTGTCGCCCATAGCTAAATACCCCCATTCCGAACGCAATGGGATATGTATCGTAAGCTGGTTTGATTGTTACAATCAGTTTCCGTTTGAATTTTCATTCAAATCATTATATTGAATTTTAAACGCACATTT
Organism: Allium sativum; assembly: GCA_030737875.1. Classification (NCBI taxonomy): domain Eukaryota; kingdom Viridiplantae; phylum Streptophyta; class Magnoliopsida; order Asparagales; family Amaryllidaceae; genus Allium; species Allium sativum. The sequence continues at coordinate 769,550,715 of CM060926.1, forward strand.
CAAAATACCGGGGTCACATACTAACTAGAAAAATTCCAGAAAAATATTTTCTAGCTTCGTATTGACGATACGGTCCTAACAAAACTAGTTTCGTCGAATTCTGAGACCGTTTGAAAAATGGCCAATTTCCAGTCGATTAAAATCAACGGAAACTGGTCAAACGCGTTTTCCTTCGCCACGCTCACATATTGATTCGAAAAATTATGAAACTTGGAATCTAGCAACAACTTGACACCACGGACCCAACAAAACTGGTTTCGTCGAAATCCGAGGTCGTTTGCAAAATGGCTATTTTTAAGGGCCTTATATATATAAAAATATATATAAATTCCACAACGACTATTTCTAATTTTAAACTGGACATATCTTATCATTTCTAAAATGAAATCTCAGTTTTTTAACTTCGTTACAAAGATATAGTTATACAGATTCCAATATTTCTTGTTTCGTTCAATTCTGACTTATATTGAATTCTGTATATCCATTTGAAATTAGAAATCGAATTTTCGAACTACCGCGCCATTTTCAATTCCTTTTATAATTATATATAATTATAATATATTCTAACGACGACGTATATAATATATACGTTCAAATTATATTCAAATTAAATTTCTCGTCGATATTATTTAAAATAATTCATTTTAAATAATCAAAATTCGCTAAAATGGCCAAAATAAAAATTTCAAACTGGCTCGCATTTTACGGGTTGTTACAATTAGGCAAGTGTTTTAGGCCATAGGATTAAACCTAGATTCAATCCAAGCCATCAAAGCATGTCTTGGGGAAGAAGTCAAGTGTAGGAACCATCTAGGGCCTTTAGATTAAAGATGAACCATGAGAACCATCCAAATGCAAAATCTGCATTTGAGCGAATCGGCCCACGGGTTGACAGCCAAACACCCTGGATTAACCCCTAGTCGACCCAGCGAGCTCGGGTCGACCTCAAAAATCGGCCGGTTCGGTTATTCCCCTCTCCCAATTCGCTGTTTTGAACATTTTTGCATATTTATTTATTAAATTTTCAATTATATATATATATATATCAATATATATATATTTCTCTGCGCAACCCATTTCACTTAATTAAGTATACTTTAATTTGGGAATTTTTCGTGAAACTTCGCGAGGCCATATCTTGGTCATACGGACTCCGATTTTTGAAAACTCGGACTCTATTTCGCGTATTTTTCCGAGACGAACGCAATGGCATAGCCCGTTTCCCTTGATTCAGATTTTACAGTTTAATTCTGCCTCCATTTATGTTATAACAGGTTATTGAAAATACGGGTTGTTACAAGATGTATAAAGATATGAAGCGCATTTTCTTTTGGCCTGGGATGAAAAAGGATGTGGCAGAGTTTGTCTCTAGATGTATCATTTGCCAGCAAGTTAAGGCCGTGTCGAAGAAGCCCGGTGGGCTATTGCATCCTCTAGACGTTCCACTTTGGAAGTGGGAGAGTATCTCCATGGATTTTATCGATGGGCTACCAAGGTCAAGGAAAGGGAATACGAGCATTTGGGTTATCGTGGATAGACTTACGAAGAGTGCTCATTTCATTTCGGTAAAGAGCAAGAGAACCGCATCTTTGCTAGCGTCTGTATATCTTTGTGAGATTGTGAGACTTCATGGAGTCCCTTCTGGTATTGTCAGTGACCGTGACCCAATCTTTACAAGTCAGTTCTGGAATAGCTTGCAAGAAGCTATGGGCACGAGGTTGAATCTAAGTACTGCTTATCACCCACAGACGGACGGTCAAACCGAAAGGGTGAATAGGGTACTCGAGGACCTGTTGAGGCTTTGTATTCTAGATTTTGGTGGTACTTGGGAAGACCATCTTCCTCTTGTTGAGTTTGCATATAATAACAGTTATCAGGCAAGCATAGGGATGGCACCATTCGAAGCATTATATGGGAGGCCGTGCAAGTCGCCTACATGTTGGTGGGAGACTACAGATAAGCTTATACTTGGGCCTGATATGATCAGAGATACATCCGAGAAAATCGAGTTAATTCGGAGACGGATGAAAGCGGCCCAAGACCGACAGAAATCCTATGCTGATAAGCGAAGAACTGATTTGGAGTTTGATGTTGGGGATATGGTTTTCGTAAAGGTTTCTCCTTTGCGGAATGTGGTCCGATTTGGAGCCGTTGGGAAGTTAGCACCGAGGTTTGTTGGACCATTCCCTATTATAGAGAGGATCGGGCAGATGGCTTATAGAGTGATGTTGCCCGAGAAGCTTGCCGGAGTACACGATGTTTTTCATGTCTCGCATCTCCGGAAGTGTTTACATGAATCAGCAGAGGTTGTTGAGCCAAGTGTTCTGAAAGATGTAGAAGTGGAGAAAGAAGCTACCTTGAGGAGAGCTCCGATTCGTATCTTGGGGACGGAGACCAAGAAGCTAAGGAATCGAGAGGTCAAGTTGGTGAAGGTTAAATGGGGTGAAGCCGAAGAAGACGCAACTTGGGAAACCGAGGAGAAGATGCGTGGGCTTTATCCATTCCTTTTTGAGGGTACACTCTCAATCTCTTTTCTTTGTTAGCATATCTTTCTCTTTGCTATCCATATTTATCTAGTTTATCGTGTTAATCTTGTCATGAGAATCTTAGGTAGAAACCCTTTGGATGAAACATGTGTTTGAAACATGTTATGCTTGATGGTTGCAAGTGGTTGCAAGTGTTTGCAAGTGGTTACTCGTGGATGCATTATACACGTTAGGCACTAGATCGGCTCACACACTCCTCATATTGCATATGCATGAGTGTTTATGCTTATTCATGGATGAAAATTTTTGTGTTATCGCATGGATGTTGCATATGGATGTATGTGATGTGCACACATATAGATGTTATACATTATGTTAGGAATTGCATACATATGGATTCATTTCACTAACATAATTTGCATTGATGATATTTGCATTAGATAAGTACATATACACACACCTCTGCATATGTTCATACAACATTTAGAATCTTGTAAGGACAATGATTGCTCGTGGATGATGTTTTGAGTAGATGGATGATTGGATGGTAGGATACGTTCTTCCTAACTTGAAGATTTCGGGGACGAAATCCTTTAAGGAGGGGAGAATGTAACAACCCGTATTTTCCATAACCTGTTATAACATAAATCGAGGCAGAATTTAATTCTAAAATCTGAATCAAGGGAAAATGGGCTATGCCATTGCGTTCATCTCGGAAAAATACGCAAAATAGAGTCCGAGTTTTCGAAAATCGGAGTCCGTATGACCCGATTAGGGCCCAACGAAGTTTTCAGAAAATTCCAAAGTAAAACTAGATTTCAAATTCAAATCTGAATTTGGAAATTGGGGTTATTGGGCCAGACAGGAAAATTCCCGCCAGAACACCCAAGTCGACAGCCCTGTCGACTTGGGAGTCGACTTGGTTGGACCAAGTCGACAGCCCTGTCGACTTGGCTGTCGACTTGGCTCAGCCGGGCTGTTTAGCCTGGTGCACCATTTTGGGTTTGTGTTGAGCTTGGGGGCCAGATTCGGTTTTGAGGGCTGAGATTGCAACTAGGGTTTAATCCTATGGCCTAAAACACTTGCCTAATCTATAAATAAGACCCTAACCTACCCTAAATCATCATTATTCATTCTAGCAACTAAACTATGGCAAAATCAATCCTCTCATGGCCTCCACTCTCTTCATAAAATTCCTAAACAAATTTTTATGAGATTTTCCATGCATACAAGTGTTTTTAGACTTGTATGATCATCATTAGCTTGCATTCAAGTCAAGTTTCTATATTTGCATCATAAAGAGAGAGTTTTGACCATTTTGGCTCAAGGGTTTTGCTTGCATTTTGGGTTTAATTGGTCGCATAAGGGCTTTCTTATATTTGCTATACTCATTTGAGTCCGCATAAGCATTGTAAGCCCTATTCTACTTTCATACTTAAACTCTAAAGTTAAATGTATGATATGCAAGTTTACTATGATGTGATATGCAAGTTTACTATGATGTGATATGCAAGTTCATCAAGTTATGTTATGAAAGTTTGATATGCAAGTTGCCATATGATATGCAAGTTATGTTATGCAAGTTTGGGTTGATCATTTGGCTCATGTTATCATGTTATGCAAGCTTATCTTGGGCTTATGAACATAAAGCTTCAAGCTTTATGCTAAAAGTTGCATTTGGCAACATGTAAGTTATCATATCCCTTATGATAACTTGCATGTGAGGCTAAATGCGAACTTATGGCCATTTTTACATGTCATTTATCACCATGTATCACCAATATGCTAAGTTTGATTTTATGCATGCTTTTGAGGCCTAATGCAAGTATATGAACATATGAACATTTCATATGCCACCATGTTAAACTTGTGGCTTTAACACTTTATGTCATGATTAGGCCAAGTTCCCTCTTTCTATCCTTTATGCGCTATTGCGATATGTAAGCGATGGGATTGCGTTGGGGTTGGGTAAACTTAAAAGACATAAAAACATAAGCTTGGGAATTTACCTATTAAGTTAGGTCTACCCATTGGGAATTTACCTATTAAGTTAGGTCTACCCAATTGCTTGAAAACTTGTAATGTGTTTTGGAAACACGATGGACATGACACTTAGAAAATATAAGTGTGGCCAACTTGAGGTTGGGTTGAGTTTGTAGCGTAAACCTACCCGGAACCGACCGGCTTAACTAGTTGCTACAAACAATAGGACCCAATGTGAGAAGTTGGTCATGTGGTACCTTGGACCCGAGGTTAGACCAAGTTGTGGTGTAAAGCTACCCGGAACCGACCGGCTTAACTAGTAACCGCAACAAAGTCTAATGTGAGAGGTTAAGGCGCATTAATTAATTAATGCCTCATGATTAGGGTTAAGTCATGGTCCATTTAATACTTAACCAATTTGGGCTTGGTAGATTAATCGGGGTTAAGTCGTGAACTCATCGTTACACTTAACCAAGTTAATCCATGATTAGTAAAGGGGTTAAACCGTACTTAACCCACTAGAAAAATCCTAGCAATGGGGGGTCCACTCCAGCAGTAATCCCTAGTTCGTATCATCATGACCCTAGGGACTAGGCTAGGGTGGGGGTACGATTACTGGGCTGGAGGTAAGCGACCAATAAACGACGGCAGGGTGGTACGCCGGTGTAGTTCCGGGCGGACTCTAGTCGTGCACATAGTCCGTAGCCGGAGAAAACATGCACGGGTACCAGTAGATCGAGACTGTGCACTCATGTTCATGGTGTCCAGGGGTTGACACCCTAGGGCTTGATACACCCGAAGGGTGGACCCGGCACAGTTCGACTACAATCATGTTTGGGCCGTATTGACACCAACACGTGACGAGTTAGGCTTAGGGAGCCGATCGACTAGACCGTTTGGGTTGGACCTTGTGTTAGGGTCACTTCATGTCATTGGACCTCGTATGAGGGTCACTTCATGTTATTGGGCCAAAGCTTGGGCCAAGGGATCAATACTTGGTTATTCCAGTCTTGTTAGTTTGCTAGTACACCTGTGGTGCAAAACCTTAATCCTGATTATGCGATGACACCTTTATCTACCTTGTTAGTTAATCATCATGCTAGTATGTAGTTATCCTTATATTCATCCCTGCTGCTCATGCCAGTTAACTTTATCAGTTTACATTGATTGTAGTAGGGCTTACTCAGTCTTTTTGACTGACCTGTTTTTTTTTCGCCTCTTTTCTTCCGTTCCCCCCCCCCCCAGGTTCTCAGGGAGGGAATGCTGGAGCCTAGCTTGGATTTTGGATTGCTTGCTTGTGGGATTTCAGCTCATGTACGTTTTCGACATGAAGCTAGCTATGGGTCTCACTTATTTTGGGGATAGCACTTATGTATTTCAGTTTGTCAGTTGATGTAGTTTTATCTAGACTTGTTTATTTGGAAAATTAACATTATGTTGTACTAGACTTGTTTTGAAATGGTTTGAAAATCTTCCGCTGTTTTATCTATGTTATTTACTCTGTTTACATATATACATATGTTCTTGTTCTGCCTTGATATATCATTATGCATGTTTACCTGATTCAAACGCCCCTCCAAAGTCAGAGTGCTTGCAAGAGTCACCCTGGCGGAGGTGGGGTGTTACAACAAAGAGTTAATCAGTTAGGGTTAACCAGTTAGAGTAAATCGATAGAGTTAAATCGAACTAGAGTTAATGAATAGAGTTAAATCGAACTAGAGTTATTCAAATGAAGTTAATCTAATTTAGTTTATTCGAATAGAGTTGAAATGAGATAATCGAATAGTAGATATTCGAAGTGAGATAATCGAATCAGAGATATTCGAAGTGAGATAATCGAATTAGAAATATTCGAAGTGAGTTGATCGAATCTAGTTATTCGACAGGAGTTAAATCGAATAAGATTTATTCGAAGAAAGAGATTATCGAATATAAGTATTCGAAAGTAAGCAAATCGAATATAAGTTATTCGGATGTAAGTTATTCGAATAAAAGTTAATCTAGTAAGGATTAAATAGAGTTAAAGTTAATCGAATAAGAGTTATTAGATTGGAGTTATTCGAATAAGAGTTATAGAATAAGAGTTAACCAAATAGGAGTTGATAAATTAGTTGTTCGATATTTATTTGAGTTAGGAAATAAGAGTTAGATTAAAGTTATTATATTTCAGAAGCAGAAGATTATAACACCACTGTTATAATCAAATGATTCTGTAAAGGAGTTGAACTCGTAAATTATATCTGGAAGTTACGTAAGGAAGTGTTATAGAGTTAAAAGATGAACTTACCCTATTTCGAGATTTGAAATGTTGTTCAGTTAAGGTCTGAGAGGTAGTTATACCCCAACTTGATTGGCTTCATTTTTAATTTAGAAATAGTTAAGGTTTGAGAGTGAAAGTGGTTAAGTGATTTTAGTAAATAAGTATAGTGGTTTGAGTTGTCGTCGCAATGTTGATTTAAACATCTATTTAAATCCAAGTAAAGAAGATTTGGAAATGTTTTCCAAATAGAATCAGAAATGTAATCAAATATTGAAATTTGAAATATGAATTAGAAAAGGAAGTGTTCATGTATAAGGAGTTAAGAAATGGAGTTAAGCTAAATCAGAAATTGACTGGAGACTTGTTAAGTTGAATGGTTTCCTAAGTGTCTATCTGATGTTGGTTTCGACCTTCGGGATTGGTACTTAGGGAATTGTTCTTATACTAGTTTACAATCAGAGACTGATAGTTGTAGAAGAATAGTGATACGTACATAAGTTATGGAAATGTTTTCCAGCGTTAACGTATATTTTCTAAACATAGAAAATAAGGATATATATATATAGATATATATATATATAGATATATATATATGATTGATGGTTGATTTGATAGAATTTCCATCTGGAAATAATATCGTTGTTTGCATACGTATTTTTCTTTGATAGTTAACTCACCGACTATCGAAGTTTTTGACCATTTTAACGTTGTTATTATGGAGAGACCGGTTGGATTATTATCCAAAGAACCACTCTGTATTGGCATAAGCATTGCGAATCATAAATGCCAAAGATAATTGAAGACGGAGTAAAGTGCAAGGGCTATTGTATAAGTCTTAGATAACAATGCCTAAGATGGATGTACTGAATAGTGCCATCGGTTCATCTTGTCCCTGGATGACTTTTATGGATGAATGTCTGACATAGTATTTCCAAAAAGGTCACGTACATTGATTTCTTCAACCGTACCAAGAGTGGAAGCGGAGAAGGAAACTTCTTTAGCAAACACGTAATGTACTGTTGTAGACGTCAATTAGTGATTTTCGATGGATCTGACAATGTGGCATTCGACGTGAATCTGATGTGATGATAAGGCGTAACCTCAATCCTCATCAACCGGTAAATGACAGAAATCGGGCAGGTAGCATGGCTATGTAGGTCGCACCTATTAGGGTGTATAATCACCTGATCTAGAGTTTCATTTACTTCAAAAAAAAATCTATTGTTGATGATGTCGCATTCGGGAAACGGTTGCTGATCCCAACCGTTGGTGATATACATTCGATACACTCAAGCGAAATGAGTGGTCAGTCATGTGTGGCTGGGTTACAAGATGTTCTTGTTGAACCCAGTGTATTCCTCTCTAGAGGTACACTAGCGAAAGGTGGTTCCATACCTTTTCATAGTTGAAAATCCATTACCCAATACGTGCTTGCGGTTTTGATTGTATACTATATATGTAGAACGTGAGATGAAAGCATTTCTGCTAGATGATTATTATATTGTGGTTGATAGACATTATTATAATATCAAAAGGTTTTTGATATAAAGATAATTTGGATTCTCATAAGGGAAAAACCTGCTCCATTATACGGCGTGGTCTTATGTGATATCGTTTACTTGTTCGAACTGTTTTAAACTGTTTTACTCATACCAGTCCCATGACCGACCCGGAGTTTATTTTGTTTTGTTTTCCCTAAACTCTTGGGTGCCCAATTTTGTATGGGCAATCAAGTAGTCGGGATTTACAGATACTTGAAGAATTGGAGCAGGAGGCTTCAGGATTATATAGCTATTATTATTCCACTGTGTTGTAAGTGCTGTACTTGAAAAATGATTTGTATATGCAAGTAAATCTTTTATTTCAAGTTATGTTATATTTTATTCGTTCCGCTGTGAGATTCGTGTTTACTCTGATGTTGTATGTTCTTCTTCTTCTTCTATTCTAAGTTTCTATCTTATCTTTCCTCACCCTCTAATTTCTTTCATTAACTACCGGGTTTTTCGATGTTTGGTTAGTCGTCATTGAGTCTATGTCGATAACCAAAGTCGACAAATTTCTGGGTCGTTACATCAATTCCTTTTCGATACTCATTATAAAAACGAATAAAATCGATATAAATATCGTTCACGTCAAAATGGCGTTAATCTAATCAACATAGCTTTATATTTTTAAATATATTCGTGTCCATGCCAAATCGGACATCAAAATCAGATTTTGATCTATTACTGAATATTATTTTAAAATATTCGTTATTTTAAAATATTCATTCTTTCTGAACTGGAATTAGACACAATCAATTACCATATAATTTTATTATATGGATTTCACACAACAAATGTGTATAACAACTATAATAAACAATCGACCATCATCAAGAGTGCATTCTACACTGCATAAGCATTAAATATAAACATTCAACGCTTACACAGCTTGTCAACCAATCGATTGACATACAACTAATTATTGGGACTAGTGTGTATCATATCTCATCCCAATACCCATGTGGGGTTTAGTCAATCGAACACATGTTTTATTTGTGCAGTTGGGCAATGTGTATAATTTTTCGTCCCAATCAATATCAGTCAAATGTGTGTACATAAACAAATCATCCGATTTGTTTATAAATATTTATTTTATTCATATACATGTTAAAAATTATATTTTTAACTGCAAAATATTTTATTCCATTCCACATCACACAATCAATTTTCACAACACAGTCAAACAAACAAACAAGTCATCCATGGTCCATGGACGACCGGTGTCGGGTGCTGCTAAGCACCGTATCCTAGTATATATTTTAACTAGAAATAAAATCAAAGTGAGAAGTTCTCACCTTTGGGTTCCACTCCTCCATTCTCTATTTCTGAATGGTTTGGATTTGTATTCGTTTCCAGTCGGTTCCATCGCAATCTTCTACTGTATAAAAACTGTCTCCCTCTCTCGTTCTTATCTATAGTCAATACCCCCATCGTCGATTTGAACTTTCTCATGCCGCCATCACCGGACTTGGCCAGAGCAGGATCGAAGACCACCACTGACGCACCGGAGTTCAATCTGACATCACCAGAGCAGGCGTCGGATCTCCCTCCCTTCAACGTTGACCAGGTCGACCAACTCGACAGGCCCTGGCGGCGCTAAAGCAGCAACGAACGGCTCGAGTTAGAGCTCGTTTTCCTCCCATTATACACCATGAAATCTAACGAGTTGGGTATGGATTAGAAGCTCATGAATTTCTCTTCAAAATTTGCTTTGGAATGGGAGTGAGAAACGATTTGGATTGGGGGATTTTTAGGGAGAAAGAATCGAGCAGGAAGGTTCGTCGAACGTTGAAAAGGGGGCAGGTTTGAGAGGGTTGACCGATATGAATTGTTTGACTAGGGTTTTGACCCTTTGAAGATTATATACAAATGTTTTTTATTTAATTCAAATAATTGGTTCTCTTTCATTCGCATTCCAAATCCAACCCAACGATTGTCGCACCTAGCCAGATACCTCCATGCCGGACACAATGGGATATGTCCTGTAAGCCAATTCGACCGTTACGATCAGTTTCCGCTAAATTTAAAATATAAATCATTATATTTTAAAATCAAACGCACATTTCAATTTACCGTGGCCACATACTGATTCTAAAAATTCCAGAAAAATTATTTCTAGCTTCGTATTGACGATACGGTCCCAACAAAACTAATTTCATCAAATTTGAAGACCGTTTGAAAAATGGCCATTTTTTGGTCGATCCAAATTGACTGAAACTGTTAAAACGCGTTTTCTTGTGCCACGCTCACATATGAATCCAAAAAATTATGAATCTTGGAATCGAGCAATAATTTGACATCCCGGATCCAACAAAAGTGGTTTCGTCGAAAACGGAGGTAACTTACAAAATGGCTATTTTTAAGGGCCTTTATACATATATTAAAATATATATAAATTCCACAGCGACTTTTCCGAATTTTAAACTGGACGTAACTCTCAACTTATAACACGAAATCTCAATTTATTACATCCTATAGAAAGATATCATTGAACAGATTCAAATATTTTTGGTTTCGCAGAAATCCGATTTATTTTGAATCCTGTACATTCATTTGAAATTCGAAATCAAATTTTCAAACTGCCACGCCATTTCAGCCTCGAATTATAGTTAAAATAAATTTATTCGTTTTAACTTCATCGAAAATAAATTTTCCATCGTTATTATTTAAAATAAACCATTTTGAATATTCAAAATCCGTTAAAATTACCAAAATAAAAATTTTAAATTGGTTCTGATTTTCCGGGTTGTTACATTCTCCCCCACTTAAAATCTTTTCGTCCTCGAAAAGGAACGGAGTTGAAAGTTGTTTTACAAACCAACTCAACTTTCAATATTTTCATTATGGCTTAAGTTCTTCAACTTTTCAGTTTCTAAGAACTTTTCAAATTTTTCAAAAATTTGGCTAACACCCTAAATTTTCGAAAAATTTCGCCATAACTTCCCCTGTATGGGAGCACCGGGAAAATTCCGAAATCACCATACCTCTCCAATCCAAAAAGAAAAAGAAACAGCCAAGCAGCTAGCCAATCGGCTCATAAAATTATAAAAAACCCCAAGAAATATAATAAACATGTACCTATTTATCGGCAAACAATTTTATTCCTCTGCTCTAGCCTCTTTGCTATGACCTGTTCAACATAGATACATATATATGCATGCAATTTCAAACAATTCTCAAGTCAGTTCAACATTTGGTACAATTTAGCTAAATTACCTTACATTCACATAATGGTTTAAATGAATAGTCACATAACACAATCATCAATAAATTAGTTGATTATCTGTTCAAATTCATAATTTTGATACATATACAGAAAATCATGTTTTTATGCCAATTCACAACAAGTAACCCTATCTAGTTTTGGTTCTCACACCAGTCAATTGGAAATATATAGATATCCCACTTTCGAAACTCGAACACAACACTGATGATGGGTACCCATCATCAGAATCATTCCCCGGCGACTAGAGTGTGATTCTATATCTACCTAGTATATTTGAGGCTTCAAATACACGTGGATCGGACATATATTAAAATCTCTATATACTCGATTGTCCAAATCGATTTAAAATAAATATTCAAATATGCATAAACATGTTTAAATTTTCAAAACAAAATTCATTTTCATTTTTATTTTAAAAATATCACTCTTCACACTCGTTCTAGGATACTACTGATCCGATCCCTAACGAGTCATTATCATTGGATATTACTAATCCAATATTTGATGAATTCTTTCGTTTGGTTCTAGCGTGTCTTGTTCTCCGAGCTCTGTAAACCAAAGCTCTGATACCACTTTAAGGACCCAAAACTTCCCCGGTCTCCGAAGAGAAGAGAAAGAATGGATTGCCTTGAGGACAAGACGAATCAGAACACAACCAGAAGAACATTTCATTGCTTATTACAACAATTTCATCAGAATACAAGAATATACAGAGTATGAATAAATATTACACATTTACTAAATATCAGAGATTTACAAGTTACAACGCAGTGGAAAATAATACAAAATACAACTGAAAGGAATATATGGATACAGAGTTTTCCGAATATCATTCCAGATGTAAACCAGGATCCTGTGAATATAAATCTGCAAAACCAAAACTACAAGCTGCCCATGTGGAAATAGGGGCACCCAAAGTTTAGGTTAAAACAATAAACTCTAGGTCAGTCATGTGACTGGTGTGAGAACCAAAACAGTTATTTAAAACTTTACTTCAAAATCAGATATATCAAGGGACCACGACGTATAACACGGAACGGGTTTCCTCCCAAGAATACCAGTGCATATAACAAAACAACGCAATGCTTTTTGGAAAAATGAAGCTATTATAAGACCCAGCTCCTATCACACAATGCAACGCAAGCCGGGGGATAGGGTTTTCCCTTATAATAGCCAAACATGCTTGGTAAGTTAAAACAAATCTTTTGACACTATTATAAGTGCATAGTGTATAAAACAACTTCAAACATAAATGTATCAATCCTAGACGGCATGGGTACCATATATCATGTCGCCAATACTAGGCTCTACAATCAAAACCGCAAATGTCTCGTATTGGAAGTTGGATTTCCATCTGTGAACCAAGGCAAGGGATCGTCAAGGTCGGTCCACATGGAGTGGATTAATAATACCGTAAACGATATGCTAGTCTTCCCTATGGGGCATAAATGAGCCAGATGACTCCATCGGCTCTGCAGAGACCAATATAACTGAGGCGCCTCGCTATCCATCATCCACATAAGTAAAATGTCCAGGCGCGTAAAACCCAAAACACCACTCCTAGCTAGAAACCAACATATGTCCATTTCCCTGATGTCCTCTCCCGTTTCTGTTTCACACTGGGGTGTGAGGCTCACGAATTAACGCTACACAAAGCTACGCTATATTAAAGCCGTGCTTTGATCATCAACCACAAGACACTGCTTTTCAACAGAGGCCTTGATCATTTGCATCTCAGCATGCCACACAGGCAATTCACGCTATGCAACCGATGTCTATCAATCACACAGAGTGAAATCCGATGTCAGACACACATCCATTTACAAGTTTATTCTGGGTCTGAACGAAACCGGAGGCACCTTAATCCTCCCCCATATGTCCAATACAGGGGAGAGGTCCTCGCATATCCGTCGATCTCCAAGTATGCCTGGACGATCACCACTTATTACCTCGTCTTGGGTGTTTAGCCCAATCAAGACATCAGTCATCATGCAAACGATGTGAAGAACTCCGGTCTTCAACCACCGTCTTCATCGTTGACATATCGTCGAATCAGTTATTCAGAATGGGTATAAACCCGGCCTTTCCGAGTAACTCGCGTATATAATAAACAAGTGTTATAACCACAACATACGCCTCATTCCAATTCTGAATATTCTTTTATTCAAATATTCACATACTTTGGGAAAAGTTCCCATTGATTTTATAAAAGATAAATTCTTCAAATTTATTCTTTAATCTTCTTTTGGATATCATTTCAATCTAATTAAAGATGCATTAAAACTTCACTTGATTTAATCTTCCAAAAAATCAATATTAACAATTGTTTAACTTGGGATATCATATCCTGTCTTTAACCGAGTTAAAGAACTAATGTCATTTAAAACACAGTTCACGATAAACCCAAATCATATTCCATTCCATCAGCCTCTAACCGTAAATTAGCTAGTGAACAATTCCCTAAGTATTAACCCCGAAGGTCGAAACCAACATCAGATCAATACCCAGGAAACCATTCAACTTAACTAATCTCCAGTTAGTTTTTGATTTCTTAACTCCATTGGGTCTAAGAACAATATTATTATAGATACCATTCGCGACAACCTAAAATCACATTCCACTAACAATGGACTCTTCATGGAAAACAAATCGATATAAACTTCCATATCCAACCGATAATATCAATTGAATAACGACAAGGTCTTTTAAATTCCATATATATTAACCGTCTTCCTCTACAGAAGCTTACTTCGATTATTACCAAATCGAACTCCATTTAATTCCAATTTAATATGTTAAATTGGAAAACTTTACTTTGGAAAATTTCCTTTAAATCGTAACAAAATATTTATAAATTCCAAATCCCATTTCACTGTAAACCGGGTTAAAGAACGAATGTCGCTAAAACACAGTTCACAACAAACCCAATTCACATTTTATCAGTTTCTAACCATAAATTAGTAAGAGAACAATTCCCTAAGTGTTAACCCCAAAGGCCGAAACCAACATCAGATCAATACCCAGGAAACCATTCAACTTAACTAATCTCCAGTAAGTTTCTAATTTTCTTAGCTATATTCGATTCAAGAAAAGTATTATTAAAGATACCATTCACGACAAACCCAAAATCCAATTTGATATTAAATACAAGGCTCTGAATAGAAAATATATCTGCTTATGTTCAATATTAAATTATGAAACCAACAAATATTGTATTGGAATAACGATATATATATATATCTTCCAAATTCCTCCACAATATCCGTATAATCATGAAATCCAATATCGAAATATTCTGAAGATAATTTCGATTCAAATCCATTCCAATTCATATATTGGAAATTCCGGTTGTTTATAAAACCATTTCAAATCCAATTTATTTATTTTTAAAAATAATTGGATTATAATTCTAGTGCCAAATTAGCACATTTCGATAAAAATCTATTTTTATCTTTTCAAATATGGAATTTTTCAGCCCAATTCTTTCCAAATCATTAATTATGATTTTACACAAATTATTAATATTTTTAATAATTTTATCAAGGCCCGTACAGTCGATTTCCATAAACGGCCATCAAACTGCACTTACAACGACCTTTTTCCAAATTTGATTTGGACATAATTCCAAATCCAACCATTATATTTCAAATTTCTTGTATTAGTTAGAAAGGTCTTTTCGATACAAACCCAACGGTTCCGGTTTTAGGAGAATCTGACGGTCGGATCTCCCGTAATGTCCATTCGAAGTCAATGGTCGAAATTCGCGAACTGCCACAGCGGGGCACGTTCTATTCAGGCCATTATATATATTATACATATATTTCATCGATTTCCATTTAAAACGTATTTTATAAATCGTTTTAAATTCGTTTTCAAAACGATTTCAACTTCATATTCAATTTCAAAACAAAATTGAATATTCCTTGTCATCGATATATAAATGATAGTATTTTCACAGCATTATCTTTTGAAATCAATTCCTTTTCGATATTCATTATAAAAACGAATAAAATCGATGTAAATATCGTTCACGTCAAAATGGCGTTAATCTAATCAACACGGCTTTGTATTTTTAAATATATTCGTGTCCATCCCAAATCGGACATCAAAATCAGATTTTGATCTATTACTGAATATTATTTTAAAATATTCATTATTTTAAAATATTCGTTATTTTAAAATATTCATTCTTTCCGAACTGGAATCAGACAAAATCAATTACCATATAATTTGATTATATGGATTTCACACAACAAATATGTATAAGAACCATAATAAACAATCGACCATCATCCAGAGTGCATTCTACACTGCATAAGCATTAAATATAAACATTCAACGCTTACACAGCTTGTCAACCAATCGATTGACATACAACTAATTATTGGGACTAGTGTATGTCATATCTCATCCCAATACTCATGTGGGGTTTCAATCAATCAAACACAGGTTTCATTTGTGCAGTTGGGCGACGTGTATAATTTATCGTCCCAATCAATATCAGTCAAATGTGTGTACATAAGAAAATCGTCCGATTTGTTTGAAATATTTATTTTATTCATATACACGTTGAAAATTATATTTTTAACTACAAAATATTTTATTCCATTCCACATCACACAATCAATTTTCACAACACAGTCAAACAAACAAACAAGTCATCCATGGTCTGTGGACGACGGGTGTCGGGTGCTGCTAAGCACCGTCTGCATCCAAGTATATATTTTGACTAGAAATAAAATCAAAGTGAGAAGTTCTCACCTTTGGGTTCCACTCCGCCATTCTCTATTTCAGAACGGTTTGGATTTGTATTCGTTTCTAGTCGGTTCCATCGCAGTCTTCTGCTATATAAAAACTGTCTCCCTCTCTCGTTCTTATCTGTAGCCAATACCCCCATCGTCGATTTAAACATTCTCATGCTGCCATCACCGGACCTGGCCAGAGCAGGATCGAAGACCACCACCGACGCGCTGGAGTTCAATCTGACATCATCAGAGCGAGCGTCGGACCTCCCCCCTTCAACGTTGACCAGCTCGACCAACTCAACAGGCCCTGGCGGCGCGAAAGAAGAAACGAATGGCTCGAGTTGGAGCTCGTTTTCATACCATTATACACCACAAAATCGAACGAGTTGGGTATGGATTGGAAGCTCATGAATTTCTCTTCAAATTTTCTTTGGAATGGGAGTGAGAAACGATTTGGATTGGGGAATTTTTAGGGAGAAAGAATCGAATAGGAGGGTCCGTCGAACGTTGAAAAAGGGGGGCGGGTTTGAGAGGGTTGGCCAATATGAATTGTTTGACTAGGGTTTTGACCATCTGAAGATTATATACAAATGTTTTTGTAATTTAATTCAAATAATTGGTTCTCTTTCATTCGCATTCAAAATCCAACCCAACGACTGTCGCCCTAGCCAAATCCTCCATGCCGGACACAATGGGATATGTTCCGTAAGCCAATTCGACCGTTACGATCAGTTTTCGCTAAATTTAAAATATAAATCATTATATTTTAAATTCAAATGCACATTTCAATTTATCGGGGCCACATACTGATTCTAAAAATTCCATAAAAATTATTTCTAGCTTCGTATTGACGATACGGACCCAACAAAACTAATTTCGTCAAATTTAAAGACCGTTTGATAAATGGCCATTTTCTGGTCGATCCAAATTGGCTGAAACTATTAAAACGCGTTTTCTTGTGCCACGCTCACATATGAATCCCAAAAATTATGATTCTTAGAATCGAGCAATAATTTGACATCCCGGATCCAACAAAAGTGGTTTCGTAAAAAACGGAGGTCGCTTGCAAAATGGCTACTTTTAAGGGCCTTTATGTATATTAATATATATATATATATATATATTCCACAATGACTTTTCTGAATTTTAAACTGGACGTAACTCTCAACTTGTAAAACGAAATCTCAGTTTCTTACATCCGTTAGAAAGATATCGTTGAACAGATTCAAATATTTCAGGTTTCGCTGAAATCCGATTTATTTTGAATCCTGTACATTCATTTGAAATTCGAAATCGAATTTTCAAACTGTCGCGCCATACCAGGCTCGAATTATAATTAAAATAAATTTATTTGTTTTAACTTCATCGAAAATAAATTTTCCGTCGTTATTATTTAAAATAAACCATTTTAAATATTCAAAATCCGTTAAAATTACCAAAATAAAATTTTTAAATTGGTTCTGTTTTCCCGGGTTGTTACAAAAAATTTGAGCAATCTTAATTTGGGAAATAAAGAATACAGAGGTATGCAAAATCTTTTAGTTGGTAATGATAAGATTACACATATTACGCATACAAGAAATGTAAGTTTAACTGGACCCAAATAACTTATTTTAAAAAATCTGCTAAGGGTCCCTTCTATTCAGAAGAATTTAATGAGTGTTTCCCAATTTGCAAAAGATAATAATGTCTACTTGAATTTTATCCAAATACTTGCATTGTCAAAGATATACTGACTCAAGAAATCATTTTGTAGGGTAAAGAATTTAAAGTGTTATATAGATTTGATATGAAAAATCATAAACACCCTAAATGTAATGAAAAAGAATGTAAGATGACCTTTGTGAATGATTTTGAAAACCGTAGTAAATTTGATTTGTGGCATTGCAAGTTAGTACATCATAATAGTAAAATTGTAAAGCAAGTTATAAGTAGTAATAACATGTCTGTTAATAATGTTTCTAATTTATATGTATGTTCATCTTGTTAACTGGGAAAGAGTCATAAACTAGAATTTCCAAATTCACACACAAATTATACAAGACCTTTTAAACTTGTTGCCACTAATTGATGGGGTCCAAAATCTACTTGTTCTGATTATGGCTTTATATACTACATATCTTTTATTGCTGTATATTCTAGATTTACATGAAGAAATCTAAGTTTGAAACATGTAATGTAGTTATACAATTCATTACTAAGGTGGAAAACGTGATTGGTCAACACGTGGGTACTATACAAACTAATGGTGGAAGAGAAATCTTACCATTAAATACATATTTTGAGAAAAAAATGAATCAATCATAGAACCACATGTCCTTATACATAAAAAAAGGTTTAATAGAAAGAAAACATAGGCATATTGTGGAAACTGGTTTAACTTTACTTGCACAGGCCACTATGCCTTTAAAATTTTGGCCTGAAGCATTTAATACTGTTGTGCACTTGATAAATTTTTTGCCAACAAAAGTTTTAAATTTCAAAAGTCCACCAAGAGATTTTACATAAAGTTAAACTAGATTATGAACATTTGAAGGTGTTAGGATGTCAATGTTTTCCTTGTCTAAGACCTTTTAGTACACACATATTAGACATCAGATCTACTCCATATACATTTCTAGGATATTGTAACAGTTAAAAAGGTTATAAGTGTCTGGACAGTATAGGCAGAATATATATTTCCATACATGTAAGAATCAATGAATAGGCACATCCTTTCAGTAATATGAAAATAAAAACTACTGAAAATGTAACACCCTACCCCGAGACCCACATTAACAAAGAGAATTACATCGTAATTCCATCTGCTAATGTGGGTCTTGGGGTGGGGTGTTACAGAAAAGGTGGTAAACCATGGAATTGTTATACTGATATTCACGAAGAAATACAAGTGATGGTGCCACCTCAGCAAGATATGAGAGACACTGCCACCAGCTCTCAACTCACCGTGTCCATGAGAAGGCCAGGTCAAGAGCTTATTGTTGATGACAACATTGACAATCAGAGTCAATCATGCCAAGAAGCTAGTGATGATAATAGCGATCAAGAACCTATCAGAGATTCACCCGAAAGCATCAATCAAGGCACTACTACTAGAGATAATCCCGACAAACATCCAACGTTAACTTAAGCTAAATGTGGTATTCTCAAAACAAAAAACATCAATACTGCACAGGATGAACATGTCTCTTTCCAAGAAGCAATCAGATGTGATAACTGGAAATAAGCTACGCAAGAAGAATATGATGCTATAATAAAAAAGGGACATGGTCACTAGTTGAAAAACCAAAAAACAAAAATTAATTGGGTGTAGATGGATTTATAAACTGAAGAAAACTTTTGCTGGTTCAATTTCTAAATTCAAGGCAAGATTAGTTGCAAAAGGATATTCACAACAGTGTGGTTTTGATTTTTCAGAAACTTTTCCATCAGTTGTGAAACCAACATTTATTAGAATAATATTAACTATTGCCTTGAGTAGAAATTATAACATCGGACAGTTAGATGTTAGTAACGCCTTTCTTAATAGTGATTTGCAGGAAGAGGTATTTATGCAGTAGCCTGAAGGATTCAGTCAAGGCAATGATAAAAAATTGGTGTGCAAACTCAATAAAGAAATATATGGATTAAAGCAGGTACCTAGGGTTTGGTTTGACAAGTTGAAGTCAACACTTGTCAACTATGGCTACAGTCTACAGAATCTGATAACTCTGTCTTTACAAAAAAAAATTGAAACTGGTACAACTTATATTCTAATTTGTGTTGATGACTTTATTGTCACAGGAAGCAGCAAGTTAGAAATTGAATATATCACTTAAAAACTAAATGCAGAATTTTCAATCAAAGATTTAGGTGATATACGCTACTTCCTGGGTATTGAAGTTAGAAGAACATCAAAATTAGATATTCATCTTAGTAAAAGGAAATACATTTCAGAAAATCTTTTAAGAGCTAAAATGGATAAGGAAAATTTTCTTCCAACTCTAATGATCACAAACAGTCAACTTTCAAAACATAAAGGTGAAGTTATTCAAGATGCAAAAATTTTCAGAAGCATCATTGGAGCACTACAATATGCAATTATAACAAGACCAGATATATCTTATAGTGTTAATAAAGCAAGTCAATATATGCAGAATCCATTATACACTCACTGGAAAGCAGTTAAAAGGTCAGTTAGGTATCTTAAGGGTACCCTAGATCATGGTCTTATTCTAAAGTAAAGCAACTCACTGAATATAAATGCATATGCAGATGTTTACTGGGGAAATGACATAGATGACAGAAAGTAAACATCTGGATATTGTATTTTTCTAGGTAAAAATCCCATATCATGGAGTGCTAGAAAGCAAAGTACGGTGTCAAGATCTAGCACTGAAGGTGAATTCAAATGTGCTGCAAGTGATGCAGCAGAGGTTTTATGTATCGAGTCACCTTTAAGTGAACATAAAATCTGATCTGAGAAAAAGATAGTAATTTGATGTGACAATGTTAGTGCAATTTCATTGACATCAAATCCTGTTCTGCATTCAAATATGAAGCATATAGGGTTTGATTTATACTTTATCGGAGAGCAGGTAATACAAGGAAAATTAAGAGTTGGATACATATCATCGTAGCATCAAAAAGCAGACATACTTACTAAACCACTTTCTAAATCGAGCTTCATCAGATGAAAGGAAGAATTCAACGTGGATTCAATAGATCTGGGAAAAAGATCCAGCAGAATTATTTATGTTCCAGATTGAAGACGAAGATCTTCATTCCATATTATAACACTTCAAGCAAAAAATTATCTGAGATTTATCTAATAGAATTTAGATCTATCTCATTTAGCTAGGGTTTCAACAGATCCGAAGTTCGGATCTTAAACTCCAATTTAACCTCTCTCAATGAATCACAAGCATACGAAAGCTTGTGCCCCTAAGTAACTAGAGATTAAGAGTCTCCAAAACCCGATACAACAACAAGATGAGGGACCTCTTAGCTTATTAATTATCTAGTTTAACTTAGCAGGTTTAAGTTCGTTAATAAGCATGGTTGTAAATGACATTTCTCTGTAAATGTTATTCTATGTGCAACCCCTTCTCTAAACAAGCACCTGCCCATATATATATATATATATATATATATATATATATATATATATATATATATATATACATATTACAATAATCCAGTTTACTTAATTTACATATGGTACTTACATTTTCCATAATATTTTCTTTTACTTAATCTTAAATTAAGTCTAGTCTATTTAACATGTTTGAATATTTCCCTTTTTAATATAATCCCCAAATTTATAGTCAAAAGTCTTCATGTTACAATATGTCCTAATTTCTTCTTTTTACTGTTATTTCAATTATACAGATTATTTCAATTATACGCAATAATAAACGAAAATGGCCTAGGCTCATCATAAATAAAAGGAAAAAGAAGGAGAACAGCAGAACCAAACACAAACAGTATAAAATAGGCATATAAAAGACCGTAAATAAATTAAAGATAGAAAAGGGGATAAGGAAGATAGATCTATACATGAACATAAATTAACGTAGATCTGAAACAAAGAATATATATTAACTATAAAAGATGAAATAACAGTAAAAGAACATATATAAGAAATTACATATAAGTACTGTTTATTCTAGATCCAAAACTATTTACTCTCATAATAATTTACAGTTGTCAAATCTAAAATAACTTGAACTCACATAGATGAACTAACAGTAAAAGACAAGTATTTAGATCTTTGTATTCTTTTCTAAAAAGACAAAAGTCATTTTCACAAGCATATATCATGTAAAAACCCATGTCAAAAGCTTTAAGAAGCTTTTTGTAACATACAGAAAAATTCGGTGCTCGAATTTTTGACACAAATACATCCTCTGTCCAAACTCGAGTACGGAAAATCCACAACGTTAATAGAAAGAAGGTAGAGGGTGAGATAAGAAAGAAAGAAATATTAGAATAGAAGAAGAAGAACCAACACAACACAGAGTCTCACATCGCAGTAGAACAAAATATAATATAGAAATAAATCCTTACTAAGAGCTTTGAAAATACTTACAATCATCATAGTACATCAACACATTTGGATAGTTACAATAATCTGTCCTCAAATACAACACATAGCGGAATAATAAAATATCACATGTCTGAACACCTCCGGCTCGTCTCTTCATAGTATCCGATAACCTGAATCTATAAAACCCAGTTTAACCCGAGCATTACAAACGTCGGATCAGTCTGATGAACCAGAGTGAGAAAAACTCACTAAGTTTAAACGTATCCGCCAACTTGATTTTAACGTCAAAATCTTTTCGAAATAAAAAAATAATCGTAAGACCAAATCTACACATAAATACGAACGGTTTTTACCTTACAATAACCCAAAACGTTTTTGAAATCAATATCCTTTCTGATATTATAATAGTGTCTAAATACAATTATATATCAATCTAGCAGAACACTTGCATCTCACGCTCTACATACATAGTATACAATCAAAACCACGGGCTCTTATGGGAGAATGGATTTCCATGGCAAGGTATGGGCAACCACCTTTCCGACAATGTACCTCCGAAGATGAATACATTGGGGTTCAACTAGAAAATATTGCAACCAAGGCTAAACATGACCAACCCCTCACATCGCTTGAGAGTACCGAATATATCATCAACACGGTTAGGGGCCAGCCAACCAAACCAATAGCATACATAAAAAAATTAAAAAAGGAAAACTGTAGGCATTTTATTTCTCCAGATCAGGTAATGATATAATCTTTTGATGGGTGCGACCCACATAGCCATGCGACCTACCCGATTTCCCAGGTGATGAGGCTTGAGGTTTAAGCTTACCCTTTAGAACAACGCATCTCCATCCACTTTGAATGCCACATCATTAGATCCATTGGATATTACTAATTGACGTCCACAAAAATACCCTTGGTGTATAAGCTAAGAGAAACGAATTCCTCTGCCACCAACAAAATTACGTTTTTAGAAATCAACGTACGTGATCCTTTGGAAATACTCTGTCAAACATCCGTCCATACACGTCATCCAGGAATAGGATGAGCAGAAGGCACCCTCCTACCACATCCTAGATATCACCCTATGGATCAGTAGCGAGTAGTCCTTGCAATCTAAAGATTTCATTCACCACAGGATCACTATTAAAATATCTTCGGGTGCGACTCCAGAGAATTCGACAAGTAGTCCTTTCACTTATGAAGATCCATGGTCTTCAATTGCGCCATCTTCAATCAATGTCTTTCAAGTATTTGCTGGTTCGGAATGGTTTAAGAATATAAATTCGATCCCAGTCTTTCCGTACGAACAGTCGTATTAGCCAGATTTGATAGTCGGTTATTTAACTATCAAATAAATAATCATGAGAATAAAATGAGTTCACTGATTCAGTACTCAGCATTATTTGGCCTTTTAATTAAAAATAATTAACAAATAGTTTATTTAAAACTCTTAAATCTTTAAATATTACAAATATAACTTTTCACTTCTTATTTCACATAAGATTATTTCAAAACTATTTTATTTTAATACATAGGAAAAATATTTTATATTCATAACTATTTTTCTATCATTTCAAACCATTCACTATCTCATTACCCATTTTCTATAATTGGGAAATAAATTTATCTTATCACTCGTAAAACAACGTTACAAAATCTTTCTTGTTTTATATTTGAAATAATAACCAACCCTTATTCTTTTAGAATAAACCAATTCCAAAATCCCTGTTCATTTCCTTTGTTCTCATAAATACCATTATAATTTCATACAATCTCCTTTTATTTCTTTGACTTAAGGAATTTCATTTATATGTATATTCTTCAGTCTTTCCATTTCCGTTACTTTAGAAAACTCATTATATAAATTTCAAATCTTTTTAATTATCAATGCGTTATTATTTCTCATATGGAAAAAATAAATCATTCTATACCTCTTTATCATTACAACTAATATAATCCTCAAATAATCATGAAGTCGTTCAAGTTGGGGTATTTTAATTACCTCTCAGACCTTGATCAACAACGCTCTTATCTTAAGATAGAAATGAGTTGTAATCAAAAACAGATATCTCATTCTAATATTAAAACAAATCCCATTTAACTATTTTGCTTCAACCATGATTTTTTTTATCCATTTCTTATTTTCGAAAATCTCCCTTTCAAATACAACTATTATTACTTAATTCTTTAATTAAGTAATTCCTTATTAAACATCCCCTCTTACTATAAATTTATTTATTAACATGGATTTTTATTACAAAATCTTTCCTATATCCTTTTACCCATACCATTTCAGAAATCATTTTTCCCAGTCCATTAAACTATTTCCCACTTGAAAATATTATTTCAAATTCCTTCATTTTACTTAATTCCATTATCAAATAACATTAATTTAAAATTAACGATATAACACCTCATCGCTTTTTATAAACCTTATTTAAATAAATTCTGGTGTAAAATATACCCTTTTCATCTCAAGTTCCTTTTAACTTAATTCAAATATTAAGTCAATAAAATTTAAGCTATCGTATTTGCTTAAATTCCTTTTATAAATTTGTTATAAAAACTTGGGTTTTAATATAAAACCATTCCATAAACTCCTTTCACAATTCAATTAGATTTCAGTTCACCTTCGATTACTTTTTATATGAAGTAAAAAGAAATCTCATAAATTATTATTAATTAAAATAATAATTTAGTTCAATCGAAGTAGTTAATTCCTTTATTAACTAAAATAAATAGTAAATTCCCTTTTAAAATCTTATTAAAATTAAACAAGTCTTCGTTAAACTATTTTATTAGATTAACCAACAACAAACTAATTTAATAATCGATCCCAATTAAAAAATGGTTAACTTAAGTCAACTCAAAACACGGGTATCTCGATAACCAATTTCAATTAGTCCTTCGTTTAAATTAATTAATAATATAATTAATTTAAATAATTTTATTTAATTGTTTTTTAAAAAAATTATCTAACTCTTAACCGTTAGGTTAATTTTTTCTACCCTCTTGCTTATTAATCTGATTAATATCAAAATTTTCTTTATAAAATCATTTAATAATTAATTATAAACTTAATTAATAAAAAAATATTTGTTTCCTTTTAATAACTTTTATTTAAAATAATAGATTTAAAAATCTATCTTCAGTTATAAAATAAATTTTTTAACTTTACTTCTATCGATTTACCTTACTGTAAATCCATATTTAGAAACTGATTGATTTATAGGCCATATACTACCAATTACTCAACCAATATTGCCCGTTGGTTAAAACAAAACAACCATTGAATTTCAGGTCAACGGTCAACAACCAAATCAATCATTTCAATCAGAACAGTTCATATGATGATAATATGAAAATAAACAACATCTAATATATTTGAGGAATCAAGTTGGATCCCTCCAACCTGTTCTTCCATGCATTAAAATAGATTATCTCACATAAATTCATTCAATTTACTGATAATTTCTATAACAGTAAATAAAAACTACTTAACACTAATCAATTAACAAAACAATTCAAACGATTCAAACAATTAAACATGTTTATTTAATAAACGTGACCAACAAGGTAAGTTACCTTCATTGGGTCCAATCGTTAAAATAACGATTTGGTTTTTTACTGAAATTAAACAACGTTTAATTTCACTGGGTTCAATCAATATATGAATATATATATATAATCAACCATAAGCTACCATAGCACACAAAATAAAAACCCGACTTATATAAAAATAAGTGGGAAAAACTAAGTGAGTTTAACTAACCTTGATTTATTCGTTGTTGAAACAACCCATTTCAGTTAAATTAAACAAGCGTCTGATTTAACCGAAAATCCAGTTGATTCCAATTCATGTCCATATTAGTTCCAAAATATTCTGTTTGTCAAGGTGATTCCAAAAGCACTTTGTTTGTCCAATTTGATAATGTATGATCATGTTATCAATATCTAAATTAATATAGATTAATTATATAACTAACCCCTAATTAAGCCTAAATTAAAACTAATTACATTAATATAAAATTTAGCCTGATTGTTTTCTTCACTGCTCCCATGTAAAAAATGAGCCCGATTTTGGTTTCTTCATTTCATTTTGTGCCTAAGACAAAAATGATTAGAGTAATTAATGTTTAAGTAAATCACTAAGTTAATTTATACAATTAACTTTTAATTAGTCTTATTTAATTAAATTACATGGTTTAGAATTCATAATCTAGGTCGATGACACTTCTGTTCGCCCACTGCTTTGTTTGAATTGTCCTCTGCACACACGGTTCCTGCGTGCCAAACAAAATTTAACTAAGAATTCCTTAATTCACTTCATTAAATTTAATTACTAATCATACTTAACCAAACAAAATTACATGATTTAAAATATTCAGTCGAACTTTCCTAATTATCCTTGCTCTTGCTTTCGTTCCATGTTGTTTGTGTTCATTCTGCATGAATTAAACTATTTTAATGTTACCGTATTAGTTAAATAATAACAACCAATAATCACGTAATTTAATTTAAAGAGATCAGCTCGAACTAGTTTTCTTCCTCCGCCCTTGTCTTCTACAGTTCTAGGATTCTATGCAAAACACCGCTCATGCAATTTGAAAACTTTCCAGCGCCTAGTCTTCTTCTTCACGTTACCCTGGTTTTCCCTCCTGCTTAAGGAATTTGGTCCCGATAATATCCACTCTCCCTTTGTTATGTTTCTCTCGGCTTCAACACGCACAAGAATTTGAATAAAACACCTCGCAGTCCCACCAAGCTCAGTTCGTCGGCAGCCAATCTAACCTCGCCGGAACCCGCGCCTACCATTTCTCCACAATCGACCAATCGACTTCAGCATTGCCTCTCCTTGACCCTCCGTTCGTCGCCATTTTTCAAATAACCATGGCTCCTTGCTTGAGAAATTATGGCCAGATTGGAGCACCGCAGGCGATCATAACCGTTCATCAGATTGAGGTTGTTGAGCTTGTCGTTTACGTAGTTTGTGATATTTCGAAATGAAAAAGGAAATTCGCGAATTTGGGGTCAGAAGCTTCATAACTATTTGGCCGTGAAAATTTGGGATGGCGGCTATTAATTTAAGTTGACCAAAAAGATGAATATTTGACGCAAATTTAGGTTTTACTGAGTGTTATATTTATAAGGGACAATATATTATTATTTTGTTATAATTGAAACTTCAATAGGAAGTAATGCGATAAAACACTCACTTACGACCTCCAATCGAGACGAAACTCCTAATCCTAGCTTAAAACGTATTCCAGGCCCAATGGGATAGTTTTCGTCGAATTCCGAGGTAGTTTGTGAAAAGTCCTTTATAAATCACAAACTAAAAATCTTGCGTTTAAATTTTCCAAGATCACAACATAAATCCAATCAACTTGAAACTTTGAAATTTACTTGTCCTTTTCCTTACGGATCCAATGAAATTTATTTCGTCAAAATCGGAGTTTGTTTGTCCAGTCGTTTATTCCTTTAAAGTAACCCCTTTCTAAATTGGCAAAAATAAAATAAACGATTAAATAAAAACAAGGGTGTTTGACGCTACCACGATCACATGGTTAATCAATTGCTACCAAATTTGAAACTTAACAATAACTTACTAATACAGATCCAATAAAACTCATTTGGTCAAAACCTGACTCAGTTTGGAAAACGATGATATTTTAAAATTTAAATTATTCGTTGGTTTACAATTAATTCCGTACGCTCATATATTAACCCAGTTTGGCCCCAAAATTTGCAGCATGCTATGTTTTGACGTTCCGGATCCAATAAAATTCGTTTCATCGCAAACAGAGGTCGTTTGAAAATCGGCTATTTCTAAGCTTATAAAATACCTATTAAATATTATAAAATTCCAAAATAATTCAATAAAATAATAAAAAATTATTATTATCGTACATATCCACATAAATTATCATATAGCTTCAAATATAAATTACACAATTCAATATCAATAGTTTCGAGTTAAAACGGTATTCAAATTATATTAAAAACCTTTATAAATAAATTAATAAACGTTATATTTTAATAACGATTTCCAAAGTGATTATTTTAAAATTTGATTTAGACATAATTAACAATCTATAACACGAAATCTAGATTTTTCTCTTTCACATGAAAATTATAATAAACTAGATTCAAACGTTTCTTGTTTCACAGAAATCCGACTTATTTCGGATCGTGTATATTCAATTGAAGTTCAAAACTCCATATTACGAACTACCGCGCCATTACGAGCTCGATTTATGATTATATATAAATTAACGTTCAACTTCGTTTTTAACGAATGAAATAAATATTAAAATCCATTAACATTCAAAATTCGATATTTAAAATAATAAATTAAATTAAATATTTGACTACTAAAAATATGGGACATTACATTTTTCCCCCTTAATAAAATTTCTTTCTCAAAATTACTAAGATAAGACAAATGCTATAAATCCCATTACCTTTCAAAAACCCAATGTATTTTAAATCGAAAACCAATTTAATACCGTAAATAAATATTTTTAAAAAATATCGAAAATTTTCTAAAACTTTAAATTCCCGGAAAAATACAGTAGAGTCTCCCTTGTATGGAGTGGCGTCTGTGATATCGCAGGATCAAATAATATATAGACATCGACCCACACGGTCGGAAAACAAAAAATCAAAACCCAAAATTTATATTTTCGTGTAGGCGTACCTTTTATGAGCGCTATTGAGCATACTTGCTCACTTACGTACAATTTTCATAATCAAAATCAATCCTCAAACCATCTGGCACCTGTACTTACTCAGTTTAACACATGAGTAACAAACACAAGAAAAACCGAGAATAGTGACAGATTTTTAGCAGCAGAAAATTCCGTCGCTAATTAGCGGCGGATTTCCGTGGGCTTTGTAAGATAAAATATTTTGGATTTTATATGTCATCTTATTGTAAATTATTACCGTCGAATACTAATTCTGTCGCTAAATCAATGGAAATTGCAGCTCTTTACCGTCATATAATATTTAACGCTAAATTCCGTTGCTAATAGAGTCGGATTACCGTCGACATAATTTTGAAGCTATTTTCCTACAGTTTTCCAAGAGATTTGAAACGAGCTTTTATATTTATTATTTATAAAATGTTTTAAATTTGTGTTATTACTTAGTATATTTAAATTTTAAATAATTAATGTTAATAATACATTAGTAATTAATAATAAATAATAACTATTAGAAGTAAATAAAATTCAATAGTTAATGCTGATTAATTTTTTTTTGAAAATTAATGCTGATTAATTATTAATTACTATATAATATAAATAATAGGTAATAATAATTAATATAATACATTGTTGTTCGATGTTTATTAAATTTGTTTTGATAATCAATGATTATTTAATAGTCTTTAATACGATTAATGATTTATAAGTAGTAATAAGTAATAATTTACATTCTATATTAAATAACTTATAATAATTGCTTATTTAGAATTAGCAAAATATTCCTTGCTCATAACCGATGTAGTTACTAAATTCTTAATTAAGTCCTCTGTTTTCATCACAAATTTCAGTTAGTATGCCAGTATATGTTAGGCTAAGTCTTAAATTTCAAATTGTTCTTTTATATTTATTACCCTAAATAATGAAAATATCAGTTTATTATAATAATTATTTAATAATTAATAATAAAATTGAATACTTATGAAATAATATCTAGCATTCAATTATTAATTTTAAATAATTGTATTTAATAGTTATAGTTGATACTTATATTTTATAATTTTAGTTGATACTTATATTTTATTTTTTTGTGCAATAGTTGTAACATATGCTTATAACGACTGCTTGTTTGTGTATGGTTTTAATTGTCACCATAAGTAATACATATGTTATAATAAGTAATTTACAAATAATTACTCTTGTTATTACATTTTTATCTCAACTTTTTGAGATAATATAATTGAATAGATTTACCTTACATAAATTATGAAATTACAAAAAAGCAATAAAAAGATTGATTTTATTACATACTAGTAGCTTGAAATACGAACACAATACTAGTTTTTATATATTGCATTGCAAAATTTTAACATTTGACAAATAATATACGAAATTTATGAAATATAAAAAAGTAGTGCCATTTTTTTCATTAACAAGTTCAAGGTTTTTTTTTTAATATTTCAAAATTTGAAAAATGTAAAATAATGTTACACTTTTGACTAACATATATGCAAGATTTTACATTGGCTCCCACCTAGAATTATGACTCCAAATCTAATATGCAGCTCTAACCCTAAATTTTTAGTTTCGAAACCCGAATTTTCTAAACATAAATTTTCACTTAATATTCTACTCTAAAATATATTGAACTTCAATCTTATAAACAAACAATTTATAGTTAATAACAAATATTAAGCATACAACTAATTAATTTATAAACGATAATTAAAAATTTACAATTGAAAACTTAAAGGGTTAATTATCCATAAATTACAATAAATGATTACAAATAAATAATTTATACTTCATAATTATTGTTTAAAATCAATAACTAAATTTAAATTTAGTATTTTATTATGGTAAGTTATGAATAGTTGGTAAATAAATTTAATAATTTATTTGTTAAATCTTGTCTGCTGCAAGCTAGCTTTTGGCTCCAACTTCAAACTTTTGATTAAATTTAGGCGGAAAAGGCCAAAATAATTGGCTCCAGGAAGCGAAACAATTTCATCTTCCGCGCTTGAAATTAACGCTGCAAATCAAATTACCAGCTTTCCCATTTCCTTCTTCTTCCCCAAACTCACACAACCCTTTCCAAATTAGTCTTGGCTTCCCCTCCCAAACTTAAAACTCTTCATATCCCAGTTGTCAAATGGGCACCGTTCGATACGCCTGGGAAAAAAATCGTGACTTTTCCTTTCTTCAATCCGCCGCTCCAACCGCAACCAGCATGCCCTCCTTCAGCGCTTCCTCGCCCAGATCCACCTGACAACGAAACACCCCATGAATCCGCCCAATTCGATGTGGATAACGAAACCCTAACCCATGCCAACCTGAATACTGACCAAACGAAGACGAAGCCGACGATACCAGCCTCCTTCGATCCGCCAGTGTCTCCCCTCCATGAGTTCCTCCGCCTCCCTTGATTGATGAGGACAGGTTTCAAATTATCACATCGAAACGGAAGTCCCGATTACCACAGGCAGATCGAAAGAATTCTACGGTTTCCAAACCATCTCCAATCGACCCTCACTAGTCTTTGTTTTACCTTTCAATTTCAGGTAAATTTTCGGTACCCCTTTTTGCTATTGACTTTTGCATTACTTATTCTTTGGATGCTTCTATTTATTAATTTCTACTACACTTCTGGTGTTTGATCCTCCTACTTCCTTCTATTTGGGGTTGAACTGAACGTACGGGTTGGTTCATTCAATATATCAGTATGTATTGCTTTAGTTTATGCTTAAGTTTAAATATTGTTCTTTTCTTCCTAGGTAGTACTGAATGCAAAAGCTTGCAAGTTTGTTAAATACCTTTTTCACACTAAGTTGTACTGAGTACAAGAACTGTATATATGAATTTATAGACGTTTTACATTGCAGTACAATATGCCTTACAGAATATAAAAATTAAAGGTTAACAAAATATGGCGCTGATCAAAAGTAAGAAAGCTTAATATATGCCTCTTCAGTGGTTAATAATTTCAAGCGTAAGAAAGTTAACATTTATTATGGTGCTGATCAAAAGTAAGAAAGGTTAACAAAATATGGCGTTGATCAAAGGTTAATATTTTCAAACAATATATTAAATGCCTCTTCAGTGGTGTCGAGATGACCATCTAATACATTGCTTCTATTATTCAACTTCAGTCAAGTAAATATTTTATTAATTTGTTTTCCAATAAACTTCTAATATCTATTTTTATTTTCAGAAACCATAGTCGAAAAGTCTATGACTAGCAATTCATATACTGTCTTAAGCTATGACAAATCAGGTATCCTCCTCCTTGCATTTTCTTTGTCTAATCCTTACTCGGAACCCAATTTTCAACTTACAAATTCAGAAGCGTGCCTTGCTAATTTGCCACCATATGCTGCGGCAGTTGAAAATTTTATGCAAGTGCTTTCCCTGATTTTAAACATTAAATATATATATATATATATATATATATTTCAACCTAAGCTGCATTTTTATGCCTCTCAGTACATCCACCAATTTACAACATATATATTCAACTTTTATATTTAAGATGTAGGGTTGGAAGTTTTTGTTTTCGTAGTTGCAATGTGTTCTGCTCTCGTGTAAACATTCAAGTGGCTTATAGTTAATAACTTGAGCTTGTGATTCATTTCAATTTCTAATACTTGTATAAAAAACACTTGTACATCTAATAATAGAATATATTAGAGGACCCTCAAACTTTATTAACATTTCCACAACTAGCAGGGACTAATGTCATACTTGAATTAAGGCGAAATAAGTATGAAATGAAAAACAATGATACGTTCCTTACTACAAGAAGAATTACTGAGAATATTTCTAAATGTCAACCATATGTTGTTCTGTCTCTGCTACATGGCATATGAATTGTTATATGCACTTGCTTCTTGAGAGTAGCTCACACCAGTTCACATATTTGCTTGTTACACTTTTTTTTACTTGTTAGGCTTAAGTGAAACTGTCGCTGCAACGAGACAAGGGAAAGAAAAGGAAAATTGAGCCAAAAGGTTTTTAATCATATATTAGCTGAGGCTCATTATGTTTGGTAAGTTGAAAAGATGTCTGTATATTCAAGTTTCCTGTATGTTGTTTGTCATGGGTCGTGTTGAGAGAGAGAAAGAGATGTGAATATATAATTTATTTTTGTTTTTTAATAGTTGAGAGTACAATTGTATATGTATTGCATTGGTTGTAAATGACGTGTATTATATTGTATTTTTTTTGTGTTAAATAGTAATGAATTTGTGTATTGTATTCATAACTGCATTCTTTATTTTTATTTTTGTTGGGTTATGTTATTTATTTTATTATTGATAGGTGAATGATAGTATTTGGTAAAGCTATAAGCAAGTAACATGAAAAATTGTTTATTGGAAGAATAGAAAGAGAATAGCAACGGATTACCTACAGAAAACGTTTGATCTAAAAAATATTTTGTCGCTAATCTCTTGCTAATTAGCGAGGCTTTATCGATGTTTTGTATAAATAATAAATTATTATAAATTACTTATCCGTCGGTAAATACTCGGTAAATAAATTAAAAATAAATTAATAAATAAAATTACATTTTTAATATAAAAATTGTAAAATGACGGAAAACTGTTGGAAAACTCTTGCTATATTCCGTCGCTAAAATCTGACACAATTACCGTCATGGTTTTTACCGACCACCACATTATACAGGAAATCCGTCGCTAATGCCAATTTAGCGACGGATTGGAAGCGGATTCTGCCGTCGCTAAATGCAGTTTTTCTTGTAGTGCAAATAACACAATACAAAATATTTTTATATAAAATTTACAAATATGATCTCATATATATACTCAAACTCAATCTAGGGCATTACTAACCCCATATCTATCGAGTTATGCCATAGAGCCAAGCTTATTACCAAACCAATGCTCTGATACCACTGTAACATACCAGAAAAATTCGATGCTCGAATTTTCGACATAAATACATCCATGTCCAAACTCGAGTACCGAAAATCCAGAACTTTAATAGAAAGAAGGTAGAGGGTGAGATAAGAAAGAAAGAAATATTAGAATAGAAGAAGAAGAACCAATACAACATAGAGTCTCACATCGCAGCAGAACAAAACGTAATATAAAAATAAATCTTTACTCAAAGCTTTGAAAATAATTATAATCATCATAGTACATCAAACACATCTGGACAGTTATAATAATATGTCCTCAAATACAACACACAACGAAATAATAAAATATCATATGCTTGAACTCCTCCGGCTCGTCTATTCATAGTATCCGATTACCTGAACCCGTAAAACCTGGTCTAACCCGAGCATTACAAATGCCGGATCAGCCTAATGAACCATAGTGAGAAAACACACCAAGTTTAAACGTATCCGCCAACTTGCTTTTAAAGTCAAAATCTTTTCTAAATAAAAGGATAGTCGTAAAACAAAATCCAAACATAAATATGGATGATTTTTACCTTACGATAACCCAAAATGTTTTTGGAATCAATTTCTTTATTGATATTAATAGTGTCTAAATACAAATAAATATCAATATAGCAGAACGCTTGCATCTCACACTCTACATACATAGTATACAATCAAAACCGCGGGCTCTTGTTGGAGAATGGATTTTCATGGAATGGTATGGGCAACCACCTTTCTGACAATGTACCTCTAGAGATGAATACATTGGGGTTCAATAAGAACATCTTGCAACCGAGGCTAAACATGACCGACCCCTCACTTCGCTTGAGAGTACTGAATAAATCATCACCATGGTTGGGGGCCAGCCAACCGAACCGATAGCGTACATACAAAAATTAAAATGGGACAACCAAAGGCATTCGATTTCTCCAAATCAAGTAATAATATACCGTTTTGATGGGTGCGACCTTCATAGCTGAAACAACCCAAACTTCCCCGTAAAGAAAAGCCCGGATTGAGTTGAGAACACGACAAATCAGAACATAAACAGAAGAACATTTCTTTGCTTTTTACAACAACTCCCATCAGAGTACAAGAATATACAGATTATGAATAAATATTATGCATTTGATACATATCAGAGATTTACAAATTACAATGCAATGGAAAATAATACAAAAACACAACTGAAAAGAATATACGGATACAGAGCTTTCTCAATATCATTCCAGCTGTAAACCAGGATCCTGTGAATATAAATCTGCAAAACCCTAAACTACAAGCTGCCCGTGTGGAAATAGGGACACCCAGAGTTTAGGTTAAAACAATAAACTACAGGTCAGTCATGTGACTGTGTGAGAACTAAAACAGTTATTTAAAACTTTAAAATATAGTATATCAAGGGACCACACCGTATAACACGGAACGGGTTTCCTCCCAAGAATACTAGTGCATAGAATAAACAGCGCAATGCTTTTTGGAAAAAAGAAGCTATTATAAGACTCAGGTCCCATCACACAATGCAACGCAAGCCGGAGGATAGAGTTTTT
Organism: Allium sativum; assembly: GCA_030737875.1. Lineage (NCBI taxonomy): Eukaryota > Viridiplantae > Streptophyta > Magnoliopsida > Asparagales > Amaryllidaceae > Allium > Allium sativum. The sequence continues at coordinate 769,586,156 of CM060926.1, forward strand.
ACCTTACAATAGCCAAACATGCTTGGTATGTTTAAACAAATCATTTTGATATTATTATAGTGTAAATTGTATGGAAGCAACTTCAAATATAAATGTATCAATCATAGACGGCATAGTGCCCCATACCACTATGTCGCCATACTAGGCTCTACAATCAAAACCACAAAATGTCGTATTGGAAGTTGGATTTCCATCTGTGAACCAAGGCAAGGGATCGTCCTTACCGCTTCGAGACAATCTAGCCCATTCCTGAGGTCAGAGCTCGAGTGACCTTTAGATCATTAGGGCCAATCCACTCGGTGTGGATTAAAATTCCTGAACATTACATTTCCCCGCACTATGGGGTGTAAATATGGTCTTTATAAAGACCATCCATCGGCTCTGCAGAGACCAAAATAACCGAGGCGCATCGCAATCCATCATCCACATAAGTAAAACATTAGGGCTTGCAAAACGCTGACACCACTCCTAGCTAGAAGGAAACGCATGCCCTTCCTGAGGTCCTCTCTCGTTTCTGGTTCACACCGGCGTGTGAGGCTCGTGAATTAATGCTACACAAAGCTATGCTATATTAAAGTCGTGCTTTGATCATCAACCACAAGACTCTGCTTTTCAACAGAAGCCCTGATCATTTGCATCTCAGCATGCCACACAGGCAATTCACGCTATGCAACCGATGTCTATCAATCATACAGAATGAAATCCGATGTCAGATACAAATCCATTTACAAGTTCGTTCTGGGTCTGAATGAAACCGGAGGCACCTTATTCCTCGTCCCGTATGTCCAATACAGGAGAGAGGTCCTCGCATATCCGGTCGATCTCCAAGTACGTCTGGATGATCACCACTGATTACCTTGTCTTGGGTGTATAGCCCAATGAAGACATCAGTAATCATCCAAACGATGTGAAGACCTCCGGTCTTCGACCACCGTATTCATCCTCGACATATCATCGAATCAGTTATTCAGAATGGGATAAACCCGGTCTTTCTGAATAACTCACGTATATAATAAACAAGTGCTATAAAAACACAACATACGCCTCATTCCAATCCATAATATTCTATTATTCAAATATTCTTATACTTTGGGAAAGGTTCCAATTAATTTTATCAAAGATAAATTCTTTAAATTTATTCTTTAATCTTCCTTTGGATTTCAATACAAACCAAATTATGGTTTATCCAAACTAGTCGAGATTAGCGAACCTTACCGGAGTAATCATTTGTTTAATTTCCCATTCCAACATGTTCATCCCATGAAGTAAAACAGGTAATACCTCATATCTAACACCATGGTGTTATCGGCAAAATTAATTACCATTTCACATTCAAATCTAATTAAAGATTTAACTATCGCTTGGAGCAAAACTGGTGATACTCCATTCTCGATCATTTCCTAGATTTGATAATTTTAGTTATCAAATTCACCTTTCAATCTATTTAAATATTCATTAAAACTCTAATTCAGTTGTAATTTCCAAAAATCATTACTTAGTGATTATTCAAAGTTAAGAAATTAAACTTATCTTTAACTGGGTTAAAGAACTAATGTCATTTAAAACACAGCTCACGATAAACCTAAAATCACATTCCATTAACAATGCAATCTTCACGGAAAACAGATCAATATATATAATCGATATTAACTTCCATATCCAACCGATACTATAAATGGAATAACGACACAGCCTCTTAAATTCCATAAATAGTAACAGTCTTCCTCCACAGAAGTCCACTTCGATTATTACCAAATCGAATTCCATTCCATTCCAAACTATTTTATTAAATTGGAAAACTTCACTTTGGAAAATTTCATTTAAATCTTAACAAAAGATTAATAAATTCCAAATCACATTTCATTGGAAATCGGGTTAAAGAACGAATGTGTAATAACCCGGAAAATCTGAGCCAATTTAAAATTTTTATTTTGGCTATTTTAATGAATTTTGAATATTTAAAATGAGTTATTTTAAATAATAACGACGAGAAATTTATTTTTAGTAGAAATAGAACGAATATATTTATATAGATCGTCGTTAGAATATAAATATTTATTTTAAATTATAAAAGGAATTGAAAATGGCACGGTAGTTCGATAATTTGATTTCAAATTTCAAATGAACATACCGGGTGCAAAATAAACCGTATTTTAGCGAAACCAAAAATATTAGAATCTAATTGAGAATATATTTCCAACGAATCCGAAAAATCAAAATTTCATAGAGGGGATCAAAAGATATGTCCAGTTGAAATTTTAGAATAGCCGCTATGGAATTTCGACCCTTAAAAATGGAAATTTTGCAAACGACCTCGGTTTTCGACGAAACCACTTTTGTTGGATCCGTGATGTCAAGTTATTGCTAGGTTTCAAATTTCATAATTTTTTGAATCAATATGTGAGTGTGGCAAAGGAAAACGCGTTTGACCAGTTTAAGTTGATTTTAATCGATTGGAAAATGACCTTTTTTCAAACGGTCTCCGAATTCGATGAAACTAGTTTTGTTAGGACCGTATCGTCAATACGAAGCTAGAAAATATTTTTCGGGAATTTTTAGTGCCCGTATGTGGCCCCGGTAAATTGAAATGCACGTTCAAATTCAATATATAGAGTTATATGTTGATTTTGACGAAAACTGATCGAAACAATCTACGATACATATCCCATTGTGTTCGGAATGGGGGTAATTAGCTATGGACGACAGGCGGTAGGTTCGATTTCGAAGTCGAAATAAAAAGTTGCTTTTTGAAATTAATTAATTAAATAAAAAAAAACCTAACCCCCCCCCCCCCGTTATTCTTCAGAACAAAAAAATAGAAAACAGAAAGAAAAGAAAGGGGGCGACGGGGGGAAACCGCCGCTTCCATCGCCCCCCCCCCCCCCCCCCCCACGTGGCGCCGACCACCACCGACCCCTCCCTTCCTTTCCCTCTCCAATCAACGACCCCTTGCTTCCCTCGCGCAACAGCTCCACCGCGATGGCCCCACCTCCGTTCACCGCCCCCCTTAATCCGCCACCCTCCGACATCCGGCCACCACCTGAACCCGCGACTTCCCATCCTCCTCCTTGCGCCAGCAACGTTCCAGCCCCCCTTCTCTTTAAAACGCTGTAAGTTCTTTTTCCCCTTTTTTTTTCTTTTTATTTATCTATTTAAAATTAATTCGATTTATATATAATAGCGTGTAAAGAATAAATTTTTAAAAACTGAAAAAGATTTGATTTTTATCTACATGAACAACAAATAAAGATGAGATCTTTATATAGAGAAAGATGTGATTTTTAATCAAATGAAAGCGAAGAGTAGAAGGTTAAAAATATAATTTTTATATAATGTAGGGATTAAAATATGATTTTTATATAATAGAGAATATAAAAATATCATCTTTATATATATAGCGAAATAAAAATCTGATTTTTATTATATATAAGTTGAAATAAAAATGTAATTTTATATAGAGGATAGCGTGATAAAAATGTGATCTTTATTATATGAACACCGTTGTGAAAATAGAAATTTTTATCCATATAGAGTGATAATAAAAATTTGATTTTTATATACATAGCAAAAATATAAAAATGTGATTTTTACATATGTAGTGGCTACGGACAACGAAAGTGACAAAAGGCGAGCACGACGAAGATTTCTACATAAGAAGAGTCGTGGCGTTTGGTTTAGCTAGTCGGTGAGTACTCCTCACTTTAAATCTTCTTTTCTAGTTAAAAATATATACTAGGATGCAGACGGTGCTTAGCAGCACCCGACACCCGTCGTCCACGGACCATGGATGGCTTGTATGTTTGATTGTTTGTGGTGGTGAAAATTGATTGTGTGATGTGAAATGAAATAAAATATTTATATAGTTAAAAATATTTTATCGTTAAAAATATAATTTTTAATGTGTGTGTGAATAAAAATATGTGTTTATTGATTTGAAACCCCACACGGGTATTGGGATAATATACGATATACACTAATCCCAATAATTAGTTGTATGTCGATCGATTGATTGACAGGCTGTTATAAGCGTTAGATATCTATATTCGGTGCTTATACAGTGTAGTGCACTTTGGATGATGGTTGATTATTTATCGTTGCTATTATATACATGTGTTGTATGGAATCCATATAATTAACATTATATGGTAATTGATTGGGCCTCATTCCAATTGGGAAAATAAAGAAATATTATAACAAAAATAGTCATGTGTTGACAGTGCTCATGTATTGAGAATATTCATGTGTTGAAAGAAATATAGATTCATGTGTTGAATAGAATAAATATTCATTTGTTGAATAGAATAACAAATTTATTGAAATATATAAAGCCGTGTTGATTAGAGATGCGCCATTTTGACGTGAGCGATATTTATATCGATTATATTCGTTTTTATAATGAATATAGAAAAGGAAGTGATTTCAAGATATAACGTTTTGAAAATATTATCATTTGTATATCAATGATGTGGAATATTCAATTTCGATTCGAAATTGAATATGAAGTTGAAATCGTTTCGAAAACGAATTTAAAACTATTTATAAAATTCGTTTTAAAAGGAAATCGACGAAATATATATAATATAATATATATATATATATATTATATAATGGCCTGAATAGAACGCACCGCGCTGCGGCAGTTCATGAATTTCGACCATTGACTTCGAATTGATGTTGCGGGAGATCCGACCGTCGGACTCCCCTAAAACCGGAACCGTTGGGTTCGTATCGAAAAGAGCTTTCCAATGAATATTAGAAATTTGAAATCTAACGGTTGGATTTGGAATTATGTCCAAATCAAATTTGGAAAAGGTCGTTGTAAGTGCAGTTCGATGGCCGCTGATGGAAATCGACTGTACGGGCCTTAATAAAATTATTAAAAATATCAATAATTTGTGTAAAATCATAAGAAATGATTTGAGAAGAACTGGGGTGAAAAAGTCCATATTTGAAAGGATAAAAATATATTTTTATCGAAATGAACTAGTTTTGAACTAGGATTAAAATCAATTTATTTTTGAAATAAATAAATTGAATTTGAAATGGTTTTAAAATAACCATGTATTTCCAATATGTGAATTGGAATGGATTTGAATCGAAATTATCTTCGGAATATTTCGATGTTGGATTTTGTGATTATACAATTATGGTTGTGGAAATTTGAAAGATATATTCATATCGTTATTTCCAATACGATATTTGTTGGTCGTAGAATTTGATATTGAATATAAGCCGATATATTTTCTATTCAGAGCCTTGTATTTAATATCAAACGTGATTTGGGTTTGTCGTGAATGGTGTCTTCATTAACACAGATTCTTAAGCCCAGTTGAGAAATAGATTAAATCTTTCTATTTAGATTTAATGAAGTGTACCAATTAAATAATATTAATTGGAATTGAATTTAAATTGGTTTTTGGGTTGATCGTGAGCGGTGTTTTGAATAACACATGTTCTTTAACCCGATTAACAATGGAAAGTGATTTTGGGTTTATCGTGGATCGTGTTTTAGGTGACATTGGTTCTTTAACCCAGTTAAAGTAGGATTGATTTGTTGAAAGATTAAAACTAAGTGGAGTTTTAATGAATCTGTAATTAGATTGGAATGTGAATTGATAATTTAAATTATCAAATTTGGAAAGTGATCGAGATTGGAGTATCACCAGTTTTGATCCAAAGCGATAGTTAAATCTTTAATTAGATTTGAACGTGAAATGGTAATTAATTTTACCGATAGCACCGTGGTGTTAGATATGGAGTATTACCAGTTTTGCTCCATGGGATAAATAGGTTGGGATTGGGAAATAAAATAAATAATTACTTCGGTGTGGTTTGCTAATCCTGACTAGTTTGAAATGATATCCAAAGGAAGATTAAAGAATAAATTTAGAAGAATTTATCTTTGATAAAATTAATGGGAACTTTTCCCGAAGAATGTGAAAATTTGAATAAAAGAATATTCTGAATTGGAATGAGGCGTATGTTGGGTTTGTGTAACATTTGTCTATTATATACGCGGGTCATTCAGAAAGGTCGGGTTTATACCCATTCTGAATAACCGATTCGACGATATGTCGAAGATGAAGACGGTGGTTGAAGACCGGAAGTCTTCACATAGTTTGGGTGATTACTGATGATCTTGATAGGGAGGTACACCCAAGATGAGGGAATCAGTTGGCGATCGTCCAGACGTACTTGGAGATCGATGGATATGCGAGGAAAGTGCCTCCGGTTTCGTTCAGACCCAGAACGAACTTGTAAATGGACTGTGTGTCTGACATTGGATTTTATTCTGTGTTGATTGATCTCTATTAAATATACATCTGTTTGGCGGCGGAGAATTTATTCTCTTGCTTAACGCCCTTCTATGAGACGTACGAGCTCAGAGGTTGTATATCGATGGACATCAGTCGCATGGCATGAATTTCCAGTGTGGCATGCCTAAGTGGCAAATGATCAAGGCTTAAAGAAATAGTTAAATCTTTAATTAGATTTGAACGTGAAATGGTAATTAATTTTACTGATAGCACCATGGTGTTAGATATGGAGTATTACCAGTTTTGCTTCATGGGATAAATAGGTTGGGATTGGGAAATAAAATAAATAATTACTTCGGTGTGGTTCGCTAATCCCGACTAGTTTGAAATGATATCCAAAGGAAGATTAAAGAATAAATTTAGAAGAATTTATCTTTGATAAAATTAATGGGAACCTTTCCCGAAGAATGTGAAAATTTGAATAAAAGAAAATTCTGAATTGGAATGAGGCGTATGTTGGGTTTGTGTAACATTTGTCTATTATATACACGGGTCATTCAGAAAGGCTGGGTTTATACCCATTCTGAATAACCGATTCGACGATATGTCGAAGATGATGACAGTGGTTGAAGACCGGAAGTTTTCACATCGTTTGGGTGATTACTGATGATCTTGATTGGGCGGTACACCCAAGATGAGGGAATCAGTTGGTGATCGTCCAGACGTACTTGGAGATCGATGGATATGCGAGGAAAGTGCCTCCGGTTTTGTTCAGACCCAGAACGAACTTGTAAATGGACTGTGTGTCTGACATTGGATTTTATTCTGTGTTGATTGATCTCTATTAAATATACATCTGTTTGGTGGCGGAGAATTTATTCTCTTGCTTAACGCCCTTCTCTGAGACGTACGAGCTCAGAGGTTGTATATCGATGGACATCAGTCGCATGGCATGAATTGCCAGTGTGGCATGCCTAAGTGGCTAATGATCAAGGCTTTTGTTGAAAATCAAAGTCTTGTGGTTGATGATCAAAGCACGGCCTGTGTGGCATAGCTTTGTGTATAACGTGAATTCGCGAGCCTCACACCTCGGTATGAGTCAAAAACGGGATACGGACCGTTGGGAGAACACGACGTTTCTTTCTAGCTAGTGGTGGTGTCAGTGCTTAAACTGGCTGACATTTATATACTTTTCACCTGTGTGGTTGTTGGAATGCGAGGCGCCTCGGATATAGGTCTGTTAGGACCGGGAAACGTGTGTTCAGGAATTGCCAATCCTCAAAAGTAAGAGAGGACCAGCCCAACCGATCCAAGGATCATAGTGGGGTCCTGAGACATTTGCTAGAGTGTCTCGAACGGAGAGGAGCTTGCCCCTTGCCTCGACTCATAACGGAAATCCAATTTCCAATACGTGTTATTGCAGATTTAATTGTAGAACTAGTTTGGCGACATGATATATGGCACCCATGCCGTCTATGATTGATATTTATAATAGAAATTGTTTTGACACTATACACCTATAATAGTATCAAATGATTTTTTTAAACGTACCAAGCATGTTTGGCTATTATAAGGGAAAACCCTATCCTTCGGCTTGCGTTGCATTGTGTGATGGGACCTGGGTCTTATAATAGCTTCATTTTTCGAAAAAGCATTGCGCTGTTTATTTATATGCACTAGTATTCTTGGGAGGAAACCCATCCCGTGTTATACGGCGTGGTCCCTTGAATTACTCTCTTTTAAAGTAAAGTTTTAAATAACTGTTTTAGTTCTCACACTAGTCACATGACTGACCTGGAGTTTATTGTTTTAACCTAAACTCTGTTTGCCCATATTTTCGACATGGGCAGCTAGTAGTTTTGGTTTTGCAGATTTATTTTCACAGGATCCTGATTTACAGCTGGAACGATGCTCGGAAAGCTCTGTATCCGTGTATTACTTTCAGTTGTGTTTGTATTGTTTTTCCGATGCTATGTAATTTATTGTAATCTCTGATATTTATCGAATGTATATTTATTCATACTCTGTATATTCCTGTAATCTGATGGAATTGTTGTAATATACAATGAAATGTTCTTCTGTCTGCGTTCCGATGTGCCTTGTTCTCAAGGTAATCCGTTCTTTCCTTGACGGGGAAGTTGCGGGATATCACAGTTGGTATCAGAGCTCTGGTTTACAGAGCTCGAGAACAAGACACATTAGAACTGAACGAAAGAATTCATTAGATATTGGATTAGTAATGTCCAATTAGAATTACTCGTTTGAGATAGGATCAGTAGTATCCTAGAACGAGTGTGAAGAGTATATTTTTTAAACGAAAACAATTTTGTTTTGAAATTTAAACCATTTTTTACGTATTTGAATAATTTATTTATATTGATTTGGACAATCTAGTATATAAAGGTTTTGCATATACGCGTCATGAACGTATATTCGAAGTTTTAATATACTAGATAGATATAGAGTCACACTCTAGTCGCTCGGAGATGATTTTGATGATGGAGCTCCATCACCAATATTTATGTTCGTGTTTCAAAGGTGTGATATCTATATATTTCCATTAGACTGGTGTGAGAACCAAAACTATTAAGGATTTATTGTTGTAATTTGGCATCAAAAACATGATTTTCTGTATATATATATTAAAGTTATGTGTTTGAAATTTTAATCAACTAATTGGTTGATGGTTGTGTTGTTTGATTATTGTTTGATAAATTAAATATTGAACCATTTTTCCTAATTGAACCAAATAGTGAACTGTATTGAAAATTGGTCGCATTTGCTTGCATATACATGTACTTACATTGAACAGGTCATAGCAAGGAGGCTAGAGCAGAAGAATAAAATTGTTTGCCCGACAAATAGGTACATGTTTACCATAATTTACTATTTTGTTTGGGTGATGATGATTTTACGAGCCGCTTGGCTTTTTCTTTTGGATTGAATAAGGCCATGGGAGGCTATATGAAATATCCCGAAGTCCCCGGTGCTGGGGAGGTTATGGCGAAATTTTTCGAAAATTTAGGGTGTTAGCAAAAATTTTGAAAAATTTGAAAAGTTCTTAGAAACAGAAAAGTTGAAGAACTTAAGCCGTAATCAAAATAATGAAAGTTGAGTTGATTAGTTAAACAACTTTCGGCTTCGTTCCTTTTCGGGGACGAAAAGTTTTAAGTGGGGGAGATTGTAATAACCCGGAAAATCTGAGCCAATTTAAAATTTTTATTTTGGCTATTTTAATGAATTTTGAATATTTAAAATGAGTTATTTTGAATATTTAAAATGAGTTATTTTAAATAATAACGACAAGAAATTTATTTTGAATAGAAATAGAATGAATATATTTATATAGATCGTCGTTAGAATATAAATATTTATTTTAAATTATAAAAGGAATTGAAAATGGCACGGTAGTTCGATAATTCGATTTCAAATTTCAAATGAACATACCGGGTGCAAAACAAACCGGATTTTAGCGAAACCAAAAATATTAGAATCTAATTGAGAATATCTTTCAATGAATCCAAAAAATCAAAATTTCATAGCGGGGATCAAAAGATATGTCCAGTTGAAATTTCAGAATAGTCGCTATGGAATTTCGGCCCTTAAAAATGGAAATTTTGCAAACGACCTCGGTTTTCGACGAAACCACTTTTGTTGGATCCGTGATGTCAAGTTATTGCTAGGTTTCAAATTTCATAATTTTTCGAATCAATATGTGAGCGTGGCAAAGGAAAACGCGTTTGACTAGTTTCAGTTGATTTTAATAGACTGGAAAATGACCATTTTTCAAACGGTCTCAGAATTCGACGAAATTAGTTTTGTTAGGACCGTATCGCCAAAACGAAGCTAGAAAATATTTTTCGAGAATTTTTAGTGCCAGTATGTGGCCCCGGTAAATTGAAATGCACGTTCAAATTCAATATATAGAGTTATATGTTGATTTTGACGAAAACTGATCGAAACAGCCTACGATACATACCCCATTGTGTTCGGAATGGGGGTAATTAGCTATGGACGACAGGCGGTAGGTTCGATTTCGAAGTCGAAATAAAAAGTTGCTTTTTGAAATTAATTAATTAAATAAATAAAAACCTAGCCCCCCTGTTATTCTTCAGAACAAAAAAAACAGAAAGAAAAGAAAAGGGGCGATGGGGGGAAACCGCCGCCGCTTCCATAGCGGCCCCCTCCCTAGGTGGCGCCGACCACCACTGACCCCTCCCTTCCTCTCCCTCTCCAATCGACGCCCCCCTTGCTTTCCTCGTGCAACAGCTCCACCGCGATGGCCCCACCTCCGTTCATCCCCCCCCCTTAATCTGCCACCCTCCGACATCCGGCCGCCACCTGAACCCGCGACTTCCCCTCCTCCTCCTTGCGCCAGCAACGTTCCAGCCCCCCTTCTCTTTAAAAAGCTGTAATTTCTTTTTCCCCTTTTTTCTTTTTATTTATCTATTTAAAAGTAATTCGATTTATATATAATAGCGTGTAAAGAATAAATTTTTAAAAACTGAAAAAGATTTGAGTTATATCTACAGATGAGATCTTTATATAGAGAAAGATGTGATTTTTAATCAAATGACAGCGAAGAGTAGAAGGTTAAAAGTATAATTTTTATATAATGTAGGGATTAAAATATGATTTTTATATAATAGAGAATATAAAAATATCATCTTTATATATATAGCGAAATAAAAATCTGATTTTTATTATGTATAAGTTGAATTAAAAATGTAATTTTATATAGAGGATAGCGTGATAAAAATGTGATCTTTATTATATGAACACCGTTGTGAAAATAGAATTTTTATCTTTATAGTAGCGGTGTAAAAATAGAATTTTTATCTATATAGTAGCGTTGTAAAAATAGAAATTTTTATCCATATAGAGTGATAATAAAAATGTGATTTTTATATACTTAGCAAAAATATAAAAATGTGATTTTTATATATGTAGTGGCTACGGACAACGAAAGTGACAAAAGGCGAGCACGACGAAGATTTCTACATAAGAAGAGTCGTGGCGTTTGGTTTAGCTAGTCGGTAAGTACTCCTCACTTTAAATCTTCTTTTCTAGTTAAAAATATATACTAGGATGTAGACAGTGCTTAGCAGCACCCGACACCCGTCGTCCACGGACCATGGATGGCTTGTATGTTTGATTATTTGTGGTGGTGAAAATTGATTGTGTGATGTGAAATGAAATAAAATATTTATATAGTTAAAAATATTTTATCGTTAAAAATATAATTTTTAACTTGTGTGTGAATAAAAATATGTGTTTATTGATTTGAAACCCCACACGGGCATTGGGATAATATACGATATACACTAATCCCAATAATTAGTTGTATGTCGATCGATTGATTGACAGGCTGTTATAAGCGTTAGATATCTATATTCGGTGCTTATACAGTGTAGTGCACTTTGGATGATGGTTGATTATTTATCATTGCTATTATATACATGTGTTGTATGGAATCCATATAATTAACATTATATGGTAATTGATTGGGCCTCATTCCAATTGGGAAAATAAAGAATATTATAACAAAAATAGTCATGTGTTGACAGTGCTTACGTGTTGAGAATATTCATGTGTTGAAAGAAATATAGATTCATGTGTTGAATAGAATAAATATTCATTTGTTGAATAGAATAACGAATTTATTGAAATATATAAAGCCGTGTTGATTAGAGATGCGCCATTTTGACGTGAGCGATATTTATATCGATTATATTCGTTTTTATAATGAATATAGAAAAGGAAGTGATTTCAAAATATAACTGTAACACCCCACGTCCATTAATGTCACTCACTAAGGGAATGCATTAACTTCCATGGAGGTTTTAAGTGAATATAGAACAGAAAAATTACAACAAGACAGATAATAAGTAGTACTTGGAAATCTAAAACTTCATTTTATTGCAGCGGAGATTAAACATGTTTGTTACATCATAAAAACCATAAATCAGAGTCAAGTACAATATCCATCTTCATAAAACAAAATACATAATCCCATTACACAAATAGCCATTAAAGAAGATAACAAGCTGGACTTTACTTCAACGGTCCAAGCTTTCCAAGAGAGATAAAGCAATCCAATCAAACTCCACTAGAGCTGGGCCCAACCTGAGGACCTGGAGGGGGAAAAAGGATAGAAATGGAGGGGGTCAGACATAAAGTCTGGCGAGTATGATAATTCTAACAATACTATTATCAAAATAACTAGACTAAGGCATAAGCTGGAAGACAAGTAAATGTCTATGAACTATTAGGTATGGAATGAGCAGATAAAGATAACGTGAAAGATACGTTAAAGGCATACCTAATTACTAACGAATAATTACTACACTGCACCGCACATTACTACACTGCACCGCACCAGTCACCCTAAAGGTTGATCCCACTTGCTTCACACAGAAACTTTATAAATAGCCTTGCATACCCCTAGCTGACTACATAGGTGTCGACCTGGGTGTCGACCTGGTCAGTCGGCTAGGGTTTTGGCTGAGCCTGTTTTTGACTGAGTGATGACCTGTTAGGGTTTTGACCTAATCTGGTTGGCTGGGATTGGTTCTGTGTTGATCTGACGGTCTAAAATAAATCCTAACTCTATAAATACCTAGGTAGTCTCTCACCCTAATTCATATGAAAAATAGAATAGCTACCGTCATACCGCCGCCATGGAAATCAGTAGAGCCGCCGCCAACTAAGAAGGAAGAAAAGCTAATCAAAACCTAATTCTACTCAACCTTAAAGCGAATCTAGTCTATCTTTCTCTTCTAAATTGTGAGTATGATGATCTTAACAAGATTATTATTATTTTAATTATATTAAGTCATGAATGGATTATGAGTAGATGATGTGAATTGTCATATATGTTGTTGTAAACCTTATACTATCATGTATGTTATAAATCCTACGCTATGTGGTGATGATATCCTATATGTTGTAAATCATGATATGATGATGTTATGTATGTTGAAAGTTTCTATGCTAAGTTGAGATGAATCATACATGTTATAAAATCATGATGTTATTATCTATGCTAATTAGTTCATGTTAATCAAATCATAATGTTGATACTATTTGGGTTATGTTGATCTATATGACAAGTCACATATGCAAGTTTAGGTTGATTAGTAAAAGTTATGAACATATGCCATGACATCTATTATGACACCTAGAATTATGCTATGACGTATGTGAATTCTATGCTAGTTCACACCATCATTATGTTGCCTAAAACCCCATATGCAAGTTCATACATAAATTTGGGTTATGATCATATCATGTAAATTGTGACATTTAACAAGTTGACACCTTTAGATCCTTAACATGTGTAGTTTATGCAAGTTTCACCCCTATTATGATTAGATTCATTTTAATTGTCTATATGTTGTGATAATTTATTTTTGTGCTATAAGTTAGACTATTCGAGTCTAACGTATATTCTGCGTTGAATAAGCGAACGTATAAACGTGGGGTAGGGGTAATATTAAGGATTTAATAATAAGAAGTTGGGGTGCAATTGATATGATTTTGCATGCCATAAGTGGATGGCCATAATTGAGTCAATTATGGACATCATTAAAAGTTGACTTAATTAATAATTTGAATAGGGAATTATTAAAACTGGGGTAAAAGATTATAAGTGATAATCAATGCTTAGGACACGAGGTTGGACTCGTTTGTGACGTAAACCTGCCCGGACCCGCCGACAAATCCAGTGGTCACAAATGTCAGCCCAATGTGAGAGGTCCTAGGCCTAAACTAAAGCATAACAGTTGTAAAGACACGAGGTTAGACTCTTTTATGGTGTAAGACTGCCCGGACCCGCCCGGCAAATCCAGCTGCCATAAATGTCAGTCTAATGTGAGAGGTCTTTATGAGGTTATGGCCTGAATGAATTAAGAAATACTTAACCAGATAAACATGTAAAGTGGGACATGGGGGTTAAGTAGGTGCCTTGGGTGGCATGAGGAATCTAGTGGTGCCCTTAGTGGCATGTGAAATACGATTAGTAAGACTTAACCAAACACACATGTAAAAGAACATGACTAAGGGGGTTAAGTGGGATATACTAATGGTGACAAGCTTAGGTGGGTAGCTTGTGGGGGCCCATTTCAACTAGTAACCCAAACGTATCTTTGTGGGCTCGACCCAAGTCGAGGACGGGACACGCATACTGGGCTTGACTGTAAGAGGCCAAAACGGGGAGCGGTGGCAACGCAAGTCCAATGGGTTTCATATGCGTGTGTGGACCCGGGATGGTAGGTAAGACGTTGTTGCATCGTGTAGGTATAAGCCGTGCATTCTCAAGTTGTATCGGGTTGCCACTTTAGGGGAGTGATACACCCCACTGTGGGGCCAACACGGGTATCTACGAGTAGGGAGTCGATCGAAAGTGGGTAGTGGGGTACACCTAGTGGAGATAGGGGCAGACGGCAGGAGTTACCTCGGGAGGACAGGTGCAGGCTCTTATGGCACCAGGGCAGGCAAGGGGACAAGTTCAGGCTCTCGCGGTCCCGCCGCTGCAAGAACGAGGTAGAACCATTTCTGTTGAAAGCTTAGTTTTTCTGTTTGATCATGCTGTCCGTACCTTATTCGATTCGGGCGCATCGCATTCGTTTATCTCTACATCATTAGTTGAATCACTGCACTTAAACACCAGTTTAGTAGAGGATCCCTTAGTTGTTTCGAATCCAATTGGGGGCTCAGCTCATTTTTCCATGATGTGTTGGGATTTGAAAATTTCTATACTTAGCGTTGAGTTTAGATGTGATGCTTATGTGTTGGGCTTCACGGGCTATGGGCTAATTTTAGGAATGGATTGGTTATCCAAAAATGGGGTCGTTCTTGATTGTGAAAGGAGAGTAGTTAGGCTCGTGACTCGCCTTGGCAACACTCTCGAAATCTTTTGTAATCCCATAAATTCTATTATGCTAAGTTATTTAGAATCTCTTGACGCGTCTGAGGAAAATCTACGATCTATTAGAGTGGTCCGAGAATATTCGGATGTGTTTGAGGAGGTGAAGGGCTTGCCTCCGAAGCGGGAGATAGATTTTCGGATATATCTTGTGGATAATGCGAAACCAGTATCTTTGCCAGTACGCCACATGGCTCCTCGTGAAAGGAGGGAACTCGATAAGCAAGTGAAGGAGTTGCTTGAGAAGGGGTTCATAAGACGAAGTATATCGGAGTGGGGTGCTCCAGTAGTGTTTGCCACGAAGGCGGATGGGTCCCTTAGACTTTGTGTGGACTATAGAGAACTTAATAAGCTTACTAAGAAGAACAGACACCCACTGCCGAGGATTGACGATCTCTTCGATCAGTTAGTTGGCGCCTCAGTGTTTTCGCAGTTGGACTTAGCCACTGGTTTCCATCAGTTGAGAGTGGCTGAGGATAGCATTGACAAGACTGCCTTTAGGACTCCGGACGGTTTCTATGAATGGCTAGTGATGCCCTTCGGTTTGACAAATGCCCCCGCATACTTTGTTGATCTGATGAGTAGGGTGTTTAGGGAGTACCTTAATAAATTCGTGGTAGTCTTTGTAGACGACATCTTGATCTTTTCTAAGGATGAAGAAGAGCATGCCCTACATCTTAGGGAAGTGTTGGAGACTCTTCGAGCGCATAGCCTTAAAGCTAAATTTTCTAAGTGTCACTTCTGGAGGAAGGAAGTACGGTTCTTCGTACACGTGGTATCAGAGCTTAAGGTTACCAGAACAGATAAATTTTTTTAGGAAAACTATTTTTCTGAAGTATTTTTGGAAGAAGTGTTTTCAAAAACATGTCTTAATGAGTTATTTTAAGAGAAAAGTTTTTAAGAAAAACATAATCCCCAATAGCCATATACTTTTATCTTTCGAATTCTCCATTTTGAATCTTTCCTTTTTCGTTTCAGCATGGCTGAAGATCTTAACCTACCTGACAGTGTAACGATACCAGGATGGTATAGGAGGTTATTAGAGGCTAGGGCCGCTACGGGTCCAGCCAATGTTCCTCCACCACCAGTTGCACCTGTTCCTCCTCCTTCTCCTAGCGTAGATACTTTTGCAAAGACGTGCAAGGAATTTAAGGCTATGGGTGGAAAACCCTTTCAAGGGTCAGAAACGTTTGTGGAAGCTAGAGATTGGCTTAAGGAGGTGGAAGAATTGCTAGAAATCTTTGAAGTGGGGTGTTACAATAACGTTTTGAAAATATTATCATTTGTATATTGATGATGTGGAATATTCAATCTCGATTCGAAATTGAATACGAAGTTGAAATCGTTTCGAAAACGAATTTAAAACGATTTATAAAATTCGTTTTAAAAGGAAATCGACGAAATATATCATATAATGGCCTGAATAGAATGCGCCACGCTGTGGCAGTTCGTGAATTTCGACCATTGACTTCGAATTGACGTTGCTGTAGATCCGACCGTCGGATTCTCCTAAAACCGGAACCATTGGGTTCGTATCGAAAAGAGCTTTCCAATGAATATTAGAAATTTGAAATCTAATGGTTGGATTTGGAATTATGTCCAAATCAAATTTGGAAAAGGTCGCTGTAAGTGCAGTTCGATGGCCGTTGATGGAAATCGACTGTACGGGCCTTGATAAAATTATTAAAAATATCAATAATTTGTGTAAAATCATAAGAAATGATTTGGGAAGAACCGGGGTGAAAAAGTCCATATTTGAAAGGATAAAAATATATTTTTATCGAAATGAACTAGTTTTGAACTAGGATTAAAATCAATTTATTTTTGAAATAAATAAATTGAATTTGAAATGGTTTTAAAATAACCATGTATTTCCAATACGTGAATTGGAATGGATTTGAATCGAAATTATCTTCGGAATATTTCGATGTTGGATTTTGTGATTATACAATTATGGTTGTGGAAATTTGAAAGATATATTCATATTGTTATTTCCAATATGATATTTGTTGGTCGTAGAATTTGATATTGAATATAAGCCGATATATTTTCTATTCAGGGCCTTGTATTTAATATCAAACGTGATTTGGGTTTGTCGTGAATGGTGTCTTCAATAACAGTGATTCTTAAGCCAGTTGAGAAATAGATTAAATCTTTCTATTTAGATTAAATGAAGTGTACCAATTAAATAATATTAATTGGAATTGAATTTAAATTGGTTTTTGGGTTGATCGTGAGCGGTGTTTTGAATAACACCTATTCTTTAACCCGATTAACAATAGAAAGTGATTTTGGGTTTATCATGGATCGTGTTTTAGATGACATTGGTTCTTTAACCCAGTTAAAGGCAGGATTGATTTGTTGAAAAATTAAAACTAAGTGGAGTTTTAATGAATATGTAATTAGATTGAAATGTGAATTGATAATTTAAATTATCAAATTTGGAAAGTGATTGAGAATGGAGTATCACCAGTTTTGCTCCAAAGCGATAGTTAAATCTTTAATTAGATTTGAACGTGAAATGGTAATTAATTTTACCGATAGCACCGTGGTGTTAGATATGGAGTATTACCAGTTTTGCTCCATGGGATAAATAGGTTGGGATTGAGAAATAAAATAAATAATTACTTCGGTTTGGTTCGCTAATCCCGACTAGTTTGAAATAATATCCAAAGGAAGATTAAAGAATAAATTTAGAAGAATTTATCTTTGATAAAATTAATGGGAACCTTTCCCGAAGAATGTGAAAATTTGAATAAAAGAATATTCTGAATTGGAATGAGGCGTATGTTGGGTTTGTGTAACATTTGTCTATTATATACGCGAGTCATTCATAAAGGCCGGGTTTATACCCATTCTGAATAATCGATTCGACGATATGTCGAAGACGAAGACGGTGGTTGAAGACTGGAAGTCTTCACATCGTTTGGGTGATTACTGATGATCTTGATTGGGCGGTACACCCAAGATGAGGGAATCAGTTGGTGATCGTCCAGACGTACTTGGAGATCGATGGATATGCGAGGAAAGTGCCTCCGGTTTCGTTCAGACCCAGAACGAACTTGTAAATGGACTGTGTGTCTGACATTGGATTTTATTCTGTGTTGATTGATCTATATTAAATATACATCTGTTTGGCGGCGGAGAATTTATTCTCTTGCTTAACGCCCTTCTCTGAGACGTACGAGCTCAGAGGTTGTATATCGATGGACATCAGTCGCATGGCATGAATTGCCAGTGTGGCATGCCTAAGTGGCTAATGATCAAGGCTTTTGTTGAAAAGCAAAGTCTTGTGGTTGATGATCAAAGCACAGCCTGTGTGGTATAGCTTTGTGTATAATGTGAATTCGCGAGCCTTACACCTCGGTATGAGTCACAAACGGGATACGAACCGTTGGGAGAACACGACGTTTCTTTCTAGCTAGTGGTGGTGTCAGTGCTTAAACTGGCTGACATTTATATACTTTTCACCTGTGTGGTTGTTGGAATGTGAGGCGCCTCGGATACAGGTCTGTTAGGACCGGGAAACGTGTGTTCAGGAATTGTCAATCCTCAAAAGTAAGAGAGGAACGGCCCAACCGATCCTAGGATCATAGTGGGGTCCTGAGACATTTGCTAGAGTGTCTCGAACGGAGAGGAGATTGCCCCTTGCCTCGACTCATAACGGAAATCCAGTTTCCAATATGTGTTATTGCAGTTTTAATTGTGGAACTAGTATGGCGACATGATATATGGTACCCATGCCGTCTATGATTGATATTTATGATTGAAATTGTTTTGACACTATACACCTATAATAGTATCAAATGATTTGTTTTAAACGTACCAAGCATGTTTGGCTATTATAAGGGAAAACCCTATCCTCCGGCTTGCGTTGCATTGTGTGATGGGACCTGGGTCTTATAATAGCTTCATTTTTCGAAAAAGCATTGCGCTGTTTATTTATATGCACTAGTATTATTGGGAGGAAACCCATCCCGTGTTATACGGCGTGGTCCCTTGAATTACTCTCTTTTAGAGTAAAGTTTTAAATAACTGTTTTAGTTCTCACACCAGTCACATGACTGACCTGGAGTTTATCGTTTTAACCTAAACTCTGGGTGCCCCTATTTTCGACACGGGCAGCTAGTAGTTTTGGTTTTGCAGATTTATTTTCATAGGATCCTGATTTACAGCTGGAACGATGCTCGGAAAGCTCTGTATCCGTGTATTACTTTCAGTTGTGTTTGTATTGTTTTTCCGCTGCTATGTAATTTATTGTAATCTCTGATATTTATCAAATGTATATTTATTCATAATCTGTATATTCTTGTAATCTGATGGAATTGTTGTAATATACAATGAAATGTTCTTCTGTCTGCGTTCCGATGTGCCTTGTTATCAAGGTAATCCGTTCTTTCCTTGACGGGGAAGTTGCGGGCTATCACAGAATGTCTCTTAAAACACAGTTCACGATAAACCCAGTTCACATTCCTTTTTATTCCAATTATTAGTTATAATTGGAAACTCTAAAAATCTTAATTAAAAGATTTATTCTCTTCACATGGGGTTCAAGAACAGTGTTACTGAAGACACCGTTCACGACAAACCCAAAATCTCATTTGATATTAAATACAAGACTCTGAATAGAAAATATATCGACTTATATTCAATATCAAATTCTGGACTCAACAAACATCATATTGGAATTCGATATTAAAATATTCCGAAGATAATTTCGATTCAAATCCATTCCAATTCATATATTGGAAATTCTGGTTATTTTTAAAACCATTTCAAACCCAATTTATTTATTTAAAAATAATTGGATTATAATTCTAGTTCATAACTAGTTCCTTTCGATAAAAATCTTGTTTTTTCTTTTCAAATAGGGAATTTTTCATCCCAATTCTTTCCAAATCATTTCTTATGATTTTACACTAATTATTGATATTTTTAATAATTTTACGATTTCCATAAACGGTCATCGAACTGCACTTAGAGCGACCTTTTCCAAATTTGATTTTTATATAATTCCAAATCCAACTATTAGATTTCAAATCTCAAATTTTTGTTAGAAAGCTCTTTTCGTTACGAACCCAACGGTTCCGGTTTTAGGAGAATCCGACGGTCGGATCTCCCGTAATGTCCATTCGAAGTCAATGGTCGAAATTCACGAACTGCCGCAGCGCGGCGTGTTCTATTCAAGCCATTATATATATAATATATATATTTCATATATTTCATCGATTTCCATTTAAAACTTATTTTATAAATCGTTTTAAATTCAATATCAAAACGATTTCAACTTCATATTCAATTTCAAATCAAAATTGAATATTCCATATCATCGATATACAAATGATAGTATTTTCAAACCATTATATTTCGAAATCATTTCCTTTTCGATATTCATTATAGAAATGAATAAAATCGATATAAATATCGTTCACGTCAAAATGGCGTTAATCTAATCAACACGGCTTCGTATATTTAAATATATTCGTATCCATCCCAAATCGGACATCAAAATCATATTTTGATCATTTACTGAATATTATTTTAAAATATTCATTATTTTAAAATATTCGTTCTTTCTGAACTGGAATCAGACACATCCAATTACCATATAATTTGATTTATATGGATTTCATACAACACATGTACACAACAACAATCAAACATAGTCAACCATCATCTAGAGTGCATTCTACACTGCATAAGCATCAAATATAAATATTTAATGCTTATAACAGTCTTTCAACCAATCGATTGACATACTACTAAGCAATTAGGATTAGTATATGTCAAATAGCATCCTAATACCCGTGTGGGGTTTCAATCAACCAAGCACATATTTTATTTGTGCAGTTGGGCGATGTGTAAAATTTTATCGTCCCAATCAATGTCAGATAAATGTGTGTACATAAACAAATCGTTCGATTTGTAAATGAATTTTCAATTCTTTTCAGTAGAATTTCATGTCGTTCAGTTATATGTTAAAAATTATATTTTTAATGTTAAAATATTTATTTCAACACTTTGCTATTTTTAACAGTTCACACATTCAGTAAAAATGTTATTTTTAACTAACACATTTTATTTCAGAAAATTTCGGCATTATAACAACGCGATATTAAAATCGGGTAATGTATAGCATTACCCCTCTCCTGATATTGGCTCGCGCCATACACATATCAATTCTAATCAATTCATTTCACCCAAACAACCAAATTCAAACAAATAATCCAATCAACCACACAACCCAACAAACAAGTCGTCCATGGTTTGTGGACGACGGTGTCAGGTGCTGCTGAGCACCGTCTGCATCCTAGTATATATTTTAACTAGAAAATAAAATTTAAGTGATAAGTTCTCACCTTTGGTTTCCACTCCGCCATTTTTATTTCTGAATTTCAGAGCAGTCCTGACTTGTCTGAAATTCCGACGCAATCTTCTTCACGCTGTTCATTGTAAAAATCACATTTTTATTTCAATTCTAAAAATTATATTTTTACTTCGCTAAAAATTATATTTTTAATACTCTACATACATAAAAATCATATTTTTAATGTCGCTACATGAACATAAAAATCATATTTTTATAACGCTACTACATTGGTAAAAATCATATTTTTAACACGATGTTTACATTATAAAAATTACATTTTTATATCGCTACTATATATATAAAAATCGGATTTTTAGCCAACTGATAATTATTTCTTTGTATGCCATTTTATAAATAACATATATAATCTAACAAAAAATGATATTTATACATAACTAAAAATCATAACTTTATGTAATTAAAAATCATAACTTTATATAAATAAAAATCATAACTTTACATACTTCATACGTCAAAAACCATAGAAGCTTTAAAGCGGAGAAAGCTCACATATTTTCTATCACCCGGATTTGTTGTTCTGGTTCCAGAGTTTGCAAACGAGCTCCAATCTTCACACCATCCTTTCTTCTAGCTTAAGCGCGTCATTCCGGACAAATTTCGCCTAGTGGTTTTTCTTTCGAAAATGTGTCATTTCGCCGGAAATCGCGAAAATACAGTATTTGGGCAGCAGACTTTGGACGCGTTTTCCCGACCGCTCCGCAATCCAAAATAGGACTATCATATACCAAATCGAAGAGAAAATCGTGCTCTTCGAATTTGATATTGTGGAGTTTTGGCCAGAAGCGCACCGTTTGAGAGTTATTGGCGCAATAGTGACAGGAGGTTTTATGCAAAATGGGAATTTGGAGAAAATGGGGTTTTGGGTGAAATGGGGTCCACGGTCGGAGCTAGGCTGAGGGGGTGGCGGCGCAGGGCCTGATTGGGTGTGGGGGATGTGCATCCAGGTGGTGGTGGCACTGGAGGGGCTCACGGTGGTGGTGGTTTGCAATTTGGGGCTTAGGGTTTGCAAATTTAAAGAGAGAAAGAGGAGGAGAGAGAGGAGAGGAGGAAGAGGTGGAGGAGGAGGAGAGGAGGAAGAAGGGGGTGCGATGTAGGCGGTGGCGCTGCTGGAGGGGGAGCGACGCGTTTTTTTTCTTCTTCTGAAAAACGACGGGAAGGAGAGAAGTGAAGGAGAGAGAGAGAGTATAGAGTTTGACCAAGTATAAAATTTATTATTTTTAGTTCCAAAATGTAACTTTTTAATTCGGACTCCAAATCGAACTCACCGACTATCGCCCCTAGCCAAATACCCCCATTCCGGACACAATGGGATATGTCCCGTAAGCCAATTCGATTGTTTCGATCAGTTTTCTTTAAATTAAAATATAAATCAATATATTGCATTTTAACGTACATTTTAATTTACCGGGGCCACATACTGACTCCAAAAATTACAGAAAAATTATTTCTAGCTTTGTATTGATGATACGGTCCTAATAAAACTAATTTCATCGAATTTGGAGGCCATTTGAAAAATGGCCATTTTCCAGTCGATTAAACTTGACTGAAATTGAAAAAACACGTTTTCTTCTGTCAGGCTCACAAATTGATCCCAAAAATTATGAAAATTGGAATCAAGCAATAATTTGACATCCCGTATCCAACAAAAGTGGTTTTGTCGAAAACGGAGGTCGTTTGAAAAATGGCTATTTTAAGGGCTATATTTCCATAGCGACTATTCTGAATTTTCAACTGGGCATAACTTTTATTTTCGCTATGAAATTTCAATTTTTCGGGTTCATTGGAAAGATATTATCAAATAGATTCTAATATTTTTGATTTCGCTAAAATCCTATTTATTTTGAATCATGTACATTCATTTGAAATTTGAAATCGAATTTTCGAACTACCGCGCCATTTCCCATTCCTTTTATAATTAAAATAAATATTTATATTCTCACTTCAATTCAAATAAATATATACATTCTAATTCTATTCAAAATAAATTTCTTGTCGTTATTATTTAAAATAAATCATTTTAAATATTCAAAATTCATTAAAATTGCCAAAATAAAAATTTTAAATTGGTTTGGATTTTCCGGTTGTTACAATCTCCCCAACTTAAAATCTCTTCGTCCTCGAAAAGGAACGGAGCTAAAAGTTGTTTAACTAATCAACTCAACTTTCATTCTGGCTTTCATTCTTCAACTTTTCAGTTTCTAAGAATTTTCAAATTCTTCAAAAATTTGGCTAACACCCTAAATTGTCGAAAAATTTCGCCATAACCGCCTTTGTATGGGGAGCACTGGGAAAATCCCCAAACCGCCACACAGGCCATCCCATCTCAAAAAAGAAAAAGCCAAGCGGCTAGCTAATTGGCTCATAAAGTCATCTAAACCCAAGAAATATAGTAAACAGGTACCTATTTGTCGGGCATACAATTTTATTCCACTTCTCTAGCCTCCTTGATATGACCTGTTCAATATATATGCATGTACATGTATGCAATTTCAACCAATTTTCAATTCAATTTCATATTTGACTTGATTTTGCTACATTTCTCTTATTGGTATTATTATTCCAACATTGTATATCAATCAAACTAATAATCTTTCAATAAAACCAGCAATCAATTAGTGGATTAAATTTTCAAATGCATAACTTTAATACATAGTCAAAAATCAGGTTTTTGAGGCCAAATCACAACAAGTGATCCTATGTAAGTTTTGGTTCTCACATCAGTCTAATGGAAATATATAGAAATCCCACTTTCTAAACTCAAACATAAATTCTGACGATGAGTACTCAATCATTAGAATCATCTTCGGGCTACTAGAGTGTGATTCTGTATCTATCCAGTATATTGAAACTTCAAATATATGTTCATGACGCATATATGCAAAATCTCTTATATTCGATTGTCCAAAATAAAATAAAATAAACAATCAAATACGTATCATTAGATTAAATTTTCAAAACCAAGTTTGTCTTCATTTTAACTTTAAAAATAACACTCTTCACACTCGTTCTAGGATACTACTGATCCTATCTCTAAAGAGTCATTCTCCTTGGATATTACTAATCCAGTCTCTGATGAATTCTTTCGTTTGGTTCTAATGTGTCTTGTTCTCCGAGCTCTGTAAACCAAAGCTCAGATACCAAAATGAAACGACTCGAACTTCCCCGTAAAGGAAAGCCCGGATTGAGTTGAGAACACGACAAATTATAACACAAACAGAAGAGCATTTCATTGCTTTTTACAACAATTCCCATCAGAGTACAAGAATATACAGATTATGAATAAATATTATGCATTTGATACATATCAGAGATTTACAAATTATAATGCAGCGGAAAATAATACAAAAACACACCTGAAAAGAATATACAGATATAGAGCTTTCCGAATATTATTCCAGCTGTAAACCAAGATCCTGTGAATATAAATCTGCAAAACCCTAAAATACAAGTTGCCCGTGTGGAAATAGGGGCACCCAGAGTTTAGGTTAAAATAACAAACTCTAGGTCAGTCATGTGACTGGTGTGAGAACTAAAACAGTTATTTAAAACTTTAAAATATAGTATATCAAGGGACCACACCATATAACACAGAACAGGTTTCCTCCCAAGAATACCAGTGCATAGAATAAACAACACAATGCTTTTTGGAAAAATGAAGCTATTATAAGACTCAGGTCCCATCACACAATGCAACGCAAGCGGAAGGATAGAGTTTTAACTTATAATAGAGAAACATGCTTGGTACGTTTAAACCAAATAATTTTGATATTATTATAGTGTAAAGTGTGTGAAAACAACTTCAAATATAAATGTATCAATCATAGACGGCATAGTGCCCCATCCCACTATGTCGCCATACTAGGCTCTACAATCAAAACCACAAAATGTCGTATTGGAAGTTGGATTTCCATCTGTGAACCAAGGCAAGGGATCGTCCTTACCGCTTCGAGACAATCTAGCCCATGTCTCAAGTCAGAGCTCAAGTGACCTTTAAATCGTCAGGGCCGGTCCACTCGATATGGATTAAAATTCCTGAACACTACGTTTCCCCGCCCTATGGGGCGTAAATCTGGTCTGTATAAAGGCCATCCATCGGCTCGGTAGAGACCGAAATAACCGAGGCGCCTCGCTATCCATCATCCACGCAAGCAAAACGTCAGGGCTTGCAAAACGCTGACACCACTCCTAGCTAGAAGGAAACGCATGCCCTCCCTGAGGTCCTCTCCCGTTTCTGGTTCGCACCGGGGTGTGAGGCTCGCGAAATAACGCTACACAAAGCTATGCTATACTAAAGCTGTGCTTTGATCATCAACCATAAGACTTTGCTTTTCAACAGAAGACTTGATCATTTGCATCTCATCAAGCCACACAAGCAATTCACGCTATGCAACCGATGTCTATCAATCACACAGAATGAAATCCGATGTCAGACACACATCCATTTACAAGTTGGTTCTGGGTCTAAACGAAACCGGAGGCACCTTATTCCTCGTCCCGTATGTCCAATACAGGAGAGAGGTCCTCGCATATCCGGTCGATCTTCAAGTACGTCTGGACGATCACCACTTATTACCTTGTCTTGGGTGTACAGCCCAATGAAGACATCAGTAATCATCCAAACGATGTGAAGACCTCCGGTTTTCGACCACTGTCTTCATCCTCAACATATCGTCGAATCAGTTATTCAGAATGGGATAAACCCGGTCTTTCTGAATAAGTTGCGTATCTAATAAACAAGTGCTATAAAAACACAACATACGCCTCATTCCAATCCAGAATATTCCTTTATTCAAATATTCTTATACTTTGGGAAAGGTTCCCATTAATTTTATCAAAGATAAATTCTTTAAATTTATTCTTTAATCTTCCTTTGGATTTCAATACAAACCAACTTATGGTTTATCCAAACTAGTCGAGATTAGTGAACCTTACCGAAGTAATCATTTGTTTAATTTCCCAATCCCAACCTATTCATCCCATGAAGTAAAACTGGTAATACCTCATATCTAACACCACGCTGTTATCGGTAAAATTAATTACCATTTCACGTTCAAATCTAATTAAACATTTAACAATCGCTTGGAGCAAAACTGGTGATACTCTATTCTCGATCATTTCTTGGATTTGATAATTTTAGTTATCAAATTCACCTTTCAATCTATTTAAAGATTCATTAAAACTCTAATTCAGTTTTAGTTTCCAAAAATGATTACTTAATGATTATTCAAAGTTAAGAAATTAATCTTATCTTTAATTGGGTTAAAGAACTAATGTCATTTAAAACTGTAACAACCCGGAAAATCTGGGCCAGTTTAAAATTTTTATTTTTGCCATTTTAGCGAATTTTGATTATTTAAAATGAATTATTTTAAATAATATCGACGAGAAATTTATTTTGAATAGAATTCGAACGTATATATTATATACGTCATCGTTAGAATATATAATAATTATATATAATTATAAAAGGAATAGAAAATGGCGCGGTAGTTCGAAAATTCGATTTCTAATTTCAAATGAATATACAGAATTCAATATAAGTCAGAATTGAACGAAACAAGAAATATTTGAATCTGTATAACTATATCTTTGTAACGAAGTTAACAAACTGAGATTTCATCTTAGAAATGATAAGATATGTCCAGTTTAAAATTAGAAATAGTCGCTGTGGAATTTATATATATTTTTATATATAAGGCCCTTAAAAATGGACATTTTGCAAACGACCTCGGATTTCGACGAAACCAGTTTTGTTGGGTCCGTGATGTCGAGTTATTGCTAGATTCCAAATTTCATAATTTTTCGAATCAATATGTGAGCGTGGCAAAGGAAAACGCGTTTGACCAGTTTCAGTTGATTTTAATCGACTGGAAATTGGCCATTTTTCCAACGGTCTCAGAATTCGACGAAACTAGTTTTGTTAGGACCGTATCGTCAATACGAAGCTAGAAAATATTTTTCTGCCATTTTTAGAATTCGTATGAGGCCCCGGTAATTTGAAATGTGCGTTTAAAATTCAATATAGCGATTTAAATGTAGATTTAAAGGAAACTGATCGAAACGATCAAAGCAGCTAGCGATACATATCCCATTGTGTTCGGAATGGGGGTAAAACGCTATGGACGACAGGCGGTAGGCCTCGTTTCGAGGTCGTATGTAAAAGTCAACTTTTTAATAATTAAATAATAATAAAAAAAAATATCTTCTCCCCTTTATACTCCAGGCCCCCTCCCCGATAGAAATTCATTCAGATTGAAATCGAAAGAAAAGGAAAAAAAAAACAATCGACAGATCGGAGAAACCACGGCGCCGCCCACCGCGCTGCTTCCTCCCGACCGCCGACGACCTCCGGCAAAGCCCCTGACGCTCGAGCCGCCGACGAAGCCCCACCGCCAGATTGCTGTCCTCCGTCAGACCTCCTCCCTCCAGGCGACGCAACCCCGACACCTCCGAACCCCAGTCGAAGCCTCCGCACCCTGTCGCGACGCCACCCCGACACCTCCGAACGCCGCCAGAACCCACCGACGAACGCCTCCTCCACTTCGAGATCCACGGTGAGCTATTTCATTTTTTATTTTGATTTTTATTTTCAGATTTATAAAACTGATTTCTTTTAAGATTTTAAAACAGAATTTTTAAAAGATTTTAAAACAGAAATTTTTAAAAGAATTTTAAAACAGAATTTTTAAAAGATTTTAAAACAGAAATTTTTAAAAGAATTTTAAAACAGAATTTTTAAAACAGAAATTTTTAAAAGAATTTTAAAACAGAATTTTTAAAAGATTTTAAAACAGAATTTTTAAAAGATTTTAAAACAGAAATTTTTAAAAGAATTTTAAAACAGAATTTTTAAAAGATTTTAAAACAGAAATTTTTAAAAGAATTTTAAAACAGAATTTTTAAAAGATTTTAAAACAGAATTTTTAAAAGATTTTAAAACAGAAATTTTTAAAAGAATTTTAAAACAGAATTTTTAAAAGATTTTAAAACAGAATTTTTAAAAGAATTTTAAAACAGAATTTTTAAAAAGAAAATAAAAACTGATTTTAAAGAAAATAAAAACTGATTTTATTTTGAACTTTAAAATAGAAAAAGGGTTTAAATTTTGAAATAGAAAAAGGTTGAATCTTTTAGTAGAAAAAGATTTGAACTTGCAAAAATAAAGATCATATTTTTAAAAAAATAGAAAAGTCGGAATTTTTGTTAAGTAGAAGAAGTAAGATATGATTCTTATATTTTTAAAGTAATAAAAATATAATTTTTACATCATAGGAATATTAAAAATATAATCTTTTGTTTTTAAAATATGATCTTTATATATTGAATAACATAGTAAAAATTCGATTTTTACTTATGTAGAGAATACGGGAAACGAAGGCGACAAGAAGACGAAATAGGCGAAGATTTCCATATAGGAAGAGTTGTGTTATTGGATAGCTACTGTGAGAACTTCTCACTCTAAATTCTCTTTTTTAGTTATATATATATATATATACTAGGATGTAGACGGTGCTTAGTAGCACCCGACACCCGTCATCCACAGACCATGGATGGCTTGTTTGTAAATTGTTTGGTTGTGTAGTTGGTTAGGTTATTGGTTTGAATTGAATTATTTGGTGAATTGAATGGATTTGATTGATGTGTGAATGGCGTGGGCCTTCACTAGATCGGGGATAAGGCTAGGCCTCGTCCCGTTTCTAGTATCGTGTCGTTATGCCGCCGAAATTTTCTAAAAAATGTTAGAAAAATAAAAATATCATTTTATTGAAGAAACGAATTGAATAGAAATTCATAGGTTGAAATAAAATGTTTTTTTATCGTTAAAAATATAATTTTTAACGGGAATGTGAATAAATAAAATATTCATTTATAAACCAGACGGTTTGTTTATGTACACCTATTTGAAGGACATTGAGTGAGACGATAAATTTTACACATCGCCCAACTGCACAAATAAAATATGTGTTTGATTGTTTGAAACCCCACACGGGTGTTAGGATGAAATTTGAAGTTCACTCATCCTGATTGATTAAATATGTCGATCGATTGATTGACAGGCTGTTATAAGCGTTAGATATCTATATTTGATGCTTATACAGTGTAGTGCACTTTGGTTGATGGTTGATTATTCTTCAATGCTATTACATGTGTGTAATGTATGAAAATCCATATAATTAATTTTATATGGTAATTGATTGGGCCTCATTCCAATTTGAAAAATAAAGAATATTATAAAATAAAAGTTCATGTGTTGACAGTACTCATTCATTGAGATTGGTCATGTGTTGAACGGAATATTTTAGTAATAAAATTTACACCTTTATCGATATAAAATAAAAGTTCATGTGTTGACAGTACTCATTCATTGAGATTGGTCATGTGTTGAACGAAATATTTTAGTAATAAAATTTACACCTTTATCGATATAAAATAAAAGTTCATGTGTTGACAGTACTCATTCATTGAGATTGGTCATATGTTGAACGAAATATTTTAGTAATAAAATTTACACCTTTATCGATATAAAATAAAAGTTCATGTGTTGACAGTACTCATTCATTGAGATTGGTCATGTGTTGAACGAAATATTTTTGATAATAACAACTATTTTGAAAAAGAAATATTTGAAATAGAATATTTGAAAATAGAAATTTATGAAGCCGTGTTGATTAGTTTGACGCCATTTTGACGTGAACGATATTTATATCGATATATAACGATTTCGAAATGAAATGAATTGAAAACGATTTCGAAATGAAATGAATTGAAAGCGATTTCGAAATGAAATGAATTGAAAGCGATTTCGAAATGAAATGAATTGAAAGCGATTTCGAAATGAAATGAATTGAAAACGATTTCGAAATGAAATGAATTGAAAACGATTTCGAAATGAAATGAATTGAAAACGATTTCGAAATGAAATGAATTGAAAACGATTTCGAAATGAAATGAATTGAAAACGATTTCGAAATGAAATGAATTGAAAACGATTTCGAAATGAAATGAATTGAAAACGATTTCGAAATGAATTAAAATGAATTCAAATTGAATTGAAATTTGAATTGAATAGAAATGAATTTTGAAACGAATTTATAAAGAAGAATTCAATTTTGATTTGAATTGAAATGGAAGTTGAAATTGCTTTTGAAACGATTTTAAAACTATTCATATAATTCGTTTTAAATAGAAATCGACGAAATATATATTATATATATTATATATATAATATAATGGCCTGAATAGAACGCGCCGCGCCGCGGCAGTTCGCGAATTTCGACCATTTATTTCAAACGGACATTACGGGAGATCCGACCGTCGGATTCTCCTAAAACCGGAACCGTTGGGTTCGTATCGAAAAGAGCTTTCTAACGAATATTAGAAATTCAAAATCTAACGGTTGGATTTGGAGATACGTCCAAATCAAATTCGAAAAAGGTCGCTGTAAGTGCAGTTCGATGGCCATTGTTGGAAATCGACTGTACGGGCCTTGATAAAATTATTAAAAATAGTAATAATTTGTGTAAAATCATAAGAAATGATTTGTGAAGATTTGGGATGAAAAACTCCATATTTGAAAAGATAAAAATAGACTTTTATCCAAATGAACTAGTTTTGAACTAGAAATATAATTCTATTTATTTTTAAATAAATAAATTGAATTGGAAAAGGGTTTTAAACATAACCAGAATTTCCAATGATTGCATTGGAGTGGATTTGAATCGAAATTGTCTTCGGAATATTTCGATGTTGGATTTCGTGATTATACAGATGTTGTTATGGAAATTTGAAAGATATAGATATATATATCGTTATTTCCCATACGATATCTGTCTGTCAGAGAATTTGATATTGAATATAAGCCGGGATATTTTCTATTCAGAGCCTTGTGTTGAATATCAAATGTGATTTGGGTTTGTCGTGAATGGTGTCTTCACTAACACTGTTCTTGGACCCAGTTGAGAAAAGATTAAATCTTTTTATTTAGGTTTAATGAAGTGTACCAATTAAATAACATTTAATTGGAATTGAATCGATATTGATTTTTGGGTTTATCGTGGACAGTGTTTTAAATAACACTCGTTCTTTAACCTGATGATTAATGAATGTGATTTTGGGTTTATCGTGAACCGTGTTTTTAAATGACACTGATTCTTTAACCCAGTCAAAGATTAAAACTAAGTGGAGTTTTAATGAATCTTTAATTAGATTGAAATGATCGAGAATGGAGTAGCACCAGTTTTGCTCCAGGCGATAGTTAAATCTTTAATTAGATTTGAACGTGAAATGGTAATTGAATTTACCGATAACACCGTGGTGTTAGATATGAAGTATAACCAGTTTTACTTCATGGGATGAATAGGTTGGGATTGGGAAATTAAAACAAATGATTACTTCGGTAAGGTTCGCTAATCCCGACTAGTTTGAATTGATATTCAAAAGTAGATTAAAGCATAAATTCAAGAATTTATCTTTGATAAAAATTAATGGGAACCTTTCCCTATGAATGTGAAATTTAGAAACTAACTGTCGGTTGGCCAAGCAGAATGGTTTTCTGGATATTGATCTGATGTTGGTTTCGGCCTTCGGGGTTAATATTTGGGGGATTATTCTCTTGATTAATTTACGGTTAGTGACTAATGAATTGGAATGAGGCGTATGTTGTGTTTGTGTAACACTTATTTAAAATATACGCGAGTTATTCGGAAAGACCGGGTTTATCCCATTCTGAATAACTGATACGACGATAAGTCGAAGATGAAGACGATGGTCGAAGACCGGAGGTCTTCACGTCGTTTGGGTGATAACTGATGATCTTGATTGGGCGGTACACCCAAGAAGATGGAAACAGTTAGTGATCGTCCAGACGTACTTGGAGATCGATGGATATGCGGGGTACTAGGTGCCTCCGGTTTCGTTCAGACCCAGAACGGACTTGTAAATGGACTGTGTGTCTGACATTGGATTTTAGTCCGTGTGATTGATCTCTATTAAATATATATCTGTTTGGCGGCGGAGAATTTATTCTCTTGCTTAACGCCCTTCTCTGAGACGTACGAGCTCAGGGGATATATATTGATGGATATCAAACGCATGGAGTGAATTGCCTGTGTGGCATGCCTAAGTGGAAATTGATCGAGGCTTCTGTTGAAAAGCAAAGTCTTGTGGTGATGATCAAAGCACGGCCTTTGTGGCGTAGCTTTGTGTAACGTTTACCTCGCGTGTTTCACACCCGGTATGAACCAAAAACGGGAGACGGACCTCAGGGAGGA
Organism: Allium sativum; assembly: GCA_030737875.1. NCBI lineage: Eukaryota > Viridiplantae > Streptophyta > Magnoliopsida > Asparagales > Amaryllidaceae > Allium > Allium sativum. The sequence goes on from CM060926.1 coordinate 769,619,000, forward strand.
CTTGCGTTTCTTTCTAGCTAAAAGTGGCGTCAGTGGTTTTACACGCCCTGACGAGTTTGACTTATGTGGTTGTTGCTGTTGCGAGGCGCCTCGGATTGATCGGTCGTTCTCGAACCGATGGAGTCATTTGATGGCTCATTTGCGCCCCAAAGGGCGGGGAAACGTAGTGTTCAGGCATTTTAATCCACATCGGTGGACCGGCCCTGTCGCTCCTAGGGTCACTCGAGCTCTGATCCTGAGACATGGTAGGCTAGATTGTCTCGAATCGGTTGAGGACTATCTTTTGCCTCGGTTCATAGACGGAAATCCAATTTCCAAATACGTGACATTTGCGGTTTTATTTGTAAACCTATATATGGCGACATGATATATGGTACCCATGCCGCCTATGATTGATACTTATGATTTGAAGTTGTTTTATACACTATGCACTTATAATAGTATCAAATGATTTGTTTTAACCGTATCAAGCATGTTTGGCTGTTATAAGGGAAAACCCTATCCTCGGCTGCGTTGCATTGTGTGATGGGACCTGGGTCTTATAACAGCTTCATTTTTCTTTATTTAGCATTGCGCTGTTTGTTTTATGCACTAGTATTCTTGGGAGGAAACCCGTTCCGTGTTATACGGCGTGGTCCCTTGATTTACCTAATGATTTAAAATAAAGATCAATAACTGTTTTAGTTCTCACACCAGTCCCATGACTGACCTGGAGTTTATTGTTTTAACCTAAACTCTGGGTGCCCCTATTTTTGACACGGACAGCTAGTAGTTTCGGTTTTGCAGATTTATATTCACAGGATCCTGGTTTACAGCTGGAATGATATCCGGAAAGCTTTGTATCCGTATATCTCCTCTAGTTGTGTATTGTATTATTTTCCGCTGCTGTGTATTTAAATGTAATTTAAATCTCTGATATTTCTGTGTAATATTCATTTGTACTCTGTATATTATTGTAATCTGATGCGTTGTTGTAATATACAATGAAATGTTCTTCTGTATGCGTTCTGTTGTGGTTTGTTCTCGAACTATCCGACGCTTTCCTTTACGGGGAAGTAACGGGTTTTCACAAAAACACAGCTCACGATAAACCCAAAATCACATTCCATTAACAATGGAATCTTCACGGAAAACAGATCAATATATATAATCGATATGAACTTCCATATCCAACCGATACTATAAATGGAATAATGGCACGGCCTCTTAAATTCCATATATAGTAACAGTCTTCCTCCACAGAAGTCCACTTCGATTATTACCAAATCGAATTCCATTCCATTCCAATTTATTTTATTAAATTGGAAAACATCACTTTGGAAAATTTCCTTTAAATCTTAACAAAAGATTAATAAATTCCAAATCACATTTCATTGGAAATCGGGTTAAAGAACGTATGTCTCTAAAAACACAGTTCACGATAAACCCAATTCACATTCCTTTTTATTCCAATTATTAAATATAATTGGAAGCTCTAAAAATCTTAATTAAAAGATTTATTCTCTTCACATGGGGTTCAAGAACAGTGTTACTGAAGACACCGTTCATGACAAACCCATAATTTCATTTGATATTAAATACAAGACTCTTAATAGAAAATATATCGGCTTATATTCAATATCAAATTCTGAACTCAACAAACATCGTATTGGAATAACGATATATATATATATATATCTTCCAAATTCCTCCACCATGCCTGTATAATCACGGAATCCAATATCGAAATATTCCAAAGATAATTTCGATTCAAATCCATTCCAATTCATATATTGGAAATTCTGGTTATTTTTAAAACCATTTCAAACCCAATTTATTTATGTAAAAATAATTGGATTATAATTCTAGTTCATAACTGGTTCATTTCGATAAAAATCTATTTTTATCTTTTCAAATAGGGAATTTTCATCCCAATTCTTTCCAAATCGTTTCTTATGATTTTACACTAATTATTGATATTTTTAATAATTTTATCAAGGCCCGTACAGTCGATTTCCATAAACGGTCATCGAACTGCACTTAGAGCGACCTTTTCCAAATTTGATTTTTATATAATTCCAAATCCAACTATTAGATTTCAAATCTCAAATTTTTGTTAGAAAGCTCTTTTCGTTACGAACCCAACGGTTCCGGTTTTAGGAGAATCCGACGGTCAGATCTCCCGTAATGTCCATTCGAAGTCAATGGTCGAAATTCACGAACTGCCGCAGCGCGACGCGTTCTATTCAAGCCATTATATATATATATATTATATATTATATATATTTCATCGATTTCCATTTAAAATGTATTTTATAGATCGGTTTAAATTCAATTTCAAAATGATTTCAACTTCATATTCAATTTCAAATCAAAATTGAATATTCCGTATCATCGATGTACAAATGATAGTATTTTCAAACCATTATATTTCGAAATCATTTCCTTTTCGATATTCATTATAGAAATGAATAAAATCGATATGAATATCGTTTACGTCAAAATGACGTTAATCTAATCAACACGGCTTCATATATTTAAATATATTCGTGTCCATCCCAAATCAGACATCAAAATCAGATTTTGATTATTTACTGAATATTATTTTAAAATATTCATTATTTTAAAATATTCGTTATTTTAAAATATTCATTCTTTCTGAACTGGAATCAGACACAACCAATTACCATATAATTTGATTTATATGGATTTCATACAACACATGTACACAACAACAATCAAACACGGTCAACCATCATCCAGAGTGCATTCTACACTACATAAGCATCAAATATAAATATTTAATGTTTATAACAGTCTATCAACCAATCGATTGACATACTAGTAAGCAATTGGGATTAGTGTATGTCAAATATCATCCCAATACCCGTGTGGGGTTTCAATCAATCAAGCACAGATTTTATTTGTGAAGTTGGGCGATGTGTAAAATTTTATCATCTCATACAATGCCAGATAAATGTGTGTACATAAACAAATCGTCCGATTTGTAAATGAATATTCAATTCTTTTCAGGAGAATTTCATGCCATTCATTTATACGTTAAAATATTTATTTCAACACTTTGCTATTTTTAACAGTTCATGCATTCAATAATAATGTTATTTTTAACTAACACATTTTATTTCAGAAAATTTCGGCATTATAAGGGCGCGATATTGAAATCGGGGAATGTCTAGCATTACCCCTCTCCTGATATTGGCTCGCGCCATACACATATCAATTCTAATCAATTCATTTCACCCAAAAAACCAAATTCAAACAAATAATCCAATCAACCACACAACCCAACAAAAAAGTCGTCCATGGTCTGTGGACGACGGTGTCGGGTGCTGCTAAGCACCGTCTGCATCCTAGTATATATTTTAACTAGAAAATAAAATTTAAGTGAGAAGTTCTCACCTTTGGTTTCCACTCTGCCATTTTTATTTCTGAATTTTAGAACAGTCCTAACTTGCCTGAAATTCCAACGAAATCTTCTTCACGTTGTTCATTGTAAAAATCACATTTTTATTTCAATTCTAAAAATTATATTTTTACTTCGCTAAATATTATATTTTTAATACTCTACATATATAAAAATCATATTTTTAATGTCGCTACATGTACATAAAAATCATATTTTTATAACGCTACTACATAGGTAAAAATCATATTTTTAACACGATGTTTACATTATAAAAATCACATTTTTATATCGCTACTACATAAATAAAAATCGGATTTTTAGCCAACTAAAAAATATTTCTTTGTATGACCAATTTATAAATAACATATATAATCTAAAAATCATATTTTTATCTTTCTAAAAACATTCCCATGTCATACACTAGTTAAAAATCATATTTTTAATCTTGCCAAATATATTTCCTTCCAACGATAAAAATCCTATTTTTAACTAACCAAAAATGATATTTTTAGATAACTAAAAATCATAACTTTATGTAATTAAAAATCATAACTTTATATTAATAAAAATCATAACTTTATATAAATAAAAATCATAACTTTACATACTTCATACGTTAAAAACCATAGAAGCTTTAAAGCGGAGAAAACTCACATATTTTCTATTGCCCGGATTTGTTGTTCTGGCTCCAGAATTTGCAAACGAGCTCCAATTTTCACACCATCTTTTTTTCTAGTTTAAACGCGTCATTCCGGACAACTTTCGCCTAGTGGTCTTCCTTCTGAAAATGTGTCATTTCGCCGGAAATCGCGAAAAGACAGTATTTGGACAGTAGACTTTCGACGCGTTTTCCCGATAGCTCCGCAATCCAAAATAGGACTATCATATACCAAATCGAAGAGAAAATCGTGCTCTTTGAATTTGGTATTGTGGAGTTTTGGCCAGAAGCACACCGTTTGAGAGTTATTGGTGAATTAGTGACAGGGGGTTTTATGCAAAAACGGTAATTTGGAGAAAATGGGTTTTTGGGTGAAATGGGGCCCACAGTCGGAGCTGCGCTGAGGGGGTGGCGGCACAAGGCCTGATTGGGTGTGGGGGAGGTGCAGCCAGGTGGTGGTGGCACTGGAGGGGGCCACGGTGGTGGTGGTTTACAAATTTGAAGAGAGAAAGAGGAGGAGAGAGAGGAGAGGAGGAGGAGAGGAGGAAGAAGGGGGGTGCGATGTAGGTGGTGGCGCTGCTGGAGGGGGGAGTGACGCGTTTTTTTATTTTCCTTTTTCTGAAAAATGACGGGAGGGGGAGAAGTGAAGGAGAGAGAGAGTATAGAGTTTGACCAAGTATATAATTTATTATTTTTAATTCCAAAAAGTAAAATTTTAATTCAGACTCCAAATCGAACTCACCGACTATCATCCCTAGCCAAATACCCCCATTTCGGACACAATGGGATATGTCCTGTAAGCCAATTCGATTGTTTCGATAAGTTTTTCTTTAAATTAAAATATAAATCAATATATTGCATTTTTAACGTACATTTTATTTACCGGGGCCACATACTGACTCCAAAAATTATAGAAAATTTATTTCTAGCTTTGTATTGACGATATTGTCCTAAAAAAACTAATTTTGTCAAATTGGAGGCCGTTTGAAAAATGACTATTTTCCAGTCGATTAAATTTGACTGATATTGACAAAACACGTTTTCTTCTGCCACGCTCACACATTGATCCCAAAAATTATGAAAATTGAAATCAAGCAATAATTTGACATCCCGGATCCAACAAAAGTGGTTTCGTCGAAAACGGAGGTCGTTTGCAAAATGGCTATTTTTAAGGGATATATTCCCATAGCGACTATTCTGAATTTTCAACCGGGCATAACTTTTTATTCCCGCTATGAAATTTCAATTTTTCGGATTCGTTGGAAAGATATTTCCAAATAGATTCTAATATTTTTGGTTTCGCTAAAATCCTGTTTATTTTGAATCCTGTACATTCATTTGAAATTTGAAATTTGAAATTTGAAATCGAATTTTCGAACTACCGCGCCATTTCCATTTCCTTTTATAATTAAAATAAATATTTATATTCTCACTTCGATTCAAATAAATATATACGTTCTAATTCTATTCAAAATAAATTTCTTGTTGTTATTATTTAAAGTAAATCATTTTAAATATTCAAAATTCATTAAAATTGCCAAAATAAAAATTTTAAATTGGTTTGGATTTTCCGGGTTGTTACAATAGCCATGCAACCTACCTGATTTTTACCATTTCCTGGTTGATGAGGCTTGGGGTTTAAGCTTACCCTTTAGAGCAACATCTCTTCATCCACTTTGAATGCCACATCGTCAGATCCACTAGATATCACTAATTGACATCCACAAAAATACCCTGGGCGTATAAGCTAAGGGAAACGAATTTCTCCGCCACCAACAGAATTACGTTTTTAGAAATCAGCATACGTGATCCTTTGGAAATACTCTGTCAGACATCCGTCCATATAAGTCATCCAGGAACATGATGAACTCAAGGCACCCTTCTACCACATCCTAGGTATCACCCTATGGATCAGTAGCAAGTAGTCCTTGCAATCCAAAGATTTCATTCACAATAGGATCACCATTAGAATATCTCTGGGCGCGATTCCAGAGAACTTGACAAGCAGTCCTTTCGCTTACGAAGATCCACGGTCTTCAATTGCATCATCTTCAATCAACGTCTTTCACGTATTTGCTGGTTTAGAATGGTTTTTGAATACAAATCCGATCCTGGTCTTTCCGTACCAACAATCGTATTAGTCAGATTTGATAGTCGGTTATTAACTATCAAATAAATAATCATGAGAATAAAATAAGTTCACTGATTCAGTACTCAACATTACTTAACTTTTAAATAAAAATAATTAACAAGTAGTTCATTTTGAGACTCTTAAACGTTTAAATATTACAAATATAACTTTTCATTTGTTATTTCACATAAGATTATTTCAGAACTATTTTGTTTTAATGCTTGGGGAAAATAATCTATATTCATAACTATTTTTCTATCATTTCAAACCATTCGCTATCTCATTACTCATTATCTATAATTGGGAAATAAATTTATCTTATCGCTCGTAAAACAACATTACGAAATCTTTCTTGTTTTATATTTGAAATAATAACTTAGTATAAACCCATTCCAAACTCCCTTTTCATTTCCTTAGCTCTCACAAATACCATTATAATTTCATACAATCTCCTTTTATTTCTTTTACTACGGGAAATTCATATATATGTATATTCTTCAATCTTTCCATTTCCGTTACTTTGGAAATCTCATTATGCATATTTCAAATATTTTTAATTATCACTGTGTTATTATTTCTCATATGGAAATAATAAATCATTCTATACCTCTTTACCATTACAACTAATATCATCCTCAGATAATCTTGAAGTCGTTCAAGTTGGGGTATTTTAATTACCTCTTAGACCTTGATCAACAACGCTCTTATCTTAAGATAGAAATGAGTTGTAATTCAAAAACCGATATCTCATTCTAATACCAAAACAAATCCCATTTAACTATTTTACTTCAACCATGATTTTTTTCATCCATTTCTTATTTTCGAAAATCTCCCTTTCAAATACAACTATTATTACTTAATTCTTTAATTAAGTAATTCCTTTTTAAACATCCCCTCTTGCTTTAAATTTATTTATTTATTAACACGGATTTTTATTACAAAAATTTTCTTATATCCTTTTACCCATACCATTTCAGAAATCCTTTTTCCCAATCCATTAAACCATTTCCCGCTTGAAAATATTATTTCAAATTCCTTCATTTTACCTAATTCCATTATTAAGTAACGTTAAATTAAAATTAAAGATATAACACCTCATCGCTTTTTATAAACCTTACTTAAATAAATTCTGGTTTAATATATACCCTTTTATCTTAATTTCCTTTTAACTTAATTCAAATATTAAGTCAACAAAATTTAAGCAATCGTATTCCCTTAAATTCCTTTTATAACTTTGTTATAAAAACTCGGTTTTAATATAAGACCCTTCCATGAACTCCTTTCACAATTCAATTAGATTTCACTTCAACTTCGATACTTTTTAAATAAATTAAAAAGAAATCTCCTGAATTATTCTTAATTAAAATAATAACTTAGTTCAATCAAAGTAGTTAATTCCATTATTAACTAAAATAGATAGTAAATTCCCTTTTAAAATCTTATTAAAATTAAACAAATCTTCGTTAAACTATTTTATTAGATTACGATAAACTAATTTAATAATCGATCCCCGTTAAAAACGGTTAACTTAAGTCAACTCAAAACACGGTATCTCGATAAACAATTTCAACTAGTCCTTCCTTTAAATTAATTAATAATATAATTAATTTAAATATTTTATTTAATTGTTTTCTTAAAAACAATTATCTAACTCTTAACCGTTGGGTTAATTTTTTCTACCCTCTTGCTTATAAATTAATTAATATCAGAATTTGCTTTATAAAACCATTTAATAATTAATTATATACTTAATTAATAAAAAAACTTTTATTTCCATTTAATAACTTTTATTTAAAATAATAGATTTAAAAATCTATCTTCAGTAATAAAATAAATTTTATAACTTCACTTCTATCGATTCACCTGACAGTAAATCCATATTTAGAAACCGATTGATTTTTAGGCCATATACTACCAATTACTCAACCAATATTGCCCATTGGTTAAAACAAAATAACCATTGAATTTCAAGTCAACGGTTACAACCAAATCAATCATTTCAATCAGAACAGTTCATACGATGATAATATGAAAATAAACAACATCAATATATTTGAGGAATCCAGTTGGATCCCTCCAACCTGTTCTCCCTGCATTAAAATAGATTATCTCACATAAATTCATTCAATTCAATTTAACTGATAATTTCTATAACAGTAAATAACGACTACTTAACATCAACCAATTAACAAAACATCTAAAATAATTAAACACGTTTATTTAATAAACGTGAACAACAAGGTAAGTTACCTTCATTGGGTCCAATTGTTAAAATAACGATTTGGTTTTTCACTGGTATTAAATAACGTTTAATTCCATTGGTTCAATCGATATATGAATATATATTTAACAAATAATCAACCATTAGCCATCATAGCACACAAAATAAAAACCTGACTTATATAAAATATAAGTGGGAATAACCGAGTGAGTTTAACTCAACTTGATTTATTCATTGCTGAAACAGCCTGTTTCAGTTAAATTAAATAAGTGTTTGATTTAACTGAAAATCTAGCTAATTCCACTTCCTATCCATATTAGTTCCAAAATATTATGTTCGTCAAGATGATTCCAATAAGACTTTGTTTGTCCAATTCTGGTAACGTATGATCATGTTATCAATTCTGATAACGTACGATCATGTCCAATTCCAACGCCCGACTGTTTTCTTCACTGCTCTCATGTAAACACGGGCCCGACTTTGGTTTCTTTGTTTCATTTTGTGCCTAAGACAAAAGTGATTAGAGTAATTAATGTTTAAGTAAATCACTAAGTTAATTTATGTGACGACCCCCAAACCCCCGTTCCCCGGTGGCAAGGGTAATCTTTGGAATATAACATATAGACAAATAACAGTAGAACAGAAATATATAAATACACCAGATGATGTACATCAAAAATATGCAGGAAATAATAATCATTAGAGTTACACAGTATACAGGATCACACTTAGTACAAAATACAGTTAAGCTTTACATAAAATATCTACAGCGGAATCAAAACATAATATGTACAACAGGAGCTGAACAACATAAAAAGAAAGAAGTGATAGAATGCATCTTCAGCTCCATAGCTATCCAGAAAGAGCCTGCTAAAACCTGAATACAAGGCTGTCCATGTAGAAATAGGGGCACATAAGTTTGCAAGTGAAACAAACTACGAGTCAGTCATGGGACTGGTATGAGAAATCTACTTAACTTATTTTATAATAAGGCCAATCACAGGACCACGCCGCTAACACGGAATGGGTTTACTCCATTGGATTGCCGGTGCTTAAAACAAGTTAATCATTTAAACATCGCAATGCTTTTTACAAAAATGATGCCATTATAAGACTCAGTTCCCATCACACAATGCAACGCAAACCGGAGGATGGAGTTTTACCTTATAATGGCCAAAATATGCTTGATATGAATAAAACAGAAGCATTTGATATTACTACTAGTATTTATATGTTTCAAAAACGATTTCAATCATAAGTATCAATCGTAGACGGCATAAATGCCCCATACCACTATGTCGCCATATATAGGTATACAATCAAAACCACATGATGTCGTATTTGGAAATTGGATTTCCGTCATGAACCAAGGCAAGGGATCGTCCTTACCGCTTCGAGACAATCTAGTCTACCAAGTCTCAGGAAAGCGCGCAGACAAGCCTTGGATCATCAGGGCCGGTCCACACTGAGTGGATTAAAATGCCTGAACACTGCGTTTCCCTATCCTATGGGGCGTAAGCTGGTCATATCCCGACCAAACCATCGGCTTCGAAGAGACCAAAATAGCCGAAGCCTCGCTATCCATCATCCACATAAGTAAAATGCCCGGGCGTGTAAAACCCAAAACACCACTCCTAGCTAGAAGGAAACGCATGTCCTCCCTGATGTCCTCTCCCGTTTCTGGCTCATACTAGTCCGTTCTGGGTCTGAACGAAACCGAAGGCACCTTATTCCTCTCCCGTATGTCCAATACAGGAGAGAGGCCCTCGCACATCCGAACGATCAACAAGTACGAACGGACAACCACCACTGTAACCCCTTCAGGGCAGCAATTCCCATCAAAGGCATCAGTAGCCATCCATTCAATGTGAATATCATCGGTCTTGCACCGTCTTCATATCTTCAACTTCTAATCGTCGATCAATTATTTGAAATGAGATTTAACTCGGCCTTTTCAAATAATTCACGTATATTTAGAATTCAAATCAATTCATTTCCATGGTTAAATTATTTGACATCCACAATTCAGTTCATTAATGTAATTTTCACGTCAAACACATTCAACCATCAAATATCCAATAAACCGGGTAAATTCGGTTTATTTTCATTCCATATCAATTACAATATTTTATAACAATTTATCACTATTTTTATTTATTTAGAAATAGCCAATTTATTCAAACGACGCTTCAGGCCATAACGCGGCCATGGCGCTGTTTTTCTTTAGATTTGTTTTCCATATTTCTGAAAATCTAACCGTTGGATCTTTACAAATTTTATATCATTGGAAAGATCTTTTCAAAGCGGACACAACGGTTCCAGTTTTGGGAAAATCCGACGGTCGGATCTCCCGGTACAATCGTTTGAAGTTACGGTTTCAAAATACGAAGTGCAGCATCGTTATTCGATTTATTTTAATTATATATAATCCATTATGGCGCTGTTTTCATTCAGATTTGAATTAAACATTTCACACAATCTAACTGTTGGATCTTTACAAATTTTGTATCATTGGAAAGATATTTCCAAAGCGAACCCAACGGTTTCAGTTTCGGGAAAATCCGACGGTTGGATCTCCCATAATAATTGTTTAAAATCACGATTTCAAAACAAAAAATGCAACTTCGTTATTCATTTTAATTTAATTATATTTATATATATATATATATATATATACAAATATAATTCATTCTTCGATTTCCAAACCATTTTCATTTCATATATTTGATAAAAATAATATTTTTATCCAACAAATATTTATTTCAACACATGACTATTTTTAACACTTCATGTATATAATAAAAATGTGATTTTTTTATTGTTAAAACAATTTATTTGAAAAATGAAGATTTTTAGCGATTCATGTATATTATAAAAATGTGATTTTTATTGTTAAAACAATTTATTTCGAACAAGAATATTTTATATACTTTAAATACATGATAAAAATGTGATTTTTATCTTTCAAACATTTTATTCGTCAAATGAATATTTTTCCAACACATGAATATATTTTAATACATGAATATAAATCAAACACGTGAATATTTCAGAAAATTTCGGCAGCATAACGGCAGGGTAGTTAAAACCGGCACTGTCCCAAGTACGGCTCCTCGCTCTACCTTAAAGCCTCGCAGCTTTTGACAAGGGGGGTTTCAATATCTAGTTCGTACGCAGACGAATTTTCCCATAAGCTAATCATATTTGTTTTTAACCACAATCAACCATAATCAAATCAACTATTCGTAATATTCACCAAATTTCACGTCAACTAAAATCCAAACAATCACAACCAATATATATTCTCCATGGTCTGTTGACGAGGGGAGTTTGTATATATATATATAAGTATATAAATATATTTCGATTTCATTTCAATATCATTTCAATTCCATTCAATGCACATATGATTTTTACAACGTATGTATATATATATATATATAACTTATACATCGCACATACAACTTATACAACGCTTATACATGAGGTGTAAAACACTTATGTAACTTATATATCGATCATATAATTTATACATCGCTATTCCATATCGTTTTGAATTTAGAAATCTCACCTTGGGTTCCATTCCTCCAAAAATTGTAGGAAGCTCCAAAAACTCTCCGGTCTCTTCTAGAATGTAGAAGACGTCCACACGAGTCCAATGTCTCTTGTTTCACTGGATTTCGACCATAAATGAGAAAGATATGATTTTTAGAAGTTAATCACACTTTGCGATGGTTTTAAAATGTTGAAATCAGTTCAAAATAAATTAATCGTATACCTTTTTAAATGATACAAAACTAGGTTTGAATCTTCCTCTCAATCCGCTGCATGAGGTCAAGATCGGGTGGTATAGCGTCGAAGGGCCTGGAAAGAGCTTCCCGGCGCCGTACACCACCTTCATTTCGACGGTGGTCTCGAGGTGCGGCGGCGGACTCAAACGCGTGACTTCGGGGAGGCGGTTCTCCATGATGGAGCGACGAGGGGTGGTGCAACCAGTCTTGATTTGAAGGTGGAGAGGAGATCTACGTTTTTCCCAATAGGGGCAAGGGCTAATTATGAACGGAATCGCCGGAAATTGGCCAGGAAGAACGAAGCAGTTTTTCGCCTTCGATCCGCTAATGGGGAGAGAGAAAATGGATTTATTTTATTTTTTTAATAAATGAATAGAATTTTCTGATTCGCCGATATTTATATTATTTCAAAAATTCAGGTTTTCTCACACGAACTCCAAATCGTACCCAACGACTGTCGTCCTTACCTAATTACCCCCCTTCTGGATACAATGGAATATGTTTCGTAGGCCCATTCGACTGTTTCAGTCAGTTATTCTTCAAATTAAATATAAAACATTCAAATATAGATTTGAACGTACATTTCAATTTACCGGGGCCACATACTGATTCTAAAAATTCCAGTAAAATAATCTAGCTATGTTTGGACGATACGGTCCCAACAAAACTAGGTTCGTCGAATTTGGAGACCGTTTGAAAAATGGTCATTTTATGGTCGATCCAAATTGACTAAAACTGTCAAAACACGTTTTCCTTTGCCACGCTCACATATTAACTCCGAAAATTATGAAATTTGAAGCCTAGCAATATTTGACATTCCGGATCCAACCGAAGTGGTTTCATCAAAAACGGAGGTCGTTTGCAAAATGTCTATTTTCAAGGGCTATATTAATCCCATATCGAGCTTTCTGAAAATTCATTTGGCCATAATTTTGTATTCCTGCCATTAAATCTTGATTTTTCAGATTCGTTAGAAAGATATTCATAAACATATTTAAATATTTTTGGTTTCACTAAAATCCGTTTTATTTTGCATCCTGTACAGTCAGTCAAAGTTCGAATTCAAATTTTCAAACTACCGCGCCATTTCAGACCTTGTTTTATAATTAAAATAAATATATTCATTATAACTTCGATCCAAATAAATTTTTAGTCGTTATTATTTAAAATAATTTATTTTAAATATTCAAAATTCCTTAAAATAGCCCAATTAAAATTTTTAAATTGGTTCTGATTTTCCGGGTTGTTACAATCTCCCCCACTTAAAATCTTTTCGTCCCCGAAAAGGAACGAAGCTGAAAGTTGTTTAACTAACTAACTTAACTTTCATTTTGGATTCCATTCTTCAACTTTTCAGTTTCTAATAATTTTCCAATTCTTCAAAAAATTGGCTAACACCCTAAATTTTCGAAAAATTTCGCCATAACTTCCTTTGTACGGGGAGGGGTTTGGAAATTTATTGGGTCGTATTAGGTACCCAATAAATCCTAAAGAGTATAAACATATTTATAATGATATATTCCGATGTCCACAGGGAAGTGTGTATAGATCATAACTCCAGAGAATAAATTCTCGTCACCCTATAAATGGTTTTTGTGCCTAAATGACCAGAGGGACGTGTTTATTGTCATCTCCAGACCCGTGTGGTTTTTTTTTTATTAATCTGGCAATTTACCGTTACATTTTATATAGTCCATATCAATCTTCGGTTCAACCTGTAATATAGTCATCGCCATACAAGCTTCTCGCTTGTATGGTAAATCTTCAACCTCGTCGCATAAGCTCCAAATGCTTATGTGGTATATGATGAAGTATACTATCTTCAAGAAGTATGCCATGTAGTGTAGTTCAAAGTTAATTGTTACTATCATATGTCGACGTTTATTATTACACACAGAACAACCAGCACTCTGCATCAATGACATTCACAGGAGTTGATATATAAATAAAATAGCGCATCCAACTCATTAAGGTTTACCTATTTGTCGGACACGCAAATAAATTCTTTACTCAACAACAAATACATTTACCTGTTCAAACATATATAATGTACATGCATATATTTCTATCTATTTCAAATCAGTTTAATATTTGATTCAATTTGCATAAATTTACCCTTCATTCTCTTATTGATTAGATAAATTTTCTTCCCAATAATATTTATTTAAACTAACAATCACACAACACAAACAACAATCACTTTGTTGATTAAATTTTCAAAAATTTAATAATTAATTCATATACTCTTTTAAAATCATTCAGACTATATAATTAAAATTTTACATCCATGAAAAGGAAATAACAACAAAGTAGAGAACAAAGCGGAAATGTAAAATATGGTAAATGTACCTTGCACTAGAGTTAATCAGAGATATCCACCCTGCAATCGGGATAGGCTTTCTTAATGCTCTCCTCAGTTTCCCAAGTACAGTCTCATGGATCTCCACTCCATTGTACTTTGACTAAGTGAACCTTCTTGTTCCTCAGTTCTTTCGTTTCTTTGCTAATAATCTTTATCGGCTCTCTCCTCATAGATAATTCTAGAGTAATTTCCAAATCTTGCTGCGCGGCTTCTTCCTCGACCAAATTTGGATCATGCACATGCTTTCGAAGTTGAGATACGTGAAACACATCATGTACTTCAGGTAACCAATCAGGAAATTGAACCCTATAAGCGTGAGTTCCAATCCGTTCGAGCACAGGAAATGGACCAATAAATCTGAGCGCCAACTTCCCTATTTTGCCAAATCGGACTACTCCCCTCGTCGGAGAAACCCATAGATACACATAGTCACCAACAGCAAATGCTAAATCTCTTCTTCTCAAATCTACATAGCTCTTTTGTCGGCTTTGAGCGGCTAGTAATCGTTTCTTAATGAAATCGACAAAATTGTCCTAGCTTCGCGAATCATATCGGGCCCCAATACAAGTCTATTACCTGGTTCAACCCAACATGCGGGAGATCTGCATGGTCTACCATACAATGCTTTAAATGGTGACATTTTCAGGCTCGCTTGGTAGCTGTTGTTGTATAAGAACTCAGCCAAATGCAAGTGGTCTTCCCATGATCCGCCAAAATCAATAACACAAGCCCGCAATAAATCTTCTAGTATACGATTCACCCTCTCAGTTTGACCATCTATTTGAGGATGATAAGCAGTGCTCAAGTTCAGTTTTGTTCCCAATTCTGCTTGGAATGCTTCCCAGAATTTACTAGCAAAAATAGGGTCGCGATCACTAACGGTACTCATGGGAACTCCATGTAGTTTAACATTTTCTTTAAAATAAATCTGCGCTGGACTTTAAGCAGTTCTATTCGATCTGACAGGTATGAAATGGGCGGTTTTCGTGAAATGATCTACGATCACACAAATACTGCCATTTCCTCTCCGGGTTCTGGGCAAACCATCTATGAAATCCATAGAAATCTGTTCCCACTTCCAACCTAGAATTTCCAACGGTTGTAACAATCCGACGAGTTTCTGTTGATCGCTCTTGGCTTGTTGACAAGTAGAACACCGGCTAACATATATAGAGATGTCTCTTTTCATCGCCTTCCACTAGAACGTTCGCTTGAGGTCATTATACATTTTGCTAACCCCTGGGTGGATACTCAGTTTGGACCTGTGACACTCGTCCAATACTTCTCTTTTGAGCTCAAGGATGTCGGGAACACAAATTCTTCCTTTCAATCTCAGAACTCCTGCGCTATCCGCTTGGAAACATGTAACAACCCGTAAAATCTGGGCCAGTTTGAAAATTTTATTTTGGCAATTTTAGCGGATTTTGAATATTTAAAATAGATTATTTTAAATAATATCGACGAGAAATTTATTTTGAATAGAATTCGACGTATATATTATATACGTCGTCGTTAGAATATATAATAATTATATATAATTATAAAAGGAATTGAAAATGGCGCGGTAGTTCGAAAATTCGATTTCTAATTTCAAATGAATATACAGAATTCAATATAAGTCAGAATTGAACGAAACAAGAAATATTTGAATCTGTATAACTATATCTTTGTAACGAAGTTAACAAACTGAGATTTCATCTTAGAAATGATAAGATATGTCCAGTTTAAAATTAGAAATAGTCGCTGTGGAATTTATATATATTTTTATATATATATAAGGCCCTTAAAAATAGCAATTTTGCAAATGACCTCGGATTTCGACGAAACTAGTTTTGTTGGGTCCGTGATGTAAAGTTATTGCTAGGTTTCAAATTTCATAATTTTTCGAATCAATATGTGAGCGTGGCAAAGGAATACGCGTTTGACCAGTTTCAGTTGATTTTAATCGACTGGAAATTGGCCATTTTTCAAACGGTCTCGGAATTCGACGAAATTAGTTTTGTTAGGACCGTATCGTCAATACGAAGCTAGAAAATATTTTTCAGGAATTTTTCTAGTTAGTATGTGACCCCGGTAATTTGAAATGTACGTTTAAGATTCAATGTAGTGATTTAAATGTAAATTTAACGAAAACTGATTGTAACAGCCGAATCAGCTTACGATGCATATCCCATTGTGTTCGGAATGGGGGTAAAACGCTATAGACGACAGTCGGTGGATTTGATTTGGGGTTCGTTTGGAGTTAGATACGTTAAACAAGTTAAATTGGATTTAAATAGTATTTAAATATATATATTATAACCTAGGTTAGAATTTCATTGGTCAAAGACCCTCTTTCCCGTTCAGCGTGGTCAACGCTTCCATATCAGCCCCAATTCGATTTTCTGGAGGAGGAAAAAAAAAAACAAAACAAAAATGGATCGAGGGGCGCTCATCGATCGCGACTTCGGGCTCCATCAGCAAGCGCGCCTTTCGAGGCCGACATCTCTGCCCATCGCAGTGGCGGCGTCAGTCACCCCCACCTCCAACTGAAGCCCTTCCATCACTTGTCAGTTATCGCAACAGGGAGCACCACCAGACTCCGACTAACGCGCCTCCACCCCCCCCCCCCCAAAGCTCCGACTGCCTGACCTCGCTCGTGAACCCTCCTCCAGCAGCGGCTTTTAAAATGAAAGTAAGTTTAATTTATTTTATTTAATTTTTATTTAAATTTTATTTAAAGCATTATTTTTAATGTATGTAAATCTATAATTATTAATGTATGGAAAGCTATAATTTTTACGAAAATAAAGCTTTGATTTTTTTTAGTATGGACATTAAAACTGAAATTGTTTTAAAAATAAAAACTGAAACTGATTTTTTTAAAAAATATTTAAAAACTGGTTTTCTTGGAATGATTAAAACTGAATTTTGCTAATTTTAAAAACTGTATTTTGTTAATTTTAAAAAAAAACTGAATTTTGCTAATTTTAAAAACTGTATTTTGTTAATTTTAAAAAACTGAATTTTGCTAATTTTAAAAACTGTATGTGTTAATTTTAAAAACTGGATTTTGTTTATTTTAAAAACTGTATTTTGTTTATTTTAAAAACTGATTTATAAAGGATTTAAACTTCAAAAGGTAAAAACGGATTTTTTAAAAGAAGTTAAAACTGATTTTGTTTTAAAGTAAAAATAGGATTTTTTATATGTTGAAAGTCGAGATAAAAATCATATTTTTATATATTGAAAGTCGAGATAAAAATCATATTTTTATATATTGAAAGTCGAGATAAAAATCATATTTTTATATATTGAAAGTCGAGATAAAAATCATATTTTTATATATTGAAAGTCGAGATAAAAATCATATTTTTATATATTGAAAGTCGAGATAAAAATTCGATTTTTATATATTGAATAACATAGTAAAAATTCGGTTTTTACATATGTAGTGGAAGCAGCAACGAAGGTGACAAAAAGGCGAAACGACGAAGACTTCTGCAAATGAAGAGCCGTGGAGCTAGGATAGCTATTTGTGAGAATTTCTCACCTTTCTATTTCTTTTCTAGTTATATATATATACTAGGATGCAGACGGTGCTTAGTAGCACCCGACACAATCGTCCACAGACCATGGACTTGTTTGTTTGACTGTTTGGTGATTGATTGCGATATTGGTTTGAATGTGGTTTGTGGTGTGAAAAATCGAATCGATAAATTGGTTAGGATTAGACGTGCGCTGTTATAAGGCGTAGGAGTAAGGCTAGGTTAGACCCTTACTCCAAATTTTGTGGTTTGCAAAATGAAATTGATTTGATTGATGTGTGAATGGCGTGGGCCTTCACTAGACCGGGGACAAGGCTAGGCCTCGTCCCGTTTCTAGTATCGTGCCGTTATGCCGCCGAAATTTTCTAAAATATGTTAGAAAAATAAAAATATCATTTTATTGTGTAAATGAATTGAATAGAAATTCATAGGTTGAAATAAAATATTTTATCGTTAAAAATATAATTTTTAACGTGAAGTGAATAAAATAAAATATTCATTTATAAACCGGACGGTTTGTTTATGTACACCTATTTGACTGATATTGATTGGGTCGATAAATTTTACACATCGCCCAACTGCACAAATAAAATAGGTGTTTGATTGTTTGAAACCCCACACGGGTGTTGGGATGAAATTTGAAGTTCACTCATCCTAATTTATTAAATATGTCGATCGATTGATTGACAGGCTGTTATAAGCGTTGAATATCTATATTTGATGCTTATACAGTGTAGTGCACTTTGGTTGATGGTTGATTATTTTTCAATGCTATTATATACATGTGTTGTATGAAAATCCATATAATTAATTTTATATGGTAATTGATTGGGCCTCATTCCAGTTTTAAAAAAAGAAATATTTGAAATAGAATATTTGAAAATAAAGGAATATATGAAGCCGTGTTGATTAGATTGACGCCATTTTGACGTGAACGATATTTATATCGATTTTATTCATTTTGAAATAAATTGAATTGAAAACGATTTCGAAATGAATTGAATTGAAAACGATTTCGAAATAAATTGAATTGAAAACGATTTCGAAATGAATTGAATTGAAAACGATTTCGAAATGAATTGAAAGCGAATTGAAATGAATTCAAATTGAATTGAAATTCGAATTGAATAGAAATGAATTTTAAAACGAATTTATAAAGAAGAATTCAATTTTGCTTTGAATTGAAATGGAAGTTGAAAATGTTTTTGAAACGAATTCAAAACTATTTATATAATTCGTTTTAAATAGAAATCGACGATATATATATTATATATATTATATATATAATATAATGGCCTGAATAGAACGCGCCGCGGCAGTTCGCGAATTTCGACCATTTATTTCAAACGGGCATTACGGGAGATCCGACCGTCGGATTCTCCTAAAACCGGAACCGTTGGGTTCGTATCGAAAAGAGCTTTCTAATGAATGTTAGAAATTTGAAATCTAACGGTTGGATTTGGAATTATGTCCAAATTAAATTCGAAAAAGGTCGCTGTAAGTGCAGTTCGATGGCCATTGATGGAAATCGACTGTACGGGCCTTGATAAAATTATTAAAAATAGTAATAATTTGTGTAAAATCATAAGAAATGATTTGTGAAGGTTTGGGATGAAAAACTCCATATTTGAAAAGATAAAAATAGATTTTTATCGAAATGAACTAGTTTTGAACTAGAATTATAATTCTATTTATTTTTAAATAAATAAATTGAATTCGAAAAGGGTTTTAAAAGTAACCAAAATTCCAATGATTGCATTGGAGTGGATTTGAATCGAAATTGTCTTCGGAATATTTCGATGTTGGAATTCGGGATTATACAGGTGTTGTTATGGAAATTTGAAAGATATATATATTTATATCGTTATTTCCAATACGACATTTGTTAGTCGTAGAATTCGATATTGAATATAAGCCGATATATTTTCTATTCAGAGCCTTGTATTGAATATCGAATGTGATTTGGGTTTGTCGTGAATGGTGTCTTCACTAACACCGTTCTTGAACCCAGTTGAGAAAAGATTAAATCTTTTTATTTAGATTTAATGAAGTGTACCAATTAAATAATATTTAATTGGAATTGAATTGATATTGATTTTTGGGTTTATCGTGAACAGTGTTTTAAATAACACTCGTTCTTTAACCCAATAATTAATGGAATGTGATTTTGGGTTTATCGTGAACCGTGTTTTAAATGACACTGATTCTTTAACCCAGTCGAAAATTAAAACTAAGTGGAGTTTTAATGAATCTTTAATTAGATTGTAAAAGTCGAAATGGAGTATCGCCAGTTTTACTCCAGACGTTAGTTAAATCTTTAATTAGATTTGAACGTGAAATGGTAATTGAATTTACCGATAACACCGTGGTGTTAGATATGAAGTATTACCAGTTTTTACTTCATGGGATGAATAGGTTGGGATTGGGAAATTAAAACCAATGATTACTTCGGTAAGGTTCGCTAATTCTGACTAGTTTTGAATTGATATTCAAAAGATCAGATTAAAGAATAAATTCAAGAAATTTATCTTGGATAAAATTAATGGGAACCTTTCCCTATGAATGTGAAATTTAGAAACTAACTGTCGGTTAGCTAAGCAGAATGGTTTTCTGGATATTGATCTGATGTTGGTTTCGGCCTTCGGGGTTAATATTTGGGGAATTATTCTCTTGATTAATTTACGGTTAGTGACTAATGAATTGGAATGAGGCGTATGTTGTGTTTGTGTAACACTTTTATAATATATACGCGAGTTATTCGGAAAGACCGGGTTTATCCCATTCTGAATAACTGATACGACGATAAGTCGAAGATGAAGACGATGGTCGAAGACCGGAGGTCTTCACGTCGTTTGGGTGGTAACTGATGATCTTGATTGGGCTGTACACCCAAGAAGATGGAAACAGTTAGTGATCGTCCAGACGTGCTTGGAGATCGATGGATATGCGGGGTACTAGGTGCCTCCGGTTTCGTTCAGACCCAGAACGGACTTGTAAATGGACTGTGTGTCTGACATCGGATTTCATTCTGTGTGACTGATATCGGTTGCATAGGATGGCTTGCCTGTGTGGCATGCTAAGATGCAAATGATCAAGGCTTCTGTTGAAAAGCAAAGTCTTGTGGTTGATGATCAAAGCACGGCCTTTGTGGCGTAGCTTTGTGTAACGTTTACCTCGCGTGTTTCACACCCGGTATGAACCAAAAACGGGAGACGGACCTCAGGGAGGACTTGCGTTTCTTTCTAGTTAGAAGTGGCGTCAGTGGTTTTACACGCCCTGACGAGTTTGACTTATGTGGTTGTTGCTGTTGCGAGGCGCCTCGGTTATATCGGTTTCGGCCGATGCATTCTGGTCGGCTGACGGACCAGACTTACACCCCATAGGGTGGGGAAACGTAGTGTTCAGGCATTTTAATCCACATCGGTGGACCGACCCTGTCGCTCCAAGGGACGATGCGTTCTGTTCCTGAGACACGGGCTAGAGCGTCTCGAATCGGTTGAGGACTATCTTTTGCCTCGGTTCATAGACGGAAATCCAATTTCCAAATACGTGACATTTGCGGTTTTAATTGTAATCCTATATATGGCGACATAGTGGGATGGGGCGCTTATGCCGCCTATGATTGATACTTATGATTTGAAGTTGTTTTATACACTTATAATAGTATCAAATGATTTGTTTTTAAAACGTATCAAGCATCCTTTGGCTGTTATAAGGGAAAACCCTATCCTCGACTGCGTTGCATTGTGTGATGGGACCTGGGTCTTATAACAGCTTCATTTTTCTTTATTTAGCATTGCGCTGTTTGTTTTATGCACTGGTATTCTTGGGAGGAAACCCGTTCCGTGTTATACGGCGTGGTCCCTTGATTTACCTAATGATTTAAAATAAAGATTAATAACTGTTTTAGTTCTCACACCAGTCACATGACTGACCTGGAGTTTATTGTTTTAACCTAAACTCTGGGTGCCCTTATTTTTGACACGGGCAGCTAGTAGTTTTGGTTTTTGCAGATTTATATTCACAGGATCCTGGTTTACAGCTGGAACGATATCCGGAAAGCTTGTATCCGTATATCTCTTCTAGTTGTGTATTTTATTATTTTCCGCTGCTATGTACTTTATTGTAATCTCTGATAATTTCTGTGTAATATTTATTCATTTACACTCTGTATATTCTTGTAATCTGATGCATTGTTGTAATATACAATGAAATGTTCTTCTGTATGCGTTCTGTTTTGTCGTGTTCTCAAACGATAGGGCGTTTCGAACGGTCTGGGTCGGTTTAGCGACTGGTTCGGACCGAGCGAAATTCCTTGCCGTCACATTTGGTATCAGAGCTTTGGTTTACAAAGCTCAGAGAACAAGGCACATTAGAACCATACGAAAGAATTCATCAGATAATTGGATTAGTAATGTCCAACGAGAATGACTCGTTAGAGATGGGATCAGTAGTGTCCTAGAACGAGTGTGAAGAGTATATTTTTGAAAGTGAAAACAAATTTAGTTTTGAAAATCTAAATCACTTAATCGTATTAGATTATCTATTTATATTGAGTTGGACAGTCCAGTATATAAAGATTTTGCGTATACGTTTGATCCACGTGTATCTGAAATTTTAATATACTGGATAGATATAGAATCACATTCTAGACACCCGGAGATGGTTCTGATGATTGATCGATCATCATCAGAATTTATGTTCGTGTTTTGAAGATGTGATATCTATATATTTCCTATTGACTGGTGTGAGAACCAAAAATTAGATAGGGCCTATTGTTGTGATTTGGCATCAAAAACATGATTTTGTATATGTATCAAAATTATGAATTTGAAACTCTAATTCAATAATTGATTGATGTTTGTGTTGTTTGTTTAGTTGTTTGCTAATTTTTAACCAATTAGCCTAATTGAATCAAATATTGAACTATATTGAAAATTGGTCGCATTTGCTTGCATATACATATATATCTTTGAACAGGTCATAGCAAGGAGGCTAGAGCAGAGAATAAAATTTGTTTGCCCGACAAATAGGTACATGTTTACTACATAATTTCCTGTTTTGTTTGGGTGATGATGATTTTGTGAGCCTATTGGCTAGCCGCTTGGCTTTTTCTTTTTCTTTTTGAGATCTGAAGGACCGGGGAAGCTATTTGAAATTCCCCGATGCTCCCGGTGCAGGGGAGGTTATGGCGAAATTTTTCAAAAATTTAGGGTGTTAGCCAAATTTTTGAAATTCTCAGAAACTGAAAAGTTGGAGAATGGAAGCCAGGTCGAGCGTAGAGTTGAATAATCAAACCACTTTCGACTTTGTTCCTTTTCGGGGACGAAAAGTTTTAAGTGGGGGAGATTGTAACAACCCGTAAAATCTGGGCCAGTTTGAAAATTTTATTTTGGCAATTTTAGCGGATTTTGAATATTTAAAATAGATTATTTTAAATAATATCGACGAGAAATTTATTTTGAATAGAATTCGACGTATATATTATATACGTCGTCGTTAGAATATATAATAATTATATATAATTATAAAAGGAATTGAAAATGGCGCGGTAGTTCGAAAATTCGATTTCTAATTTCAAATGAATATACAGAATTCAATATAAGTCAGAATTGAACGAAACAAGAAATATTTGAATCTGTATAACTATATCTTTGTAACGAAGTTAACAAACTGAGATTTCATCTTAGAAATGATAAGATATGTCCAGTTTAAAATTAGAAATAGTCGCTGTGGAATTTATATATATTTATATATATATATAAGGCCCTTAAAAATAGCAATTTTGCAAATGACCTCGGATTTCGACGAAACTAGTTTTGTTGGGTCCGTGATGTAAAGTTATTGCTAGGTTTCAAATTTCATAATTTTTCGAATCAATATGTGAGCGTGGCAAAGGAATACGCGTTTGACCAGTTTCAGTTGATTTTAATCGACTGGAAATTGGCCATTTTTCAAACGGTCTCGGAATTCGACGAAATTAGTTTTGTTAGGACCGTATCGTCAATACGAAGCTAGAAAATATTTTTCAGGAATTTTTCTAGTTAGTATGTGACCCCGGTAATTTGAAATGTACGTTTAAGATTCAATGTAGTGATTTAAATGTAAATTTAACGAAAACTGATTGTAACAGCCGAATCAGCTTACGATGCATATCCCATTGTGTTCGGAATGGGGGTAAAACGCTATAGACGACAGTCGGTGGATTTGATTTGGGGTTCGTTTGGAGTTAGATACGTTAAACAAGTTAAATTGGATTTAAATAGTATTTAAATATATATATTATAACCTAGGTTAGAATTTCATTGGTCAAAGACCCTCTTTCCCGTTCAGCGTGGTCAACGCTTCCATATCAGCCCCAATTCGATTTTCTAGAGGAGGAAAAAAAAAAAAAAAAAAACAAAACAAAAATGGATCGAGGGGCGCTCATCGATCGCGACTTCGGGCTCCATCAGCAAGCGCGCCTTTCGAGGCCGACATCTCTGCCCATCGCAGTGGCGGCGTCAGTCACCCCCACCTCCAACTGAAGCCCTTCCATCACTTGTCAGTTATCGCAACAGGGAGCACCACCAGACTCCGACTAACGCGCCTCCACCCCCCCCCCCCCCCAAAGCTCCGACTGCCTGACCTCGCTCGTGAACCCTCCTCCAGCAGCGGCTTTTAAAATGAAAGTAAGTTTAATTTATTTTATTTAATTTTTATTTAAATTTTATTTAAAGCATTATTTTTAATGTATGTAAATCTATAATTATTAATGTATGGAAAGCTATAATTTTTACGAAAATAAAGCTTTGATTTTTTTTAGTATGGACATTAAAACTGAAATTGTTTTAAAAATAAAAACTGAAACTGATTTTTTTAAAAAATATTTAAAAACTGGTTTTCTTGGAATGATTAAAACTGAATTTTGCTAATTTTAAAAACTGTATTTTGTTAATTTTAAAAAAACTGAATTTTGCTAATTTTAAAAACTGTATTTTGTTAATTTTAAAAAACTGAATTTTGCTAATTTTAAAAACTGTATGTGTTAATTTTAAAAACTGGATTTTGTTTATTTTAAAAACTGTATTTTGTTTATTTTAAAAACTGATTTATAAAGGATTTAAACTTCAAAAGGTAAAAACGGATTTTTTAAAAGAAGTTAAAACTGATTTTGTTTTAAAGTAAAAATAGGATTTTTTATATGTTGAAAGTCGAGATAAAAATCATATTTTTATATATTGAAAGTCGAGATAAAAATCATATTTTTATATATTGAAAGTCGAGATAAAAATCATATTTTTATATATTGAAAGTCGAGATAAAAATCATATTTTTATATATTGAAAGTCGAGATAAAAATCATATTTTTATATATTGAAAGTCGAGATAAAAATTCGATTTTTATATATTGAATAACATAGTAAAAATTCGGTTTTTACATATGTAGTGGAAGCAGCAACGAAGGTGACAAAAAGGCGAAACGACGAAGACTTCTGCAAATGAAGAGCCGTGGAGCTAGGATAGCTATTTGTGAGAATTTCTCACCTTTCTATTTCTTTTCTAGTTATATATATATACTAGGATGCAGACGGTGCTTAGTAGCACCCGACACAATCGTCCACAGACCATGGACTTGTTTGTTTGACTGTTTGGTGATTGATTGCGATATTGGTTTGAATGTGGTTTGTGGTGTGAAAAATCGAATCGATAAATTGGTTAGGATTAGACGTGCGCTGTTATAAGGCGTAGGAGTAAGGCTAGGTTAGACCCTTACTCCAAATTTTGTGGTTTGCAAAATGAAATTGATTTGATTGATGTGTGAATGGCGTGGGCCTTCACTAGACCGGGGACAAGGCTAGGCCTCGTCCCGTTTCTAGTATCGTGCCGTTATGCCGCCGAAATTTTCTAAAATATGTTAGAAAAATAAAAATATCATTTTATTGTGTAAATGAATTGAATAGAAATTCATAGGTTGAAATAAAATATTTTATCGTTAAAAATATAATTTTTAACGTGAAGTGAATAAAATAAAATATTCATTTATAAACCGGACGGTTTGTTTATGTACACCTATTTGACTGATATTGATTGGGTCGATAAATTTTACACATCGCCCAACTGCACAAATAAAATAGGTGTTTGATTGTTTGAAACCCCACACGGGTGTTGGGATGAAATTTGAAGTTCACTCATCCTAATTTATTAAATATGTCGATCGATTGATTGACAGGCTGTTATAAGCGTTGAATATCTATATTTGATGCTTATACAGTGTAGTGCACTTTGGTTGATGGTTGATTATTTTTCAATGCTATTATATACATGTGTTGTATGAAAATCCATATAATTAATTTTATATGGTAATTGATTGGGCCTCATTCCAGTTTTAAAAAAAGAAATATTTGAAATAGAATATTTGAAAATAAAGGAATATATGAAGCCGTGTTGATTAGATTGACGCCATTTTGACGTGAACGATATTTATATCGATTTTATTCATTTTGAAATAAATTGAATTGAAAACGATTTCGAAATGAATTGAATTGAAAACGATTTCGAAATAAATTGAATTGAAAACGATTTCGAAATGAATTGAATTGAAAACGATTTCGAAATGAACTGAAAGCGAATTGAAATGAATTCAAATTGAATTGAAATTCGAATTGAATAGAAATGAATTTTAAAACGAATTTATAAAGAAGAATTCAATTTTGCTTTGAATTGAAATGGAAGTTGAAAATGTTTTTGAAACGAATTCAAAACTATTTATATAATTCGTTTTAAATAGAAATCGACGATATATATATTATATATATTATATATATAATATAATGGCCTGAATAGAACGCGCCGCGGCAGTTCGCGAATTTCGACCATTTATTTCAAACGGGCATTACGGGAGATCCGACCGTCGGATTCTCCTAAAACCGGAACCGTTGGGTTCGTATCGAAAAGAGCTTTCTAATGAATGTTAGAAATTTGAAATCTAACGGTTGGATTTGGAATTATGTCCAAATCAAATTCGAAAAAGGTCGCTGTAAGTGCAGTTCGATGGCCATTGATGGAAATCGACTGTACGGGCCTTGATAAAATTATTAAAAATAGTAATAATTTGTGTAAAATCATAAGAAATGATTTGTGAAGGTTTGGGATGAAAAACTCCATATTTGAAAAGATAAAAATAGATTTTTATCGAAATGAACTAGTTTTGAACTAGAATTATAATTCTATTTATTTTTAAATAAATAAATTGAATTCGAAAAGGGTTTTAAAAGTAACCAAAATTCCAATGATTGCATTGGAGTGGATTTGAATCGAAATTGTCTTCGGAATATTTCGATGTTGGAATTCGGGATTATACAGGTGTTGTTATGGAAATTTGAAAGATATATATATTTATATCGTTATTTCCAATACGACATTTGTTAGTCGTAGAATTCGATATTGAATATAAGCCGATATATTTTCTATTCAGAGCCTTGTATTGAATATCGAATGTGATTTGGGTTTGTCGTGAATGGTGTCTTCACTAACACCGTTCTTGAACCCAGTTGAGAAAAGATTAAATCTTTTTATTTAGATTTAATGAAGTGTACCAATTAAATAATATTTAATTGGAATTGAATTGATATTGATTTTTGGGTTTATCGTGAACAGTGTTTTAAATAACACTCGTTCTTTAACCCAATAATTAATGGAATGTGATTTTGGGTTTATCGTGAACCGTGTTTTAAATGACACTGATTCTTTAACCTAGTCGAAAATTAAAACTAAGTGGAGTTTTAATGAATCTTTAATTAGATTGTAAAAGTCGAAATGGAGTATCGCCAGTTTTACTCCAGACGTTAGTTAAATCTTTAATTAGATTTGAACGTGAAATGGTAATTGAATTTACCGATAACACCGTGGTGTTAGATATGAAGTATTACCAGTTTTTACTTCATGGGATGAATAGGTTGGGATTGGGAAATTAAAACCAATGATTACTTCGGTAAGGTTCGCTAATTCCGACTAGTTTTGAATTGATATTCAAAAGATCAGATTAAAGAATAAATTCAAGAAATTTATCTTGGATAAAATTAATGGGAACCTTTCCCTATGAATGTGAAATTTAGAAACTAACTGTCGGTTAGCTAAGCAGAATGGTTTTCTGGATATTGATCTGATGTTGGTTTCGGCCTTCGGGGTTAATATTTGGGGAATTATTCTCTTGATTAATTTACGGTTAGTGACTAATGAATTGGAATGAGGCGTATGTTGTGTTTGTGTAACACTTTTATAATATATACGCGAGTTATTCGGAAAGACCGGGTTTATCCCATTCTGAATAACTGATACGACGATAAGTCGAAGATGAAGACGATGGTCGAAGACCGGAGGTCTTCACGTCGTTTGGGTGGTAACTGATGATCTTGATTGGGCTGTACACCCAAGAAGATGGAAACAGTTAGTGATCGTCCAGACGTGCTTGGAGATCGATGGATATGCGGGGTACTAGGTGCCTCCGGTTTCGTTCAGACCCAGAACGGACTTGTAAATGGACTATGTGTCTGACATCGGATTTCATTCTGTGTGACTGATATCGGTTGCATAGGATGGCTTGCCTGTGTGGCATGCTAAGATGCAAATGATCAAGGCTTCTGTTGAAAAGCAAAGTCTTGTGGTTGATGATCAAAGCACGGCCTTTGTGGCGTAGCTTTGTGTAACGTTTACCTCGCGTGTTTCACACCCGGTATGAACCAAAAACGGGAGACGGACCTCAGGGAGGACTTGCGTTTCTTTCTAGTAAGAAGTGGCGTCAGTGGTTTTACACGCCCAGACGAGTTTGACTTATGTGGTTGTTGCTGTTGCGAGGCGCCTCGGTTATATCGGTTTCGGCCGATGCATTCTGGTCGGCTGACGGACCAGACTTACACCCTATAGGGTGGGGAAACGTAGTGTTCAGGCATTTTAATCCACATCGGTGGACCGGCCCTGTCGCTCCAAGGGACGATGCGTTCTGTTCCTGAGACACGGGCTAGAGCGTCTCGAATCGGTTGAGGACTATCTTTTGCCTCGGTTCATAGACGGAAATCCAATTTCCAAATACGTGACATTTGCGGTTTTAATTGTAATCCTATATATGGCGACATAGTGGGATGGGGCGCTTATGCCGCCTATGATTGATACTTATGATTTGAAGTTGTTTTATACACTTATAAAAGTATCAAATGATTTGTTTTTAAAACGTATCAAGCATCCTTTGGCTGTTATAAGGGAAAACCCTATCCTCGACTGCGTTGCATTGTGTGATGGGACCTGGGTCTTATAACAGCTTCATTTTTCTTTATTTAGCATTGCGCTGTTTGTTTTATGCACTGGTATTCTTGGGAGGAAACCCGTTCCGTGTTATACGGCGTGGTCCCTTGATTTACCTAATGATTTAAAATAAAGATTAATAACTGTTTTAGTTCTCACACCAGTCACATGACTGACCTGGAGTTTATTGTTTTAACCTAAACTCTGGGTGCCCTTATTTTTGACACGGGCAGCTAGTAGTTTTGGTTTTTGCAGATTTATATTCACAGGATCCTGGTTTACAGCTGGAACGATATCCGGAAAGCTTGTATCCGTATATCTCTTCTAGTTGTGTATTTTATTATTTTCCGCTGCTATGTACTTTATTGTAATCTCTGATAATTTCTGTGTAATATTTATTCATTTACACTCTGTATATTCTTGTAATCTGATGCATTGTTGTAATATACAATGAAATGTTCTTCTGTATGCGTTCTGTTTTGTCGTGTTCTCAAACGATAGGGCGTTTCGAACGGTCTGGGTCGGTTTAGCGACTGGTTCGGACCGAGCGAAATTCCTTGCCGTCACAAAACAGGAGACTTCGACCCTTTGAATTCTTTTGATCATCTCTTTAACAAAACTATCGTCTTTCTGAAGCATAGATATTTTATCAATCAATGATGGCGTAATGATAAGATTAGTGATGATCACATTTCTCCTGCTGAGCGCATCAGCCACCACATTGGTTTTCTCTGGAGTATACAAAATATCAAGATCATATGCCACGAGAAATTCTAGCCAACGTTGTTGCCTCATATTCAGATCTTTCTGGGTGAATAAATACTTCAATGATTGATGATCGGTATATAATTCGAACTTCTCACCCAATAGATAATGCCTCCAAATTTTCATAGCAAACACGATGGCTAACAATTCAAGGTCATGAGTTGCATAATTCTTCTCATGTAGCTTCAATTGACGGCTAGCATAAGCGACTACTTGGCCTCTTTGAATTAATACTGCACCAAGAACTTCTTTAGAAGCATCTGTCCAGACTTTCAAGTGATAATTGCCATCAGTAATTGTTAACACTGGAGCAGTTGTCAACCTTAACTTCAGCTCTTGGAAAGATGTCTCACATTATGGAGCCCAACTGAACCTTGAATGTTTCTTAGTAAGCTTTGTTAAGGAACTAGATATCTTCGAAAAATCATTAACGAACTTCCGATAATAACTAGCCAACCCAAGAAAACTTCGGACTTCTATGGGAGTAGTTGGCTGCTTCCAATCTTGAACAACGGTGATTTTACTTGGATCTACAGAAATTCCTTCCTTTGACACGACATGACCAAGGAACTTGACTTCTTCTTGCCAGAATATACATTTGAAAAACTTGGCTTTTAAAACATTCTTTCTGAGAATTTCTAATACTTATTCCAAATGTTTTGCATGCTCGCTCTCTGACTTAGAGAAGATCAATATGTCATCAATGAAAACCAGCAAAAATTTATTCAATACTTCTCTGAATACTCTGTTCCTTAGATAGACAAAATAAGCTGGAGCGTTACATAAGCCGAACGGCATTACTAACCACTCGTAGAATAAATCTGGACCTCTGATTGCTGTCAAAGGAACACACTCTTCGGCAATACGAAGCTGATGGAAACCTATAGCTAGGTACATTCGTAAAAATACTTGTGCGTCATTCAATCGATCCAATAAGTCATCAATTCACGGCAATGGATATTTATTCTTTAATGTTTGCTTGTTCAAGTCACGATAATACACACATAGTCTGAGAGTACCGTCTGACTTTGGGACAAACACCACTGCTGCTCCCCAATCAGAGAAACTAGGTCTGATCAGACCTTTCCATACAAGCTGTCGAGTTTGATTATCTAACTCTTCTTTTTCCTTCAAGGTCATTCTTCGAATAGCGTGAACTACTGGACCTGAATTCGGAATTAAAGCAATTTTGAAATCAATTTCCCTACGTGGAGGTAAGCTAACAACTTCTTCAAACACATCCGCATAGTTCTTCATGACAGAGATATTTTCAATGTTGACTGGAATATTCTCTAGGACGACAGGAATGGGTTCTAATTGAGCAAGATAAACATCAAGAGCTAACCAAAATTCTTTTCTATCTGAATTCGGACCCTCACATGGAATGGTTATATAATTGCCTGATTTAATCTTCGCCCTTACGACTCTGTCGGCGCATTTAACTTCAGCTTCATATTTGGTTAACCAATCCAATCCCAAAATAAGATCAAATTCTGTAAAATTCATGACGATCGAGATAGTAGGGAACCGATAACAAGAAAAAGAAACATGCACCCCACAAATCCAACTAAGGTTGAGGGAACCCCAACTGGATTATGGACAGTCATGGGTGCTTTGAGCTTTTTCAGTTTCAAATCCAGTTTCTTAACCGCATTACTTGCAATAAAGCTTCGTGACGCGCCTGTATCAAACAGTACTTTAACTGGTATATTTTTGCCAGTAAGTGTGCCTTCTAAAACGTCGGGCCTTCCCTGACTAGCTGAGGGAGCAGGAACCTCTGCCACTTCATTCACTTGTGCCACTTTGGTCGCTTTCAACAGCCGGCAGTCTCGCTTTATATGACCAGCCTGATGGAAACGATTGCATTTTCTATTCTCTTGAAACTTGCTATTGGATTTTGACCCAACATTCTTTCGTCTGTTCGAAGATTTACAGTTCCTCATCGAATGCCCTTGCTGATTACACTTTAAACATATGACTGCCTTAACCTTTTTCTGACTAGCCCTTGGCCTCTTATTGCCTCCAGACTTTGTACTCGCTTCAGGATGCGTACTTGTCTCTGGGCTATCAGTTTCAAATTTCCATTTCTTGTTAGTACTACGTTCCTCTTCGTCTTCCTAAAGGCCTTGCTTATCAAGATCTTCATACTGGTAAGCCATATATATCATTTCAGAAAAAGGTAGTTGCACATGTGCAGTTACTCTACTTTGATACCTTCTTTGGAGCCCATTAATAAATCATAGATTCTTCCCCTTAGGATTTTGAATTAGATGCGGGGCAAAATGAGAAAGTTCATTGAATTTCTTATGATATTCCGGAATGGTCATATCTCCTTGTATCAGATAGTAGAATTCATCACTTAACAGCTCAGTTGCTTCTGAAGGAATAAAACGTTCATTGAAAATTTCTTTAAATCTATCCCAGGTAATATTACCTTCTGGATTATCCTTAATGACAGTTTCCCACCAGATTAAAGCTTCGTCTTTGAGTGCCCAAGATGCCAGTAATCTTTTCTGATCATCTCTCAGCTTGAAACCTTCAAAAATTCTCTCAGCAGAACGCATCCAAGCTTGAGTTTGAATAATGGATACATTGCCCGAGAACGGTACTCCACCCAGATTTTGATACATCTTTAATAAAGCTTCTATATCTGATCCTGGATGTGGAAGCACAACTGGCTCATTAGGTTGTTGAACCCTAGGATTTTTTCTTCTTCTTCTACCACTCATTTTTCTATGTCTGCAAATAGCAGACAAAGTGTCAGGTTAACAGAAAAGGTATTTTAAAGCATAGAGACATATACTTGAATGTAAATGTGTCTATCGGGGTGTATTTCATTCTACTACACTCATTCTAGGATACTACTGATCCTATCCTAAATGAGTTATTCGTCATAGAATACTTCTGATTCTATTATTGATGAGTTCGTTAATATGTTATATTCCAGAACTAAGCTTAACCAAAGCTCTGATATCACGTGTGACGACCCCCAAACCCCTGTTCCCCGGTGGCAAGGGTAATCTTTGGAATATAACACATAAACACGTAACAACAGAACAGAAATATATAAATACACCAGATGATGTACATCAAAAATATACTAGAAATAATAATCATTGGAGTTACACAGTATACAGGATCACACTTACTACAAAATATAGTTCAGCTTTACATAAAATGTGTACAGCGAAACATAATATGTACAACAGGAGTTGAACAGCATAAAAAGAAAGAAGTGATAGAATCCATCTTCAGCTCCATAGCTATCCAGAAAGAGCCTGCTAAAACCTGAATATAAGGTTGCCCGTGTAGAAATAGGGGCACCCGAGTTTGCAAGTGAAACAAACTACGAGTCAGTCATGGGACTGGTATGAGAAATCTACTTAACTTATTTTATAAAAAGGCCAATCACAGGACCACGCAGCAAACGCGGAACGGGTTTACTCCATTGGATTGTCATTGCTTAAAACAAGTTAATCATTTAAACATCGCAATGTTTTTTATAAAAATGAAACCATTATAAGACTCAGTTCCCATCACATAATGCAACGCAAACCGGAGGATAGAGTTTTACCTTATAATGGCCAAAATATGCTTGATACGAAGAAAACAAAAGCATTTGATATTATTACTAGTGTTTATATGTTTCAAAAACAATTTCAATCATAAGTATTAATCATAGACGGCATAAATGCCCTATACCACTATGTCGCCAAATATAGGTATACAATCAAAACTGCATGATGTTGTATTTGGAAATTGGATTTCCGTCATGAACCAAGGCAAGAGATCGTCCTTACCGCTTCGAGACAATCTAGCCTACCATGTCTCAGGCAAGCGCGTAGACAAGCCTTGGACCGTCAGGGCCGGTCCACACGGAGTGGATTAAAATGCCTGAACACTACGTTTCCCCGCCCTATGGGGCGTAAACTGGTCATATCCCGACCAAATCATCGACTCCGAAGAGACCGAAATAACCGAGGACTCGCTATCCATCATCCACATAAGTAAAATGCCCTGGCGTGTAAAACCCAAAACACCACTCCTAGCTAGAAAGAAACGCATGTCCTCCCTGATGTCCTCTCCCGTTTCTGGCACATACAGGGGTGTGAGGCCCGCGAATCCACGCTAAACACAAAGCTAGCTATTTAAAGCCATGTTTTGATCATCAACCACAAAGCTCTGCTTTTCAACAAAAGCTTTGATCACAACATCTCTGCATGCCACGTTGTCAAGTTACAACGTCAGACACACATCCATTTACTAGTCCGTTCTGGGTCTGAACGAAACCGGAGGCACCTTATTCCTCTCCCATATGTCCAATACATGAGAGAGGCCCTTGCACATCCGAACGATCAACAAGTACGTCCGGACAACCACCACTGTAACCCCTTCAGGGAAGCAACTCCCATCAAAGGTATCAGTAGTCATCCATTCGATGTGAAGATCGTCGGTCTTGCACCGTCTTCATATCTTCGACTTCTAATTGTCGATCAATTATTTGAAATGAGATTTAACTCGTCCTTTTCAAATAATTCACATATATTTAGAATTCAAATCAATTCATTTCCATGGTTAAATTATTTGACATCCATAATTTAGTTCATTAATGTAATTTTCGCGTCAAACACATTCAACCATCAAATATCCAATAAACCGGGTAAATTCGATTTATTTCCATTTCATATCATTTATAATATTTTATAGCGATTTATCGCTATTTTTATTTATTTAAAAATAGCCAATTTATTCAAACGATGCTTCAGGCCATAACGCGGCCATGGCGCTGTTTTTCTTCAGATTTGTTTTACACATTCATGAAAATCTAACTGTTGGATCTTTACAAATTTTATATCATTGGAAAGATCTTTTCAAAGTGGACCCAACGGTTCCAGTTTTGGGAAAATCCGACAGTCGGATCTCCCGGTACAATCGTTTGAAGTTACGATTTCAAAATACGAACTACAACATCGTTATTCGATTTATTTTAATTATATGTATATATATATATAATTCATTCTGGCGCTGTTTTCATTCAGATTTGAATTAAACATTTCACACAATCTAACCGTTGGATCTTTACAAATTTGGTATCGCTGGAAAGATATTTCCAAAGCGAACCCAACGGTTTCGGTTTTGGGAAAATCCGACAGTCGGATCTCCCATAATAATTGTTTAAAATCACGATTTCAAAACACGAACTGCAGCTTCGTTATTCATTTTAATTTAATTATATATATATATAATTCATTCTTCGATTTCCAAACCATTTTCATTTCATATATTTGATAAAAATAATATTTTTATCCAACAAATATTTATTTCAACACATGACTATTTTTAACACTTCATGTATATAATAAAAATGAATTTTTTTTATTGTTAAAACAATTTATTTCAAAAATGAAGATTTTTAGCGATTCATATATATTATAAAAATGTGATATTTATTGTTAAAATAATTTATTTCAAACATGAATATTTTATATACTTCATATACATGATAAAAATGTGATTTTTATCTTTAAAACATTTTATTCGTCATATTGATATTTTCCAATACATGAATATATTTCAATACATGAATATAAATCAAAAACAGGAATATTTCAGAAAATTTTGGCAGCATAACGGCAGGGTAGTTAAAACCGGCACCGTCCCGAGTACGGCTCCTCGCTCTACCTTAAAGCCTCGCAGCTTTTGACAAGGGGGATTTCAATATCTAGTTCGTACGCAGACAAATTTTCCCATAAACTAACCCTATTTGTTTTCAACCACAATTAACCATAATCAAATCAACCATTCGTAATATTCACCAAATTTCACGTTAACCGAAATCCAAACAATCACAACCAATATATATCGTCCATGGTATGTGGACGAGGGGAGTGTATATATATACGTATATAAATATATTTCGATTTCATTTCAATATCATTTCAATTCCATTCAACGCACATATGATTTTTACAACGTATATATATAACTTATACATCGCACATACAAGTTATACAATGCTTATACGTGAGGTGTACAACGCTTATATAACTTATATATCAATCATATAATTTATACATCGCCATTCCATATCGTATTGAATTTAGAAATCTCACCTTGGGTTTCACTCCTCCGAAAATTGTAGGAAGCTCCAAAAACTCTCCGGTCTCTTCTAGAATGTAGAAGACGTCCACACGAGTCCAATGTCTCTTGTTTCACTGGATTTCGACCACAAATAAGAAAGATATGATTTTTAGAAGTTAATCACACTTTGAGACGGTTTTAAACTGTTGAAATCAGTTCAAAATAAATTAACCGTATACCTTTTTGAATGATTCAAAACTAGGTTTAAATCTTTATCCCAATCCGTTGCACGAGGTCAAGATCGGGTGTATAGCGTCGAAGGGCTTGGAAAGAGCTTCTTGGCGCCGTGCACCACCTTCAGTTTGACGATGGTCTCGAAGTGCGGTGGCGGTCTGAAACGCGTGACTTTGGGGAGGCGGTTCTCCGCGATGGAGCGACGAGGGGTGGTGCAACTGGTCTTGATTTGAAGGTGGAGAGGAGATCTACGTTTTTCCCAACTGGGGCAAGGGCTAATTATCAACGGAATCGCTGGAAATTGGCCAGGAAGAACGGAGCAGTTTTCCGCCTTCGATCCGCTAACGGGGAGAGAGAAAATGGTTTTTTTATTATGAATAGAATTTCCTGATTCGCCGATATTTGTACTATTTTATTTCAAAAATTCGGGTTTTCTCGCATGAACTCCAAATCAAACCCAACGACTATCATCCCTAGCTAATTACCCCCCTTACAGACACAATGGAATATGTTTTGTAGGCCCATTCTACTGTTTCTGTCAGTTATTCTTCAAATTAAATATAAAACATTCAAATATGGATTTGAATGTACGTTTCAGTTTGTCGGGGCCACATATTGATTCTAAAAATTCCAGAAAAATAAATCTAGCTATGTTTGGATGATACGGTCCCAACAAAACTAGTTTCATCGAATTTGGAGACCGTTTGAAAAATGGCCATTTTCTGTCGATCCAAATTGACTGGAACTGTCAAAACACGTTTTCCTTTGTCATGCTCACATATTAACTCCAAAAATTATGGAGTTTGAAACCTAGCAATAATTTGACATTCCAGATCCAACCAAAGTCGTTTCGTCGAAAACGCAGGTCGTTTGCAAAATGTCTATTTTCAAGGGCTATATTAACTCCATATCGACCATTCTGAAAATTCATTTGGCCATAACTTTTGATTCCCACTATGAAAT
The DNA here is from genome assembly GCA_030737875.1 of Allium sativum. Classification (NCBI taxonomy): domain Eukaryota; kingdom Viridiplantae; phylum Streptophyta; class Magnoliopsida; order Asparagales; family Amaryllidaceae; genus Allium; species Allium sativum. The sequence continues at coordinate 769,656,419 of CM060926.1, forward strand.
CTCAAATTTTCAGATTCATTAGAAAGATATTCATAAACAGATTTAAATATTTTGGTTTCACTAAAATCCGTTTTATTTTGCATCCTATACACTCAGTCAAAGTTCGAATTCAAATTTTCAAACTGCCGCGCCATTTCAGGCCTTGTTTTATAATTAAAATAAATATATTCGCTATAACTACGATCCAAATAAATTTTTTAGACATTATTATTTAAAATAATTTATTTTAAATATTCAAAATTCCTTAAAATAGCCAAATTAAAATTTTTAAATTGGTTCTGATTTTTCGGGTTGTTACAATTTATATAATTGACTTTTAATGTCTTATTTAATTAAATTACATGGTTTAGAATCCACAACCAAGGCCGATGACACTTCTGCCCATCCACTGCTTTGTTTGAATTGTCCTCAGCACACACGATTCCTGCGTGCCAAACAAAATTTAACTAAGAATTCCTTAATTTACTTCATTAAATTTAATTTCTAATCATACTTAACCAAACTAAATTATGTAATTTAAAATATTCAGCTAAATTTTCCTAATTATCCTAGCTCCTGCTTTCGTTCCATGTTGTTTGTGTTCATTCTACATGAATTAAACTATTTAAAGGTTACAGTATTCATTAAATTATAACAACTAATAATCACGTAATTTACTTTAAAGGGATTAGCCCGGACTAGTTTGCTTTCTCCTCCCTTGTCTTCTACAGTTCCAGGATTCCACGCAAAACATCACTCTTGCTATTTGAAAACTTTCCAGTGCCCCATCTTCTTCTTCACGTTACCCCGGTTTTCCCTTCTATTTAATGAATTTGGTCCCGATAATATCCTCTCTCCCTTTGTTCTATTTCTCTCGGCTCCAACACGCACAAGAACTCGAGTAAAACGACTCGCAGTCCCGCCAAGATCAGTTCGTCGGCGACCAATCTAACCTCACCGGAACCTGTGCCTACCATTTCTCCACAATCGACTTCAGCACCGTCTCTCCTTGACCCTCCATTCTCCACCATTTTTCATATGACCGCAGTTCCTTCCTCGAGAAACTCTGGCCAGATCGGAGCACCGCAGGCGATCATAGTTGTTCATCAAATCGAGCTCGTTGATTTCGTTGTTTACGTAGTTGGTGATATTTCGAAATGATAAAGGAAATTCGCGAATTTTGGGTGAGAAGCTTCATAATTTTCTGGCCGTGAAAATTTGGGGTGGCAGATGTTGGTTTAAGTTGACCACAAAGATGAATGTTTGACGCAAAAATTTAGGTTTTATTGAGTGGTATATTTATAAGGGACAATATATTATGATTTTATTATAATTGAAACTTCAATGCTAAGTAACGAGATAAAATACTCACGCACGACCTCTAATCGAGATGAAGCTCCTAATCCTAACATAAAAAAAATATTCCGGACCCGATGGGACAGGTTTTGTCGAATTTTGAGGTCGTTTGTGAAAAGTACTTTACAAATCATAGGCTAAAATCACACATTTAAATTTTCCACGATCACAACATAAATCCAATCAATTTGAAACTTTGAAATTGTACTTATCCTTTACCTTGCAGATCTAATGAAATTTATTTCGTTAAAATCGGAGTTTGTTTGGCCAGTCGTTTATTCCTTTAAAGTTACCCTGTCTAAATAGGCCAAAATAAATAAACGATTAAATAAAAACAAGAGCGTTTGACACTGCCACAATCACATGGTTAATCAAATTGCTACCAAATTTGAAACTTTAAAATAACTTACTAATACGGATCTAATAAAACTCGTTTTGGTCGAAATCCGACTCCATTTGGAAAATAACGATATTTTATAATTTAAATTATTTGTCGGTTTATAATCAAATTCTGCATGCTCACATATTAACTCCGTTTGGCCCCAAAATTTACAGTATGTTGTGATTTAACGTTCCGGATCCAACATTATTTGTTTCATCGTAAACGGAGGTTGTTTGAAAATTGGCTATTTCTAAGGCTTATAAAATATCAATTAAATATTATAAAAGTCCAAAATAATTCAATAAAATTATAATAAATTATTATTATCATAAGTATCCACATAAATTATCATATAGCATCAAATATAAATTATACAACTCAATATCATTAGTTTCGATTTAAAACGGTGTTCAAATTATATTAAAAACCCTTATAAATAGATAAATAAACATTATATTTTTATAACGATTTCCATAACGACTATTTTAAAATTTGATTGGACATAACTAACAATTTATAACATGAAATCTGGATTTTTCTCTTCCATATGAAAAGTATTATCAATTAGATTCAAATGTTTCTTGTTTCACAGAAATCCGACTTATATCGAATCCTGTATATTCAATTGAAGTTCAAAAATCTATATTACGAACTACCACGCCATTACGAGCTCGATTTATAATTATATATAAATTAACATTCAACTTCATTTTTAACAAACGAAATAAATATTAAAAATCCATTAATATTCCAAATTCAATATTTAAAATAATAGATTAAATTAAATATTTGACTACAAAAAATACGGGACATTACATTTTTTACTTCCTAAAGATTTAATAAGTATGTTATTCTTTGGCAAAAACAATTGTCGCACATTTAGAAGCTTGTCAAACCCACTATCAAACAAGCTAGTGTCAGATTTAAGACTATACATGAGGGTGATGGTATACAAATATATATGATTTATACAACAAGGATATAGTGGAGTTTCTGCATCTTCCAAATTCCTAAATAACTCATCTTCTCTGTCTTGAGAATCAACATTGTCCTTATTAATAGTAAAAAACAAGATTCCTAAAATCTTCATCTTCATAATGAATCATATTGAATAAATCTCCAACGACCCAGTTTTTTCGGTTATTTGAATTTGAATATTTAAATCTATTTAAAATATAATATTTGGAAATATTAATGAACTTAATATTGAATTTGTTTATAAACGAAGTTTGAACGTTAAATCTATTACCTATAATAGAAAGTAGAATAAACAAATTGCTGATGTGGCACGTTTTGTTTTTCTACATATCCAATGTGGCAGCGTTTTAGAGCACCTATCAAGTTACTTGGAACAACGCTTTGTGAGAAAAAAAACTACCTTCATACGAGTCACGTAACCACTGACGGTTTTCTCGCCTCAACCCCTTCACGTGTTATGTTCATCTTCGAGCCAACACTTTCTATTATATATCCCACTAGGTTGGAACCCGTGCTACGCACATGGGGAGGTGTGGATGTTATGTCGTGAAGCAGTTGGAAGGGAGGAAAAAACATGGGGGTAATTATGTTGTATTGCATGGGAACAGAAAAGGGTAGGTTTAGGTTGTTGGAGTAGTAGAGTGTAGTTTATGTTAACATGAGGCAGAATATGTACGTATTGTGTAATAAAATGTGTGTATTGTCCTTGTGTTTAGCAAATAAAAATGAAATAATGATAGAGTTAAGTAGAAATAATGAACGGGTCTGGTTTGGTGATGTTGAGAGGATGAATCATACAAATTGACCAATCGGAGGATTGAGAGGTTAAATTTTAGTGATTGGGTATTGTGCATAAAGCGCTTGTTCCTTACGCTATGACAGGCACTCTATTTTAATTGTTTTATGTCTCTTTTTTTCTTCTCTATAATTTGAAGTGAATAAATATTAAGTAAAGTTTGTAGTTTTGTTCAAAACACTATGAAGTTATTAGAAGATAAAATAGTACTTGATACAATAATATGGTATTTTAACTTCTAAATAAATAATACAATTTTTGGTTTTTGATTTTATACATTTGGAAACGCTGTACACAATTTTATAATCGTTAAGTTGGCTTGATTGAGAATTCTCTTGAATAATTTTCTGGTGAATAAATGTACAACCTTGAGTTATGTTTTATCTCGATTCTGCAGTCTCTGTCGACTATCATCTAACTTAATTGGATGCACATACCATAAACTGCTGGATATATATATATATATAATATATATATATAAAGAAAATGAGAACAACAATAAAAATAATAGTCGGAAGTCTACATTATTTTCTATCAAGATACCTAAAATGTTAAGATAACAAAAAAAGGCTATGCTATTTCCCTATACCTTGGTTTGAATTTTGATTGGTTCATCTCCGGTTTTACATTCATTACTAATGCGCAAGAATATGACTACTCTAATGCAAAAAAGCTAGGGCTTTTACCATAATCTACTGCTTCAGAAACCTTCAAACATGCTTCGGTATTCATCTGATCATTAATCGTTTATAAATCTAATAAGGACTCAATGTCGACAATCTGACACTTATAATCATGATTTTTTTTAACTATTGATTTAAGTTGCATTGATTCATGAAAGGCTTGCCTTGTGTGTAGTGGGGAACACACGAAAGGGGGAGGGGGAGGAAATATCACAATAATAGATTACAAAAGGTAGAATATATTGTTGGAAATTTTATGTGAATTATTAAAATATTGAGATAAGTGTATGAATGGCTCCCTTTTGTGAATAGTCCCACATCATGGGATTATAAGAAAGATGCAAGTATTTATACTTGTTTCTAAGAAGCCATGTTGGGGCCTTGGGCTCCCAATGCATGCTTTGTTGTGAGGAGGGAGACCATGCATCATGACCACTACACACACGGGCGCGACCGACCGACCGACTCGACTCGACCCGACCCGACCCGGCTCGGCTCAGTTCGGTTCGGGATTGGGCTCGGGCTTGGGCCATGGCTTTGTGGTGTAAACACTTATATTTTTGGACCAGAAAAATCTGCATTTTTTCGAACTGTGTTTTTAAATACGTGATTTTTTTCTGAACCGACTTTTATGTTGAAGCGAGATATTTATGAGCCGACTTTAATTTGAAGCGGTAAACTTTTGACTTGGTTTTTTAGCAGATCCTACTTTTTTTCCACTGCCCAGTTCCCTATATATTATCTTCAGTTGTAGACGAAATCAAGATAAAAAAATTCTACTTTTTCTTCGTCCGCCATTAAATATATTCTTTCAGAAAATTTCGAGCAGTTAAATTCGAAAGTGCAAATCTGCACTGATTTGTTGTGCAAAGCAAATCGGTTATTTATTTTAGAGAGGATGTTTTATCCTAGAGGCGGCGGCGGAAGTACGAACTGGTTTTGCACCACCGACCAGATCGCCGAATCGTCTTCAAGAAAGCGACCTAGTCCGCGACTCAGCCATTGTTTGACAACAATTTGAAGACGGATTATCAAACAATGGCTTCGACTCAATTCCGCACGACGCTGCTTCTGCCTTCCAGATCTGATCTTTCGCGAGTTACAAGAAAACGCAAATGATGACAATAGTGAATCGAAGAATCGATCAACTATAGAAAACATAATACAGCCTCAGAAATACGGGATTAGCGATTTGGTTTCTCCCTCATACTTTTGACTGAAGCAAACTGAAACTCTCGCCATGGCGGAAACAAGAAATCGAAAGCAGCTAAAGCACAGCCTAATAATCAGCAGCAAAAATGGCCACGTTCAGTCATTCAAATTCCCCAAATTGCTGGATCCAGACGTAAATTGGGACAAGGATCAATTATGTGATGTCTTGCACTGGATTCGGCAAGGGCTGCGAATTTTAATTGAATTAATTTGGGGTGCTATTCCACTAATTGGAGCGATCTGGATCGTCTTTAGCTGGCACAGTGGACGGTTTTTGATTATCAAAGGGACGACTTTGATTTCGCCTTGTGCTGGAGGATTGCCTGGCACAAAAGAGAAAGTTCTACCTGAACGAAGTCGAGCTGATGTGCCGGGTTTGAGCACTGACTAATTGCATGCATGGTTAAAAGTAAGAATAGAAAATCATGATGCTGAAACAAGTGAATTGAATTTGCATGTATTTGGAGTATTGAAGGATGAAATACGGGGAGCAATGCTTCATCACGAGAGCATATTCAAGCTTCAGATCCGTGAGCTGCATAGTTTATATTGGAAGAGAATGCATCTCATGGCGAAGGTATGCTTATGACATTTACAGTATTTAATTAAAGTTTCATTGCATGAATGTGTAGCTTATTTAGGCTAACATATGTATTACCCCATTAGAACATGCAAATGAATATTGCATGACAGAACATAGCGTAAAGAATGCACATGCAGATTTTGATTTTCTGACTTAGATCAAGATTGAGTTCTAAGTATTTATTAAGATTGATAATTAAAAATGCAAAAAATGATATTTTATGTAATTAACTTTTGTTAGTCTCTGGGTTTACGTATATTTTTCTGTAAGAAAAATATAATTTTTTCAAACATATTGACATTTAAAATAGTAAGCATCCACAACCGGTCAGTAAATAAGAGAATGGAATCCGCAAGGAAACCATAAATGACAGCAGCAACCAACTCAAATGAATGATTCTGGATAGTTATTCTATATTACAACTGTAGAAAACCAGATCATATGTCACGAAAGTGTCGGAACAGGCCAGACCCTGCACCGCAGGCAAACCTGATTGAGGAGACTCTAATGGTTATGATTACTGGGATTCACCTTGTTGGTGGATCAGAGGGTTGGTGGGTAGACATTGGTGTTTCTCGCCATGTTTGCTATGATCGTGATATATTCACAATATATACGGTTGCTGACGATCAGAAAGTGTGTTGTGAGATCCTCGCACCACTTAAGCTGTAGAGACTGGTAATATGAAAATTAAGCATATGATTGAAAAGACATTGATTCTTAAAAATGTGATGCATTTGATATGTTTGAAACATTCAAAATTGAAATCAAGCAAATAAGAAAAATTAAGAGACTACATAGTGATAGAGGAACAGAATACGAATCAAATTCTATTCTGGATTTTTTATGTGATATATTGTACATAAGAGAATTGCACCCTAGTCACCTGATATGAACGGTAAAGCTGAAAAAATAGGATCTTTACCGAATTAGTAATTGACATTTTATTAAATTTTGGTGCAGCAAAACATTAGTGGGGGATATTTTATAGACTGTATGTTATGTTCTGAATAGAATTCCCAAATCTAAGAATAAAATTTCACCTTATGAAATTTTAAAGAATTATAAATCCGATGTGTCATACATTAGAACTTGGGGTTGTCTATCATATGTTCGCATTTCAGACCCTAAGAGAATAAAATTGGCAAATAGAGGATACAAATGTGTATTTATAGGCTATGCTGTTAATAGCAAAGCATACAAAATTTATGATCTAAATTCACATAATATAATTTGAATCAAATGATGTCTATTTTTATGAAACGAAATTTCCTTTTAAATTAAGGAATAGTGGGGGCACATCAAGTATGCCTATTAGAACAGAACTTAATAAAAGTTATGAAACTGAACCTAAAAGAAGTAAAACTTAATAAAAGTCCTGAAACTGAACCTAGAAGAAGTAAAAGAGCAAGAACCGTAAAAGATTTTGGTTCATATTTTTGTGCTTTTACTATAGAGGAGGATCCCTTAAACCTCCAAGAGGCCTTATCAGATGCCGGTTTTTTGGCAAGAGGCTATAAATGATGAGATGGATTCTCTGGAATCCAATAAGACTTGGCATTTGATGGATTTACCTCCTTCTTGTAAATCTATAGGCTGTATATGAGTACTTAAAAGGAAATTAAAACCTGATAGCACTATTGATAAATATAAAGTACGACTAGTAGGTAAAGGTTTTAAACAAAAAGAAAAAATATATAATTCTTCGACACTTTTCACCTGTAACTAGAATTACATCCATTCGGATATTAATCTCACCTTCCTCTATTCATATTTTATTAATACACCAAATGGATGTGAAAACCACATTTTTGAACGGTGAATTAGACGAAGAAATTTATATGGATCAACCTGAAGGATTTGTAGTAAATGGTCAAGAACATAAAGTATGCAAATTAGATAAATCATTATATGGTTTAAAACAAGCACCTAAATAATGACATGAAAAATTTGACAACTTCAATCATTTCACATGGTTTTAAAGTTAATGAAAGTGACAAATGCATTTATTACAAATCTGAGAATGACATTTGCACTATTATATGCCTTTATGTAGATGACCTACTCTTTTTTTTTGTCAAACATTCATGCCATAAATTCAGTCAAATCTTTATTAAGTGCAAATTTTGATATGAAAGATCTAGGTGGGGCGAGTGTAATCCTTGGTATTAAAATTACTAGGTCAGAAAAGAGACTTTCTTTGGATCAATCTCATGACATTGAGAAGATACTAAAGAAATACAATTACTTTGACTGTAAACCTGCAAATACACCATACGATCACAGTGTAAAGTTATTTAAGAACACTGGTGAATGTGTAAGACAGTCTGATTATGCGAGCATCATTGGCAGCCTTCGGTATGCCACTGATTGTATTAGACCCGACATTGCCGATGTGTTGGGATATTATGCAGGTTTATTAGTAGATCTAGTATAGAGCATTAACATGCTAATGAGAGGGTTACGAGATACCTATAATAAACTATGAACCTTGGATTATATTATGAAAAGTTTTCAGTTGTACTTGAAGGATACTCTGATATAGACTGAAATACTTTATCTGATGATTCTAAAGGACCAGTGGCTATATATATTTAGCATCGCTGAAGAAGCTGTCTCTTGGAAACCCAAGAAACAGACTATTTCGACTCAGACTCCTATAGAGACTGAGATAATAGCACTAGCTACAGCTAGTTAAGAAGCAGAGAACTAAAGAAATATGCTATTTGAGATCCCTATAAAGGAAAAATAGACACCAGTGGTGTAATCGATTGTGATAGTTCCGCGGCTATTGCAAAAAGTATAGAACCATTATAACAACGGTAGAAAACGACGTCGTAAGCACAATACTGTAAAAGAACATCACATATATAGTGATGAAAAATTTAACGACTATTGAAAGAAAAACAGAACCGATATTACAACGGTAAGAAATGACAGTCGTATGCACAGTATTGTTAGAGAACATCACATATGAAGTGATGATAATTTGGCAGATCCTTTGACAAGAGGACTGACCAGAAAGAAAGTCCTTAATAATTCTAAAAAGAATGGGACTATTGCCCTGAGATTGTGGAATCACGCACGATGGTAACCCGACCTAAATGGCTGGAGATCCCAAGAAATAGGTTCAATGGGTAAAAACAAGTTGTGTAGTGATAGAAGTTAAACATGCTATATAATAAACTAAGAAGCATGTATTCCTGAAGTGATAGAGGATGCGTTAATAGAAACTCTTAATGAGATCTATACTCTATTTGGAGTGGAGTACCTACCTTCAGGAGTACTCTTGATAGACTCACCCATGTGAATGTGGAAATGTGGCCGTTTCCTATGGAGTTTTGGGCAAAACTTCTAGAGCGTTCACTAAACTGGGATAGACGTGTATGGCCATAAATGCACGGGCTTATTTGATTGCACTATAGAAAAGATTGTGTGTGGTTTGATGTCAGGAATAGAGTTCAAGACTACGTGTCACTCTAGTAAAAACTGAATCTTATTCACTATGCAAAAGTTCAAGTCAGATGACACCTTTGTTTATGCACAGTCTTATGTTTTTTAGAAACTGCTCGATAATATTTTAAAAATTCAAGTGGGGGATTGTTGGAAATTTTATGTGAATTATTAAAATATTGAGATAAGTGTATGAATGGCTTCCTTTTGTGAATAGTCCCACATCATGGGATTATAAGAAAATTGCAAGTATTTATACTTGTTTCTAAGAAGTCATGTTGGGGCCTTGGGCTCCCAATGCATGCTTGTTGTGAGGAGGGAGACCATGCATCATGACCACCACACACGCGCGCGATCGACCGACCGACTCGACCCGGCTTGGTTCGGGATTGGGCTCGGGCTTGGGCCTTGGCTTTGTGGTGTAAACACTTATATTTTTGGACCAGAAAAATCTGCATTTTTTCGAACTGTGTTTTTAAATACGAGATTTTTTTCTGAACCCTCTTTTATGTTGAAGCGAGATATTTATGAGCCGACTTCAATTTGAAATGGTAAACTTTTGACTCGGTTTTTTAGCAGATCCTACTTTTCTTCCACTGCCCAGTTCCGTATATATTATCTTTAGTTGTAGACGAGATCAAGATAAAAAAAAATTTACGTTTTCTTCCTCCGCCATTAAATATATTATTTCAGAAAATTTCGAGCAGTTAAATTCGAAAGTGCAAATCTACACTGATTTGTTGTGCAAAGCAAATCGGTTATTTATTTTAGAGAGGTTGTTTTATCCTAAAGACGGTGGCGGAAGTACGAACTGGTTTTGCACCACCGATCAGATCTCGAATCGTCTTCAAGAAAGCGACTTAGTCCGCGACTCAGCCATTGTTTGACAACATATATTACAACCGACTCCCAAATAAAACAATTTAACAAAGTCCCATAGAAACGAAGCAAATTTCTCTACGTTGAACATAAGAAGACAAATGTCTGAAACTGGCATGGAAATATAATTCACGATTACAGGTCCAGGATTGTTAGGTGATAATAGCATTGCATTAGATCATGTATCAATCTCCAGGAGCTTTCTTTGCTGCTTCAGCAGCAGCTTTCTCAGCCTCAATTTCTGCAACAATTGCAGTTATCTTTGATTCTTCAAGCAACTTCAGTCCTCTTTTGTCATCATTGCAATTTCAATGTTCTTTCCTCCGCTCTCCACAACCTGATAAAAGAACAGTCTATATAAAAGCAAATTATATGTACCTTTATGTCCCTTCAAAAAAAAAATTACCAAATTTATAAAAAAAATTATGAACAAATGTATGAAGCCCATGAGTCTTCACCTCTTTTCAGCGTAACAAATAATTACTTGGGTATTTCCTCTAAAAACTTTCATACTTGGGAATTCCAAGATCAAGCCAAGGTAAGTGCTCCTGCTTTGTTTTACACCATTTTTACTGATTCTATAATCATAACCTAATCCTGAGATAATTCAAGAATCTTCGAGAGGGGTTATCTGATCTTGGAAAGCAAGAAGACTTGCAGAAAGTGTTGCAACTCTCCAAGATTCTTCACTTTCTCTGTCAAAAACTACTGGATATATGTTAACATTAACAACAGTAGACAAAAAATAAATGATAAACATAAACTGTTAACGTACACAGAATTGCAACACATATATATTAAAAGAAGGATATATATTGCAATATTTCTGTAGGAAATAGTGGTATGTTAGCTAACAAGAAATTTCAGTCCAGTAAACTACAAGTATTTGCACCATCAATCGACAATTCCCTCTCCTACTGCCTTCTTATACACTTCCCCAACAGGTTACACTTTAGCTACAAAACCCCATCACCACACAAGTTGCAACAAATTCACAGCTAACCATCTGTCCAAACCACCTTTACATCAATTACAACAACCACCATCCTCTACAAAAAACAATCGGCTGAAAAATCTACTTCTCTGCAAACGTCTACGACCATCACAATATCAAATCAAACCTGCCACTCCTTTCAACCTTCTTCCCTGTAGTGATTCACCGAACTTCCAATTTCCAAGCTAAAACCGAACCGCTCCACCAAAACATGGATTAACATCACTATCTCCTTGCATTCACTAAACGAAAACAAAACCGATTGTCGAATAGCAAACCCTCAACATCTATCTCCTCACTTCACACTTACAAAAGCAACTAAAAACACTTCAGCGGCTCACCACTTCACCAACTTCCTTTTCCGCCTCATCGATTTAGCTCTCACTACTCTCCAACCTCTTCACACTACAATACATCCCTCTGCTCCACTACCTCACCAAAATAGGAAGTCACCATCATCGGCAACCCTCCTACATCACAACGCCGAAGTCAATTCAGCCCAAAACCCAATTCACTGCATATGGACCACCAACAGTGTCTTGTGCCTTCTTTAACACACACACACACCCCCCAACACACACCCCCCAACGCTAATCCCAGATCATCGCCAACTTCAACTTCCTTCATAGACTACGGCCATCACCAGTAAACACGGCAACCAAACCCACTCCTAAGCCTAAATCCTCCCAATCGATTCCTCATCAGTTATCGCATCGATGCGAACCGAGTTGTATCTTCAAATCGCCTCCCTTTCTTGTTTATACTTCAAAAAAACAATCACCAATATTAAAAGAGCATTGCATGCTTTTGTATACTGGATAAAAAAAGTACGACATTTATTTATTGACAGCTAATCATATTTTAGGTGAACTATTATCATCATTAACCAATGCGATTTTAATTAATGGTAAACAATCATAAAAAAAGTACTTGTGCCACTAATTTTGTACAGAAAAATACTTTGGTAGCACAATTATTAATGGTAAACAACCATAAAAATGTAATTGTGTCACTAATTTTGTACAGAGAAATACTTCAGTAGCATAGTTATAAATGGTAAACAACCATAAGGAGTACATGTTATAAAATGTTACTGCGTGTACTGTGAGATTTTATCCTTTTGCTAATGGAAGGAAAGCATAAATATATTCTGCTTCTACGTAAAACAGTAAAAGGAACTTTGTTTGATCATTGTAAATCAATAAAAATCATTGGAAGAAAATTGCTATAATGGAAAAGAAAATTTATTTAGCGCTTTCCTAGTCCTTTTCTAGGCTTCTAAACAATTAAATTCGAGGTTGACTGAATCCATCAGATAAATACACAATTTTCCAGCTATGCACACCCTATCTTCTATTATAGGAGGTTAGGAATCCATTTTATCTTATTTAATAATAATGTTTATCTTAGTTACCTACTTCTAGCTGAATTTGTGATATTGAAAATATGTATTTTTGAAACTCTATTAGTATCGTTTATCCTCAAATATAACTCGGAATTTTGATATGGGGATAGTTGCAGAAATGATGGGAACTTCTAGGCTAAATTTGTTAAAACCATCAAATTATTCACCTGTCTTACTTTCCATCTTGTACAACCAAAACATCGCACACACTTATAATATCCTGGAACAAAAACAAAAATCTCTGGAACATCCACAATAGCAAGCTCTCTTTATACCAGCTTCCCAAATACTCCTTGACTTGTCCAAATTCAAAATTTTGAGATAAGAATTTATTGCACAAAAATGTATCATATTAGTTTCTAAAACATGTATCAATAAACTTTAATTCTATGGTTAGAAACTATGATAGGGTACATGTGTCATAAACTGTGACTGTAATAACTATATTGGTTTCTTTTTAATCCTACGAGTGTGAACCTGTGCTAGGCATACGGAACGTGTACAATATATCCGTTAGCTATGTTTTATTTACATTGATCAATAAATCTAATCGCATTTAACTTCCTATCGAACCGGTAGCATTGGTAAATTATTTTAATTAATCGGTACATTTTATTTGTGGGTCTCCTTTGAGATATGGCCTTCGAGATCGGCTATAGCAAAGTTTAGTGTAATTTATACACGGTTAGGCTAAGCCATGGGCTAGGAAATTTTTACTTGTCGAAACTAATTAACATTAAAATCTACGTATTAAGACAGTATATCCATTATAGTTTTACCTTTAAATATTGGAAATTTGGTAGAAAATATGTTTCTGAAGCAATAACATAGAGTTGGATTACACGCATTAGACATAATAGAAATTTAAATTCTATTAGCATGAAGACATGATCATGGCTCACGTTTTGAATGCTTCTATGCATAAACTTGCATGGATGTATCTAGGGATGAATGATATTCGATTAGAACCAAACTAACCGATCAAACCGTTCTATTTTGGTTGCTCCAGTTCGATTTTAAAACTTAATCAGTTCAAATTTAGATAGATAATAAATTTTTTCGATTATTGGAATTTTTACTGTTTTATTCAATTTTATAGTATTGTACTAATTTAAATAATCGATTTAGCGATTAAATACAAAGTTTACTTGTTAAAAATTAGTCAAATTTTATAATAAACATGAAAAATACATAATAAAATCTCTTCAAACATACATGTATATTTTCGTTAAGCGAATTAGTCATTTGAATATTGGAATCTCTTCATAGATCAGTTATATCGGTTATCGAACGAATTAACCAAACTTAATTCAACTCGATTAGACTTTGAAATTTTTCGACTTCAATTCAATTCGACAATCTTTACTTCAAACCAGCCGAACCTACCGAATACTCACTCCTACATGTATCAAAGTTACATGCCCCAATGCACCGACTTTAGAGGCTTGATAGCACCAATGCATCGACTTTAGAAGTTTGAGAAACTAGCATGCGTTCACACTCATGCATCATTCAGGTTTTGTTGATGATATTTGTGGTCATGCCATGAAAATGCACTTTCCATTTGTAGAATAACAATGAAATAACAAACCTAATCGCCCCATTCAAACCGAAACATTGAAGGAGAAGCAGAGTGAACCTTAACGTGAAAAAGAACATCAATCAAATTGCAATAAAGCACATATCTTCAACAAACCAGAAGTAAATGATTCGTAAGTCTTACAGGCCACCATATGTCCAGAACTACATCATTAACGTTAAAAACTATATTACGACAGTGTAATTAAAAATCCAACAGTCATCATAATGATCAATCAGACAATGTGCACTGAACGTGAAATGCTGTCAACCCAAATACCAATTCAAATAGTAAAACTAAAACTCGTTTTTAATAAGCACTGTACTTTATAAACTTAGAATAAAGAATTCTGAGGTCTTTTATGGGAAGTTAACTGGAATTTTGGGTCTGCTGTAAAACTGGGCATCTGCGCTTGCTCCGGAAGATCACATTTTAAAGAAATTCCATATTTAGTCTAGTAAAAGAATGATAGCAAATCAGCAACGTTTTATATGAGTGAAGCAATGCATCCTGAAAAACAAAAAACATGAAGCAAGCCAAGATGTTAAAATTGCAGGACATAATTTAAATATTGCTCCGAAAGGCATAAACAAAGTAAACATGCAAGAGCCTAGTATATCAGATCGCACTGAACTATGATGTGCAAAAATATTTGTTCCCCTGATAAAGAAACATACCATGAATAAGATAATTGTGTGAATACTTAAATTAAAGGAACCATCAGAATTTTTAATTTAATTGTATCATTTTCCTCGTATCTTTGACGCTAACATATTGCTTTCCATAGGTTGAAAGAAAGAAAAAGAGAAAAAAAAAAAAATCTGAGATCGAGAAATGTATTTGAATAAACGTAGAAAATTTATGTGACCATTTTACTGATATTAGCATCTGGAAAAAAAATCGTGCTAGGTTGAATTGTATGATGTATATTAAGTTGAAAATCAATGCAGTATGTTATGCACCTTCTTGTAGTTGTTGTAAGTGGTCATTACTTTTGAAAATTCATAGTCATGAATGGTCCATTCTGGATTGAATTGTATGATCTTATTTTTCATTCATTTCTTAATAAAATTGATTCATAACTCTAATTTATATCATAACTTTTATTTTGAAAGCCTACAAAAAAGCATACTAACAACTAAAACTTAATGTCGAAGGTATCAGTTCAGGCTGCAAGGCGTAAATTTAAACCATTATTTAAAAAAATGTGGAAGATCTTGAAAAGGTTAATATGGAGGAACATAAAATAGAGGATCCTTCACACCATTGGTATCTATGATGATGTTTACTACGACCATTGGTTAATATGATTACTCAACATACAGTATTTAAAAACAACATCCACTATTTTGAAGTAGGTATATCTGTTGGATTGTTTCCACAATATAATAAGATGTGTCCGAATGCATGGTTGAAATAATACTCACCAAAATTACAAATTCATCCCGCTCTTCAGTTATGTATGGTATGTAGTTCATTATATTTTTTTAATTTATATATCATATCTAGACCACTTGCACATTCTTTCTTTCAAGAAGAAAGAAAGCTGGATTCATTGCTTAGGATATTTTTCCTCGTTTTAAGCTTCAAGTAATTTTTAACTTGATAAAAGTCATCCAGGTAAGCAATTTAAAAAGATAGTTACCATGCTTAGAGTATAGGATATAACTTACATGTTTGAGATTGAAAATTTCTATATTTAAATAGCATTATAAACTTTTATACAACTATCATATCACTCCACTAATATCCTTAGATACTTTGGATTGTGCATGCCACATGTGCCCAGACGTTTCTATGTTAAGGTTCAATGGTAGGTCCTTTATGCAAGCTATAAAACAGTAGATTTTGTTTATATTTCATCATTTTTTTCCTTTTTTAATTGTTTTTGAATCGAAAAACTAACAATAATGATTTTCTAATACTAAATGGATATAGCAGGAAATAGAAGTTCACCTTTATGAAATAATTCATAATATGAACTTATTCAGAACTACATAAGAAAATGTCAAATATACATTGCAAGGTAAAAGAGCATGCCATATTTATATTGCAGGAATAAAGGATTATGCCAACTATACTAAAATTTTACTTTCCCAACATTAAAACAGGTGAGCATCACACTATGGACCATGTATCATTATCGTAAAGAGAAACAGACTCTTAACTGCTAAATTTGGGTCATTCGCATAAGACATAAAGGTGATTGTTATATTTAGTGCTAATCATCCGCAACAGTTATTTTGATTCAATCATGGTGCATCTACATGTCATCATCACTAGTTATTAATTAGACATTAAGATTCAAAGAACAAAAACATCTAAATAAAAAGGACAGATGGCAAAGTAATAGTAAATGATTATGGAAATCTATTTTTATACCGAACCAGTAAACTTACTAAATCCAGTCCAGTATGTTGATAAAGGTTGCTATCAACATATTTCTAAAATGTCATCTGAACAAAAATATCGCATGTCCATTGCTAAATTTGGGTCAGTGTATAAATTTTTACCCTTACGAAATAAATCATTGTATGATCTCAGTTAAGGCAACAGAAAAATTGCCACACATTGCAAAAAATTAAGAGCATGCCAAATATACATTTGCAAGAACAAAGGATTATGTCAGTTACATCAAATTTTACTTTTACAAATATGAAACAGGTGAGCATCACAACTGTTAACCATGGATTATTACCATAACGGAAAATATATTCTAAACTGAAAATTTTGGATCATTCACATGAGATGCATTATTCAAATGAAATGTGATTGTTCTATTTTGTATTAATGTTAAGCAACGGTAAAGTTGATTCAATCGTAATTGATGTGCACGTAAAAATGCACATTTATATTCACATAATTATTCTTGTTTAGTGCTAATAAATGTCATATATGGGTATTTTATCATGTTTAAACAATAATTGAATTGATTTCAAAACATCATGCATTTATCATCATATAGGGGGAAAATTGTCATTTTTGTGCTTGTATTACTTTGGGAATGTTTGCTTGGACATTTTTCATATTTTTGCAGAAATTGGATGCATGCAGAAAAGGACTTCATAAAGACATATATGCATACAAAGGAAAAAAGGGAAATCAATCAATGGAGAGGAAATCAATTCAAATAGAGAATTAATGGAGGACTCTATTTCACTCTCATTCCTTCTTTAGTGGAGACACAAAATTATGGCTTCATGAATCATTATTGCTAAAAGACAAAATGCAGCTTAAAGCGGGGGCATTCTAGGTAGCACGCAAAAAGTTAATTTAGGGTTTTCCCTCATATATAAATAACCCATGTATGATAATGTAAATATCATCTTGGATTTTTAGTTTAGAGTGGAGGCTGAAATAAATCTTTTTTTAGCTTATATTTTCTTTTATTTCTTTAATGTTGCAAACTACATTTGTTGTTAAAATACCAAACATGAGAGGCTAAATCCCTACAACTTAGGGATAATGAGGCTCTCTTTATTCATGTAGTTTCAATATAGTTGTTTATTCATGATCTCTTTTTGTGCTTTAATTCATGTTGATGGTTATGGTTTCTGTGTTCATTATTGAGTTTGATAGCCTATAGTGTTGACACCACATAGGCTATGTTTGTTCATATGCTCACTAATTACCTCTTCATCTACATATGATTATGGTAATTAAGTGGAGATCGAAAATCTAAATTTGATGGTTTATACTCCTAATTAATAGGGGATATGTCATGCTTAAAGTACAATTCAATTTCAACTTGTTATCATTTTTCATAAAATTAGTAAAGTTGTTTAAGAGGTGTGACAAAATTTGATGGCTTATGTTGAGCTAATCAATAGCACAAATAGGTCATGCTTAGAATAGTCACATCAATTAAATTAACTATTGACCAAAAAGAGAGATCATGGTTTCATTTTAAATTGATTCATGTGATCTTGAGAGTGAATTTGTTCCTAAGTTGTCATTTAATCTCTTATTTTTCAACCAACGTTTGTAGTTAATAGTTTGGTATATTTTGCTAATTTTTAGCTGTTTAGTTAACATTCTCACTCACTTTCGGTTTAATTTGATTGAGTAATTTTAGAATTAGTTCTTTCCCTATGGATCGACCTGTATTCACCACGTACTACGATTGTACGCCGTGCGCTTGCGGTTTATTTCAATATTCGCGACGATTTTCTAATTCATAGAATATTCGTCGTCGAACAAGTTTTGGCGCCGTTGCCGGGGAAAGAATTTAATTTTAGTTTTATTCTTCGAGTTAATTTTCTTATTTGTTGTTTTTCTAAAAAAAAAAAAATTTGTGTGTTGTTCATAGTTTTCTGTTTTGTTTTGAACTTTTGTTGTTTCATTTTGTGTGTGCTTGTTTTTGTGTTCATTAAAAAAGAAAGAAAAAAAAAAGAGTTGTGTTTTTTTCCATTTTGTGTTTTGTTTTACTTTTGTTTGTGTATTTGTTTCTTCTCGTGTGTGTTTTTATTTTGTGTTTTTTTTATTAAAAATAAAAACTTTTGCCAATTTCCTTTATTTCTTTCCCTTTCTTTTCCTCTCACTTATTTCTTTCCTTCCCTTTCCTTGCTTATTACTTGCCATTTCTTTTCTAATTTATTTCTCAATCTTCTCTCCAATTGTTTTCCTTTATTTCTTTCCTTTTTCCTCTCTCATTAATTGTCTTTCTGTTTTCTGCCTTAATACCTTAATACCCCCACACTCATTTATTCCTTCCCTTCCCTTTCTCTAATTTATTTCTTTTCCCTTTCTACACTTTCAATTCTTACACATAATAAAAATCTTCCCATTTTTCTCTTTTATTTCTATCCTTTCTTTGATTTCTTTCCAACTTTTATCCAAAATTCTTTCCTTTCTTCACAAATAAAAAAAAAACAATTTATTGCTAGCCATATTTTTGTTTCTTCATTTCTCTGAAATTTTTTTCTCCTTTCTGCCTTAATATACCCCAACATCCTCACCAAAAATCACATCACTCCATCTACAAAACTTCTTTTCTCAATTCATAACTCTTCTCCCATCCACCACTATATACTTCTTCTCTGCGCCTTCACCTTCCTTCTGTCTGAACCATACCGGCCTTATCACCCTCAACCAAAACTATCAGCAACACCGCAAAATATTCCCAGACATCACCTCCAATCATCGAACAATTTCAGTTCATCTTCCTCACTGCGAACTCCATCAATTTCCATTCACCCAAACCAAGTTTTCACAGCCAACTCACCCAGCAACAAACAACAATTCCTTTCCAAAAAAATTCCTCTCATTGCCAAACACATCGGCATTCAGTCACTTTCATCACCAAACTGTCATTGGCCATACACATACACTGACTTCATCAATCTACCATCATCCACTTCCCCAGTTTCAAACATCACCATCCTTGTCCCTTCACCTTACCTTTTCACGACCCTCTCACCTTCCTCTTATCCAAATCATTCACCACGCAAACAAACCCTTCCTCCATTTTTGTTGTTTGTTTTCATTTTTGTTTGTTTGTTTCTTGTGGGTGCTAGTTTTCTTGTTCTTCTTATTATATATTAAAAAAAAAAATCTTGTTCTTGTATTTAGTGTTTGTTCACTTGTTGTTGTGTTTTGTGTCACTTTGTTTTTTGTTTATCTTGTGTGTTTGTTTTATTTTGTTGTTCTTCTTTTTAAAAAAAAAACATTTTTATTGTGTATATATTGTGTTCGAATCTTTTTCAGGTTGCAAGATCAAGAAGGAACAACGCCGCTTTGCCGCGCTTGCTAATAAATAAAATTGCTGCTTAAAAAAAATAATTGCTAATAATTTTACACGCTCTGATTTCAATTTGGATGTGCCTGATTTGTGCTTGTAGACTTTTATTTGGGAGTGTGATTTCTAGGTATTGCAGAACTCAGCGGATAAAAAGGTGAAATCTCCAAAAAATGAATCAAGGAACCAATAGTGAAGAAAACCGTTCAAGCAAAGCTAACAAAGTTCTAGGGTCAAACGAAGCAAACAGTAAAGTCTCATAGCTCTGGAAGGACAGCCATACCCCACTGTGAGTGATTCCTAAACTCTTTAGGTGCTCTGCTGCAAAGAAAAATATGTTGAAATTGCTTGTAAAAATCTTCTGCAGGGCATCGGCTTGCTTGTAATTTTTTTTTGCAATTATTATTCTGTGACTGTCTGTGATGGATTATTTTGCCTATTGATGTGTGGTTGGAAATTTTAAAACAAACGTGGAATACATTATTTTTGAAATCAAATCAAGGATTCCCCGAAGCTCATAGGACAAAATATTCGTTAAATTGACAATTAGGATTGATACTCTCTAAGGTGTCTAAGGAACGGTAGAGTCTAGAACTCAAACAGGTTCTTAAACCTTCAGTCGTGTTTCTACGGTGATTCGTGGCACACTGATAATCCATGTCCGAACCTGGCCTAGACTTGTATTCAAATAATCCAAAGTTGTTAATTTTAACATATTTTTTAAGAGCTTTCTTGAAAATGTCTCAATTCCCTTATTCCTACGAATTTTACGATAGTTGTGAAAATCAATATAATCCATATAATTTTACACCAAATTCATATGGATATTTTAATAATAACTATTGTACAAACAATTTGGATTTTACGCCACCAACTTTTCAAAATTTTCAAGATAATCTCGTTTGTACACCGCTAAATTTTCAAAATGATGATCAGCCCTCAACTCTTGAAACACATGTTGAATCTTTACTTGAAATGAGCATACAACAGAATAAAGAAATAAATGAATTGTGTAATTTATACATATGCAACAATTCAAGTGAAAGCTTTCAAAATAATCAAAATTCGATTTCACCTCCAAATTCAAATAATTCTGATTATAACCCTTGTCAATTCAATTTTGAACTCCAAAATGAATTTCAAATTCAAAATGGAAATGTAAATCACTTTTCAAATGATTTTGGCAATGGGAATAATTTCAATTGTGGTGCTACTGAAAACTTTTGTTCTCAACAATTTCAAATTGAAAATTCTCATGTAAATAATTATAAATTTGATTTTGTTGAGCAAACGAACATACTTGACGATTACTTGAAGTTTCGTGAGAAACAAAATCGAATCCAAACTTGTGACGATTCAAATAAAAATCCACCTTTGCCCACAATCGACGATTTTCAAATAACAACTTTTGAAATTGATGAAAATCTTAATGAAGTTGTTGAAAGCTCTGTAATTGATCTGAATTTGAATTCTCTTGAAAACGCAGACGTCAATCTTCAATTTGATCTTCCTCTCTCAGATTCTGAAAATTTTGAAAATTTAGCAACTTTAGATTGTCAACATGACAAAAATGATGAAGTTGTTAACAACTGTTTAAGTGAAAATGACTTTGATGAACGAAAACTTCTTAACTTGATTGACGATAATGTTGTTGGGTCTGAATCTGAAAATGAAAAATTTGAAAACTTTGAAATTCTTGAGGTTGAAAACAATGATACTGCTGAATGTGATCTTAAGCACAATAACGATTTTTCTGAAACTGTTGAAACTTCTTGTGACTTGATCGTTTCAACTGAATCTCGCTGTGATCATTTTTTTTTCAATGATAAATTCTGCAGTATATGAATTCTTTCTGGAATAACTGTTTTTGAGAAAACACAATTTCGAAATTTACTGGAAATTCATTTGTTTGGTTTTAACTTTAGGTTTACGAATGAACCTTTAGTTAACAAAATTTCAAATATCAAAGCAAAACTAAACAATATTTCTCAAAACAAGTGTAAGGGGAGAATGACACACATATCTCTCAATTTATACATCATTTAATCAAGTCAAACTTTGTTTTTGAAACTTTTTCTGAACCTCGGTTCACTGACCTCTCTGTAGTTGCTATAGAAATTCAATTCGATTTTCGGATCAATTGTAATCTCAAAATTTTAAAATTAGCAACTCAAACTTTTGATAAAACAAAATTTGTTTTTCCAAATCTGAAATGTGATATAAAATTATTTATGATTTGGTTTTCTGTGCTTAATCCGTGTCTCATAATCCTTATGAGGCTGATCCATTGGTCCATTGTGGACCGGTTCATCTATTCGATGGCTACATATTTTCTACACGCACATTTGGTAAGTCGCACTAACCTTTTTTTTGTAAATATGTAAATATTTCTCTTCCATTCAACTCATTGTGTCATGCATTGACTGTGGGGACACAGTCGAAATCAAGTGTGGGGGGAGTTTCATTTTCATTTTGTTTTGCATAGTATAAGTTAGCATTTTTTTCCCTTTCTCTTTTTGCAATTTTTTTTTCTTTTTCTTTAAAAAAAAGCAAAAGTTTCGCACTTTTATTTACTTTTAAATAAGACATGATGGAGTTAGCATATAATTTTGGTCGTTCGAATTAAATATTTGGAAATTTACTTCCCTTAGCGGATAACGAAAGGAAAGTTTGAATTATGAGCAAATTTGGTGTAACTGGTATATTGAGAGATTCGTAGGTGATGAGTATGAAATGTTTTCTGAATTGTAACTCGATTAAATGAATGGTTGATTTAGACTACTTGCGATAACATTTTAGATCGTTTAAGTGAAGTTGTGCTAAGATATTCTCGCTTAACTCTCTCTCTCTCTCATGTTAAAAAAAGAAAAAAAAAGAAGTATACATATATATATAATTATTCAAGGGTATCCAACATTGCTGGTACATCCGGCGTTGGTGTGCAAACCGCCAAGCTCTTTCCGACACCTTGTTGACAAAGTCAGCGTCAGTATATCTTGGTCTCATTTTATGAGTTGGACGCCTAAGGATTACCAACATCTTGTTGACAAAGTCAGCGTTGGTCTGCACAATCCGCCAAGCTCTGTCCCAAACTCTCACGTTAGTCCGCGAGGCAGTGCATGGGTGGTATACCTTGGTCTTTTCAGTTAGGTGTTTGTAAATAATAATAATAATAATAATAATGTAAATAATTTTCAAAATAAAGAGAGAGTTAGCACTTAAAATCCAAGCACACTCTTCAGTTATTCGACCTAACTTGTTAACAAAAAGGAAGTTGAGACGTCGTTTTGCGATTGTTGATATCGATTATAGAATTCATTTCATATTTGCACTATGTTTTTATCAAAACAACTGGCCAAGCCGGAGGAGTTTGTAACGATAACATGACTTTCGTTTGAAGTTTTGATTAGTAACGGACTCAAATTTCATAGTGACGACCCAAATTTGTGTTAACTCATTTGTGTAATATTTAAAAGTAAATTGCGCATTTGTAAATATTCCATTAAAAACATGCATTCATATTGTAAATATTTTCAATTTTGCATTTTGTACATACTTTTTGCTTTTGGATTTTGTGGGTAGTATCCGCTGAAAACCCTCACGAGACAACACTCGTCCTACTGGGGACACCCAGAGGTTTGACGGCTTGTTGCATACGCTCAATGCAATCGTGCTCCTACGAAAATGGGTTTAGCTTAGTTTTTACTTTATTCAAAGACGAATAAAAAGACAAGTGTGGGGGTATTTGATGTGCACGTAAAAATGCACATTTATATTCACATAATTATTGTTTAGTGCTAATAAATGTCATATATGGGTATTTTATCATGTTTAAACAATAATTGAATTGATTTCAAAACATCATGCATCTATCATCATATAGGGGGAAAATTGTCATTTTTGTGCTTGTATTACTTTGGGAATGTTTGCTTGGACATTTTTCATATTTTTGCAGAAATTGGATGCATGTAGAAAAGGACTTCATAAAGACATATATGCATACAAAGGAAAAAAGGAAAATCAATCAATGGAGAGGAAATCAATTCAAATAGAGAATTAATGGAGGACCATATTCACTCTCATTCCTTCTTTAGTGGAGACACAAAATTATGGCTTCATGAATCATTATTGCTAAAAGACAAAATGCAGCTTAAAGTGGGGGCATTCTGGGTAGCACGCAAAAAGTTAATTTAGGGTTTTCCCTCGTATATAAATAACTCATGTATGATAATGTAAATATCATCTTGAATTTTTAGTTTAGAGTGGAGGCTGAAATAAATCTTTTTTTAGCTTATATTTTCTTTTATTTCTTTAATGTTGCAAACTACATTTGTTGTTAAAATACCAAACATGAGAGGCTAAATCCCTACAACTTAGGGATAATGAAGCTCTCTTTATTCATGTAGTTTCAATATACTTGTTTATTCATGATCTCTTTTTGTGCTTTAATTCATGTTGATGGTTATGGTTTCTGTGTTCATTATTGAGTTTGATACCACATAGGCTATGTTTGTTCATATGCTCACTAATTACCTCTTCATCTACATATGATTATGGTAATTAAGTGGAGATTGAAAATCTAAATTTGATGGTTTATACTCCTAATTAATAGGGGATAGGTCATGCTTAAAGTACAATTCAATTTCAACTTGTTATCATTTTTCATAAAATTAGTAAAGTTGTTTAAGCGGTGTGACAAAATTTGATGGCTTATGTTGGGCTAATCAATAGCACAAATAGGTCATGCTTAGAATAGTCACATCAATTAAATTAACTATTGACCAAAAAGAGAGATCATGGTTTCATTTTATATTGATTCATGTGATCTTGAGAGTGAATTTGTTCCTAAGTTGTCATTTAATCTCTTATTTTTCAACCAACATTTGTAGTTAATAGTTTGGTATATTTTGCTAATTTTTAGCTGTTTAGTTAACATTCTCACTCACTTTCGGTTTAATTTGATTGAGTAATTTTAGAATTAGTTCTTTCCCTGTGGATTGACCCGTATTCGCCATGTACTACGATTGTACGCCGTGCGCTTGCGGTTTATTTCAATATTCGAGACGATTTTCTAATTCATAGAATATTCGTCGTCGAACAGTAATTCTTCTAAATGTCGTAATCCTACTGTGAATTAAGATTCAAGAAAAATATATATAATTAAAGAAAATAGATGACAAAGTTATAATAAATTATTGAAGAAAATACGTTTAAACACCAAAACCAATAAACTAAACAAAGCCAGTCAGGTATATGGATAAAGTCTGCTAAGAAATAGTTAGAAATTTACCTTTTTTATTTATATGAATAAGAGCTTCACAAGTCTAAATAACTGTACCCAGCTCAACTCACAAATTGATATTATGCAAATGTGCAATTTCGTCTCCAACGTCTTTGAAACGAAAGCATTCCTCTTCTGGTCTGCTACACTCAGCCTGGAAAAAGTTGAAATAAGAATGATTTTTCACCAAACAACATACTGCTTACATTTGTATCCAGTGTCATACTTTGGATAGAAAATCAGTTACTCTTCATCAGCCTCACATAAAATTCCACCTAGCAATCATAAAACTCACTTTATTTGTCAATATTTATGTAAAAGGAATATTAACTCGGCTGCAGTATGCAGACAAACAGATCAGTGGTTGCGCATATCTAAAAGCAGGCCTAATCGTAGCTATCAATCAAGAAAAATGCAACAAAAACTCAAAACAATCCATTTGCAACATGATGAAGGAACAAACCTGCGAACATTCAGAGATGTCAGAATGAGATAGTAACGCAGGATGATAGATCCAAAACCCAAGTGCCGTAAAAATAATCTCTCTGCAAAGATGAGGATTAGTTGAAATACTGGAATTTCGCACACAGAACCAAAGGCTAATAATTGAACTTTTACCTCTATTGTGCGTTGTTCATTTCTTATACTGTAAAAACAAAACAAAACAAAAACCTGAAGCTTATCACAATTCATGTTTTATCACATTTTTATCATATTTGACTTTCGATATATTGCTAATTGCCAATATACACGGGCATTATAAAAAAAAAAAAAACTAAAAAAAAAAACCTTCTCGTAGTACTCTTAAATGCCATAGTCAGAATAAAATATAGTATAATCTGCTTATCTCCCACATCTGCTTGGAAACGAAGATAAAATAACATGATGACCTATTTTAATTTTCATATGAGAACAAAAATTGGAAGAAACAATGCTCTGACCCAGCTATCCAGATTACAGTTATCTCTGACTCGCATGCAATCACACCAAAAATCCCACGCTTCCTGACTAATAAGCTAGCAGTTTGGACAGACAAATTTATTATTGAAATATGTGATACAACACAGAAAATGGATGCGAAATGCAAATTTATTATTCATTTAAGTTTAATTATAAGTTCAGGCTTGTCTAACATGAGAACGAACTATTGAATTTTTTGAAAATTACCTACTAAAATTTGTTAAATAAACAATCATGATAGTCGTGGAGATAGATATCCCACAGCAATAATTAAACCTGCAAAAAATTGAATCAAAAGAGTCAGTGAAAAAATTACCTATAGATATATGAAGATGTTTGAGACATACGAAGAAGAAAATGAGTGCATCAGTTGCATCTCAAGCTATGTGCACCCTAAAATCAGTTATGCATGTGTACTACGATTCGACAAACTATTAAAGCGTCATACATACTGTTAACATAAATTAATTTTGTGTGTTTGGCTTTTAGTCTTAAACAATGCCATGCAAGTGTATAGTACAGATCTAATCTAAAAGGCGCCTATAACCATGTTATGTACATAATATTACTCTTCATACAAAGTTTATACCTCATAAATTTTACTCTGAAACTGTAAGAGATCGGTCTTTAAATCATTACATATCTTACAGCTATTTTCCGAATGGCATATTCTCATATGCGATATCTTAACATGACATGTTTCAACTAATTCTACATCTCTTAGCTTCTAAAGTAATAGTTGTTTTTAAAATAAAAAATCACAATTGTACAGGGAGAGCGCTTTAATTTAATATTGTAACAGACATTTGATCTGCTGGGTTAAAGTAAATGGCAACAACCATTGATCCAATATTGTAAAACCAAGCAAACTCAGTTTTGAAGTATGTCTACTATTAATTTAGGAAAAATATCATATTTTCTTTATTTTTTAGCTAATACAATCAAATTAGAATTATGTTCAGAACATTTATACATATCTTGCTCAAGATAGAATTACCCTTAGGACTGTTGGTTGTGTCATATGCATATGACAGTATATTAGAGAATAAATTACCAGATAGCTGGAGCAACATTAATCCAGTAAATTTTGTCGACATTTTTCCTCTGATTAACTCCAAGCCCTGACAAAAACTTGGTGATTATTAGCTGATTTGGTGACATTTTTCCGCTCTTTCGTACGCTCCCACGATGTAGTGAAGGACGGTGATACATGAGGTGAAGATTGGTTCTACAACGCAACTAAATAACACGTGTTGATAATCAAAAGATATAAGTTTATTTTAAAATAACAGGGATAAATAGCATCGGTTGTTGATGGCCATGTAGGTAGTGCATATAACATCAACTTAAATTCTTACTCCATGTTAGACTAAGTAGACAATGACGTGTGACAGTTAACTAACACACATTAGGTAATAAAAAAGGGAGCCATATGTGTATTGAAACTGCAGGAGAGAAAACAACAATATGAATCAAAAATAGGTTTTAATCTATATTTGGAACAAAACTGGGATGAAGTACGCCAAAGAAAAAGGAAAAAAACAATCAAGACTTCATTTTTTTTTTAAAAACATGGAAGTTACATTTTTCACAGTTAACTGCGAGAGGCGAAAGGCAAGCATTATTATCTACATCTTCCTTTTTTACTCAAATTTAACGACAACTCTTTGTTTATTGACAACTAACACATTCACCATTACACGGTTCATGATTACTTGTAGAAGGTTCTTTAGCACTTTCATAAATAACAGAACTTACATTATTTGGGAGAACGAATGTGTATGTGCGCAATAAATAGCACTCAACTCTTCAGTGCTCTCACTCTTATTCCAGATTTACATATCAGTCTTCACGTTCAACGTTGGCAAACAAAAAGAGATACAAAAAAAATTCAAACACCGTAAGTGCTTTCCTACTTAATTGTCAGTCGTAAGCCAACTATACCTACAGAAGCAGCCAAGTATTCTTATATACAGCGGCACATAAATAGTGCTCTAAAGTTAGGTAACCTCTGCAAAAGGGTGTGATCAATAAAATATATTATAATTATATGCATATGCCGTCTTCTTAAACATGTTCAACAAAATATGAATTGATCCTACAATTCTACTGACTGTTTGAAATATATAATAAATTTATACAAATATTACTCCATGTCAAAACAATTTTACAACAGGACTGATTCTGATTAGCACTCCCTCCTATAAATATTACTCCATGTCAAAACATTTTTACAACAGGACTAATTCTGATTAGCAGTCCCTCAAAATGAAAATTTACAAAAAGGTTAATTCAAATTAAAAGTCAAATACAGCATACAGTAAAATTATATAAATTGTGAATACATAGTTTACGAATCTAACTCATACGCACAACCAAAACAGTGTACTGACAATTAAGGGAACAGTACAGTGAAGAAGGATAGAAATATTACTATATGTCTAAACAATTTTACAGGACTGTCTCTGATTACCACCCCTCAAATGAAAATTTAAAGAAAGGGCTAATTCATATTTAATGTTCAAGTACTGTTGAAAGTACCCAAAAACACAATTTTATAATATGAAAAAGTATATATATTAATCATATTCATGTCACGTGAATCTGTAGTTAAACTATGCAATGAAGGTTGGAAGCATAATCTTGCAAAACAATACAAATTTTGGGAACAAAATCGAGAGGTGACATACAAAGTGATCAAAATCATTCATATATTTTCGCCTTTATTTATAACCGTGGTATGACTCCTTAATTCAACTTGTAACTATACAATTCCAATCCATACACATAAATCAAAGAATAGAAAAAAGTAAACAACTTTAACATACTTTGTACCATCGGAAAAGATAATCCCCATCAATTTCTAGTCTGGAACTATTCCTGCAACTCGATCTTCTGCTGCAAATTGAAGAAAAACGAAATACAAACAACCGCAGAAACACTGTTGCAACTCGATGTGGATGTAATCGGCATGTCTTCGGAAATTGAAATCGATTACTGGATGTTGGGTTGGCCGACGTTTAATGGACAGAAGTTGGAATTGGGGAAGACGGTAGGAAGAAGGAAGGAACTCACGTTCAAATTGGGGAAAAGGAACTCACGTTCAAATTGGGGAAACAACGAATATTGGCAGATGGCGGTGGTTTTTTTGTAATCGAGTAACGAACTAGAACGTTTTCGTCGAAATTGGAAAGGGCTGCGGTTGAGTGACACGTCGGATTTAAAGAAAGAATAAGCGTCCCACCTAAGCGTGTTTATTTATTATTCTACTTTTTATTATAACTAATAGAAGATTTCGTCCTCATTTCACATCCCCTAGATCGAAAAAAAAAAAAAAAAAACTGAAAAAAATCGAATCAGAATAGAACAAATCGAGCAGTTTTTTAATCAAATGACAATTTATCCAATGAATCGTGTTCAGATATGTTCAATTTCAAGTGGCGCTTGACTATTATTGACAACAATCGAAGCGTTAGAAGCCTTCGAGAAAGAAAGGAGGCTACAATTAAAAGGTACGGAAAAATCGGTTTAAATTGATCCAATTTCATAAATTTCATATTTTGATTGTCGTTTTGCTTGGGATACCATTTTATTTTCTAAAGATAATCATAAATATGCAAATTGGGTTGTTGATTGCAAAAACTGTCAAGACCTACCACTCCTTCTTCATCAAAAATCGTTGCTTTACTAAAATATGATTGATTTAATATATCTCATGTTAGTGAAATTAGATTAATTGATTTCTTATTCATTAATTTTTTTTATATTATTGATATAATACGATGGATAATATGTAGGTTTCGGAAGCCTCTTTGCCGGCCGTCATTTATCGCCTTCAATCTTGTTGCTATTTAGGTATGGTTTTGTTTGTATTTTGTTAATTTTCATTTACCAAATTGTTATCCGTCGATTCTTTTGGAAATTCAACTGTGTAGCTTTTTTTGGGGTAATATCTGCATCCTATATTGTTTTATGTACATATCATTTCTTTTTGTATTGATCATTTTAAGTTAAAGTATGCTAAACTTTAAATATGCACCGACTGCATATTTTCAACTAACGTTTTGTTATTTTCTTCTTTATGCTAAATTTGTGTTCCAAAAATATCTGGAAAATAAACTGTGAATGTGTTTCTTAGTAAAATCATGATTTAAATGCTTTCTGTATTTGCCACAGCTTTAAATTTCTATTAATTTATGGAAAATCAGACACGAATGTGGTGAACAAAAATAAGTTTACAACTTTTAACTTATCAAAACAGAAATAAGTTCAGAATTGTTAGAAGATTAACCTTTTTGTTTATTTTGTACCTGTAATCATTTTGAATTTCAGCAAATTATAGATGCGATAACCACATCTGTGTCTGCTGTTATAAATTTATTTCTGATAATCGTGGTTTGTGTTTTCTTCCACAAACATACCTATTTTTGCATTTTATTCTACTCATACCTTCAAGGTGATTTCTGACTTCAAATAAACAACAACAAAAAAGTACACAAATATAGTATGGTGATGTAAATCAAATTACGTTAAGCTTTCAATTTGTCCTTAATGCTATGTGGAGAAAATAAGAATAAATATGGAAATATATTTATAATTTAGTGTGATTTTATTGCTGTTGATTTTTTCCTGGTGGCTCTGGACTATTACCTATTGCATGCAAAATACTTCGGAAACACTATAACTTCAACACTGTTGCAATTGAATAAGTTAAAATTTTGACCCATTTTTCTGCATATATATTTGTGTAGTTTTGATTAAATAATTTTCCAACATCCTTACTATTGGAATTTGGTGATAAAATATTTCCGAATATCAATTAGATTTTTGGAGATATTCATAGTAATTTTGTTAACCGTTTTGTGCAAGAAATGAATGGAAAGAAATGGAAGGAATATTAATGAATAGGGGATATTGGAGATATTCGCCATCTAATTTATTGTCATGTTTCATGTAAAAGAAACGAAAAGAAATTAAAATTGGAAAAGGGATTGATTGATGGAGAAAATAGAAAGTTATCAATCAATCCATCATATGACAATCAAATTAATGGGAATATTTGCCTTTCATGATTTGATTTATTTACATAAATTAAATTAATTCATCCCCAAGAAATGTTTTCCTCTATATAAAGAAAGGCATAAAGGATGTTATTTGATATGATATGTGAGAACATTTGTATTCTTCATTTCTTTTGCTCTACTTTAAAAACTCTGTAATCTCTTGAAAATTAATAAAATCTCTTCCTTATGGAAGTGGACGTACACTATCTCGCGATAGTGGAACCACTATAAATTTGTGTGTTTTCAGTTGCCTTTATTTTTTCTGTGATCTGAGATTGATATTCATTTCAAGCTGTTTGTTCTATCACATCATTGCAAGATCCTATTGAGGTTTTTCCACTGAAAGGGATTAATCACCCCTTACAACTGGTATCAGAGCTAGATTCGCAAAGAAGGTGTTTGGTAGAATGGCAGGAGGAGATGAAAACAATACAAATAATACGTCAGTGCCAGTAGTTGCTCCATACGTCAGAGGCTCCTATATGGCGTCAGGATCACAGTTGACGATAGATAAGTGGAATGGTGAAGGAGATTTTGAAAAGTGGTAGTGGATGATGAAAGCAGTTTTGAGAAAAAATCGCGTTCATCGAGTAGTATTTGATACAGAGACATTACTTGCTGATATTTCATCAGTGGAATTAGAAGAGATGGAAGAATGGGCTTTTACTACTCTTCAGCTTGCTATGTGAAAGAATGTAATTTCTGAAATCAGTCAGGAGACAACAGCTAGAGGCATTTGAAAGAAGTTGAAGGACCTCTACATGAAGAAATCCCTAACCAACCGTTCAATCCTATTGAAGACTTTCTTCACTTATAAGATGAAGGAAGGTTCTTCAATTAAGACACACCTAAGTGTGTTTGATGACCTGTTGATGAAGATGTAGTCTGTTGAGTTGAAAATTGACGAAGAACAAAAAGCAATAGTTCTGTTGTGTTCGTTTCCAGAGCGATACACTGGTTTCGCTAACAACTTTATCTATGGTAGAGACACATTGAGATTAGATGATGTGAAGACAGGTTTGTTCAGTAAAAGTTGAGAGATCAAATGAAAGAGTTTGGTGTTGGTGATAGCAGTGAAGGAAGTAGTAGTTCAGACTTATTTGTTGAGAGAGGAAGAGCAGAGAAGAAAGTGAAGAACAATAGAGGGCGTTCCAATTCTAGGAAGCCTAATTCGCGGAGTAAGTCTAAAGATAGAAAGTGCTATAATTGTAAGAAACCAGGCCATTGGAGAAGAGACTGTCCAGATTTGGAGAAGAAGACTGATGGTTCTTCATCTATTGCGATGGAGAAAGGCGGCAGTGATTTGTTGATAGCGGTTGTGTTAGATGTTACAGACCACTGGATTCTAGATTCTAGAGCATCATTTCACATGACTCCTAATAAGGATTATTTTCCTTCCTTCAATGCCAAAGAAGGAAGTTCTATCCTTATGGGGAACGATGCTACATGCAAGTCTATAGGAGTTGGTTCAGTTCGCATTCGCATGTATGATGGGATTGTTCGCACACTTTCAAATGTTCGCTATGTCCCAGGTCTTCGCAAGTCATTGATATCATTAGGCCAATTGGCATCATTGGGATGCAAAATAAGAGTTTCTAGAGAGGCACTTGTATTGATGAAGGGTGTTATGGTGCGAAATCTGTATTTGTTAATGGGTACCACTGTCAATGGAGAATTATGTGCTGGAGTCGATAGCTCTAAAAGTTTGGATGCTACCAAGTTTTGGCATATGAGATTAGGTCATACTTCGGAGAAGAACTTAGTGTTGCTTCGTAAGAAGAAAAAGATCAAGGGAGAAATCTTCAACAAGTTGGACTTTTGCAAGGAGTGTGTATTGGTAAAGCAAACCAGAGTTTCTTTTTGTGATGGCGTGCATACTTCTAAGAGGGTACTTGATTATGTGCATTCAGATGTTTGGGGGCCATACTCTACAGCTTCTATTGGTGGAGCATATTATTTTGTTTCCTTCATTGATGACTACTCGCGCAAGGTTTGGGTGTATGTAATGAAAGCTAAGTCGGAAGTATTTGAGAATTTTAAGGTTTGGTTAGCTCTTGTTGAAAACCAAACAGGAAAGAAATTAAAGATTCTTAGATCCGACTATGGTGGCGAATATGTCTCTAAAGAGTTCCTCGATTACTGCAGACAGCGTGGTATTTGAAGACATTTTACTACACCTGGTGATCCGCAATCCAATGGGGTTGCTGAGAGAATGAATAAGACTCTACTTGAAAAAACCCGTTGCTTGATATTAACTGCGGGTATGTCTAAGGGTTTTCGGGCTGAAGCTATTTCGACTGCAGCACATATTATTAATCGGATTCCGTGCTCAGCCATTGATGGGAAGATTTCAGAGGAGGTATGGAGAGGTAAAAACACTTTATTAAGTTATTTACGTATATTTGGACGTCCAGTTTATGTTCACAATACAGGACATGACAAGTTGGAGCGTAGGGCCTCCAAATGTGTTTGTCTTGGTTATACAAATGGCATAAAAAGATATAGAATTTGGAATCCAATTGCAAAGAAAGTTATACATTCCAAACATGTGATTTTTGATGAGTCAGCAATGTTCAAACCTTTGGAAGGTTTATCAGAGGGTTCAGACTCAGTTGATGAGAAGCCTGAAAAGACCGAGATTCCCAGTTTTCAAACCCGAAGTAGAGCTATCACTATTGATAATAGTGACGGAGAAGTTGATGATACATCACATGATGGTCCACAGATTTTCTCTAGTAGTGATGGTCATGGTCACGAAACTAGAGATGATTCAGCTCAAGGTGAAGCTCAAGGTGGAGCTGAAGGAGAGTCGGGCAATATAGTCATTCGGGGTAGTCAGAGACCAAAGAGAGCTCCAATTAGATATGGAGACCGGCAGTATGCAAATTTGAGCCTTGATGATCGGTTTGAGTATGTTTTACATGCAATTCATGATGAACCATTGAGCCTTGAAGAAGCCATGAAGTTGAGTGACAACTCGAAGTGGAATTGCGCTATGGAAGAGGAGATACAGTCTTTGCAAAAGAACAAGACTTGGGATTTGGTACCACTACCTCAAGGAAGCCGAGCCATAGGTTGCAAGTGGGTGTTCAAGGTAAAATATGATGGTAGATACAAGGCAAGATTAGTAGCCAAAGAGTTTTCACAAAGAAAGGGGTTAGAGTATGATGAAATATTTGCTCCAATTGTTAGACAAACTTCAATTCGAATCCTACTTGCAATAGTTGTCGCTTATGATTTGGAGTTAGAGCAACTTGATGTGAAGACCGCTTTCTTGCATGGTGACTTGGAGGAAACCATTTACATGAAGCAGCCAGAAGGATTTATTGTAGATGGAAAGTCAGACTGGGTATGCAAGTTGAAGAAACCTCTTTATTGTCTAAAACAGTCGCCCAGACAATGGTACAAAATGTTTGATTCTTTTATTTTTTTCACATGGTTTTAATCGTAGTACTAAAGATGAATGTGTTTATTTTAAGCATTTAAAGAATAATAATTGGGTGTATTTACTTTTGTATGTGGATGATATGTTGATTGCTTCCAAGGATAATGCTGAAATTGATGCGTTGAAGTTGAAATTAAAAGCGGAATTCGATATGAAAGACCTTGGAGAAGCAAAGAAAATTTTGGGGATGGAAATCCAAAGAGATAGAAAGCTTATACTTTTGAGACTTATTCAAAAGGAATATATTAAAAAGGTGCTTGCTCAGTTTAGCATGGATGGTGCAAAGGCTATCAGTACACCCATGTCTTTGCTTATACAACTTTCTAATCAAGGCTCTCCGATCTCAGAAAAGGACAAGGCCTATATGAAGAAGGTGCCTTATGCCAGTGCAGTAGGTAGCTTGATGTATGCTATGGTGTACACTAGACCTGACATTGCTCAAGTTATTGGATTAGTTAGTAGATATACGGAAATCCGGGAAAATCGCATTGGGAGACAGCTAAGTACATTTTTAGATATCTTTGAGGAACATCAGATTATGGGCTTGTTTTTTGTGGCAGAAATAAGGATTTCAACTTGGTTGGATTCTATGATTCAGACTATGCCGGAGATAGAGATAGAAAGAAGTCAACCTCAGGCTATGTGTTCACACTTGGAGGAACAACTATTAGTTGGAGAGCGAGGATGCAGACTATAGTTGCTTTGTCTACTATAGAGGGAGAGTTGATAGTTGCAGTTGAGGTAGCTAAAGAGGCACTTTATTTAAAGAAGTTATTGTGTGATTTGGGCTTCATGCAAGATGCTTGTTTAGTGAATTGTGACAGTCAAAGTGTAATTCATTTAGCTGAAAATCTGGCTTTCAGTTCTAGAACAAAGCATATAGAGGTAAGAGAGTCTTTCCTTATCTCTATGAATGAGGAGAAATTAGTTCGTCTTCAGAAGATTCACACAAATGAAAATGCAGCAGACATGTTTACGAAGGCATTACCTGCTACTAAGTTCGAGCATTGCTCAAACTTGATTCACTTGATGAAGTGCTAGGTGCCACATGGTGGCACAATGGGGAAGAGAGTGACTTGGTTGAAGTCAAGAGAAGATATGGTATTCTTCTTGTATGAAGAGATAGGAGTTGGTTGCACAATGTCTACCTTGTTTTTTGAATGCTTCCAACACTTTGTTGGTGGGCGGTGACCTTGCCGGAGTTCACTGACAAAGTGCAATGAGGGGTGGCTTTTGCAAGAACTCATTAGGAATCATTTACATTGGAGTCTCTAGGTTGCATGAGATATTGTATCAAGGTGGAGATTATTGGAATTTGGTGATACAATATTTCCAAATATCAATTAGATTTTTGAAGATATTCGTGGTAATTTCGTTACCCGTTTTGTGTAAGAAATGAATGGAAAGAAATGGAAGGAATATTAATGAATAGGGGATATTGGAGATATTCTCCATCTAATTTGTTGCCATGTTTCATGAAAAGAAACAGAAGAAAATTAAAATTAGAAAAGGGATTGATTGATGGAGAAAATAGAAAGTTATCAATCAATCAATCATATGACAATCAAATTAATAGGAATATTAGCCTTCCATGATTTGATTTATTTACATAAATCAAATTAATTCATCCCCAAGAAACGTTTTCCTCTATATAAAGAAAGGCATAGAGGATGTTATTTGATATGATATGTGAGAAAATTTGTATTCTTCATTTCTTTTGCTCTACTTTAGAAACTCTGTAATCTCTTGAAATTGAAAAGTCGGTTGTGTACGACTTGTGCAGGATCTTTAATATGGCTATGCGGAATATGATATGATAACAATATATATCACAGATAACTATAAATGCAATAAATAAAGTAGTGTAACGACACCAGGATTTTTATATTGGTTCGGACCTCCCGTCCTACGTCCAGTCCCGAAGCTCCTCTTCGGCTTTTCACAAAACAACACCCTCGCTTCACCCGGAGGAACAGGTTCACAACTACTTGATTTACGGGCTACAAGTTTACCCACTTGATTTCACTGACTACAAGCTTACCCACTTGATTTCACGGGCTACAAGCTTACCCACACAGGACAATTACAAGAGTTTGACTTCTGATTGTGTTCTTCTTTCAACACTGATTAGTCAATGATTGAGCACACCCTTCCTATAATCTTATCCTCAAGTATATGAATTGAATGCGAAGATTTGAAGGAAGTTAGTTGCTTGTTGAATCAAGATATGAGAAATATTATCAAGGATTCAATAAGTAACTTGAATTTGGAGAGCTTTTGTTTGCAAAGAATATAGAAGTTTAAATCAGAAATTAGAGAGAAAAATTCGGTATTCTGTGATTTGAATGATTGAATCTTGATGTATTTATAGAGTTTGAGAAGATGCAATCATTCATGAAAAGTTGCAATCAAAAGAGATGATTCTTGATGAAGAGAAATGGATGCAACCTTTCATGAAAGAAGATGACTCTTCACAAATTTCAAAAAGGTGTTGACAGGAAAAAATAACAGGTTGACAGGTTTTTGACCGTTATTTTAAAAAGCTGTTGACCTGTTAATTTTAACAGGTTGTCCTGTTAAGTTTAAAAAGCTGTTGACCTGTTAAATTTAACAGGTTGACAGGTTTTTGTCAACATACATAAAAAAATAGTTTTCATGTATATTTTTGAAGAGAATAAGAAGTATGATTATTTGAGGATAGATTTTAACATAAATAACTCTAAATAACCAACTTCTAACCTATGAAAACATTGAATCTTCTTTTTGTCGATCATGAAGCTCCTTCTTGTCATTAATCAAAATAAGCATTGAAACCGTTGACTCAACATTCTCCCCCTTTTTGATTGATGACAATATAGCTTGATATTTTAATCTTCATTGCTATCTCCCCATGTATATATGCTTCTCCCTTTTAAACATCTACATATCCATAATCTTAGCTCCATGTCATGATTTCCATTGATCTTTATTTTGTTGTTATCAATCGAAATTCTCGTGTCTCAACATTCTCCCCCTTTTTGATTGATGACAACACCTTGGATTTTCTCCCTTTGAATATAAAGCTCCCCCTGAATTTCTGCAACATTTATT
Source organism: Allium sativum (assembly GCA_030737875.1). Classification (NCBI taxonomy): domain Eukaryota; kingdom Viridiplantae; phylum Streptophyta; class Magnoliopsida; order Asparagales; family Amaryllidaceae; genus Allium; species Allium sativum. Next base: position 769,694,274 of record CM060926.1, read on the forward strand.
AGTAAATAATATTACCTTTTGATTCCTGCATTAACAAATGTTAGCACACATATACTTTTACCATATTAAGCACGTATATTTTAAATAGTATATGTAACATATTTCTCCCCCTTTGTCATTGATTAAAAAGAATAAATATCATAATAACCTTAATAATCGAGAGTAGTATAATTTTAAAATAGTATAAGAAATGGTGTTTGAGTTTGGAATTTGAAACGACGTGTCTTTATAAAAAACAGTTTTCAGAGAGACCGGTCGACCTATAAAATCAAGGCGGTCGACCTAAAAAGTTTCGGGTTGGAGAAAATGAAAGAAATAGTACAAAGCGGTCGACCGAAATGTTCAACCGGTCAACCGTTTTCTTGCTGAAACAAAAACCGGTCAACCTAAAAATGTATACAGGTCGACCTAAAATTTCTCTGGATTGAAAAACAATAACCGGTCGACCTATATTATTGGACCGGTCGACCTAAAAAGTCTCTGGAAAATAAATAATTCAAATCCGGTCGACCTGTTGTTTTTGTCCGGTCGACCTATATGGTTATTGTAGGACTGGTCGACCTAAGAATTTTGACAGGTTGACCTATTTGTTGACAAAACTGTTTTCCAGCCTTTTTTGAAAGAATTTAACCTTATACAACATTTTATTATAAATATATATCAAATATATTTAGAAGGAAATAAAAAACAACATTAAAAAAAACATCTCCTTAGATCCGATATATATATAGATCATTTTCTTGGTTTCCAAGGAGAGTATTTTCCGCTAGCGCCTTTCATTTTTGTTGTAATTCCTAACCCATAAGTTTGGTGTTCTCGATGATGATGGCATATTTGTAGGCTCATGAACGTTGTGTCATCGATTAAAAAGAAAAATTATCATGATAGAACATAAAAATAAAGTACCTTCGGGAGATATTGTATCATGTGCAATTTGATAAACTGAATTTTGTTTTCAAATATATTTAGAGATATCGAATAACCTTCTCTTTGTTGTGGTGTACCTGCAAAAAATATATGACATGTATACTTTTGGTACCCACTTACTTCATTAGGGTCCAGAGGTTAGATGAAAGGTAACCATACCCAAGAGGGTCTAATGGAACCTTTAAAAATATAATTTTCATTATTAACTACTGAATCAAAATAATCATTGATATATTTTTCTCTGTTCTTCCAACTTATAGGAACCCAAATACTTATGCAATCTCTATTGATATTCCTTTTTGTACTTCTAGATTTATTATAAAATTTGCTAGTCATAGAAGTATTCGAATTTCTATAATAATTGGGTCTTGGATGTGTATTAGTACTAGCAGTGATATTCTTATTGTACATGAAAGCATATCTAGTACTATTTCTAAGATTAGTATTATTAAATTTATTTCCAAAGTCGCTATTGACATTTTTCTTTTGAGATTTCACAACCGATTTTGGTTTGAAAGATAAACTAAGATTTTTCTTAGCTTTGTTCTTTTGCACTATTTTCTTCTTTCCATAACCAAGATGCTTCTTAATTTCTTGGTTTTTATATCCCAAACCTTGCTTATTTGAAGTAGATTGTGAATTCTCAATGATCTTTGTCAAATTTTCTCGACCTTTGTTAAAGTTAGAAACATTTTGAGTAATATTTTCTAACTTATTTTGTAAACTAACTTTTTCTAGGTCCATAATTTTGATCGTTGCTTTAAGCTCATGATTTTCAGTAGTGAGAGTATCATTTTTTCTCTTTTTGAGTTTTAATTTCTTGACTCAAAAGAGATAATTGAGAATTAGTATTAGATGATGATTCTTGAAGTTTTTCAAGTTCTTCTTCTAATATTTTTTTCTCGTCTTTTAACATATCTCGTTCAAACTCTGCTCCACTCAAATCATTTTTGGCTTCTTTTAATTTTCGTTTCATGTTTTTAAATCTAACTATCAATTCAGCATTAATATCAAGTACTTCATCAAATGTAGGAATTTGTACCTCATCGTCTGCTGCCATGAAACATTTGTTTCCTTGCACTCTTGATTCTGCTTTTTCCTCTTCCATTTTCTAATACCTTGACTAGATTTCTTTATCGCCATTTGTTCTAAAATGTTGTACGATCTATAGAACATCAGGCTCTGATACCAATTGAAAAAGTCGGTTGTGTACGACTTGTGCAGGATCTTTAATATGGCTATGCGGAATATGATATGATAACAATATATATCACAGATAACTATAAATGCAATAAATAAAATAGTGTAATGACACCAGGATTTTAATACTGGTTTGGACCTCCCGTCCTACGTCCAGTCCCGAAGCTCCTCTTCGGCTTTTCACTAAACAACACCCTCGCTTTACCCGGAGGAACAGGTTCACAACTACTTGATTTACGGGCTACAAGTTTACCCACTTGATTTCACGGGCTACAAGCTTACCCACTTGATTTCACGGGCTACAAGCTTACCCACTTGATTTCACGGGCTACAAGCTTACCCACACAGGACAATTACAAGAGTTTGACTTCTGATTGTGTTCTTCTTTCAACACTGATTAGTCAATGATTGAGCACACCCTTCCTATAATCTTATCCTCAAGTATATGAATTGAATGCGAAGATTTGAAGGAAGTTAGTTGCTTGTTGAATCAAGATATGAGAAATATTATCAAGGATTCAATAAGTAACTTGAATTTGGAGAGCTTTTGTTTGCAAAGAATATAGAAGTTTAAATCAGAAATTAGAGAGAAAAATTCGGTATTCTGTGATTTGAATGATTGAATCTTGATGTATTTATAGAGTTTGAGAAGATGCAATCATTCATAAAAAGTTGCAATCAAAAGAGATGATTCTTGATGAAGAGAAATGGATGCAACCTTTCATGAAAGAAGATGACTCTTCACAAATTTCAAAAAGGTGTTGACAGCAAAAAATAACAGGTTGACAGGTTTTTGACCGTTATTTTAAAAAGCTGTTGACCTGTTAATTTTAACAGGTTGACCTGTTAAGTTTAAAAAGCTGTTGACCTGTTAAATTTAACAGGTTGACAGGTTTTTGTCAACATACATAAAAAAATAGTTTTCAAGTATATTTTTGAAGAGAATAAGAAGTATGATTATTTGAGGATAGATTTTAACATAAATAACTCTAAATAACCAACTTCTAACCTATGAAAACATTGAATCTTCTTTTTGTCGATCATGAAGCTCCTTCTTGTCATTAATCAAAATAAGCATTGAAACCGTTGACTCAACATTCTCCCCCTTTTTGATTGATGACAATATAGCTTGATATTTTAATCTTCATTGCTATCTCCCCCTGTATATATGCTTCTCCCTTTTAAACATCTACATATCCATAATCTTAGCTCCATGTCATGATTTCCATTGATCTTTATTTTGTTGTTATCAATCGAAATTCTCGTGTCTCAACAGAAAATTAATAAAATCTCTTCCCCATTGAAGTGGGCGTACACTATCTCGCGATAGTGGAACCACTATAAATTTGTGTGTTCTCTGTTGCATTTATTTTTTCTGTGATCTGAGATTGATATTCATTTCAAGCTGTTTGTTCTATCATATCATTGCAAGATCCTATTTAGGTTTTCCCGCTGAAAGGGATTGATCGCCCCTTACACTTACAAACACGTGGTCACCAAGATTTTGATGTTATATATTATATACACTACAACAAAATAGTCCTTTTACAACGGGCAAAAACCGTTGTTATATGCTTTTCACAACGGGCAAAAGCCCGTCCTAATATGCGTCATCGTAATTGGTGCTCACTAAATTACAACGGTCAGTGACTGTTGTAAAAGACCGTTGTAATAACGTGCTCTGTCACATGCAAACAACTCTATGACAATGGCTACAAACCCGTTGTAATAGCTAATAAATTACAAGCGGCTTCTGCCCGTTGTAATACATTATATTACAACAGGCATAACCCGTTGTAATAAGTCTGTTTTTTTTAAATCTGATCATAGTAATATAAAAATATTGCATAAATTAAATATTGAACTTAAAATTTCGTATTTTAATATAAATATTTTATTGCAATCTTGAACAATACATAGTTTTATTTATTTCTATTACACAATTACTGTACAAACTATGAAAATACTCATTTGTAAAAATATTATTTCACTACATACACTTAGTTACACTCAATCACACCCTCTCATGCTCAATGTCTTCGTCTTCGGTGATTGATCCAAAATGTGCATTAAAAGAATTGGATGAAGAAGAGCAAACAAGTTAAAAAAATGTGCATTGAGCAGGGCAACATACATTAAAAACTTAGAATAAAGTTTGTATAAGTGAATTTTCTGAGGAATAAAAACATGAGATACCTGATACCTTAATTAACCTTCTTCAAATTCATCTTAGTTAAATACATAAATAGCCAATAAACAAGATGCTTCACTCTATTTTAAATCTTTGACTTCTTGCTCTTGATTTTGTCCAGTTGTACCTATCAGAATAAAATAAAAGCAATAAGGGCTCGTTTGGCAACCCAAAGCAAAAGCGCTTATGCTTATATAATAAGTGCTTTTACTTCTTAAAAGTTAAAAAGCCAAATAGTAAACAATATTTTGTTCTAAAACATGGTTCTAAAACAAAACAACAAACAGTAAACAATATTTTTCAAAGCTGTAAACATGGTTCTAAAACATGTCTTCAGCAAACATATATTTGTCAAAACAGTAAACAATATTTGTCACTATATTATATTTGAGTTTCTTCACCAATTAACTTAAGAAACTTCAATTGAAAAAATTCTGACTTTTCAAGACCAACAAAATAAAAACCCTGTTGAGCCTGCGTATCTCAGCAAATAATAGAAACATCAACTAAAGCATACCATATAACTTCAAATGATTATCCTGCATATTTCATATATTTCATGGGCTATGCATCTTTCCTGCATGTATGTTCAATTATGTAAATATGCATCATAAATGTACAGGTATTCTAGCTCAGATATCATACCTTTAGAGTAGCAATAAACGATAAGAAAATATCTCTTTGTAAACCACCTTCATAATGTTGTGTCCCACGAGTTTTCCGTTTCTTTTTCATATTTGGATGTAGTTAAAATTGCATTTTCTTCTAAAACTGCTAATGAATCTATCATCATGAATATCAAGTCAAATACTTTGAGGAATAGGTTAAGCAAGAAAGAAAACAGTTTCATAACCAAACCAATGAATACTTTAAGAAATCAAATACTTTGAGGAATAGATTAAGAAAGAAAGCAGACAATTTCATAATCAAACTAATAAATACTCTAAGGCATCAAACAATCCAAAACATAGCCAAGCAGTAATTCATCACCTTTAAAACTCATCCATCATACACTCCAGAACCTCGCAACTTAACCATAACTAATGTTCAAAAGATTAGCAATTGTGTTCTAGCAAAAAAAAAAAGAAGAAAAAGAAGAAGAACTAGGATCAATAAATTGGGCACTTGTTTACTTTGTCTGTTTCACTATAGAAATATATAGAAAGTACGTTTAAATTTCTTTTACTTTTATGGTGAGATGAAATTAGATAATCAGCTAAAAAATACGTTGGATTGTCCAGGAAATGAAAATATTTTTATGTTAACGGTGGGTTGCTGCATGGATGTAGACAATTTCTAATGAATTACTAAAAGATGAGGTTAGGAAGCTAATGCAACGAAGAGGGGTGTCATTCAGTTTTATACAAGCAATACAGACATGTATAAAGAAACACATATAGTTTTTATAATATGCTTTTCTGTTAATACAAACTATTTTTCATCGAACTTGTTATCATTATGTGTCTAACAAAAACTATCAAAACTTTTTATTGGAAAGTTTACTAATTCTTTCTTGCTAGTGAAAACGGAAAAATAATATTATTTGCATCACGGGGTCCAAATCTTTCATCCTACCATCCACATGATTGCTATAAAAGTCAAAGTTTGTGAAGTCAACTAAATAAACAAAAGACAGCAATTTCAAGTGCATACAAAGAATATGTGATCATTGAACTGTAAAAACAAGCATCATATGCAAAAATGAGCATCCATAAATTCCTAATCATTATAAACATATATAGAAAGGTTACTAAATGATCAATACCTTATCCTTCCCAAATACTTCATCAGTATTCATGTCAAAAAAACTTTTATCTGCCATTTCTTTCAATCTCTTTTGAACTTCAGCAGGTTGAAGACTGGAAGAATGTTGTTGCTTAATATATATCACATCCTTCCCTCCCATCTTTACAGCAACAATAACATGTGCCAAATTTATCAATAAACCTGGAAGATTGGACAAGAATAAATGAAATCTACACTAAATATATGGACTGCATAACTAAGTACTTGCCCATGTGAGCAAAATAATGTATTCAAAAGTTTTAATATCTCAGAGAAGCTTGATAACATAATACTTCAAATGGCTAGCCTAAAAATTAATGTTGGTAAGATGGTATGGAACTTTATTCTCTGATAGCTGCTTCTGATCTCATGATAACAACTAATGGTGTTTTCATTTCAATCATTCAATCTAGCCAGAAGACATAGATATTGAGATATCAAGACAAGAGAATTACAAGTTCAAAATGGAGTTTCACATGGCTCAAACACAATGGCATTCAAATTAATTTCATATGATTATACGACAGCAACATAAAAATTAAAGGGTTTCTAGCTTAAACAATTTGTCAAACACATTGTGAGCAAAAAGTCAAAACTGATGTTTTAAGAGGAACAATGCATTTCGAACTCCTCAAATACAACCACAACGTCAAAACCCACTTCAGTCGAATACAAATCATTCCAATACCGAAGTTTAACAGTCTAAAGCCCCAAACATTCCAAATACTTGCCCCAACTTCAAAACCGAACTAATTCAAAACCTGAAATACCGTATACCATGCAAGCTTCAAAAATAATCCATACCTGCGATTGCTTGAGTTGGAATGATGGAGCACGACTTGAGATCAGAAGTTTTCGCAAAGCACGGATTCAGGGGTTTTGACTTACTTGAAAGATCTGAAGAGAAGAAATGCGGTGGAAGAATGAATGCCGTCCCCATTAAAAAATCAATAATCTATTGGTGAATTTCTCAAATCTTTTAACAATTTTACTTACTTGAAAGAACTAGAGTCTGTAGGTAATAATTTGAGAAGCCAGATACCATCAACAATTTCTTCTCTTCCTGTCAGTCTTCGTCAAATCTGTTTTGATGATAATCTTCATTGTAGCCTAATTCCTGCATGCAAATATATAAAACCTTTTAAACCTTTAAATGTCTAAATTAATTTAATAATTAAATGGATCGATACCACCTGACAGATCAAAGTTGAGGAGATTGGAGCAATTACATCTTCCAGACGACTTTGCCTTTTTGGTTTGATGAGATTGAAACAAGAACGGCTTTTCGGTTAGGGTTTTGGAAAAATTAATTTTATCTGAAGAATGTGGAAGCGGTGGAGAACTTAATTTTATGTCGTTGATTTAGAGTCCGATGAGCATTTTGATAGGCTGCGCTCTACAGGCAGACAATTTGTGGTGGAACTTGAAATTTTCACCGCTTGAAAGCGGAAAAAAAACTGATCCGTGTTAAATAATTTGTCAAATGTTTACGGATTACAAATATTCACCGCTTGAAATTATCACCGCTTGAAATTATCAGTATTTACGGATTACAAATATTTATAGCAAAACGTTTTAGTTATCATTAGTTAACTATTATTATTTAGTTATTATTTATTTATATTATTATTTATTTAATTACTATTTATTTAATTATTATTTATATTACTAGTATAACCGCATAACGGTGGGAAACCAACCGTTAGATTTCATAGTTTAAAAAAGGAAAAAAATAGTTTTTTATTAATCTTAATTGAAAATAACGTGATTAAGAATATTTAACATTAGAGATATTTAAGGAGACAAAAGTGGAGATAATTAAACTGAAGAGATTTAAGGAGACATGTTATATACATGTTTCATGTTCTTTGGGCTTCGGAAAAATTAATTTTGGCCAAGTGACAGTAAACAAACATCCATAACTGTCGGTTCCGCATAATAGTGAGGAACCAACAGTTAGATTGCACAGTTAAAAAAACTATTTTTTTATTAATCTTAGTTGAAAATCAAAAAATAATATGATAGAGAATATTTGAAATTAGAGAGATCTAAGGAGATAAAAGTGCAGAGAATTAAGGTAATTAGGCAAGTAAAAATTGAGTAAATGAAATTCAAGAGATTCAAGGAGACATGTGAAATCTGAATTAGTCATAATGGTTGAGAAAAAAGAGTAGATATTTAAGAGATGCGAGTCAAATTATGCAGGGAAGAAGAATGAACGAGAAATAGGGAGACGAGAAGACAGCGTTTATATGTCGGACAATGCTGCTAGATTTGAGGTTATATTCATTGGGACGGACAAATTGATTTAGCCTCTTTTATAGTAGGGAAACCTTCCTAACGGTCGGGTTGATTATTTATTTACATATAAACACATTGTAACTAGACCTTTTACAGAAACAATAAAAATAATAACCAAAATTGTAGTTAAATAAGACCTCAACATAGAAAGTGGTAGATAATAATATAGCTAAAGTTAGTGGAAATTCTAAAGAAAACAATAAAATGAAAAATCCTAAATAGAATATTTTCAAAGGATATACTATTTGGAAAAAAGTCAGTGGAAATAATTTTTTCTTAGGAACAAGTTCAAAAGTTCTATAGAAATTTAAAACAAACAGGCTACTCCTAAAATTTAGAAGGACTAAAATGATGGAGGAAAAATTATTAAATAATAATAAATCTTTGAAAGTTTTGAAAAATTGAGTTCTATCAAAAATTTCAAAAGTATTTAGTATTAATTATTATTTATTTAATACGAATAATTAAGTGTATATTATGAAAAAAATAACTAAAATATTACTTGTTAATTATTAAAAATATTAATCGTAATTCATTATGTTATAAATAATTAGTTCAAATTATTAATCATAATTATGGATTATTAATTATGAATTATAATAAATTATTAATAACTAATTATTTAATATTAAGTATATATTGTTATTTATTCATTTTCCTTAATTATTTAATCATAGTTATTAATTAGTAAAAATTATTATTAAATGTTACTTTCATATTTACTAATTATAATTTAATGTTAATTAGTAACTGTTAATAATTAATATGTATATATTATTAATTTTTAATATTAATTATTAAATTTAATAGCAATTATTAATATGTCTTGTTAATTATAAATTATTGCATATTAAATTTAATTACTCGATATTACCTACTAATAACTAGAAAGTAAAATTAAGTATGTTGGAATAATAACAATTAGTAGTTAATGATTAGTAATATAATATTATAATTAGTAATTAGTAACATAAGATTATTATAATATTATTAAAGATTAATTATGAAATATTAATAAATAATAAGTATTAGTTTTAAGATAAGGCTCTGATTACCAATTATTGATTGTCACTTATTACAACGGACATTTTTAGCCACTTGTAAAATTGAAACCTATTACAAGGGACATTTTTAGCCCGTTGTAAAATTAGCATCTGTTACAACGGGAGTTAAATGACCGTTGTAATAGCATTCTATTACAACGGGCAATCATTGCCCATTGTAAAAAAGACATTGTATGGGTATTTATTACAACGGTTCTTAAGGGACCGTTGTGATATCCTTCTATTACAATGGGCAATTAATGCCCGTTGTAAAATGAGCGTTGTAATAGGGTATTTTTGTTGTAGTGATAGTATATGACCAACTATTGTATAATTATTTATGTTCATTGTTTCACAGTCCTATCCACCAATATTTATTTATTTATTTAGTTATTAAAAATCAATTATGGAGGTGGTAACTTTAACCATCAAATAAAATCAAACAGAATGCTTAACAAGTTAAGATGTGATGGTTAATATTTTTTTACATTACGTTTTGATTATTTTTAATACTTCTTATGGAATATTATATAGTTGTACACAATTAAAAACAATCTAGCATGAAGCCTTGAAAATATTTGAGATAAATCTTATGATGAATATGGCATGTATGATATATACATATAAAGCAAGCTATGAAGTTAATGGTTTAAAAGGGAAAGTAATTGAAATAGAAGCAACTTTAGAATATTCCAAATAGTTATTGCAAGTGAATATTATATGGCATGTGTGTGCGCGCACACACACTGACTTGGATTCGTCATACAATCATTGTTCTTTTCAATATACAGTAATTCAGTTTTCCTCCATTGCTTCGATGATATGTTAGTTTTTGTTCACAACTGACTTAAAACTCACTCGACCACAATACAAAAATGTAAAATATGAACTACATTTCATACATCTATAATTCAAATATAAAGTAAATGATATCATGTTGGTCTGAATTCTACTACATGGTAATTTATATATTAAACAGAAAAGTTTTAACGATAATGTGTACACCTTTTACACCAACGATAACACATATTATGAACTATATACACTTTCTATGTTGTGTTTTTAGCAGTATGATTAACCCTATAAAAATTTATTCATTTGAAAATGCACATAATCCTATAATGCCTCAATGTACACTAACTCCCCCTCTTGAGGACTGATGCACTCAGTTTATTACTGAAATACTTGATATGTTCGTATTTTTATGAAATTCGTTTACATCATTATTTCTAATTCTGTTTCTTTTTTATTTTAATAACAAGAGTACTTATTTTGTGATGACTGTACATTGGGTAATGAAAAGGCTATCCATCTGTTGCTCCTAAATCAAAAATAAAACCGTGAGACATTTTTCAGATATTTGTATCCATAATCTTAACATTCTCTTATTCATTTCATAGACTGTGATGCTCTTGGTTGGGAATATTTAGTGTGAAAACACACATGGATTCCTTTATTAAATCCAAGACAATTATCACCAAATTTATTATTCACATCTTAGAAATCTTGTACGTAATTTGTGTTGCTATTTCAATTTTCACACTTTTATTGGTTAAATGGTTATGCATAATATCTACTCTCTGCTCATAGGTGTAGTTCTATATTTAATTCGTACATGCGGTGTTTTATTCTTTATTTTAGGTAACCACTTTTAGTACCAGTGCATGTAATTCTTTGCTCTCTTTGCTGTAATACTTCAAGTTTATATGTACTGCTATAATTTTATCCATATTTATTATTAAATATGCATGTATAAGAAACTCATGTCTATATAGTTTTTCATATTTTGTATTTTAATTTAATTCAAATTTTATACTACTGATAATTTTTCCTTATTCATCGATTCTGAATCAAAAAGATGCATTTAATCTTTACTATTTATTCAGTGGAAATGAGTCGGTTCTCTTCTTTTGATGTATCGAAATTGGTTTAGATCAAGAGATTCATGTAAACTCTTTTATGTCATCTTTTTCTTTTGCTTCTTTCTGTATCAAATATTTCCTTTAATTTATTCTTTCACTGAATAAATTATTATATGCTATGGATCCTATAATTTAGGCAATACTTTAATTATTTTTAGTCTTAACCCTTAATTATTATTTCCCTCAAGTAATGTCATATTAATTTTATACGTGATCTCCAGTGAAGTAATCACATTGAAGGTGGTAGCGTAACTAGAATTCTTGCTAAAATTTGTTCATTTTGCATGAATACCACAAATGTGTTCGTTTTGCTAAAATTTGTCACGTCATATCAAATTCTTGTTGTGGTAGCGTAACTAGAATTTATTATTAGTAAACATTAATAAAGTCATGTTATAGTAAATTATACTTAAGAGAGTAGTTCTATCAGTTCAGTCATGAGCTAACTGAGTTTCATTTCGATTGAAATAAGTCTTTTCTGAGTAGAAAAAAAGTATGTTTGAAAATGAATAAGAAGTACTGGAAAATCTGCTTTTGAGAGTCGACTGATGATGGGTGGTGGGTAGGAGTTACATGATTCACTTTGTTTCTGTTGTTTATACAACCATTGTAAATTCATACAGATATCGGAGCATGCAGACAATTGGAGGCATAAATTTGTTTATTCGAAGAAACGATATTGGAGATGTACGTAATAAACACTAAGCAGTATTCATATATATAATAACCGTTTGGTTTATTTTCAAATTTCAACAACAGAGAACTTTGTAATGAAAATATTCGACTTTTCACTATCAACTAACTTTTTGATGTATAGGCTTGATTTTATATATGTTAATTCAACAAAATAATCTTTTTATATAAAATTTTGATCATTTTGTCCATATGCATACTACAAATGAAGCAATATAAAATAAATGGAAGGCAGATGACTAAAAAATATGTTGTATTGATAGTATACTGTACTTTTATTATCTTTTGTAAAGATCTATTGTAGTTCAAGTTAAATTATTATGTTATATTGAGTAATAAAATTTGTATTATACATTGCACTGTATTCTTAAGAAGTATATCTCGAGCAGTTGTAGAAGTTAGAAGTTCGGACCCATGTTATGTAGACATTTAGTTTTCATTAATCATGATTTTCAGTCAAATTTCAATTTATGTTACAAAACTTAGTTTTTTGTGATAATAAGAGAAAGCTACGAATGATGTCGATCTTGAAAGTAAAGTTGGGATTCATAATGCATATTCAGCAGGGTGTTGAGTTTGGGTTATGTGCACCTATATATAAATGAGATGGTTGTTAAGATGTATAAACAACAAAAGCATTGAGTTGTCTCGAATTTGAGAAAACCGTTAAAAACCGCAAAATTTTGTAATTACTGTCTTTCTTCTTAACAAAAGTTGACCGATCGTCTTTTTTTTTGGACTGTCTGAAATTTGTTGGGTGTTGAACTTAGTAAGTCAGTAAAGGGATGCAATCAGAAATTATTTACACAAACCATGTCAAATGAACTTCTAAACTACAGGTAATGTTTTATTTTGGACATCCAGCCAAGTGAACCTTGTAAAAAAAAAAAAAAAAAAAAAAAAAAAAAAAATCTTTGCTCAAAACAACGTTGAGCATGTACAAGTAGCACCTCACAATAATGATACCATATAGCTACTACAGCTTCAAAGGCAGATGTGGTCCTGCCTTTGAGAAATTTGTATGTAAATTTTCTCAAATGGGAACATCTTATAGTTAGCTGAAAGCCTGCACGGAGTAATACGTCATATGGTTGAGCGTTACATTCCATGTTATAACCCTTGGTGTCCTAAAAATTAAGGTAGAACTGGAACTTGGTAATTCAATTTTTCTTCCTAGGATTGAAGAAAAAGCAGCACCAAACTTCTGATTTGTAACAGGACTCAGACTTTCAACTGTGAAAAGTTACCAGAAGCAGCGTGCTCTATGTGTCTCCAAGTGACATCGACACTAATCCTTAAACCATTACACTGCATAGCTATCAAGCTTTCTAAAAATCTTGGTAACCATCAGAGAAGCTTCAGAGAAGATAGCTGACATGCCAATTGAAACAAGGTTGACTTTATATTAAGCATTTGTAATCTTTTTTCTGTTACTGTGACTTATGTCAGTTTGAGTAAATCATGGAAGTTTTAAGCCACAAACGTTTTATTTAAATATAGTTAATTTTGTATCATATTTAGGTATGAAAAGTATTTTTGTATGAATATCAAAGACGTAAAATTATGCAAAAAAAAAAATTGTTGTGCACATGTCTATGCCTCTGTCTACATGCATTTGTTCGTGAAGAGAGTTAAACATAAAAACAATAAGTTGATGACTTGGCACTGCTGCTGTTCTACTAATTCAAAGTTAGTTGTTGTGTAAATGTTTATGCCTGTCTATAAAACCTGATGTTTATAAATTTGTTTCTCTTCCGTTCAACAATGTTCAATTTGTTAACTTACCTAAATATTATTGTTTTCTCATTTACGAGAACCCTTTTGCACATGCAAAGCTAAACCAGGTTTCCTATTTATATTACGATATCATTTTGACTGCAATAACTCTCTTTTTGGGAGAAAATGTTTAATTTGATTCCCACGTAGTAGCACTAACAAGGAAAGTGAACCAAATTTACAAGGTATGCAGTAATATCATTTGTTCTATGTATATTTATTTTGTAGAAAATTAAGGAACCGGTAATATTGATTGGGTTGTATAGATTATGAATTGTGATATAAACAAGATGATGATACATCTAACCATAGTATATACTAGTGTGTAACCCGTGCGTTGCACACGATAATGTTATAAAATATAGTATTTAGAATTTTATTGTTAAAATTGAAACTTTATTATATAACATACGATGAATCTAACAAAATTAATAAACTATAAATTATTATTGTTGTTGTTGTTTATATAAGGCATGTATTATGCAACTTTTATTTGTTTGAAGTAAAAATTAGTTTTATTGTTCTTATTACTATGAGCAAGTGTTTATGTTGAAACTAACATATTTTAATTATTTTAGATATATTAAAAAATATTATTTATTTCTTTTAAAAATATGTTAACTTTGAAATTGTGCAATTAATTAAAATATATTACCTTAAGAGTAAATAATTTGAATGAATTGAGAAGGATTTTATAACAAAATTATATAGGCCTTATTGTAGAGTTATTTGAAGTTAAAAATAGTATATTTTTTTAACGTAGTGTGCGATAAATTTATTGTTTATGTACATAAAAGATGATAGTTATTTACAGAATAAATTATTTTTGTTTTTGATGTACATAAATGTATGCATGTGATCTACACATCTACGCAGTTAAACACAAATTTTTTATTATGATTTTTATTATTAATACCAGTACGTTAGACACGTCCGTTAAACGTGTGCATATATAATCAAGAGTTAATTTATGAATTGTGAAATTTTAGCTTTATACATAGATAACGTATAGATACAAATAAATATGAGTTAACTTCTGCGTGCGTAACCCCTGCTACGCACACGGGAAGTTGTGAAGTTTTTGGCTTGGTGGTTTTTTACTTTCTTTCTTTCTTATATTAATTATCTCTAAGAGAATTTCCAACCATTTGCCGATTGGGAATCAAATGACCCCAACAGGGAGTTAGTTGAGCTTATTTGAGTTGTTTTGACAACTCTAAAGGTGAATGTCATATCATGGAACATCCAATGAAAGTCATTCTCAATTTAACTTCTCTCTTCTAAGACTGACCAAACACATGGGAAATATCATGAATGCATATTTATTTAATAAAAACTAAGTAGTTTATCTTGTGCACAAGGTCTGAAAGTCATATACATAAGGAAAAAAAACAGTTGCAGAGTCTGAAGGTCACATACATAAGGAAAAAAAAGCAGTTGAGCTCAAAAATAAGTTACGCATCATACTAAATTGCATGGACTGGATAATTTTTTAAACATGCAAAATCAACTCACCATCCAAACAATATACATAGTTCTGCAACCTTCCAAGCTAAATAAAATGCATGTCAGAAATTGAATATACATATTTCATTGGCATAGGTCAGGATTGGCTGCATTTTATATTTGCTTCAGGTGTTAGCTCGCTCTTAGTCTCAAATTGAAGTTGGTTCTGCCAAAGCAGTGGCTTTCCATTTTCTTTGAATCACACATGAAGCAGAGTGCAACTCATTCTGGTTGCAGTTCATTCTCACTGTTTCTCCCTAGTCTATAATAGGCTGCTTCTCTCATTTCATTTGCATCAATTTAGTTTAGATCTCCAGCCAGAATTCGAGGTAATGCCTTGTTCAGAAAAATACATTATTTCGTATAGCTATTGTGAAATAAATAAATGATCAAAGAAGCAAGTAAAGAATAAAATCACACACAAGATTTAACGTGGAAAAACCCTTTGCGGGAAAAAACCACGGGAGAAAGGCAAACTTTATTGATTTAATTGATGGAGTTGTTACAAGCTTGTTCAACATATCAACCATAGCAGTAAATTTATATTCTACTTTCATGCATTCAGATAAGGAGAGAAAGAATAAAAATAAGAATATTCTTTATCCTTCAATGAGGTTGCTGCATTTATCTCAATCAAGAGAGTAAATTAAAATCTCCTTTATCCTTTTGATGAGGTTGCTATAAATGTCTCAATCAAGAGAGAATCTTCTTTATCCTTTAAATGAGGTTGCTGAAAAATACCTCAATCAAGGGAGTAAATTAAGGAACTAAATAATATTCTTTAGGTGACACATCAGCTGGACCAATCCTCAATCAAGAGAGTAAATTAAGGAACTAAATAATATCCTTTAGATGACACATCAGCTGAACCAATCCTAATGAGAATTTCGGATCACAAATTAACAATCTCCACCTTGAGACGAATTCTCATCTTGAAGTAAAAAACGAACTCCTTCAACAAGTAAATATCTGCCTTGCTCCAATAGTCCCTAAAGACTATACTGTAACACCAACCAAGCTTGAGCAAAGCTCAAACTTAGTAATTGGAACTGGCTTTGTCATCATGTCAGCGGGATTGTCATGAGTACTTATCTTGCAAATTTTAACACCACCTTTAGCAATAACATCTCGAATGTAGTGATACCTCACATCTATATGTTTAGTTCTCTCATGGAACATTTGATCTTTTGTAAGGCATATAGCACTCTGGCTATCAGAAAATATAGTAATGCAAGATGTATCTCCACAAAACTCAAAATATAAACCTCTAAGCCAAATAGCTTCTTTACATGCTTCAGAAATAGCCATATACTCGGCCTCAGTAGTTGATAATGCTACTGTAGTTTGCAAGGTTGCTTTCCAACTTACAGCACAACCACCAATGGTGAAAACATAACCTGTTAATGATCTCCTTTTATCCAAATCACCTGCAAAATCAGAATCCACATAACCAACAAGTTCTTCTTTAGATTTACCAAACTGCAAACAAGCATTTGCAGTGCCATGAAGATATCTAAAAATCCATTGAACTGCTTTCCAATGCTCTCTTCCAGGATTGGCCATGAATCTACTGACAACACTTAAAGCATGTGATAAATCAGGACGCGAACAAACCATGGCATACATAAGTGAACCAACTGCACTAGAATAGGGAACTCTAGACATGTACTCAATATCTTCATTTGATTGTGGACACATGGCTGATGACAATTTAAAATGTGCAGCAAGAGGAGTACTTACAGGTTTGACATCAAGCATATTAAAACGGCGAAGCACTTTTCTAACATACCCACTCTGACTTAGGTATAATTTTCCAGAAGTTCTATCTCTTGATATCTCCATGCCAAGAATCTTCTTAGCATCTCCCAAATCTTTCATTTCAAACTCTCTACTTAACTGCCTTTTCAAATTTTCAATTTCCACCTTGTCTTTTGAAGCAATCAACATATCATCAACATAAAGTAACAAATAAATGGCTGAATGAGTAGTAATTTTCAAATAGACACAACTATCATAATTGGACCTTTTAAAATCTTGAGATAGCATAAAAGTGTCAAATCTTTTATACCACTGCCTAGTTGATTGTTTCAATCCATAAAGAGATTTCTTTAATTTACAGACAAGATTTTCTTTTCCAGGGATGATAAAACCCTCAGGTTGATGCATATAAATATCCTCTTCTAATTCTCCATGTAAAAATGCAGTTTTTACATCTAACTGTTGAAGCTCATAATCATGCATAGCAACAATACTGAGTAACATGTGAATTGAGCTATGTTTCACAACAGGGGAAAAAACTTCATTATAGTCAATACCTGGAATCTGACTGTAACCTTTTGCAACTAATCTTGCTTTGTACCTTGTCTTATCGTTTGGAGAGACACCTTCTTTTCTCTTGAAAACTCATTTGCAATGAATAGGTTTCTTCTCTTTAGGCAATTTGATTAAGTCCCAAGTGTCATTTCTTTCAAGTGACTTCATCTCATCATGCATAGTAGCCATCCACTTATCAGAATCACTCGAGATAACGGCCTCAGAATATGAAGAAGGCTCGGCAATACCTTCTATTTCTTCTGCTACAGTGCATGCATAAGCAACAACATTTGCTTCCTCAATAAACCTTCTTACTGGTTTTGGATTCCTTCTAGTTCTATTTGTTGCAATAGATTGTTGCGGTGGTTGCATAACTGCTGGAGGATCCTCAACAATGGGTGCTTCATCTTGTCCCTCAATTTCTGCGTTTGATGTAGCATCTGTATCAATAATATGCTCCACCTGAACATTTGATTTCTGCTTACTCTCAACAAGATCATTAGTAGATGGAATATCATGTAACATAGCTGATTCATTAAACACAACATTTCTGCTAATTACAACCTTACTTGTTTCAGGATTCCATAATTTATGGCCTTTAACACCAGACTTATAACCAAGAAAAATGCACTTAACAGCTCTTGGCTCTAACTTTCCATTGTCAACATGAGCATAAGCAATACATCCAAAAACTTTCAATTCAGAATAATTTGCTGGAGAACCAGACCATACCTCAATCGGAGTTTTCTTACCAATAGCAACAGAGGGAGAGCGGTTGATGAGATAACAGGCTGTGGAAGCAGCTTCAGCCCAAAAACGTCTATCCAAACCTGCGTTTGACAACATGCAGCGAGCCTTAGAAATGATAGTCCTGTTCATACGCTCGGCAACCCCGTTTTGCTGAGGAGTGTGAGGTATGGTGTAGTGCCTAACAATGCCTTCAGCCTTGCAAAATGAATTAAATTCATCTGAACAAAACTCCATCCCATTATCAGTCCGAAGCTTCTTTACCTTCCTTTCAGTTTGTCTCTCAACCATAGTCTTCCACTCTTTGAAAGCTGAAAAAGCTTCAGATTTATGTTTCAAAAAATAAGGCCAAACTCTTCTGGAATAATCATCAATAATTGTCATCATGTAACAAGCACCGCCCATGGATGCTTTCCTAGACGGTCCTCATAAGTCTGAATGCACATAATCTAGAATGCCTTCTGTTGTATGAACTGCAGTGTTGAACTTCACTCTCTTATGCTTGCCAAAAATGCAATGCTCACAGAACTTCAGCTTGCCTGCGTTGTACCCATCAAGAAGTCCTCTCTTGTTCAACTCCGACAGACTTAATTCACTCATATGTCCAAGACGCATATGCCAAAGATTAGCAGTATCACAATCAGAAATATTATTTGAGATAACAGGGGAAGCATTACCTGAAACAGTAGTGCCTTGAAGATAATAAAGGCCATTTGTTTGCCTAAGATTTCCCTTCATTACAATAAGAGAACCATTTGTGACTTTCAAGACACCACCTCCACCTGAATATTTGTACCCTTTGTCATCAAGAGCACTTAAAGAAATCAGATTTCTCTTCATGTTGGGAATGAACCGAACATCTGTTAAAGTTCTGATTGCGCCATCAAACATCTTGATCTGAATAGAACCAATTCCTGCTACTTTACATGCCGAATCATCACCCATCAAAACTGAGCCAGCATCTTTTATGGGTTCTAAGGTTGTAAACCAATCTTTAATAGGACACATATGGAAAGTGCAAGCAGTGTCAAGTATCCATTCATCTTTAATCTCAGCACATCCAGCAAACACGGTAACAACAAGCATCTCATTGTCACAACTATCATTACGAGCACAATTGGCATTAACTTCATCTTCTTTGTTATCTTTTGGTTTGTATGTACCATTTCTCTTTTCCTTGTTCTGCAGCTTATAACATTCGGATATTTCATGTCCATCCCTCTTACAATATTTGCAAGACTTGTATTTGCCTCTAGATTTAGATCGACCTTTATAGGCATTGGAACTTTTGCCTCGAGATCCATTATTTGAATTTTTCTCCTTTGTCCTGCCACGAACGGACAAGCTTTCAGCTTGAGAGCTTGATCCAGTTGAAGACACCAGTTGTTTCATTTTCTCCTTGGCGTGCAAGGCTTCATAAATGTCATTTAGAGTGAGAGTATCATGACTATATAATATGGTATCTCTGAAATTTGAGTAAGAACTGGGCAAAGAACATAACAGGATTAAACCCAAATCTTCATCATCATATTTGACTTCCATTGCAGTCAAGTCAGAAACAATCTCTTTAAAATCAGAAATATGGTCAAGCAAATTACCTCCCTCTTGCAATTTGTGCAGAAACAGCTTTTGTTTGAGATGCATCTTACTTGTGAGATCCTTGGTCATGCAAATTGACTCCAGTTTCAGCCAAAGAGAAGCAGCTGTCTTCTCGTTCAAAACTTCTTATAAAATATTATTGTGTAGATGGAGCTGAATTTGCGACAAAGCCTTTCGATCCTTTCTCTTCTCATCATCGGTCCATAGATCAAATCTCTTGTTCCCAAATCCATCCAATGCATCATCATAATCAGCTTGTGCGAGCAACGCCCGCATCTTCACTTGCCACAATGAGAATCGAGTGTTTCGATCCAATAGCGGAAGATCATACTTTAACGACGCCATGTTGAATAAAACAGCGCTCTGATACCACTTGTGAAATAAATAAATGATCAAAGAAGCAAGTAAAGAATAAAATCACACACAAGATTTAACGTGGAAAAACCCTTTGCGGGAAAAAACCACGGGAGAAAGACAAACTTTATTGATTTAATTGATGGAGTTGTTACAAGCTTGTTCAACATATCAACCATAGCAGTAAATTTATATTCTACTTTCATGCATTCAGATAAGGAGAGAAAGAATAAAAATAAGAATATTCTTTATCCTTCAATGAGGTTGGTGCATTTATCTCAATCAAGAGAGTAAATTAAAATCTCCTTTATCCTTTTGATGAGGTTGCTATAAATGTCTCAATCAAGAGAGAATCTTCTTTATCCTTTAAATGAGGTTGCTGAAAAATACCTCAATCAAGGGAGTAAATTAAGGAACTAAATAATATTCTTTAGGTGACACATCAGCTGGACCAATCCTCAATCAAGAGAGTAAATTAAGGAACTAAATAATATCCTTTAGATGACACATCAGCTGAACCAATCCTAATGAGAATTTCGGATCACAAATTAACAGCTATAGTATCCCACCAAGAGTTGCCGACTTCAATATTTCGTTCATCTTTTGACATTCAATCAACTGCTGCTCATGTCGAAATTGATGCAAACGTACATCATTTTAACCTCTCATGCTCCAAGTCATGTTCTGTTATTCACATTAATGTGGATGATTTTAATGTGACAATAAAGAAGACTGACATAATTAACTTGCAACAATGCCTGTTAACATAACTTCCACATCCAATATATGTATATATTTTGATAAGTCAAGAAGTATAAAAATCTAACATAAATTCCAAAAATAAAAAATAAAAACATTCACCTGCTGTAAACTTCCATACAACTCCAATAGACCTGGTTTGAGAAATTCTCACTATGCTTTTATCCACTTCATAATATTCTCATCCTCCCTTGCATGCACACCTGACAACTTAATAAAGTTGTAATGAATGATTAATGTACTATCACGGATAAGCACATAGGAGTATATGATATATAAATCATTTCCTTCGAAACTCAAGCATTCCAACCTAAATTTGTTAGATAGTCCTATGTGATTATCACCATCAATGTTGTATGCATTTTCTTCCACCACTTGTCCAATACAATAGTAAGAGTGAAATAATTTCATTACAGATTATTAAACAACTGAACCTGGGGAGGACTCACATATTATCACTCAAAATCACTCACATACTGGAATAAGAATTATCCATCGTTACCATAAAGAAGCAAGCATATAGAAAGCAGGTTGAGGAAGTAAAAAAATGAATCTATCCAACCAACCTCAATAAATTGTAAGCAGTGGATCGTGAAGAAGTCAAACAGGATTAGCTTTGGCCATGTGCTGTCCAATTGCATTAGCTTGTATAACCGACGAACTGTTGTGACAACCACCTCATTTAATAGGAATTAGGGAGCTATATAATAATGCTTGTTAGTCAACCAAAACATAACAGAAGTTTTAAGATAAGTAGAAAATGAGGATAAATATTGAGAAATAATTAATATTTATGTTGGCTTATATTTCTGCCGTATATTCTCTCATTTTTTCTTTAATTGTAGAAAGCACTTTCATTTATTAAATACAGTTAATCAAAAAGGCAAACGTACAACAAACTGAGATTTCATCCAGTTTAACATGTGCCAATTTAGTAATATAATCTGATTATCTCAGCACGGCTAAATGAACTCATCTTTTTTAGCCACACGCTGACTTAGTCAATCTCCCAAAAAAGAGTTTAACAACTATATTTAATATTCAAGTGGATTGGGTGATGGATTAAACATGAACATGTAGATTTAATATTTTAAGTTCTCACATATATAAATGATTCAATAATTGTTAGCTTTAACCTGTACTTCATTCCCTAATAAAATTTTGCAATTGGTAAATGTAAAGGGAGTTTAAAGATGAACCAATTAATTTAAATTTAACCTCACATTTTTCTTAAAGATGAGAGTAGCAGTATCAGATATGCTCCTATATACTCTAGAACTAAGTCATTATTTACAAAAAAAAAAAGTAAACTGCAGTTTGTTGTATTTGAGTGTATTTAAATTAACATTTTTCTTAAAGCAAGATGCATATAGTGAATGCATGCACAAAATTCTAAAATGTTGGAGAATAAACAACATGAACATATATTTACATTATTATGAGACGACCCGATTTCCCGTTCTCACGGAAACAGGGTTATCTTTGGAATATAACACAGAAACATAAAATAGCAGAACAGAATTAAATAAATACACCAGATATGAACAACAAAATATACTGGATAAAAGTAATCATCAGAGTTACACAGTATACAGGATCTTACTTAGTACAAATACAGTTCAGCTATACATAAATGTCTACAGCGGAAATAAACAAAATATGTACAATAGGAGCTGAACAGCATAAAAAGAAATAGATGATAGAATCCATCTTCAGCTCCAGCTATCCAGAAAGAACCAGCTAAACCTGAATACAAGGCTTCCCGCGTAGAAAAAGGGGCACCCGAGTTTGAAAGTGAAACAAACTACGAGTCAGTCATGGGATTGGTATGAGAAATCCACTCAACACATATATAATTGGCTAATCACAGGACCACGCCACTTTCGTGGAACGGGTTTACTCCATTGGATTGCCAGTGCTTTAAAACAAATCTTTCTTTTAAACATCGCTATGCTTTTTATAAAAATGAAGCCGTTATAAGACTCAGTTCCCATCACACAATGCAACGCAAACCGGAGGATAGAGTTTTACCTTATAACGGCCAAGATATGCTCGATACGAATAAAACAAAGGCATTTGATATTATTGCTAGTGTTTATATGTTTTGAAAACAATTTCAAATCATAACTATCAATCATAGACGGCATTAATGCCCCATACCACTATGTCGCCATATATAGGTATACAATCAAAACCGCACGATGTCGTACTTGGAAATTGGATTTCCGTCATGAACCAAGGCAAAAGATAGTCCTTACCGAATTCGAGACGCTCTAGCCCGCCCCTCAGGCAAGTACTCAGTCAAGCCTTTGGATCGTCAGGGCCGGTCCACCGATGTGGATTAAAATTCCTGAACGATGCGTTTCCCCGCCCTTTGGGGCGTAAACGAGCCAACGAATGACTCCATCGGACCCGGATCGTCCGATCAAACCGAGGCGCCTCGCAACAGCAACAACCACATAGGTGAAGAGTATATAAATGTCAGGGCTGGTAGGTCACTGACACCACCCTAGCTAGAAAGAAACGCATGTCCTCCCTGAGGTCCTTTCTCCCGTTTTAGGTTCATACCGGGGTGTGAGGCTCGCGAGTTTACGTTATACACAAAGCTACGCCACACAGGCGGTGCTTTGATCATCACCACAAGACTTTGCTTTTCAACAGAAGCCCTGATCACTGCATCTTAGCATGCCACACAGGCAATTCACACCGTGCAACCGATGGCTATCAATCACACAGGACAAATTCCAATGTCGGACACACAGTCCATTTACAAGTCCGTTCTGCGTCTGAACGAAACCGGAGGCACTAAATACCTCGCAAACCCTTCGACCACCACGTACGTCTGGACGATCACCACTCATTATCCATATTTCGGGATGCCTCCCAATCAGGACCTCGGTTACCATCCGAACGAGGTGAAGATCTCCGGTCTTCGACCATCGTCTTCATCTTCGAATTTCAATCGTCGGTCGATTATTCGAAATGAGAATTAACTCGGCCTTTTCAAATAATTCACGTATATTTAGAATTTCAAATCGATTTATTTCAATGGTTAAATTATTCGACAACACCAATTGTGTTCTTTAATGTAATTTTCACACCAAACACATTCAACCATCAAAAGCCACATAAATCAAGAAAATTCAGTTTATTTCCATTCCATATCGTTTATGGTATTTTATAACTATTTATCGCTATTTTTATTTATTTTAAAATAGCCAATTTATTCAAAACGACGCTTCGGGCCATAAAGCGGCCGTGGCGCTGTTTTTCTTCAGATTTGATTTACACATATCTGAAAATCTAACCGTTGGATCTTCACAAAATTTACATCATTAGAAAGGTCTTTTCAAAACGAACCCAATGGTTCCAGTTTCGGGAAAATCCGACGGTCGGATCTCCCGGTACAATCGTTTGAAATTTCGATTTCAAAATACGAACTGCAGCGTCGTTATTCGATTAAATATAATTCTATTTATATTTATATATAAATAAAATCGATTCTGGCGCTGTTTTTCTTCAAATTTGAATTAAACATTCCAGACCATCCAACCGTTGGATTTTTACAAGGTTGGTGCCGTTGGAAAGATTATTCCAAGGCGAACCCGACGGTTGAGGTTTCGGGAAAATCCAATGGTCGGATTTCCCGTACTAGTTGTTTGAAAACACAGTTTCAAAACACGAACTGCACGGCTTCGTTTCGTTTTAATTTTATTTATATTTATATATTTATATAAATATAGTTCATTCAATGATTTCCATATCGTTTTAACTTCAAATATTTTTCTAACGCCTTAAATTTTGGAAAAATTTCGCCATAACCTCCCATGCACCGGGAGCATCGGGAAATCGCAAATAGCTTTCCCGGTCCTTCTAATCTCAAAAAGAAAAAGAAAAAGCCAAGCGGCTAGCCAACAGGCTCAAAATCATCACCCAAACAAATCAGTAAATGTGTACCTATTTGTCGGGCACAAAATTTTATTCCTCTTCTCTAGCCCCTTTGCTATAACCTGTTCAATGAATATTGCATGTACATATATATACAGTTCTTATCATTTATCAATTTCTATTCGACTTCATATTTGATTTCTATTTGGTTTAAAAACTCCATTCATTCTAATGTTACATAAATAGGTGCAAATCATTTCATTAGCTAATTAATGAATATTTCAACTCATATATGTTTATTTTGAACAAGTAGCTATTTTTAACACTTCACATTTCAACGATTTATGCATACAATAAAAATGTGATTTTTATTGTAAAACAATTCATTTCAAAACACTATTTTTCTATATAGTTCATATAGGTGACAAAATAGGATTTTTATCATAAAACAATTTCTTTTTAAAACGAGATTATTTTACACAGTTCATATAGTCGATAAAAGGCGATTTTTATTATCAAACAATTTATTTCAAAATATGAATACCATTCAACACATGAATTTCTAAACAACGAATGAATATCAATTCAACACATGAATGTTTTCTATGGTTTTTATATATAGATAAAAATGTGATTTTTATTATCGAACAATTTATTTCAAAATATGAATACCATTCAACACATGAATTTCTAAACAACGAATGAATATCAATTCAACACATGAATGTTTTCTATGGTTTTTATATATAGATAAAAATGTGATTTTTATTATCGAACAATTTATTTCAAAATATGAATACCATTCAACACAAGAATTTCTAAACAACGAATGAATATCAATTCAACACATGAATGTTTTCTATGGTTTTTATATATAGATAAAAATGTGATTTTTATTATCGAACAATTTATTTCAAAATATGAATACCATTCAACACATGAATTTCTAAACAACGAATGAATATCAATTCAACACATGAATGTTTTCTGTGGTTTCTATATATAGATAAAAATGTGATTTTTATTATCGAACAATTTATTTCAAAATATGAATACCATTCAACACATGAATTTCTAAACAACGAATGAATATCAATTCAACACATGAATGTTTTCTATGGTTTCTATATATAGATAAAAATGTGATTTTTATTATCGAACAATTTATTTCAAAATATGAATACCATTCAACACATGAATTTCTAAACAACGAATGAATATCAATTCAACACATGAATGTTTTCTATGGTTTCTATATATAGATAAAAATGTGATTTTTATTATCGAACAATTTATTTCAAAATATGAATACCATTCAACACATGAATTTCTAAACAACGAATGAATATCAATTCAACACATGAATGTTTTCTATACAATGAATAAATATAGTTTAAGCATATGAAAATAATTCAAACACACAAATATTATTCAAAATTTCGGCAGCATAACGGCAGGGTAGTTAAACCGGGACCGTCCCTAGTACGGCTCCTCGCTCTACCTTAAAACCTCGCGGTTTTTGACAATGGGGATCA
This sequence comes from Allium sativum, assembly GCA_030737875.1. Classification (NCBI taxonomy): domain Eukaryota; kingdom Viridiplantae; phylum Streptophyta; class Magnoliopsida; order Asparagales; family Amaryllidaceae; genus Allium; species Allium sativum. Next base: position 769,720,813 of record CM060926.1, read on the forward strand.
TGCATCTAGTTCGCACGCAGGCGGCATGTATATATTTATTTCATTTCCACAAACTAATCCTATGTGGTTTCAACCAAATATTTCTCAACCACAAATGGGTATTTTTCAACCACAATCAACCAATATCAATCATAAACAATCCCAAACAATCATTCGCTATCAATCAATTTTCACAACAATTTCAACCAATAGATATCGTCCATGGTTTGTGGACGAGGGGCGTATATATATATATATATAGATATTTATATATAGCTATTCACTTTCATTTCACACATATATAATATTTTTAAAACAGAAATCTCACCAATAGCTATCCAACTTCACGACACTTCCTTTAGAGAAATCTTCGCCTTTTTGTCGCTTTCACCCGTATTCTCTACATATGTAAAAATCGAATTTTTACGATGCTATTCAATATATAAAAATATGATTTTTTCCACGCTATTCAATATATAAAAATATGATTTTTTCCACGCTATTCAATATATAAAAATATGATTTTTTCCACGCTATTCAATATATAAAAATATGATTTTTACTTCGACTTTCAATATCTAAAAATCTGATTTTTACTTCTTAAAGTTCAAATCCTTTTTCTCTTTAAAGATTAAACCTTTTTCCTATTTAAAGTTTTTACTTTTAAACAAAATCAGTTTTTATTTTTAAAACAAAATCAGTTTTTACTTCTAAAACAAAATCAGTTTTTATTTTTAAAACAAAATCAGTTTTTACTTCTAAAACAAAATCAGTCTTTATTTAAAACAAAATCAGTTTTTATTTAAAACAAAATCAGTTTTTATTCTTTTAAAAATCAGTTTTTATTCTTTTTAAAAAATCAGTTTTTATTCTTTTAAAAATTATTTTTAAATCAATACTATATATAAATTCAGTTTTTTTTCAAACTAGATCATTGCTTTTCAAAAATTTAATTACTGCTTTATTTACTAAATTAAATAAACTAATTATATAAAATAAAATGAAAAAAAGAAAGGAAGAAGCTCACAGTTTACATTGCTCAGCCCTGTCGGACTTGAGCTCGAAACTAGGGTTCCGCCGCCCCCCATCGATCTCGACCCCTGGGAGTTCATCGGAGTGCGCCTCCCTGGAGAGCCTGATGTCGCCTTTCCCTTCCGAGGAGCTCGACGAGCTCGGTGATCTCCAGCGGTTGAAAATTGGGTCGAGGCGGCGCTTCGTCGGCGATCGATTAGGTTTTGGGTTCTCTTTTTTTTTTTTTTCTGAGCGATTGAATTTTTGAAGGGGGGGGGGGCCAGAAAGGATATAAAGGAGGGAAATTAGATTTTTTTTTATTATTTAATTATTTAATTTTGCAAATAGGTTGACTTTTACATATGACCTCTAAACGAGGCCCACCGCCTGTCGTCCATAGCGTTTAACCCTCATTCCGAACACAATGGGATATGTATCGCAAGCTGATTTAATCGTTACAATCAGTTTCCTTTTGAATTTTCATTTAAATCATTATATTGAATTTTAAACGCACATTTCAAATTACCGGGGTCACATACTAACTAGAAAAATTCCAGAAAAATATTTTCTAGCTTCGTATTGACGATACGGTCCTAACAAAACTAGTTTCGTCGAATTCTGAGACCGTTTGAAAAATGGCCAATTTCCAGTCGATTAAAATCAACGGAAATTGGTCAAACGCGTTTTCCTTTGCCACGCTCCCATATTGATTCGAAAAATTATGAAATTTGAAACCTAACAATAACTTGACCCTGCGGATCCAACAAAAGTGGTTTCGTCGAAATCCGAGGTCATTTGCAAAATATCCATTTTTAAGGGCCTGAATTCCATAGCGACTATTCAGAATTTTCAACTGGACATATCTTTTGATTCCCGCTATCAAATTTCGATTGGTCGGATTCGTTAGAAAGATATTACCAATTAGATTCCATTATTTTTGGTTTCACTAAAATCCGGATTGTTTTGCACCCGGTATATTCAATTGAAGTTTGAAATCGAATTATCGAACTACCGCACTATTTTCAATTCTATATATAATTATAATTAATTATATTCGTTTTCAAATGTCGATTCAACTCAGTTTTCATCGCCATTGTTTAAAATATTTATTTTAAATATTTAAAATCCATTATTTTAGCCAATTTAAAATTTTTAAATTGGTTCAGATTTTCTGGGTCGTTACAATTTACATATAAGATTAGCCACCAATTTCAGCTTTCACTTAACCCCGAAAATTCTTTCTTCTGAAGGATAAAGTCAAGCATATGTTAATCGAAAAGGAAGAATATGAAGAAAACCACATACCCATAGCAACGATGGTTAGGTAAGGATCCAACGATCTGGGACGAAGGAAGGACATGGCAGAAGTCAGCATATCTAGATACCCTTATAACCAATAACATTACATCTGCACACACGATTAGTACATTTAAATCAAGAGAGAAAAATAGTTCTTCAATACAATGAACAACTTCATGCTTGAATGAATCGAGGTCAAAAAACAATGCTTTCGTATATTGGATGCCTCATACTCTATTATCTAACACAAACATTTGGAACTAAACATGATTAAAAATAAGTAATTTGACCCTATAAACTAATGGTAGTCATAGCGAGCGATGAGGCTTACAATATCAATTTTTTGGATGTCTAATTTACTCCTCTTCGTAAAATTAATCAAAGATCCATATGGATATTTGCGTAGTGGATAAAATTTTCCCTTGATTCTTGCAATTTGGTTTAAAAGGCATTGCAGTATTGCTATATTAAAGTTAATAACATGCACATAACACATAGTGCCCCCAAATTTCCTATTTTATCAAAAGCATTTCAAGAAACCCAAGACATTATATGGTATTACTCCAAAATACATATTGCAACCGATTGAAGGAAATTTATTTGAATCTTGGTCGGAAACTAAATTCAACAACGTGGACAATTTAATATTTCGACCTCATATTCATAAACACTCCAACTAACCAAGATCTAAAAATACAGATAACAATAAATTTGGATTTAATAGAAAGGGAAAAACTGGAAGAATATGAAGAAAACCACATACTCATAGCAACGATGGCTGCAAGGCAAGGGTTCAGCGGTTCGGGAGGAAGGGAAGGAGATGGAAGAAGCCGACAAATCTAGATATCCTTATAATCAATAAAATGACATCTGCAAACGTAGTTAGTACAAAGAATGCATGAGATAAAAATAGTCCTATAATATAATGAATGGCTTCATGCTTGAATGAATTAAAGTCAAAAAAACAATGCTTCCATTTATTGGATGCCTCATGCTCTATTATCTAACACAAACTTTTGGAACAAAATATGATTTAAAAAAAAAAACTAATTTGACCCTATAAAGTAATGGTAGTCATAGTGAACAATGAGGCTTACAATATCACTTTTTTGGATGTGCAATTTACTCTTCATGAAATTCTTCAAAGATCCACATGAATATTTTAATCGTATGAAACTCATGCGTAGTGAATAGAATTTTCCTTTGATTCCTGCACTTTGATTTATAAGACATTAGCATCTGTAGATTGTTATTTTAAAGGTAATAAAATGCATATAACACTTAGTGGCCCTAATTTCATATTCTGTCAAAAGCATTTCAAGACACCGAAGACATTATATGGCATTACTCCAAAACAAATTTTGGAACCGATTAAAGGAAATTTGTCTGAATATTGGTAGGAAACTAAATTCAACAACATCGATAATTTAATGTTTTGACCTTAGGTTCGTAAACACCTAAAGTTAGTCATGTAGATTATCCCAAATGAAACATCACCATCCTAAACATAGAACGCCGTCTAAACTCAGCCATATGGACAATGATAGTAAGAGACTGTGTATCAGTTTTATATAAGAACCACAATTTCGACATTGTTTAACAAATAAAAATGCAAAAATTTAAAATAGAAGAGAAGCGTTATCCAAAATCAAATCCACCATAGCAGCAATTTCAATATCATTTAACAGACCATAAAAAGAAAAGAAAAAACTAAAAATAATTAAACATAAGAACTATCCCATATTGGATTCAAAAACTAAAACCAAAACAACAGGAGTTTCCAATAGACCACACATCAAGTGCATTGAATGGCAGCTAAATCAATGAATTTTCATCATAAAAGAAGTCCTGCGCATGTGAATCCCAGCAAGATTCAATCTATTGGATGATACAAAAACCTAAGCAGCCAAAGTATTTGAGGTATGCAATTAAAATTATACTTGAAATGTAGACCATGAAAGTATTCAGCCACCAACTCGATTAACAAAGATATATCATATGTTCTGAAAATTAAGAAGATAAATCAAATCAGTAAAAGGGTACGGAGATTTTAAGATCGAAGGCATTGCAAATTTGGATCGGAAATACCTGAAAATGCAAAGTGACTTGAATTGCAATGCCATCTTATAGTTAACTGAGCATAATGTGTACTGCGATATGCAATAGGAACTAAGGAAATCGATCAATAAGTTGACAGCAAGAACCTAGGATAATAAGGGAGAAGAAGGAAATATGGGAAAGAAGTTGTTTGGGGTGAAATTTGAGTAAGTTGGCAGAGAGAATTACGATGGCATAAGAGTAAGGTAAAATTAGGGTTGGGTAAGAAGAATAGGAGAAGATGTACCAAAAAATCATATTTGAAATGGAAAAAATCGACGGTCCAGGTTTCTAGTACAGAAATGTGACTGTTGATATCCAAAATACTTAGAGCACGTGTGCGTTCTTGAAACTAAACTCAATAATAATATAATAGTATATATTCCGTGGATCTGAGGCAAATGTGATTATTTTTTGGGCTTATAGCATTTCAGTTGGAAGATATTATTTTTATTTAGTTTAATAGCATTTAGAAAATTACCAACTTTTGTATATATTTTCTTACTCTAATTTTCGTTTGTCATGTATAATTATATATTCCGCTGTTCAAAAAACTGCTACAATTTATCTGATTACACGTAAATTTTAGCTGTAATAACTTTGGAAGGAAAAAAATATACTTCAAAAAACAGTGACATAAGTTGGAAAAGAATTTGGTATATGCAATTTGTTCCCCTGATAATAGAAGACAACAAACATCGACATGCATATTTAACCATAGGGGAAAAAAGGAAGCTGAAATATAGTGAAACCATAATCAATTTGGAAGTCGGTCAAAAATCAGAGAGCCATACATGAATATGAAGCTTGTATTAATAATTATTCATAACTCAAGACTATAATTTTTTTGGCTTGGTATGTTTATCACAATCCACTTATGAAACCATGAAAAGAACACTTTAAATGCTTGATGCGGGCTGATATTATGTAAATCAGCAAAGGTGAAATTGCTATTTATTATACCGCCACCACAACATATTTTTCCAAGCCTAAAAAGGGAAAGGTTGGCAGACATAAAAAGTAAATGTGGCTAGCATTTCAATGTTTCCTAGGTCCTTCAACAATGAGAAATTTCAAGGTCTGTACAGTAGAAAAACTGAAACAAACAGAGGGTTAAAATATTATAATCATGAAAAAAAATGACTCAAGGTTTTCACATCCAATAAATTTTGTCAGGTCTAGGAATATGGCAAAAAGGTCATCCACGGACCAAATTCATGGTCCCTGTTAGCGCTTTTCATTATTCAAAAATTCAATGTCATAAATATTAGCAAGAAGGAATAAAATAAGAAAACAAAGAAAAATAAAACAATTTGGCAAAATCGTATATAGTAAACAAAAAACAAAAGCTAACTCAAAACCCCAATCAAAAGGAATCAATGGGCCAAAAATATATTAGCAAACGTATAAAAAAATATTCGGACTAAACCAGCCGTAACGTAAAAGAAATGATAATATTGTTATCGAATCGGTATAGTATATGAAGCCATTTCCACATCAAGGTAAAATTGGTTTATAGGAAGTTGAATACTTCTCTTCCCAGACGGCGTAAAGAACGTGGAGGAAGAATAGCCAATGTCGGTTGAAACTGAAATTTGAGCAATATTTGCATATCAATGGTTTTCATCACTAACTTTGTAATAGGATAAAGTGATGCTATATCTTGATATGACCATATATTATCAATAGTAATATTTTCTACAAATTTCTAAAAACTAATAGGATAAAATGCTGCTTGTAATTTGATCTACATTTTTAGTACTACAATCCGCGTCAGTATGTTTATGTTAAATTATGTTCATCTATTTTATAAAATATGTAGTTAAATGTTCTCGAAACAAATCCACAGATACAAAGCACACATGTATAAATGTGCGTCCTTGTATGCATTTGTAGGAAGCAATTACCATATTTTGAAGTTGATTTGTTAAGAAAACACCACAGAAAGCTAAGTAAATACTAATATATTGGTGGTTTATATAATTATGAGAATATATGGTCATAGTTCGAACCAACTGATATTTGAAAGCGAGGTGTTCTGGCATAAGTGTAATACAGGGAAGCAAGTCTAGTAGGTAAGCATCACATTTAGTGGCCAAACAACTGAAAAATAGAGAATGATGAAAAGAGAAAAAACGTTGAAGTACAAAAAAGGAAATATTGGTTATTTTACCTATAAATACCAGTTTCTTCCCCATCAACCTCGAACCCAATTTACTGATATTCTTGGATGACATTGGTAATAATAATCCAAGCACGCTGGCATGTATCAAAATGATCCAATCTTGTGTGTCTTATTCTGTACAAAGTAAAAGTAAATTCAAAAGTTTAGTACCTAATATTCATTAAAGATTATGTATTAGGAAGTACAAAATACCACAAAATAAATTGCTAATGTCATGAGTGGTCAGATATGCGATCAACACACACACACACACACACACATATACATAATATTAAGATCAATGTAATGGCTATTTTATTTTTTTAATGCAAAGAAAATTAAGATAAATCTGTTTTTTTGGTAATGATAATGTACTCTTATTAGTGTTATAAGCTTACCAAGCGATGTTGTAAATTTTGATTTGTGGATGGTTGGAAAACTTGATTCAAAAATTGCTTTAACATATAGACTTCTGATAATCGCTTTGTTAGTTCAAATAGAAATAAATGCCAAAGAGACAAAATAACATAGAATTGCAGGGGAAAATACGCAAAGATCATTCCAAACATCAAATTCCAGATCTCTTCATTAGTTGGACAAAATATCAAAGAATACATATGCAAAGGAATCCTATGATATTTTAGTATCGTCACCTGCAATATACGTCTTGAGGATTATAATAAAGCAGATTGTGCGTGATATAGTAACCTCTGATAGGCAGCATATAATGGCGAGAATGATGGTCTCGTATTTTCCGAAATGAAGCAAAGAGGAAGAACAGTTATTTCATATTTTTGCCTAGTCCATTTCCTTTTTTAGCATGTCAGTCAGATCCAGGTATATTTGTTGATATTATCATCGGATTGTTATTTGTTGTCTTACAGAGCGATTGCATTGGCAGTCAAAAATTTGTCTGCAAAATTAATAGAAACAAATAGGGTTAATAAACCGCATTAAAATTAGACAAAAATTTAGCCAGTTTAATAAAATGAAAACAAAATTAATAGAAAGTCAATGATCGATTTGAAAAAGCATATCAAATGAAATCATCGCAATGAAAAAGACCGACCTAGCAGATATATCTGTTGCTAGCTATCAGTCTAAAACCCAATTTAAGAAGAATGGATTAGGGTTTTTACCCAAGGCGAGAAAGTAGCGAGCTGCAGTGAGGGAGAAACCCGAACGGTTAGGGCTTACCTGAATTAGCTAGAGAAGTATCGTTAGCTAGGGAAGCGGGACGGCGAGAAAACGATGGAGGCACAAATCAGGTTGGAATCTCATATCGAGGCAGATGGAATTTGAGGAAAAAGGATCGCAGCTTTTTATCCAGATCGGAGGAAGTAAGAGGTAGAGGAAGCTATTACCTTGTGAGACCGATTCATACGGAATATAAGGAGAAATGAGGGCAGGAATAAAACGAATTTAAAAAATAAAACGGACAGTGCATTTTCAATTTCCAGATTACTCAAGGTTGCTTGTGGTTGCTTAATTATTGTTGCATAATTTTGATTTAATAAAAGTATCTTTCGACTTTTAAGGAGAACAGAGAGAATTGAGAGAATAAAGGAGAATTGAGATAATAGAGAGAATTAAGGAGAGAGCTTGAAATTCTTCTGCTATACTATTATTTAATAGATAGGTCGACGATTAAACAATGAGTGGTTTTGTTTTTAGTATATAAACATTGCGTTACATTAAAATTCTATCTGGAAATTGTTTTCAATGTTCCAATCTTCCAATCATCTAGCAAATGATAAGATATATAAGGTAAGATATACATGGTATGATGTAACACTAAATTAAAATAATGATCCCATTACCACTGTTAGGAGATATTGACTGCTTGGCTTTTGCGTTTACAACATGGGCATATTTTGAGTGAGCCTTAGATATATGAGTAAAGATTCGCACTCCAACTTTTTATCATCCCCGAATAGTGCCTAACTTGATTTAATATATTTTCCATTTGACACCGATCTTTATCTTTAGTGCTATATGTCTAACTTGATTTATGATATCTCTCATTTAACAGTATCTTTACCTATATTATTGTATGTCATGATTCACAATATACACTTCATGTGCTAGATATTACACTTGGATTTTATGAGTGGAGCAGATTCCCAGAAAAAAACTTACCCTTCCCTGTTGTTTGAACGATGTATAATCTGGTAAATAGATTCACATGCTTGTGTGTTTTTATGTTTACACAATCGAAAATGCTACTATACCCGACATTTCTTGTCATTTAGTGTGGCTGAACTGCAGACCGTTGGATTCCCTTCAAATTCTGAACTGTTTTGCAAACCCCCTTGATTTTCACCGTTAAAATGTAGATCCGTTTTTTCTTACTAAATAGTTTCGGGTATCATAGCAGGTTCCTTACACAATTTTCTATTGTAGATACGATCAAATTATATATTGGTGCTTTCATACTATGAAATTTATGGGTATTATTATATAGTTTCCTGTTTTATGACGGACATGGTGGAACTTATATTCAATGCATTAGGTTTGGCAAAAGAGTCAAGTACTTAATTATCCTTTGAAGTCGATAATTTTTGTTCGTTACTTTCTACAATGTGTTCCATATATTTTATTTTATTGTTCCATATACTCGAATAGATATGGTTTTTAAACCATAAATATTTCCTCTATGTTAGCCTACTTTGTGAACTAGGCTACACAAAGATAAAAGATCAAATAATGAAGAGCATTCACTCAAAAAAAAATCGGATCGGATCGGAGTCCATCTGGTCAAAGCAAAAGGCACAGAGCGAAGAAGAAGGGGGGACAAGCTGAACCGGATCGGTTCGGTCAAATCCGATCCCCACTCCAATTGAAGTATTTCCGATCCGATCCCATGTACTTGAAACTGCAGAAGCTGTGCCCACGCTCCCTTAAGACTCGGAGCGGTTATACCCACGTTCTCCCCACGTTCGCCACTAAACTGATGTGCTGTCACCACCATATTCCATCCGAACCCGATAATAATGGGATGGATTCCACGTGGATCCCAACCGAAGCCATCCCAGGAGCACTTTCCACCTATAAATACACCATCAAGGAACATTTGAAAGGATCGTTTTGCATTTTCAGAACTCAAACTCCTTTGCAATCCGAATTTCGTCAACTTATTCAGATTACAATCACCTTTTGAAGCATATTGTAGAGGAAATTGAGTGAATCAATACATTGTATGAGTGAAAATTGAGTGAGAATTACTGTTGTACTTGCATTCAAGTCATCAATTCAAAGAGTAAAAAGTGGACGTAGGCTATTTAACGCTGAACCACTATAAATTGTGTGTTTTCTTCGTTTTTGATTTCATTTTAGTAGAATCATTACTAGTCTGGGTGTTAGAGCCAATTTTGGATCTAACATTTTGGTGCTTTCACTGAGAACTTTTGAATTCTCCGCTTTTTGGGATTATCAATCTACTATTTGGACCTTCAAGTTCAAAGAAGTTAATCCTCCGTTTTCGACATCTGTAAGTACCTGTTGGTTAATCACTAAAGAATTGGAAATTATGGTCAAAGGAAAAGGCAAAGAAATCCAAAGTAGTCGAGAGAATGAAGTTAATGAAGATCAGCAAACAATGGTCATGACGAGTTCGCGTGGTCAAGACTCTGGAGCAGGCCACTCCAGTCAGGAAGGTCCGAACCGAACAGAAGACCCCGATCTGAGATGATCTAATGATATTGAGGTCGCCCACTCTCCCCATCTGAACCAGTCCGGCCGTACCACTGTGCTCCGACCCGACCCGAACCAAAGTGAAGCTGGAACTTCTACTCGAGCTCTCCTACCAATGCTCTGATTCCAGCCGCTATGACCAATGATCAGCCTGACCCATCTGCACCCGTCACACAAGGAGATTTTTCACGCTTTCTTGACATGCTCCAGAGTACTAAGGAGCCATTGGAAGCCCATAAGCGTGACAGTCTTCGCATGCAAGAGAACATGATCACCATGAGTAGGGAACTCAAGGAGCTCCGGAGGCAAAAGACACCTTCCCCAACATGCCGCCTTGCTGCAGATTATTCATCTTCTTCAGATGAGGGACGTCCTCGTGAAAGAAGGCCGCTTGAGCGACCTCAGAACCTTGATCAGTTAACTTTTGGATCTTTAGGATCCCGCGAAGACGCCGCTCGTGTGCTAGGGCCTGATGACCCGAGCTTGAGAGAGACTATGTTGTTGCCTATGCGTGGATCCCACATTCTATCCAGGGATCCTAATATTACTAATCCTACGCAACAACAACTTCTCCAGCCCCTTCCTCCTGAGATCGATCGGGAGCGTAGGGAGCAATGTAGAGCAGCCGCCACTAGAAACAGGAGGTTATCCCCTAATCAGAAACCCAGGGGTAATCCTAATATCAGACCTAGAGAACCTATGCAAACATTAACAAATGCCGATGTGTGGGCAATGGTGCGTCAGATCATGTACGAAAGCCGACGATACACTAATGAGGATTGGGGCATTGAGCGAAGTCATACCCCCCTTCACAAATGATATATTGGACTTCCAGTTCCCTCGGCGATTCAACATGCCAGAAATGGATCGATATTCAGGGAGAACGGACCCAGGACAGCATCTGATGAGGTATGCATGGTTCATGAATGCCGCAGTAGCTCCAGACGCTATAAAATGCAAGGCCTTTCCGATTTATCTAGAAGAGGTGGCATTAATGTGGTTCACCCGACTCCCTCCACGGTCAGTATCAAATTTCACAGAATTAAGTGAGCACTTTATGAACCAGTTTCGACTTCACGCCCGAAAATCCAAAAGCGTTATAGAGTTGTCAAGGATTAAACAGGCTCCAGGCGAATCTCTGAAATCATATTTGGATCGCTTCATCCTGTCTGTCACCAAAGTTAGTGACCCTCATGAACCCACTATTCTGATGGCTTTAATAGAAGGAGTTGACCCGGACACAGAATTTGGGGATTATCTATCCGGGAAACCACCCCCCACAAGGGAATTGTTCTACGAAAAGGCTAATATTTGCTTAAGGCGAGAAGAAGCTCATGCAAATAGGAAGAGAAAGCCCGAAGGGGCCTCGAGGGAAGGTGTCCAAAGTAATGTTGCTGTGAAACAATCCGGTGACAGTTCAGGGAAGGTTAAAGTGAATGTTGGCAACCGGAACGGAGGTAATAACAACAAGAATGGAAATGGCAATAGGAGGTGTAGGAACCGAGGGAACAATTCCAGCAAAAGACCTCAATTCCAAACTTTCGAAAACTATTCGCCATTGAATGATACCTTGGAAAACATTTATTTGGACACATACAACATATTGCAATACAAAAAGCCACCACCCAGAGACTCCACTGAAAAAGAGATCGCAACGGGGAAGTTTTGTTTGTTCCATGGAACCCACGGTCATTCCACCAACGAATGTCGTCATTTGAGAGATGTAGTTGAAAGATTGCTGCGGGAAGGGAAGTTAGACGAGTACAAGGTTGCCCCAAGGGACAGGGGGCAAGGAGGGCAAGCCCTAGACCAAAACCAGACTACTTCTAAACCCACAGCCCAGCAGAAAGGTAAGGGGGTCGTTATCAATACTATTATAGGCGGACCCCACCTAGCTAGCCATAGTTTCAAAGCGATGGATCAGTACGTCAATTCCGCCAAGCACTTTGAGGTAGGAGAATGCAGTAACCTCGAAGACATTACTCCAGTAAAACAACAAAAGACGATGTCAGGCGACATCATATTCCGTAGCAGAGATGATACCGGAATTCAATCACCAACTGAAGACCCACTGGTAATTACCACGGCCATCGGCCCCGCCTTAGTCCATAAAGTATTGGTGGACAACGGGAGTTCAGTCAATATCCTCTTCAAGAAAGCTTTTGAACAAATGATACTTGAAGAAAAAGATTTAAAGCCCTGCGAAGGATGGATACAGGGCTTCAATGGGGGCATCAACGGCTCCGATGGGCTACGTAGAATTACCAGTGACATTAGGACAGGGAGATCGCCAGAGAGTGAGGATCCTTCCATTTGTAGTTTTGGATGTAGAGTCACCCTACAACGCTTTCCTAGGCCGACCGGCCCTCGCCGAGTTTAGGGCATGTATTGCACCTTGGTGCTTGCTGCTTAAATTCCCGACTAACGCAGGAATAGGGGTAACGAGAGGCGACCAAGCTACGGGACGAGCTTGTTACATGATAGAGTTGAAGATGCTAATGAAGGGGTTGAATATAGAATCTAAGGACGATTCTCCCCCTTCGAAGGAAAACTCAGCATAGCAATTAAGGGGTCCAACCCTCGAGAGAGTCGCCCTTAGATGTGCTCGAGGATATAGACCCCAGAGAGGACAGAGAACCCGAGGACAGAAAGGCGACTCCCAAAGAGACAACAATAGATATATCTATTGATGAGGCAGATTCGACAAAAGTACTAAAGATCGGATCGCAGCTAGACTCAATTCGAGCGAAAGAGTTGGCTGATTTCTTAAGGGCAAATTTAGATGTGTTTTCCTGGACTCACGCTGACATATGTGGGATTTCGCCTGCTATTATGAGCCACTCTTTATGCTTTAATCCAAAGCACCCGCTGGCCAAGCAGAAGAGACGGATGTTAGGCCCAGAGCGGTCAGCAGCTTTGAAGGAAGAGGTAGAGAAATTGAAGGATAATGGGTTCATTAAGGATTCGAAATATCCCGACTGGATATCAAATCCTGTCTGGTCAAAAAATCTAATAGGAAGTGGTATACATGTATTGACTTCTCTGACTTGAACAAGGCTTGTCCGAAGGATAGCTTTCCTCTTCCCAGGATTGATCAATTAGTAGACTCGACGGCCGGACACGAGCTTTTATCCTTTATAGATGCCTATTCGGGGTACAATCAAATTCCCATGCACATACCAGAATAGGAGCACACAAGTTTCATCACAGACTTAGGGTTATATTGTTATGTGGTAATGCCATTTGGATTAAAGAATGCAGGAGCCATGTATCAGCGTTTGGTCAACTACATGTTCTATAATCAAATCAGAAAAACCATGGAGGTTTATGTGGACGACATGATTGTGAAGTCTAGACAATCTTCCGACCATACAAGGGACTTAGCCGAAATGTTCAACATTCTTCGAAGGTATAGGATGAAGTTAATCCCCCTCAAATGCTCGTTTGGGGTCGCATCTGGGAAATTCCTTGGGTTTATCGTGAGTTCTCGAGGAATTGAGATAAATCCTAGTCAATTAGCAGCAATAAGGAATATTGAAGAACCACTAAAGATTAAGGATGTTCAAAGCCTGGCCGGAAAAGTTGCTGCATTGAGCAGGTTTATCTCCAAAGCCACAGATAAGGGCGTACATTTCTTCGATTTGATAAAACGAGGGAAACGAAATTTTGAGTGGACCCCGGATTGTGTGGAGGCTTTCCAGAATTTATTAGACTTATTAGAAAAGCCTCCAATATTATCAAAACCCGTGGAACATGAGGATTTGTTTGTCTACCTAGCGGTATCATCTCATGCCGTCAGTACAGCGTTGGTACGTGAAGAAGATAAAGTCCAGAGGCCTGTATACTACGTGAGCAAGAAGCTAGCTGCTGCAGAACGTAATTATCTGAAGATAGAAAAACTTGCTTATAGCCTACTGATTGCTTCCCGCAAACTTCGCCATTACTTTCAGGCTCACCCGATAGTTGTATACACCGATCAACCTTTAAGGCAAGTGTTGCAAAAACCCGAAGCATCGGGGCGGTTATTTAAATGGAACATCGAGTTGAGTCAATTCGATTTAAATTTTCAGCCACGGAGATCAATAATGGGGCATGCATTGGCCGACTTCATAGCCGAATTCACGATTCCCGAAGAGGAAATGGTAGGTGACAAGGTGGTCACTTTAGACCGAGAATTAGAGCTTAGTCCGTGGAAGTTATATACGGACGGAGCCAAAAATGATCGAAGGTCCGGTGCTGGAGTTGTTTTAATCACTCATGAAGGATGATCTATTTACAATGCATTGCGATTAGAATTTGCTGCTACCAATAACGATTCCGAGTATGAAGCCCTGATTGTCTGGCTCAAACTCGCCAAAGAACTAGGAGTGAAGACACTGGATATATGTTGCGACTCCAAGACAGTTGTATGCCAGGTACGGGAGGAGTTTGTTACTAAAGGGCCTCGACTCGTTACTTATCTCAAAAAGGTAAAGGAGTTGTTGGGTATTTTGGAGCGTTACAGCATAACGCACATTCCAAGAACGGAGAATCAGAAAGCAGATCGGTTGGCAAAACTAGCAAGTTTTGATAACCCCGAAGAAACTAAAATGGTTCTGATAGAGGTTTTAGAATCACCGAGTTTCGACCTGATGGAGGTGGAACTAGCCTTAAAAGTTGATCCAGAGAGAGAATCATGGATGACACCGATCAAGAATTTTCTCAAGAGTGGAACCCTCCCATTGATGAAAAGCGAAAGACGAGCTGTAACACGTAAGGCTGCAAGATACGTTTTACAGGACGACATCCTTTATCGCTAAGGGTTTTCAATGCCCTTACTACGGTGTATCGCACATGATGACATCAAACATGTACTGCAAGAAGTACATGAAGGTGAGTGTGGGGAACACACCGGGGGCCAAACCCTAGCAAAGAAAGTGTTGCGGTATGGATATTTTTGGCCTACCGTGAATAAAGACGTGACTGATTATTCACCACGCTATGACAAATGTCAAAGATTCGCCAAAATTCCCAGAGCATCTCCAACTCAGCTTAAGTCAATGGTAATCCCATTGCCGTTTGCCATGTGGGGAATTGATATTATTAGAGTGTTACCTATTGCCAAAGGGGGAGCAAAGTACACGATCGTCGCCATAGACTATTTCACCGAATGGGTGGAAGCTGAACCTTTAACAACGATCACGACAAGAAAGGTGATTAGTTTTTTGGTTAGAAACATTATCTGTCGATTCGGGATACCGAAGACCATCATAACTAATAATGGGACACAATTCGACAGCGTCGAATTCAGAAACTTCTGCCAGAAATACAAGATTGATAAACGATTCACCGCTATAGCTTACCCACAGTCAAATGGCCAGGTTGAAGCAATAAACAAGGTCATTAAATCTATTCTCAAGAAGCGGTTAGAGCGGGCCAAAGCCAAGTGGGTAAATGAGTTGCCGCTAGCTTTGTGGGCCTACAGGACAACCTTTAAGACGACCACTGGTCATACCCCTTTTTCACTCTCCTTCGGGTCAGAAGCAGTAATCCCGATAAAACTAGAAGTCCCTTCTCATCGAGTAGCATACTATGACCCGATGACGAATAGAACACTCCTCCTAGAGTCTCTTGATATGGTTGAAGAAAAAAGAGACGAAGCAAACTTTCATGCCTCAAGACATCGACATCAAGTAGCACGTTATTATGACCAGAAAGTTCGCTTCAAAACCTTTGAACCAGGAGACTTAGTATTGAAACGAGTCTTCCCGCCTTCAACCCAATTGGATCCAAAATGGGAAGGGCCATACGCCATCCAACGGAAGCTTAATACAGGAGCATTCAAGCTAACTACCGTGGACGGTGAAGAGATTCCCAGAGCTTGGAATGCTCAGCACTTGCGACGATACCTGAGCTAAATATGAAATGTCATCCTTTTTTGTTTTTTATAGGCTATGTAAAAAGGCATGACTTGCCTTAAAAGTCTGTTTATATGAACAAAGGATTATGAAGTGGATGTAGGCTACGACTTAGCTGAACCACTATAAAAATATCGTGTGTCATTTACTTTCCTGCATTTCTATCTTCAACAATTATTCAATCATGACTATGAAACACAAAACATTAAATTAGATTTGGAAAGTTGGAAATAACCTATGTGCAGGAGCGAACAAAATGACCCCTTGCATGATAAGCTGCAAAGAATGGGAAGACGATATTCTTAACTCTAACTCTCATGAAACGAGAGAGTATAAAGGACGGGAAGACGACGTCCCTTAAGGCGTGAAGGTGCACCCCGATAAGAGACCGCCTCAGTAATACTCTAACCTAGTTATGAGACAGTAGAGTATAAAGATGCTAAAAAGAATAAGCATCAATGACGAAAGGAATATGGCCCCGTCAGAGAATCGGGGGCAACTGGAGTTTGAATTTAATCAATCTTGAATAAGTCTTAATCAGTTATCCAAGATTGATTGGGGGCATATATATGTACACATGTTCCCCTTAATAGTGACTTTATTATATAACTGTGATATGGCATGCTGTTCATTTGCATTTTTACTTAAATGCTAAATTTACAAATATCAGACATTGCAGGGAACAAACTACTTTATTTACAAGCATGTGAGTTTATACAGGAAAGCTAAACAAAAGATGCTGTGACGGCCCACCCCGCACCAGCCTGCATTTCCTCCGAAAGTGCGCTGTACACGTGCCCGACTAGCACGGGACGGTCGTCAGAAGAAAAGGAAAGAGGGGAACGAACTAACCAAGAAACCTGTAGAATGTCTCATAGCGCATGGAGTAAAATATAATAATAATAACATACTTGACATAAAACAGGTGAGACAGTGCATAAGCTGATAACTAAAATCAACATCAACATCAGAGCAGCAGAAATCCAAATACAGCTTATTACAACTTTCCAATTTTACTATCTCAAAACAAAAGAAGGCTAAAGTAGAAGATGCACCACCAATGCCCAAGCAGTGATCTTCAACAACACAGGGATAATACTATATATATGTATTACGTGGAAGCCTAATGCTCGTCTTCGGATCATCTACCCGTGCATCACCAGCTAACCTGTCTCTAGTCTGCTCGTGTGAGCACCCAGAGTTATAAGAGGAGACATAAAACTCTGGGCCAGACATAAAGCCTGGTATGAGCGATAAGCATCTAAACAGAATAATAACAGGTATACTAAACCATACCTGAACCTGGACCTGCAACCAAAGAGTTAGTACCACATACCGTACAATACTCTAAGTTGCCATAATAGATAGTGTAAGAATACGGGGGTGGGGTGTGCATGTCATAATGACAGCAAACAAATCAACCATAGCAACCATCCTCACATCTCTCACTCCGTGCGTAAAGCATACGATATCCACCACTGTCAATCACTAGACCCATTGAAGTAGTGACGGAGTTCGACTTGTACAACTACTGCTACTACCAAGCTTACCGCATGGAGTCATGACCAAATCTTTACAAATGACCCCACTTCATTGGTCTATAGCCCTTTAGTCGTACCTAGGCCATTGCAGCCCTGAATCCGTTCACGTACTTCCCATACATAGTGATCCAAAGTCATAGACATTGACTGCCCCTTGGCACACGTCCCGCAGCAAAGCCCAATCATGAAGTGAACTCATTGGTTCCCAACTAGATCCTGAGCTCTAACTTCCCATATTGGACTACCTTTGCATCTCGGGTTATTGGTCAATACGGGGTCGGGTCGGGTTCTCCTCCTAGCCATCGGTTCGGGTCGGGTCCTCTACTTCGGGTCGGTTCGTAGTCTTCTCCTGTAGCGGTTCGGTTCGGGTCCACAGTGTCGCATCGGTTCGGGTCGGGTCAGGTCGGGTGCCATCTCCCTTCCAGTTCGTGCTCCTGCTCCGATCCGCTCCCTCGTTTCCACGTGCTCCGATCCGATCCTTCCTTCGCCATCTGATCCGCGTGGCCTTCCCTCTTGCCAGTTCTCCCAAGTGTTAAGTTCCGATCCGAGCCCTTCGTCTCCAAGTCTATCTGATCCCCAGCTTAACCAACATGGCCTTCCTTTTTGCCTAGCCTCATCTGTGCTAGATTTCTGGTTCAGGTCGGGTTCCTTTCCCAGGTCTCCTATCCGATCCGAGCCCATATCCGATCCGATCCGAAACCCTGCACAACTTTTTCCAGCAACTTGTTTATGCCATTCGACGACGTTTTCGACAAATCTAACTATGCTAATCAATCACAAATCATGTCAAACAGTCATAGCAACATAGCAAACTAACCACAAACACCAAAACAATGAATTTACATGTCAAAACGGATCAAAGATGCCCAAAATCCCCTTATTTTCCCTTAAGCATGATTAAATAAAACTAATCATAGAATTAATAAAACTTAACCAAATCGAACCAAATTTCTAATAGAGGCATAAAATATTATTTAAGAATTTCTAAACATTTCTCCAGAATTTATTAGTGTATCAATTCGCTAATCTTCACTAATCACCCTTAATTAACTGTAATTAGTGTCAAAACGATGCTATCACCCACCTTTGCCACAAAATAAAACACCAAATCTGAAATACTCTCTGTTTGGGTCGAATCCCTATGTATAGCAGCAGCTCCAACCTTGCTCTGATGCTATTTGGCCTTGTTTTGATGTAGTTTAGGCTTAATCTTCACTAAAAATGTGTTTTGGAGTGGTTTTAGAGGATGCGAGCCATTACTAAGGTCTCAAGAAGGTTTGTGGCGGCTCAAAACTGAAATGAAAGTGATTTCCTAACCCTAGTCAGTCCTCCTATACCTCTAAACCCGAAATTCCCCTCTGGGCCTAGCTGCTAATCACCCGGTTAAACCCAATTAAGCTGTTTTTCACCATCTAAAACTTGTTTCAGCCATATCTCCCAAACGGTGAGTCCGTTTGGCTAATGTGACCACTCTACGGAATTGTAAACCATCATCCGGAGCCAATGGAAGTGGTTTCAGGTCAAAATTCATTTCCAGTCAAAAGTTATGGCCAAAACAGTGCCAACTAGGGGTAAAATGGTCATTTAAAAATCGGGAAAAATCATGAACATGGGAAATGACCACAATAGTCGTCTCTCAAAGTTACATGACCATACGACTTCGTATGTGAAAGAAATAAATATCCTACGATCCTATGATGCGTAGAATACGGGTCGTTACACTCTCCCGCCCTTAAGAAATTTCGTCCCCGAAATTCCTTAACCCAAAACATACAAAAGATCCCGCATGCCTAACAGTCACATACAACAATCAAACATGCAAAACAAGCAAACAAGCCTATCCTAGCATGCGGAAAACTAAATCGAAGTCAAAATCTTACCAGGCCAAGAGTTTTGGGTGTGTCTTCCTAATGTTCTCCTCTGTCTCCCAAGTACAATCATTCTCGTCCTCGCCCCACTGAACCTTGACTAGCTTCACCGCCTTCCTTCGAAGTTGCTTCATGTCGTGCTCGACAATACGGGCCGGCTTGCGGTTCCCAACCGCCTCGGGTTCTACTTCGAAATCCTCTAACTGATCAGGTGAAATAGTCATATCTGAGTCGTGAACGAACTTCCTTAGTTGGGAAACATGAAATACGTCGTGAACTCCCGTCATCTTCTCCGGTAAGTCAATTATGTATGCCAAATTCCCGACTAGTTCAAGAACAGGGAATGGGCCAACAAATCTTGGTGCCAACTTGCCTCTCCTGCCAAATCGTATTACGCTCTTCAACGGAGAAATTTTGACAAACACCAAGTCACCAACAGAGAATTTTAAGTCTCTTCTTCCCTTATCAGCATAACTCTTCTGCCTATCTTGGGCGGCCTTCATTCGTTGTTGAATGATCTTAATCTTATCTGAAGTTTCCCTCACCACATCTGGTCCAAGCATAAACTTCTCGCCAGTCTCTATCCAACATGATGGTGAGTTGCACGGTCTTCCGTACAAAGCTTCATATGGAGCCATACCGATACTGGATTGGTAGCTATTATTGTATGCAAACTCTACTAGATGCAAATGGTCATCCCATGATCCACCAAAATCCAATATACACGCTCTCAAGAGATCTTCCAAAATACGATTCAGCCTCTCCGTCTGACCGTCGGTCTGAGGATGATATGCGGTACTGAGATGTAACTCTGACCCTAAAGCCTCTTGTAAGCTCTTCCAAAACCCACTAGTGAACAACGGATCTCGGTCGCTCACAATGCTTTTAGGTACTCCATGAAATCTCACTACCCACTTCATATACAATTCTGCTAACTTAGCTGCCGTTCTGGTCGATTTGACTGGTATAAATCTTGCACTTTTAATCAGTCGATCCACAACCACCCAAATGCTATCATGTCCCGATCTAGTCCTTGGTAAACCATCAATGAAATCCATCGAGACTTGCTCCCATTTCCATTCGGGAATTTCTAAGGGCTGTAACAACCCACTAGGCTTCTTTTGCTCGGCTTTAACTAGCTGGCAATTCATGCACTTGGATATAAACTTCCCAACGTCTCTTTTCATCCCTTCCCAGTAGTAAGTCTGCTTCATATCTCGATACATCTTGTTACCACCGGGGTGTATAGTCAGCTTTGAGTGATGACATTCTCTAAGCACTTCATCTCTCAATCCATTGACATTGGGTACAACAAGCCTTCCATTCTTTCTAAGCCATCCATCTTGATCAAGCCCATACTTGTTCATCTCCTCATCGATACCCATCTTTAACTTGGAGATGATTTCCAATAGGTTAGGATCGTCCCTCTGACTAGAGCCGATCCGCTCAATTAAAGTGGGTCTGATCGTCAAACTTGCTAACATTTCTGGATCCAATTCGCACTTTGGTCTGAAATCAAACCCCGCGATATACTCCAGTTGCTTCCATTCAAGGAACATAGCCCCTAAGCTGGCATGTCTTCTACTTAATGCATCAGCCACCGCATTGCCCTTTCCCGGTGTATATGCGATGTCGAAATCATAGGAAGCCAAGAATTCTAACCACCTTTGTTGCCGGAGATTTAGATCCTTCTGGGAGAAGAGATACTTCAACGACTTATGATCTGTAAACAGCTCAAATCTTTCTCCCAAGAGATAGTGTCTCCACATCTTTAACGCGAACACGATCGCTGCCAATTCCAAGTCATGGGTAGGGTATCTTTTCTCGTGCGGTTTCAATTGCCGACTTGCATAAGCTACAACCCTACCGCCTTGCATCAATACGACGCCCAGTCCGGTACCACAGGCATCCGTGTATACCGTCATCTCTTCATCCCCCTTAGGAATGACTAACACTGGTGCGCTTGTCAACTTGTCCTTTAGACTCTTGAATGCATTCTCGTACCTTTCATCCCAGATAAAAGCTTGATTCTTCTTGGTCAACTGGGTCAATGGTGCTGCTATCTTGGAGAAACCTTGGATAAACTTATGATAATATCCAGCTAATCCCAAGAAACTTCTTACATCTGTTGCATTCTTGGGCGTAGGCCAATCCTGTACCGTAGCCACCTTCGCCGGGTCCACGGCAATACCATTCTCTGATACAACATGGCCCAAGAACCTCACTTCCCTCTTCCAGAAGTGACACTTAGAAAACTTTGCTTTCAATTGGTGTTTTCTCAACACCTCCATCACTACTCTTAAATGTTCCTTGTGTTCTTCCTCTGTCCTCGAATAGACCAAAATATCATCAACGAACATAAGGACAAACTTATTCAACTGATCTCTGAATACCCTATTCATAAGATCCACAAAATATGCTGGGGCATTGGTCAGCCCGAATGGCATGACCAACCACTCATAAAATCCAGACGGCGTTCGAAATGCCGTTTTAGCTATACTCTCAGCTTCCACTCTAAGCTGATGAAAACCTGTCGCGAGATCCAATTGAGAAAATACTCTCGCGCCACTCAACTGATCGAACAAATCATCTATCTGCAGTAGAGGATACTTGTTCTTCCTCGTCACTTTATTCAACTCGCGGTAGTCTACACACAAACGAAGGGAACCATCCGCCTTGGTAGCAAACACAACTGGTGCTCCCCATTCAGAATCACTCCTTCTGATAAATCCCTTCTTCAAAAGATTGCTGACTTGCACCTCGAGCTCTCGCTGCTCTCTTGGTGCCATACGACGAAGTGGCATCACTATAGGTCTGGCATCTTTTACCAAATCAATACGGAACTCAATCTCTCGTTGTGGTGGAAGTCCGGTCACTTCTTCGAAAACATCCGGATACTGGCCAACCACGGGCAAACCTGACAACTCACTATGCGGGATGTCGAGGGAGTTTAGAAAACTAACCAATATCCCCTTACTGGGTAGACCACCAAACACTATCCTCCTCCCATCATCCGCTCTAGCTGTCACTAAAAAGCCCTCACAGTCTACCACCACCCCGTATCTTTGGAGCCAATCTACTCCCAAAATAATGCCAAACCCAGTAAAACCCAAAACAAAGCAATCACAAACAAACATGCATCCATGACTCGATAGGACCACATTACGACAAATCATGCTAAGGCTAGTCGAACCACCAATCGGGTTCGTCACTACTAAAGGTCTATCGACAATCTCGGGCTCCAATCCCAACCTATCTACCAGGTCACTAGATATGAAAGAACTGGAAGCTCCGGTATCAAATAAAACTCTAACAGGAACATCATAAACATAAAGCATACCTTGAATGACGACATTCTTTCCCTTCTCCGCCGCAGTTGGGGCATTCGACAAAGAAGGAATAGCATTAAGGGCGTAGGCTTTCACTATTTGCTTTTCTTTAGGGGGTTGCGGACACTTGTCCTTGTGATGTCCCATTTGGCCACAGTTGAAGCACTTCCTATCCGCTGGCTTGGCCCGACAATTACTAGCATAATGGCCCTTCTTACCACAGCTAAAGCACTCAACATCTTGCTTATTCTTTTTCTTCTGGCCATCCTTAGCCTGATTCTGCTTTCTCTTGTTCTGGGAACCACCCTTGCCTCCACCACTTGCTTGTGGCTTTGGCTCATCTGCGGATGCAACCTCAGTCTTCGGCTTAGGGTAGAGACTTTCTGATCTTAATGCTTTCCCCACAATCGACTCAAACGTCTCATCGATGTGGTTAATAAGCCTTTCCCCTAAGTACTGATCTAAACCAGTTATGAATTTCTCATTCTTCTTCTCGGCAGTATCAATAAGAGATAACCCATACTTCGACAAAGTGTCGAATTCAGCAATGTACTCCGAGACAGCTCTGCCATTCTTCTTGAGCTCCAAGAATTTCTTAAACAACACTGACTTCTGAGCAGATGGAATGAACTTCTCGCTAAAGCGAGCTTTAAACTGCTCCCAAGTAATCTGATCTTCGGGAGTAGCTGCCTTTATAGCATTCCACCAATTCATTGCCCGCCCTTGCAGCTGACGGGACGCTAGCTTTCTCTTCATCGCATCCTCGATACCCAAATCCTCGAAGATACGTTCGCAACTATCCAACCAATCCTGAACATCCGTGGCCGACTCCGTTCCGTGGAACGGCTTCCCACCAAGGCTAGTATAATCCTTATTCAGCTTGGCGAAGTCGACTCTTGGCGCCTGCACTATTGGACCACCACCATTTCCACCATTGGGAGCTGCCCTCTGTACATCTCTAAGCATCTCTCTCATGAGGTCAGTAAACATCGTCCTCATGTCAGCAACATTCCCATTATTGGCTCCCCTACCAGCACCTCTAGTATATCGGCTCATCGTCAATCTGAAAAAGGAAACGATTAACGACTCCATAGTGGTGCTAGTGCAGTACGACTTCATCCTTATACTAGTAACAATATATATATATAGCTTTTAAAAACCAAAGTAATCACAAATACGCTCTCTCGTATACGTATATTATCTCTCCCTGATAACTTCCCTAGGTTAACTACGCAACCTAGAGCTCTAATACCAAGTGTGACGGCTCGCCCCGCACCAGCCTGCATTTCCTCCGAAAGTGCGCTGTACACGTGCCCGACTAGCACGGGACGGTCGTCAAAAGAAAGGAAAGAGGGGAACGAACTAATCAAGAAACCTGTAGAATGTCTCACAGCGCATGGAGTAAAATATAATAATAATAACATACTTGACATAAAACAGGTGAGACAGTGCATAAGCTGATAACTAAAATCAACATCAACATCAGATCAGCGGAAATCCAAATACAGCTTATTACAACTTTCCAGTTTTACTGTCTCAAAACAAAAGAAGGCTAAAGTAGAAGATGCACCACCAATGCCCAAGCACTGATCTTCAACAACACAGGGAGAATACTATATATATATATATGTATTACGTGGAAGCCTCATGCTCGTCTCCGGATCATCTACCCGTGCATCACCAGCTAACCTGTCTCTAGTCTGCTCGTGTGAGCACCCAGAGTAATAAGAGGAGACATAAAACTCTGGGCCAGACATAAAGCCTGGTATGAGCGATAAGCATCTAAACAGAATAATAACAGGTATACTAAACCATACCTGAACCTGGACCTGCAACCAAAGAGTTAGTACCACATACCGTACAATACTCTAAGGTGCCATAATAAATAGTGTAAGAATACGGGGGTGGGGTGTGCATGTCATAATGATAGCAAACAAATCAACCATAGCAACCATCCTCACATCTCTCACTTCGTGCGTAAAGCATACGATGTCCACCACTGTCAATCACTAGACCCATTGAAGTAGTGACGGAGTTCAACTTGTACAACAACTGCTACTACCAAGCTTACCGCATGGAGTCATGACCAAATCTTTACAAATGACCCCACTTCATTGGTCTATAGCCCTTTAGTCGTACCTAGGCCATTGCAGCCCTGAATCCGTTCACGTACTTCCCATACATAGTGATCCAAAGTCATAGACATCGACTGCCCCTTGGCACACGTCCCGCAGCAAAGCCCAATCATGAAGTGAACTCATTGGTTCCCAACTAGATCCTGAGCTCTAACTTCCCATATTGGACTACCTTTGCATCTCGGGTTATTGGTCAATACGGGGTCGGGTCGGGTTCTCCTCCTAGCCATTGGTTCGGGTCGGGTCCTCTACTTCGGGTCGGTTCGTAGTCTTCTCCTGTAGCAGTTCGGTTCGGGTCCACAGTGTCGCATCGGTTCGGGTCGGGTATTCTATTTCGGGTCGGGTCGGGTGTCCTCCTCCGGGTCGGGTCGGGTTCCATCTCCCTTCCAATTCGTGCTTCCGCTCCGATCCGCTCCCTCGTTTCCACGTGCTCTGATCCGATCCTTCCTTCGCCATCTGATCCGCGTGGCCTTCCCTCTTGCTAGTTCTCCCAAGTGTTAAGTTCCGATCCGAGCCCTTCGTCTCCAAGTCTATCCGATCCCCAGCTTAACCAACATGGCCTTCCTTTTTGCCTAGCCTCATCTGTGCTAGATTTCTGGTTCGGGTCGGGTTCCTTGCCCAGGTCTCCTATCCGATCCGAGCCCATATCCGATCCGATCTGAAACCCTGCACAACTTTCTACAACTTTTTCCAGCAAATTGTTTACGCCATTCGACGACGTTTTCGACAAATCTAACTATGCTAATCAATCACAAATCATGTCAAACAGTCATAGCAACATAGCAAACTAACCACAAACACCAAAACAATGAATTTACATGTCAAAACGGATCAAAGATGCCCAAAATCCCCTTATTTTCCCTTAAGCATGATTAAATAAAACTAATCATAGAATTAATAAAACTTAACCAAATCGAACCAAATTTCTAATAGAGGCATAAAATATTATTTAAGAATTTCTAAACATTTCTCCAGAATTTATTAGTGTATCAATTCGCTAATCTTCACTAATCACCCTTAATTAACTGTAATTATTGTCAAAACGATGCTATCACTCACCTTTGCCACAAAATAAAACACCAAATCTAAAATACTCTCTGTTTGGGTCGAATCCCTATGTATAGCAGCAGCTCCAACCTTGCTCTGATGCTATTTGGCCTTGTTTTGATGTAGTTTAGGCTTAATCTTCACTAAAAATGTGTTTTGGAGTGGTTTTAGAGGATGGGAGCCATTACTAAGGTCTCAAGAAGGTTTGTGGCGGCTCAAAACTGAAATGAAAGTGATTTCCTAACCCTTGTCAGTCCTCCTATACCTCTAAACCCGAAATTCCCCTCTGGGCCTAGCTGCTAATCACCCGGTTAAGCCCAATTAAGCTGTTTTTCACCATCTAAAAATTGTTTCAGCCATATCTCCCAAACGGTGAGTCCGTTTGACTAATGTGACCACTCTACGGAATTGTAAATCATCATCCGGAGCCAATGGAAGTGATTTCAGATCAAAATTCATTTCCAATCAAAAGTTATGGCCAAAACAGTGCCAACTAGGGGTAAAATGGTCATTTAAAAATCGGGAAAAATCATGAACATGGGAAATGACCACAATAGTCGTCTCCCAAAGTTACATGACCATACGACTTCGTATGTGAAAGAAATAAATATCCTACGATCCTATGATGCGTAGAATACGGGTCGTTACAGATGCGAGGGCCGATCTCGCTGCAACAATAGCGGACCAGTGGAATATCAAAAAAAAAAAAAAAAACAAAGCGCATTGTTACTTGGACTATGGAGTAGACTTGGGCTTCTTGGCAGCCTTAAGAGTTTTTTTAGCTTCTTTTTCAGCATCGGACATGAGACGCTTTGGTTTCTTCTTCTCTGTAATTGAGGTACCAGTGTCGATAGACTTCTTCCCAGGAGTCGGAGCACTGGGATCAAGAGAAGATTTTTTAGCAAGCTCCTCTGTAATTGACCTAGTTGAAAGCTTAACAACTAATCTCGATCCAGCATCCACCACTGCAAGGGGCTTTAGACTTTCGGGGTCTATCTCCTTGACTTTCAGCTGCATGCGCTTGTCTTGTTTGGCTTTCATTTCAGCCAAAGTCACGTCATCAGCATTCTTCGAATCCCCAATTATAGCAACATCAGGATCTTCTTCATGCCCATCATTACCATCATCATCTTTCAAAGCGTCTATCATTTCATCATCATGAGAAGTGTCGGCGTTAGGCGGTATGGGAGTCTTATTGATAGCCTCCTCCTTTTTACCTTCAGCTCCCTCTCCGGACTCAACGATGGTAGCCTTATCCTGTCCTCTCGGAGTCTCTTCCACAGATTTTTCCCCAATGGTGGTTCCCCGATGATCGTCAGTCTTCTCGGTTGGTTCAGCACCTACAGAATGAGAAGCAACAGTTATCAACTCAGGAGAAAACAAGGAATCCTTGATCGATTGCCCAATGATGTGACGAAAGGTGGAAACTGCCTTGACAAATTGGGGTGAAAAGGTGGAAATACCTTCTGATGATTTCTCAATTAGGGCGGTTACCGTCTCTGATGTTGATTCGGGTATAGGAGATAAAAGAGACGCTCTAGGAATTCCCGGATTCTCGAGATCATATTCCTCGACTCCAGTAGCTTCGGCGGTAACAGAAGAGGAACCAACTTCAAGGATATTCTTTTCTTTGGCTTGGCGTTTCCCTCCTCCATGGCAGCAGCGATAAGGCGACGCCCCTCGGCCAGACGTGCCGGTTCATCATCTTTCAGATACTTCTCCATGAGTTTGTCTTCATCAACGAAGTCTACCTTAATTCATCTTTTTCGCATTCGATGATTTGATTCCATACATGAACTAAGGTAGTCGGATAGTCTTTGATCCAAGAGATGTTTCGGCGATGGATTATGTGTGCAAAGAATTCAATCATCAGTTCGCCAAAGCCATGCAATTCTTTTTGAGCCTCTGATAGTTGTTTATGAGTTTCTTCAGCAGACTTAATAGCGCTATCCACATTCCCCTCAGCTAAGGCAGCTCTAGTCTCGGCTTCCATTAACTTGGACTCCAAGTCAGCATTTTGTTTCTCCAGCTCGGCGTTCTTCCTCGCTAACTCGGCCTTTTCTTACTCAAGAGTATTGTAAGCTAGTTACACTTTGACACTGCCCGACTTAGCGTCTTCAGCTTGTTTCTTCAACTCTAAACGCTCTTGACTGTGAGATTCCAGTAGGTCATGATAACGCTTTTGTAATTCCTCAAATTGCTTTTTGAAGTTGTTGGCATCTCGTTGAGCAATGACAAGTTGAGCCTGTGTATCTTCTAAGTCCTCCATATTTTTCAAAGCATTCTCATCAGAATCTGCAACTTTCTTCATTGCATCGACGTCTGTAATTAAGGCCCGAATGATTCTGGAGAGATTGCGTGAATACTTGTACATCTCCGAGTACTGTTTCTCTACTGCGTCGATTTTTGCCTTAGCCTCATCTACCCACTTTGAAGAAATAGGCTCGAGTGTGGGTAAGAAAGTTAAATTCTCAAAGTAGTGATCTGGGAACTGCTTCTCCAGATATGCCAGTTTCGTTTTGGAATCAGGGTCCAGTGGTGGGGGTTTGCAATATGATAGTTCAATATGTTTCCGCTTAGCAGGGACGATGGCTGCATCGCCTTTTTCAGATCGCTTCTCAGAAGCTTCGTGCTTGTCTCGCGAATTAGTGTGTTTCGGTGGACTTTTTTCTCGATTATATTTATCTTGGGGAAAAATTCGGTCTTTGGATTGTGATGTGTCTCCCCCACGACGACTTTGGTAGCTCTTATATCTGTCACGATCCAACTGAACAGGAGAACGAGAGCGTGAAGTGTGAGGTCGATGAGAATCATGATGCCTTCTGTCATCTATGCCCCGGTTCTCACGACGATCATGCTCGGTGTCAGAAGGAGGTTTGGACATGCTACGGCGAATCTTCCCGACATCATAGTAAGGGCGTGACATTGTAGCTACGCAACAATATAAGTGGAGTTCAGGATCGATGTTCACATAAGACATAAGTGCTGTGACGTGCAGTGCTAATGTGTTATGTGCATCCTAAGTGACGTTCCCCCTAACAAACCCGAGCCTGAAGCCAGACTAGCATGAGTAGGCTCGATCGATGTTCACATAAGACATAAGTGTTGTAACGTGCAGTGCTAATGTGTTATGTGCATCCTAAGTGACGTTCCCCCTAACAAACCCGAGCCTGAAGCCAGACTAGCATGAGTAGGCTCTTTGGTCTTCACGGGAGTAGTCTCCTCTGAAGAAGTGAAGGTTAAAGGATTCGTTCCGAAGTCCTCTGAAGTATAAATAGTTTTGGGCAGGGGAAGATTTCCTAAACCCTTAAATGTGGAATCGTCGGTAGTAGGAGCATCTCCTTGAGAAGCGTCTAGTGGCAACTCTTTAGGGGATGTTGACTTTTCAGGAGAAATGGCGTCATCAAGAATGGTATACCCTTCTCTATGCTTTTCAGCTATGTTGGCTAATTCATCGTCCTGAGTTGAGGATGGAGAAGGAGGAGTCCTAAGAGGTATCATTGGACCTTTCGAGCCCTCACCCGTCTCAGGAATAATGTCGACCGGGGGTATGTACACATATGGACCTGTCCCATGACCTATACTACGGGTAATAGATAGTAGCCCATAATGATGGAGATACTCATCCTTAAGAACTTCGGCGATGGTTTTTGATCATCATTGAGCAGTTGATGCAAATGATCAAAGTATAATTGACCCGATATTTTCTTTGGGTTATCAACTGCGAATGAAAAAGAAAGCAAATTAATGTGTTGGCATGAGTATATAAAGTTGAAATCTAGAAAGTCGTTGCTTTACTTGATTTGGTCCACCTCCTGGCGCACCTCGGTTGCTGTCTGATATAAAACCATTCAGGTTTAGAATCACCAGCCTTACTGCCATATGGAACAATAATAATTTTCCTTTTCGGAACTGATTCAAAGTATGAGAAGGAGGGAGTCTCTTGAGTCCGATGCTTGAAATTATAAAAGAAGTGGACGTCATCGAAGGTAGGTTCTATACCTAAAATCTCTTTGTAAGTTATATACAAGGTGTATAAATAAGCATAAGAGTTGGGATGTAATTGCATGGAGGCCAATCCGCATTTGTCTCAGAAAATCAACGACAAAAGGCGGAAACGGAGGTATTGCCCCAACCAGACACATTAATCGGGTAATTGCCATAAATCCTTCCAGTGGATTGTGGGGACGATCTGTTTTTGAAGGCACCTGGGTATCTCTTTTTAATATCCCATGCTTTAGACATATTCGGATGAGTCTATCATCATCGATCATCGACTCAACAGAATCTTTGGGTAACTCCAATATAGTGGCAGTTTCAAACTCGTCGGGAGCACGATCTTCTATTATCTCTCCTTCCTCTTCCTCACCAAGAGAAACTTCACTCCCGGAGGATACTTTACTACTGTGCGCTTCCATTTCATAATCTGGGCCCTCATCATCCCATTCAGGGTCTGAGGAAGAGGATATGTCATCAAGAGTGAGTTTCTCGGATGTTTCTGTAACTTCTCCCTTTTCTGCTAATCTAGATGAACGTGTCTCTGCCATAGTCGCTAAACTACTGAAATGCAATAGCATAAGTTATAGTAAAATAGCCCATATCCGCCCGTGCACGTGTGTGAACTAAAGTGTGTGCGATGTGTGCAAGACATGCAAAGTAAACACATAAGAGCATAATGCAAAGGTTTGCAAAACAGTAAAGTTCAGAATAGTCTTAAATGTTTGCTCATTTTCATAAGGCACTATCCTAACTGTTCATTAAGTTGTAAGTCACGACAAACATTGATTGAGCAAATCGGACATTTCTCGTGCATTAAATTGGATGGTTCCAGTTTGGTTCAGATATATATATTTGGATCGGATCAGACGCCCACAGAGGAAAGGGTTCGGACCGGGGGCAGGACCATGTGTGGTCCAAAGCAGAAGTTAATGCATTACGAGCATATCGGTTCAGTTAAAAAGTTGGTACTTTAAGTGATCCGGATCGGTCCGAGTGCCCATATATTTCCATGACCATTTCTCTCACTCCGACTCGACCCGGTCAGATGGAACCCCCTATCCTCTTCACTCTTATACCTCTTCACCCGAACTGATCCTAGACCTTTCCCTCTTCTTCTTCTTCATCCTCTTTCTTCCTTAACCAACACCGAACCCAGTCTCGTGCCAAACACCCAAATCAAAGCCAAGCATTTATGCGCTGGCACGTTCAAAACAGATTCTAACCCCCTCCGTTACTACCTCGAGATGGCGACGAGGCCATTAACGACGATGAAGAGGGAAGGGTCACGGCGTCAAGGTCAGCCAAATTCCATGTTCAAATCGTCCGAATCATCCACGAATTCAAATCGAGATCAACTAAAAAGGAATTATCTAAAGTTTTGCAACCTACCTATGTAATTGATTCGAGAATTGAAGGGAATAGTGAAATATTCAAAGTTAGGGTTTCTTCTTTTCTTTTATTCTAAAATCTGGAGGATGAAGATAATAAAAGGAAAGGAAGAAGAAGAGGAGAGACGGCGGACATATATGGATTTACAGTGGCTCTTTGTTTTCCCATCCTTTCACCCCGTTCAGACCGGATTGCAAGCCCATGTATATATATTTGGCCCATTGATCCAATGTTAGTGGGATGGAAAAGAAGTCGTTTGGATTGGAGACCGAACCCCGATGGAATCATGCACATTGACTTGGCATACGAATTGAATTCAATAGAGAATAAAAATAAACAAAGAGCTTACCTGGAGGAGTCGCTGGACATCAATCAGAGTTCTCAAAGCTGTTTGAAACGAAGAAGGAAATCCGTGAACTCTTTGGTGTATTTATAGGCTGCAAGAGACACAACTTCATGACACAACGCGTCCCTACAAACAAATGGAAGCGACTATTTACGATTCAAATTCAGAAACCAATGAGCAAATAATGTTGAAGCATGCTCCGTCTTCAATAGAAGCATCCTTCGAGGGGGCAAAATGTTAGCCTACTTTGTGAACTAGGCTACACAAAGATAAAAGATCAAATAATGAAGAGCATTCACTCAAAAAAAAATGGATCGGATTGGAGTCCATCTGGTCAAAGCAAAATGCACAAAGCGAAGAAGAAGGGGGGACAAGCTGAACCGGATCGGTTCGGTCAAATCCGATCCCCCCCTCCAAATTGAAGTATTTCCGATCCGATCCCATGTACTTGAAACTGCAGAAGCCGTGCCCACGTTCCCTTTAGACTCGGAGCGGTTATACCCACGTTCTCCCCACGTTCGCCATTAACTTGATGTGTTGTCACCACCATATTCCATCCGAACGCGATAATAATGGGATGGAT
Organism: Allium sativum; assembly: GCA_030737875.1. Classification (NCBI taxonomy): domain Eukaryota; kingdom Viridiplantae; phylum Streptophyta; class Magnoliopsida; order Asparagales; family Amaryllidaceae; genus Allium; species Allium sativum. Next base: position 769,753,190 of record CM060926.1, read on the forward strand.
GCCACGTGGATCCGAACCGAAGCCATCCCAGGAGCACTTTCCACCTATAAATACACCATCAAGGGACATTTGGAAGGATCTTTTTGCATTTTCAGAACTCAAACTCCTTTGCAATCCAAATTTCGTCAACTTATTCAGATTATAATCAACTTTTGAAGCATACTGTGGAGGAAATTGAGTGAATCAATACATTGTATGAGTGAAAATTGATTTAGAATTACCGTTGTACTTGCATTCAAGTCATCAATTCAAAGAGTAGAAAGTGGACGTAGGCTATTTAACGCCGAATCACTATAAATTGTGTGTTTTCTTCGTTTTTGATTTCATTTCAGTAGAATCATTACTAGTCTGGGTGTTAGAGCCAATTTTGGATCTAACACTCTATGTCACTTTATTCAAAGTGCATGGATGCATGAAAATATCATGTTATATTTGATAATATGCATGCCAGTAATAAATTTTGTTTTTGAAACTTTTTAACAATTTGTACTTATGATTTAGTCATAAATTATCAAAGATAAAATAGTAGTTTAACTATATATTTTCTTCTTTAACTGTGTTAATTTGGGAATAATTATTTTTACGAGACTAAAAAAGGTTTTAAGTATAAGTATAATTTCCCCCATTTTTTCTAGATATTGAAAGCAGGTACATATCGACATGCATTCAGTTTGTTGTTGTCATTAGGAATCCTTATGATTGAACTTGCATATTGTTACTTTAACAAACTGTTTCGGACTATGCATGCACAATGTTAATGTATAGCTTTTTAAAAGTAAAAAAGAATCAGTCCCATGTTCTGGTATTTTATACCAGTTTTAGATGCCTGTTTTCCACGTCAAACTTCCTCATCTAACTTTGGTATTTGTTTTTTTTCTTTGTTGAACATAACAAAGGATTGAAAATAGTGTTTGGAGGAAAGGAAATGAAACAGTATATTGTTGAACGTGGGAAGGGTAGAAGTAGAGAAAAACATTCGATCATTCAAAATAATATATTTCTATTGTACTGAAACAGAATTTGTAAATAAGTTACTCTTCCACTTGCACATATTTATTATTACTATTTGTGCTTCGTTATTGCTATTCTGAGCAATAACACTCTAACGTACTTCTGCTTATTATTTCACTAGATTTTAAGTCCGAGTTTGTTCACACTATTTTGAGTAGTGTGAACAAAGCATCGGTTGTGATTGATGAAATCAGGGGGGTCTGTATGGGTTACTCTTATTTCCACCAATTAAAAGTAGTGTTTTGTTCACACTACTCAAAAGTAGTGTGAACAAACTACTACTGCTAGATTTTCAGTTTATGGTGTTGTACCTGTCAATAGAAAATTTGTTGTACTACCTGTCCAATGGAGTTATTTTTTTTTTCACTTAACTATCAATATTTATCATTCATATGGATTAGGTTCTTGCCTCTCACTATTGAAGCCAACATTTTTTGACTATGCACCTGTCACATTATTATAACTTCTGTCTGTGCTATTGCTTTCTCTGGGTTAATTGAATATTGTTCCTTCAATCATCTCTCTTTATGTAATTTCATATTTAAGTACCTTAACAAAGGAGGCTACCAAATAAATGGTGCATTCTTCAGCTTGCAATTTAGGACACGTAGACTGGATACAAAAGATAATATTGTCGCATTTTTCAGCATAAAGGGTCACACGATACTTGGTCGTTCCCTCAAATTGTAAACTAGTGTGTAACCCGTGCATTGCACACGATAATATTATAAATTGTAGTATTTATAATTTCAGTGTTAAAAATGGAACTTCATTGTACAACATACGATAAGTCCGGCAAAATAAATATACTGTAAATTACTATTGTTGCATATATGTGGTATGTGTCATGTAACTTATTTTTCTTTGATATAAAACAATAATCTTACTGTTCATATTATATGAGAAAGTATTCATGTTGAAACCGGGAAATTTAAATTATTTTCGATTAATTAACAAATGTTACTTTACTAATTTTATTAAATATGATAAATTTGAAATTATGTAGAAAATATATTAATTTAAGAGTAAAATAATATGAATAAGTCAAGAAGGATTTTGTTGAAAAAAACATACAGATTTTAATGCGGATTTATTTAAAATTAAAAATAAAATATTTTAACGTAGTGCATGATAAATTTATTGTTTATATGCTTAAATGATTATGCTTAATTTACAAATTAACTTTGTTGTTACTGTTTATGTATATAAATTTACATATAAGACCTATATAATTAAACACAAATTTTTGTTGTGATTTTTATTAGTATGTATGTGTATACATATACGACTAATATTTAGATTATTAACATACTTTAAATTTTGGATTTCATAAAGCAATTAAATACATGGATCCAAACATGAAAAAATAGGAAACAGCTGATAAAGTTGTACATAAATGAATAGTAAATTAGTTTTGTTAATGTTATTCACGTGTGTTACTTATGATATTTGGATTATATATCTAATTTTAAATGGAAATTTTATTTGAATACTTTTTTAATATGAATATGTATACATATTGAAGCCACCACATTTAAAGATTTATTGGATGAAGTAATGAATACTTATAATTAAACTTATTCAAATAAATTAAAATCAAAATTACATGATTAATAAAAAAAATGATCTAAATATTTAAAATTTTGTGATATTGAGGTGAGTTTTGTAAGCAACCGTAGAAGTTTCAAAATGTAAGCATGCACTTCAGCTAAAATCGGAATTTTACAATATAATATATTAAAGTATTGATATAGATTAATCATAAATTAATTTTAGAATTATTTCTTATGTATATAATTATGTTATATGACTGATGTATTTGTATATCCAAATGAATTCTATATCCTTCTTTGTTAAGATGAATATCGTGTAAATATTGAAATTTTTATGATTTGTTAGGCATATTAACAACTAATAGCTTACTAAATTTAATTATGGTTCTAACTTCTAAGATTCGTGATTAACTTTAATATAATAAGTCAAATATACAATGTCAAAAGGAAACTGAGATGGTTCGGTAAAACGTTGTACGAATATAAAAAAATGAGGTTTTTGCTATATAAAAAGCATACTTTTGTACTGCATGCCAAATTTATTGATACATTTTATTATTTTATTTTGTTAAAATTATATTTGTATTTAATATCACGTTTCTATATACAATCTTTTTTTAATTTTTCTTTGCAAAAGTGCAATATTGTTTTTGCAAAAGCGAAATGATTTTTTGTTTTTACTACAATTATTTATATATTGGCTGGACTTAAAAGTATTAGTGCATTCCAAACATGTTTTCATCCATTCACCATGCAAAGTGGAAAAATCAATTTACAAATAATGGCTTTTAGGTAACTGAAAATATATACATATGTGAATAGTGAAGTTATACTGATATTATAAAATATAATGATAAAAAATTTAATAGTAGAATACAATGATAAAACTATACCATTTTGACTTTATAAGAAGTATATTATTATATGGTCAATATAATTTAATATCATCTTAAAGAGAACTTGACTGAAAGTAACAATGATCTTTATTACAGTCATACAATTATTGGAAGAATCAAATCAATTATAAAGTAAAATAAGCTGTGATAAATCAACAATGTATTAGTAGAATCACATCAAGTGTTAATAAAAAAAAAGTGTGAATTTTCAGAACAGTAACATAGCTAATGGAAGATTGTTCGATTTATTTAGATTTTGCGTTAAGCTTATGCTCTCTAAATGAGTAGAAAATATAACAATATGTTGAAACTACTAAGATGATCTTTGGAACCATGGCACTTTTCAAAAAACTTGTTTAGTTGAAGAAGCATAAAGGCTTCAACGCTCGGATAATAGTAAAATGTTAGTCTAAAGCCCCTCCGGTGTTCCATCTTTTTTGTGAATTGTACCGGCAATTGTGCTAGTTGTTATGTAGCATCACAAAAAGTACTTGACCAAAATCCGAACACATAGGAATCCAGTAGTCGACAATTCTTGCATTTTAGCGCATTTATTATACCAGTCAAATGTGTCCCTTTTTAATATGTAATAAAGTTTAACATCAAAACGTTCAATTAGGGGTTAGATGGTTTAAATAATTGATTGAAGCCTAATTTGTTGTATTATTTTAAAGGGATTGTTAAAGGGACTCCATTTTTTGTTAAAGGGGAGGGAGGACAATTTTTCAATTTTTGATAAATTGTTAAGAGGGGAACAAAATAAGTTAACCCCCCCTTAACCATATAATTAAAAATTCCTATACTATCCCTATAATCCTCTTATACCTGCACATACACATGAACTCGCACCAGCATTACCCATATACATACAAATAAATAACACATAAGCCCTCCTAACAGAGAAAAGCTAATGCATACCTGCAAATAACTATATAAATTTAAACACTTAAGCATAAGTCATATCACACTTGCATGAATTCAAACACTTAAGCATAAGTCAGACATCACTTATTAACATTTCTTGGTCTAATAAGATACATGAATAATTAACTCTGCAAATTGCAAAATAAATTTAGAAACAATATACATTGACCTTCTATAATTCAACTTAAAAGGAAATAACAATCAAACGAAGATCCACCTCCTTCAAATCTCCCTGATTCAAACAAAGTTCATATAATTTCAGTAATCCAGTTTAAATCATGCTTTTATCACTCATATATATAAATAAATAAATAATAGAGAAAATAAAAAATGATAATTACAGTTGCATGCACCTTGTATTTGGTAATGATATAAATAGTGTAGATGATTCTACGCAAGTATCCAAAGAAAGTCAATACCAAACATATCCAAAATTCAGCTTGGAATTATAAGCAGCAACAAATTAAAATATAGTTAATCATTACATGTCTAATTAATTAAGGTTACGAAGGGTAGTCTAGTCCATGTTTATTTTAAAATTAAAAAAAGCAAACCCTCCTTTAACAATTTTTTTTAAAGGTGAAATCCCCGTAAAAATATCCCCCTTAATCAAAAGTGAAGTCTCTTTAACAATTTCCTATTTTAATTTGAACATCCAAGCTGAAAATAGATATAAATGTTTAGGGCCAAAAAAATATGTTGAAACAGCTAATAACACAAGGTAGCATCACGTAGGCCCTATTGGATGCAGATGAAAAACGGTTGTAGGCAGACCTAAACAGAATCGCATACTCACATAGATTATCTTCAGAATTTATGCAATTTATAATATTTCTTAAAGAATCCAGAAACATTAATATGACTATGCAATATTTGCAGTGATTTTTCAATGCACATGAGCCTATCTATATAAAAATATATTAAATGTAGTGCTACATCATGATCTTGGAATCGAAAAAGATTTATTGTATCTTGTATTTGAAAACTTTGTGGCAACCCTTCCCTCTCTATAACGCCTGCTAGTAGACTTCAAGTCTTCAATGCATGGGCCTGAAGCATAAATACTCCCTGTTACCTACACGGTAATCTGTATTGAACTTGCTGGCAGTGACTCCCACTAATGATTTGAAGCTTGGAGTTTCATCCCACATGATAATATATCAATAATAAAAAAAAAATCATGTTGAGAAATGAGTAATTGAAAAGTAACATAATTGCTGAAAGGAATCAAAACAAATCCCTATCTATCTAAATGAAAGACAGAACAAAAATCTTGGGTGAACATCATACACATCACTCGACAATTTTACAAAAATGAACTAACTATTTTATTATATATATTTTAGTAAAAAATACTCGACTGTTTGACATAGAAAGCATAACCAGCATGTAAAAGTTGTCAATGCAGCAGGCACTTGATTTTAAATTTTTGTTGAAAGTGTTTTTTTTTCCACATTTGGTTGTACTTAGCTGTCCATAGATTTTGGCTTAAATACCTTCTTGTTTCACTTTTTTTCCTTTTCCGTAAAAGTATTAAGAAAATGTAAAAATCTAAACCTACATCCAGCTCTCATAATCAATGTAAATGGAAATAAAAGATGGTTATTAAGGTAGTAAAGGTAACTATGCATATAAAATAAAAAGAGATGAACTTAAAACAAAAATGGTATTTACTCACGGTTATCAAATCAAAATTTGCGGTTTATGCCAAAATTGCGCACAACAAAATGGCCATATAGTCACAGTCAGGTAATAAAAATTAAATAAGAGTATGAATATTAATGTTGAGTACCGGAGAAAGTTCAGTAATGAAGAACATCTATCACTTGCCCATGGGCAGGGACGGAGCCAGAAATTCGACAACGGGGGGAGGGGGGGCAATTTTTTTATTTATTTATAGTGATTTGTGCGGAATATAAAACAAATCGATTAGTCAACTAACCGCGAATTTAAGTGCAACTCGACTTAAATTTGTCTAAAATACTTCACGATGTACTGTTCAAATTAAAATAGAAGGACAAATCAACTAATCAAGAATTTGAATATAATTGTATCTATATACACCACACATAATATCATCAACATATTGTGCAAAATGGTATATTGTGTAGCACAATTTTTTTTACTGAATGAAATATTTGATTCTGTATTGTAGTATTATCTGTTTGTAAAATATTAAAGTGTTGAGCAAATTTTTTGTAATTTATAGTACTCAGTAATAGGTAATGGCATTTAAACAATAATGGCATTTTCATTGTTCTGGTGCATTTAAACAATAATGGTATTTTCATCGGTCCTTAATGTTTCATCAAATTTAGGCCTACGTGGACGTGGCATGCATTTTTTTTACAGGCTAAAAAGGAATCAAGGGGTACTTTTGTACATTTAATCACAAAATGCCTCTGTTGCTTTCGTTATTGGTAGTGCTCTTTGCATAATTTTAGAAATTAGGGGTAGCTTTGTACACAATTTTAGGTGATGGCCCCTACTTGCCCCCCCTTTAGTTTCGTCCTTGCCCATGGGCATCAACAAAGAATCTAAACAATTTTTTTTATCAGGTCACTTCATTACTTTAACCTAATGCCGGTTTAATTGGATGAGCCAGATTAATTGAAATATGATATCAATCAAAGTTATGGATCTAGGCTACAAAGCGGAGTACAACATGGAATTAAAAAAACCCACATAAATGGATGTAATTGGGTTTTATTTGATTTTGATACATTACTACTAATAATATTATTTATGCTCTGTAACATAGTCATGTACGAATATTTAAAATTCTTGATAAATATTTATCATCTTAGTCATATATGTCACCTCTGACTTTTATCAATGTTAATAACAGTGGGTGGGAAAAAGTTCTTGTATCTATTATATCTTCCAAAGTTATTATAAAGCCTAAAGGAGGAACCTCGCTTGATTATTCATCATCTTTGGCATTTAAGTATAAGCTTCGTTAGAAAGTGTACAACAATCGGTTAGCAAGAAGACCAATTTTCCCACAAACCATGGTGCTTGCTAATGAGTTCTCATCTCTCCCTACACGCAATGTCTATCCAGATTTATTGCTATTACTTAATTAGACACATCTCTCCAATATTCTTTAGTCTTTTTGACCAACTAATGATACTTTGTTAAAGAGGAAAACCAAAGTCTACAAATACGCATATGTGCACATGCATGCACAAAGTTAGTAGTTGCTTAAATTTTTGAAGGAAAAAATTTACGAAAAGGGTTTAATTTTGGTCATATTAATCCGGTTAAGATCATACTTGATTTTCTGGGGAAAAAATAATAACTGTCAAAATAATTTTAGTGGGTAATTTTGAATCATGTTTTTGAAAAAAGTTTTTATTTATTAAGTTCACAAATAAGGGAAGGGTCCTTAATTCAAACTTTAGAATATAAGTTGTAAGAACATGGAAGTTTCAATTGACAAAATCACAAAAAGTTATCAATTAATCGCCAAGTGGTTCAAAATAGAGAAAGTAGGATATTGATACAATAGCAAACATGTGGTACAAAAGAGATAAAGATGAAAAACTGTTATATTGATTTGACATCAAGCACAGTAACGTAAACTAAAATGAAATATAATGCATCAAAATTTAATCATTCGGTTCAAGTTCATGTTTTATGCTGAATTGTTTTGGCATGCTTATTATCCTATGTTTAATTTATATATGTATAGTGCATGATTTTCGGTGTATTTGAACATGGTTGCTCTTTGGCGATCAAGAACACAGTGATATATTTTTGCACTGTATGGAAACACTGGTGGGAAAACCGAAACAATAAAAATTAAGAAAAAAATACTTACTTCATTAGCATCCAGGGGTAAAATCCTCGAGACCTAGATAGTTTATCATCAAAATCATTGACTGTCAAATCAAATTATGATAAATTAAAAGGAAAAATATGAACATATAATCCAATAATAAAAAAAAACTAAACCAAAAAAGAAATGTATAATGCATAATGAGAGCTCTTTTTTCTTTTCCTTATATAAGCTTGTGCCTTGAATACGTTAACACTAAAGAGTGCTAAAGGAAAAAGAGAAGAAAAAAAATCTACAAATCAGATAATTTTTTGCCTTGTATGAATCAAGACTAAACAATACGATAGAAAACGGTAAGAAAATGAAAGCAGATTCTTGCCTTTCTATTTTTTTAATTACACATGCCAAAATGAGAAATGATCATCTTATCTACTTAAATTTGCTGTATAACTAATGACATGCTCATATATATATATATATATATATATATATATATATATATATATATATATATATATATGCAGGTTCGAGAGCACCCTAAACAGTGCAGCACCCCAAATGCCCCTCAATCTCCACCAAGTATTTCCCCTTCTCTCTCCTTCCACTCACTCTCTCACTTCCCACTCACATTCTTTAATATAAACGGGTGGTGGAAATCAGGGGGCATTTGGGATGCTCCATTTTTGGGGTGCAACCGAACGCTTGCTATATATATATATATATATATATATATATTTTTATATATATATATATATATGAGAGAGAGAGAGAGTTGGTGGGGTGCACAAATGCATAATTTTGTACATATACTATAAATGCACAGTAGGATAAGTTAAGCGTGTAATTGCAAAATGGAACCTTATGCAACAATTACTTGGAAAATAAATGTTGGACGGAACCTGCTGGTTTGACTGTGCATTTTTTTCTTTCCTGGATTTCGTAATTGCACAGAAGTAGAACAAAAGCTTAGTAATATTGATATCTAATATAGGGAAACCCATCACAAGCAATGTGATGAAGATATAAATCATGACCTATATCATATCAATTAACAAATATTACATTCCTATAAAAATTAAATTCTTAATCAAAATGAGCATCAAAGATTCTTTTCTGATCCATCAACAAAGTATATAAAAAAGATAATAACAACCAACTGCCATTCCTTACAATATATCTTTTAATTAGCATGCTTGTGATTTTCAGATAACACATACACTGAAAATTTGGCTTCTAATATGTAGCTTTATTTTGCAATACCCGTGACTACATAAAATTTGAAGCAACTACAATGTACATGAATGCCCAACCCACTTTTCCCGTACTACAGATGCACAAAAAAGTATGTTTGAAGTATAAACCTGCGAATGTACAACCAATTAATAAGGGAGAATAGTATAGGAACTTTTAAAATTTCTCACATAAGACATGAAGTAAACTAAATCAAATCTATAGTTTCCTATAAGATACAGGACATTCCATTTATCCCTATAGTTGCGACTTTTAATTTTGCTTAACTCATTAAAATCTATGACAAAATTCCAAAAAAATTCAAGCACTCTAAATTATAAGACACATAAAAGTCATGTATTAGTACCTTTTTAAGAAATCAGGTTGATAGCGTATAAAGTTTCTATCAAATCCATGATTAACTAGCTTACTACTTATCAATTTTACGTAATGTTGGGGTTGATGTAGAAAACCGATGAGACAATAGTAGTCAACATGGTGTGACCTTTTTGAACGCTCTGAAGAGAAATAAAAATGAGTAACATGCAAAGATATACCATTCTCTAGTTCGTTTCATGTATAATAATTAATATCATACCTTGTAGCTTCATATGGAGATGATCTCTTGTACCAACAACATAGTTTCTACGTCACTTTCAGCAACAAAGGTGAGACCTTGTGTAGAAGTAATGCATCTAGAAGGGCATGATCTGTTATATAGTCAAAACCATAATAATAAGTATAAATAAAAAAGAAAAGGTTCTTCTTAGACACATTACTAAAATATTTATGTGCCTTATATTGTATGTACATATAAAAATGTATGCATACCTTCGTTGAATCAAACTGAAATCCCCACAGACCAACATAAGAATATTTGTGCTAACGGGAATTTTTCTCAAATCCTTTTAAAAGGTTAAAAAATATGAGTCTGTAATTATTTTATATGGAAACATGGTCAAAAAAGATGTACAATAAATGCTTGTACAGTAAATTTCAAAAAAAAAAATTATGCAGACCATTCATAGCTTGACATCATTGCGATGTTGTTGAATGTTTATTTGTATATTTGCCTGTAGCAGAAATAAATTAGCCAACAGAACAAAATTGACATTGAAACATTTAAGCCACTAACTACAAAATGTCAAATAATAATCATCAGTTTATGTAGACAGTGAATTACCCGTATGATTTCAGAATTTGTATCAGATGGATTTTAATATCAACAGTTCACATTAACAATTTATGGATATCAAACATTTCTCCAAATACAATTACTCACTACACATAGGAGCTGTCTTTTTCGAGGAATATTCTACCCATGAATATCAATTTTTCCATCAAGGAGCACGATAAGGACTTCATTATTCTACAGAATGAAGCGAGTAAGTTATTTTGATTCAATAATCACGTAGAGAAATAATGCATGTCACAATGAAATACAGTAGACGGTCACTAACCTTGAGTAATCTAGTTAAAATAGCTTTCTTCTGATTGACTGGAGTCAATGCAACAGTCAAAGATTGTGCAACTTTGTTAAACTTAACCTGCAACAAAAATCATCAGTCAAAGATGACAGTGGATTTAATACATAGGTTATAAATCCAAAATATCACCGCGCTCCTGAGAGGATTCAAAATTAATACAAGGTAAGAAAGCATGATCCAGTTTGTGTTGAGTAGCAACTTATTCTACAGAGAATTGTATTAAAATTCAAAAAATGTTTATATACATGCGACGACCCAAAGCGAACATGGTCGCAAAAGAGAGAAGGTTTAGTAACTTATAATACATTGGCAAGATGAAGAAAAATAGGTGCTTACATCAGAAGAACTACCGGCCTTGAAGAAACGTTTGGATGAACCGACTCCAACCATCACTAATTTGTGAAGCGACGCTGGTAGGAAGTGTGGGCGATGGCAGCAGAGGTAGGAAAAGTTAAAACGGCTGACCTTATTCTTTAGGGCAGAAATAGGAAGAGGTGCGATCAAAGAAGGGCAAACTGGAAATGAAAGAAGAACAAAGCATCTGCGTGACCATTGAGTTTTAAATTTAGGCAGCTTCTGCGTCCTTGAAATTGAATTCAATTATAATATAATAGTGTATACACACGCACATGCATACATACATATATATACACATATATACCTCCTTGCAAGTACCAGTAAACGGTTAAAAAAACACAATAATCAATCCTACCATTGAAGAATGTTGTAACAAACATTTTCAACACCCTAAAAGGAAACAATACCATACTAAATCCATGGAAAAAAAAAATTACGAACATAAATTTTCTTCGTACCTATAATGAAAAGTGTCGGATGAAATAAACCAAAATACTTTAAAGCCTATGCATAATAACGAAGTGAATCTGGTAGTAATGAACGTTATGCTGTATAGAGGTTTAATACCAATGGAAAATCAAAGGGGCAAAAAAGAAATGAAAATATATAGCATGAGGTAAGAATGTAACTAAAATCATATGCTTCGTTTATAAAAGGTAGCAAACCAAGGAAACTACATCTGTTTTGATTTAGTGAACTAATTCATCTATAATGAAAAATTGAGTTGAAGCATTGGAGCTCTAATCAAGGAATATTTAATTAAAGTTTTTAAAATAAAATGTCTGCTAAACAACAAAGGGACAGTCTAAAAAAAAATTGCAACTAAGCGGAACTGACATCCTAACGGAAATATACGTGGTAGAAGCCATTGAACTGACTTATGTATATTCAGTAACCTAGTTGAAGCCATGAAGATCTACCAAAAAAACACAGAAAGCTATAAATACATAAATGCACAAAATAGCATAATAGATCCAAATTTAGCAAAGTAAGAAGCGGATTACACATATTGTTGCTACTATACATAAATGTATATACATACATCAAATTAAAAGCAACAGGAATAAAAATCAGCCTAAAGCCACGACAGGCATAAGCTACGAAGCATCTTCTTGAAGGAGGAAGAATGAAGGCCATACAATAATAGTCTGACAATCATTAGCAACTAATATCCAAAGGAAAACGGTAGTAGATCAAACCTGTGGCACCTAATTGATATAGTCGTTCATTTCGTTATGGTGGTGCACAAAAAGCAAACGTGAAATGAGTGATGATGGAACAGCCTTCGCATTGACGACAACTCGCGACTATCAACGATTTTTTTGAGCTTGAATATGACGCAGCTCCAAACTTAAACTAGGGCTAGGTAAAATGTGTGTGTGGTGAAGGAGCTAAATCGTGAGAATCTTTGTTAAATCGAGATTGCGAGTTGGTAAATTAATTAATTAAGGGTTCCTGCAGGAAAAACAAACCTGGTTATTGATTTGAATCCATGGATTCCGATCTTCTGAAAAAAGAGCCAAAGAGGACATAGGAAAAGTAGCAGTAAATAATTAGGAGAAGAAATTTTTTCGGATCGCTTAAAATTTATTCGGAAAGCAGCAGTAAATAATTAGTAAATAAATTATTTAATGGATTTATATTTGTATTATTTTGATTTAATAAAAATATCTTAAGAGTTTTAAGGAGACGTGTGATAATTGAGAAAATTAGGGGGAATTGAGAGAATCAAGGAGAGAGCTAGAAATTCTTCTACTTTACTGTTATTTAATAGATGAGCTTCATCATCAAGTTCAGGTCTAGGTATTGAAATAAATTATCTAATTTCCAACCGACCAACAATGCATGTTTCTTAGTACCTAATATAAGCATTGTTCGTAACTATTTATGCCCGTTCTTTTACCTAAGGGCTCGGCTAAGCAACTATTCAAATACCAATCATATAATTTTATTAGAAATATTAAACTAATTATATTCATGGTTTCTTATAGAATTGACACACGCCATACAACACTTGAATACGCGTGAAGCTATTTTTTGTATTTGCAAATAGTAACATTTCTTCAAATTTCATTATTCATGTAGCAGAGGTATAGAATAGAATTGAATTATGATAATTTTGAAGTTTGAGGTAAATGAAGTTTAAGTTTATGCTCTACTTTGTAGAACTGATAACCTACCTTGTTTTTTTTGGAATATTTAACAGACAAGAGAAAATTTTCTTTTGTCTACAAGAACTAAAAGGAAAAAGATCAAGAAATCTCCAACCTTTCAATGTACAGCCGTTAGTTCCAACGGAATGTATCATGTGTCATGGGATCAAATGAATACTAATCCATGGCCAAGTCATACAATTTTTCACCATATGCCATGATGTTATATAATAGTAATTGATTGTATGACTAAACTTTCCATACACAAAACCAGCTTAAGACAATCCTGTACGATGCAACCCATGGATGTTAGCACCTCACGCTCTTCTTATTGGGAAAGGTAACTGAGATAGAGTCATTATCATATCCTTGCATTACATATTCAAAGTTATTCCAACAATGGATTATCGGCTAATATCCTTACCATTTAATTAGAAGATAAATCAACCTTTAGGACTATATTCGTCAACTGACCATATGCGTAGCACATGTCACACACTATTCCCTACAGATTGTATGACAAAATGTTTTGCTTTAAAACAATTGAATTGCGACAAAATTGTTTATGCATTGTCGTAAAACTATGCGCTTTGAATGCTCATCCCTACTGAGGCATCAACTACGCTATTTTGAAGATTTTTGTTCTAGATTAAAAAAAATGGTGAAAAGGTCACACCAGCAATTCAAGGAAAGGGCAAAAGATCCCATAGCCGATTTCAAGAAGAAGATGGAGAATCTTCAATTCCCATACAAAGGAACAGGGACAAGCGAACCTGCTATTCTTGATGAGCAAGTTAATCAAATGATTTGAGAATGAAAGGCCGAGCTCAACGAAGCTTCTCCTGTAGGAACTAAAGTAAGGAAACTGAGTCTGATCTCTCTTGGGATATATGGAGGCTATTGCAGCTTAGGGGTGAAGAAAAGGACGACGCTACCAGCAAATATGCGGATGTTGATGGGGTTGTTGGAAAACAATGGCTGAGTCACGTACTTTGTCGCTTTCTTGAAGACGATTCTGCGATCTGGCCGGTGGTGCAAAACCAGTTCGTACTTCCGCCGCCGCCTCTAGGATAAAACAGCCTCTCTAAAATGAATAACTGATTTGCTTTACACAAACAAACCAGTGTAGATTTGCACTTTCGAATTTAACTGTTCGAAAATTTCTGAAAGAATATTTTTGTAATGGCGGAGGAAGAGAAAATAGTTTTTTTTCTGTGCCAATACAAAAATACTCTTTCAGAAATTTTCGAGCAGTTAAATTCGAAATTGCAAATCTGCACTGGTTTGTTTGTGCAAAGCAAATCAGTTATTCATTTTAGAGAGACTGTTTTATCCTAGAGGCGGCGGAGGAAGTACGAACTGGTTTTGCACCACCGGCCAGATCGCCGAATCGTCTTCAAGAAAGCGACAAAGTACGTGACTCAGCCATTGTTTTCCTACAATTTGAAGACGAACAGAAACAATGGCTTCGACAACAACCATAGATGATGTTGCTCCTCCCTCTGCATTCCAGATCCCATTGGTGACTGCTGCCCCGTTTCGTTTCGAAGGTCTGCACTTCAAATGATGGCGTCAGAAGATGGAGTTCTACCTGACGATGAGGAAGGTGGCTGCTGCTCTGACCACCGAAAAACCGCAGTTGCCAGACAAGCCCGACGGAACTGATGAAGCGTAGATGACATCCTGGACTGAACAATCAAAGCAGTTGCAGACCTGGACTGAACAGGATTATCTGTGCAAGAATTTTATTCTGAACGGATTGAGCGATGATCTGTATGATTACTATAACTCAGAGGACAAGACAGCAAAGCAGATCTGGGAAGCGCTGCAGAAGAAATACGATATAGAGGAGGCAGGGGGCAAAGAAGTATGTTGTAAGCCGCTATCTCAAGTAATATATGACAGACGATAGGTCAGTGGAGATGCAGTCTCATGAGCTGCAGAAAATAGCTCATGAGATCATCTCCGAAGGTATGGTTTTGGATGAATAGTTTCAAATTGCTGTTATTATTAACAAACTGCCCCCAGGTTGGAAAGATTTTAAAATTTTCTTACGGCATAAGACTAAGAAATTTTCCTTAGAGAGTTTGATCACTCGCCTTCGCATTGAGGAGGCGGCACGCAAACAGGACCAGAAAGAGGAAGTGTTGTTTGTTTCAAACAACAACACTAAAAAGACCAAACCCGCAGTTCTGAAACCAAACCAGAAGTCTTTTAAGAATCAAAATAGACGCAACAAACAGAATGGGAATCCGCAAGGAAACCCAAAAGGACAGCAAAAATCAGCCCAAAAGAATGACTCTGGACAGTTGTTTCTATGTTACAACTGTGGAAAACCAGGTCATATGGCACGAAAGTGTCGGAACAAGCCTAGCTCTGTACCACAGGCTAACTTGACTGAGGAGGAGCCTCTTATGACTATGATTACTGAGATTCACCTTGTTGGTGGATCATAGGGTTGGTGGGTAGACACTGGTGCTTCTCGCCATGTCTTCTATGATCGTGCTATGTTTTCCACATACACGGCTGCTGATGATCAGAAAGTGTTGCCGGGAGATTCTCACACCACTAAAGTTGCAGGGATTGGAAACGTTGAGATCAAGTTTACCTCTGGAAAGTCTGTGATCCTCAAAGATGTTTTGCATACTCCAGAGATAAGGAAGAATCTGGTGTCTGGCTATCTCCTTAATAAGGCAGGGTTTACTCAATTTATTGGGGCTGATTTGTATACCATAGTGTATAAGGGAAACTTTGTAGGAAAGAGTTATGCTTGTGAGGGAATGTTCAAATTAAATGTTGAATCTAATAAAGTGAATAATTCTGCTTATATGTTGTGTGATTTTAATATTTGGCACTCTAGATTATGTCATGTTAATAAACGGATAATTCATAACATGAGCACTCTAGATATGATACCTAAGATAGCAGAATCTGAATCTGATAAATGTGAATTCTGTACACAAGCAAAAATCACAAAGAAACCTCATAAATCTGTTGATAGAGAATCTGAACCCTTAGACTTGATTCATTCTGACATATGTGAACTTGATGGCACATTGACTAGACATGGACATCGTTATTTTATCACTTTTATCGATGATTGTTATGATTTCACATATGTTTATCTTATGAAAAATAAAAGTGATGCTTTTGACATGTTTAAAACATTCAAAACTGATATTGAGAATCAAACAAATAGGAAAATCAAGAGATTTCGTAGTGATAGAGGAACAGAATATGAATCTAATTCAATTCTGGACTTCTATAAATTACATGGTATTGTACATGAGAGAACTGCACCCTATTCACCTGAAATGAACGGTAAAGCTGAAAGAAAAAATAGGACTTTTACCGAATTAGTAGTTGCCATCCTACTAAATTCTGGTGCAGCAAAACATTGGTTGGGGGGGGGGGGGGTATTTTATTGACTGTATGTTATGTTCTAAATAGAATCCCTAAATCTAAGAATAAAATTTCACCTTATGAAATTTTAAAGAATCATAAACCCAATGTCTCATACTTTAGAACTTGGGGTTGTCTAGCATATGTTCGCATTCCAGACCCTAAGAGAATAAAATTGGCAAGTAGAGCATATGAATGTGTATCTGTAGGCTATGCTACTAATAGCAAAGCATATCGATTTTATGATATAAATGCACATAACATAATTGAATCAAATGATGCCGATTTTTATGAAACTAAATTTCCTTTTAAATTAAGGAATAGTGGGGGCATATCAAGTACGCCTATTAGAACAGAACTTAATAAAAGTTCTGAAGCTGAACCTAGAAGAAGTAAAAGGGCAAGAACCATAAAAGATTTTGGTTTGGATTTTAGCGCTTTTACTATAGAGGAGGATCCCTCAAACCTCCAAGAGGCCTTATCTTCTTTAGATGTCGATTTCTGGCAAGAGGCTATAAATGATGAGATGGATTCTCTTGAATCCAATAAGACTTGGCATTTGGCAGATTTACCCCCTGGTTGTAAATCTATAGGCTGTAAATGGGTACTTAAAAAGAAACTAAAACCTGATGGTACTATAGATAAATACAAAGCACGACTAGTAGCTAAAGGTTTTAGACAAAAAGAAAATATAGATTTCTTCGATACTTTTTCACCTGTAACTAGAATAACATCCATACGAGTATTAATCTCACTTGCTTCCATTCATAGTTTACTAATACACCAAATGGATGTTAAAACCGCTTTTTTGAATGGTGAATTAGACGAAGAAATTTATATGGATCAGCCTGAAGGATTTGTAGTACATGGTCAAGAACATAAAGTATGCAAATTAGATAAATCATTATATGGTTTAAAACAAGCACCTAAATAATGGCATGAAAAATTTGATAACTTAATCATTTCAAATGGTTTTAAAGTTAATGAAAGTGACAAATGCATTTATTACAAATTTGAGAATGACATTTGCAATATTATATGCCTTTATGTAGATGACCTACTCATTTTTGGGTCAAACATTCATGCCATAAATTCAGTCAAATCCTTATTAAGTGCCAATTTTGACATGAAAGATCTAGGTGAGGCGAGTGTAATCCTTGGTATTAAAATTACTAGGTCAGAAAAGGGAATTTCTTTGGATCAATCTCATTACATTGAGAAGATACTAAAGAAATATAATTACTTTGATTGTAAACCTGCATGTACACCATACGATCCAAGTGTAAAGTTATTTAAGAACACTGGTGAAGGTGTAAGACAGTCTGATTATGCGAGCATCATTGACAGCCTTCGGTATGCCACTGATTGTACTAGACCCGACATTGCCTATGTCGTGGGATTATTGTGCAGGTTTACCAGTAGACCTAGTATAGAGCACTGGCATGCTATTGAAAGGGTCATGAGATACCTTAAATGAACTATGAACCTTGGATTACATTATGAAAAGTTTCCAGCTGTATTTGAAGGATTTTCAGATGCAGACTGGAATACTTTATCAGATGATTCTAAAGCGACCAGTGGCTATATATTTAGCATCGATGGAGGAGCTGTTTCTTGGAAATCCAAGAAACAGACTATTTTGGCTCAGTCCACTATGGAGTCTGAGATGATAGCACTAGCTACAGCTAGTGAAGATGCAGAGTATTTGAGAAATCTGCTAGCAGAGATTCCTTTATGGGAAAAACCGATACCGGCTGTGTTGATACATTGCGATAGTACCGCAGCTATTGCAAAAGTTCAGAACCGTTATTATAACGGTAAGAGACGACAAATACGTCGTAAGCACAGTACGGTTAGAGAGCTAATCTCTACAGGTACCGTTAAAGTAGATTACGTACGTAGCGAAGAAAATTTGGCAGATCCTTTGACGAAAGGACTGTCCAGAGAGAAAGTCCATAATTCTTCTAAAAGAATGGGACTATTGCCCTTAGATTGTTGAGTCACGCACAATGGTAACCCGACCTAAATGACTGGAGATCCCAAGAAATATGTTCAATGGGTAAAAACAAGTTGTGTAGTGATAGAAGTTGAACATGCTATATAATAAACTAAGAAGCATGTATTCCTGAAGTGATAGAGGATGAGTTAATAGAAACTCTTAATGAGATCTATACTCTATTTGGAGTGGAGTACCTACCTTCAGGAGTACTCTTGATAGACTCACCTATGTGAATGTGGAAATATGGTCGTTTTCTATGGAGTTTTGGGCAAAACTTCTAGAGCGTTCACTAAACTGGGATAGACGTGTATGGCCATAAATGCATGGGCTTAATTGATTGCACTATAGAAGAGATTGTGTGTGGTTTGATGTCAGGAATAGAGTTCAAGACTACGTGTCACCCTAGTAAAAACTGAATCTTATTCACTATGCAGAGGTTCAAGTCAGATGACACCTTTATTTATGCACAGTCTTATATTTTTTGAAACTGCTCGATAATATTTTAAAAAATTCAAGTGGGGGATTATTGGAAATTTTATGAATTATTTAAAATATGAAATAAGTTTATGATGCCTCCTATTTGTGAATAGTCCCACATCATGGGATTATAAGAAAGATGCAAGTATTTATACTTGTTTCTAAGAAGTCATATTGGTGCCTTGGGCTCCCAATGCATGCTTTGTTGTGAAGAGGGAGACCATGCATCATGACCACCACACGCGCGCGCGACCGACTCGACTCGACCCGACCCGACCCGGCTCGGTTCGTTTCGGTTCGGGATTGGGCCTTGGGCCTTGGCTATGTGGTGTAGACACGTATACTTTTGGTCCAGAAAACACTGCATTTTTCGAACCAGCTTTTTAAATACGGAAAATATTTTTGAGCCGACTTTTATATGAAGTGGTAAACTTTTGATCAAGTATTTCGCAGATCCTATTTTCCTCTACTGACCAGTATTTTCGTTCAGTCCTAATCCCATCTATATATTATCTTCAGTTGTAGACGAGATTGGTACAGAAAAAAAAAACTATTTTCTCTTCCTCCGCCATTACAAAAAATATTCTTTCAGAAATTTTCGAGCAGTTAAATTCGAAAGTGCAAATCTGCACTGGTTTGTTTGTGCAAAGCAAATCAGTTATTCATTTTAGAGAGGCTGTTTTATCCTAGAGGCGGCGGCGGAAGTACGAACTGGTTTTGCACCACCGGCCAGATCGTCGAATCGTATTCAAGAAAGCGACAAAGTACGTGACTCAGCCATTGTTTTCCAACAGGGGTAACTTGAAAGTTGAGCCTGTGAAGTTATTAGAGAACAACAAGATGGAAAGATTGCAAAGAGGCGATCATCTGTTTATCAGTAGGAACATTTTTCTAATCACGGGATAAAAAATACGGAGTTCTAAGCATCAACGACTATACAGACATAAATCCTCTGGAGCCACACCATATCAGGAATTTTTTCAACAGCAATCATTCTGATTTCACATAGTTTGATGTTCATCGGGAAGTTCCTAATGATGACTTCATCAATTGTGATACACCTCAAACTGGCTATTATCAAGATACGCATAGCATATAAGAGTTACACCCAGCAATATTGCCTCCAGATTCTGCCTTTCTAAAGCCAAAATATGCTCTATGGGACATTTAATATTGCCGTCCACAATAATCAGGATGCTATCAAGATTGCAACAGCGTCAACTCTACTGTGGCATTTAATGAAGCCTCCCTCCCTATCCCAGATATGAAGCCTGTGTTGAGCATGGATCTTAAAGATGCCCTTTATTTGCTACTCTTGCTTCAAAAACGCAAGGGAATATTGTTGGTATTCCGGAATGCGAGGAAGCTACTACCAGTAATCACCTTGAAATGATCCTGAATTATTTGATTTTTCTGTTCTCGATGGTGAATCGCCAAGAGAATGGAATTTCTTTGATAAACCAAGAAGGGCATTTGAAAGTGATAGCTGAACACAAAGGTCTCTACCAGACTACAACGGTCGAGATTGGCATGAATCAAGAAAGCAAATAATGAAAGATTTTGGAGGGTTAAAAAGATCATATTACATGGATCCACAACCATTACGCATTTTATTTCTCATCAACATGACAAAAACATGCATATTGTTTTTGATGAGAAAGCTAACGAATAGCTTTAATTTGATATGGAAATGTATATCTACTATTACAAACGTGCATTTTATTTCTCATTACGCATTGACATGTAAATCTTACGAAGTGAGTGGAAATGAAGTTAGTGGAGATGAAGTGAAAGAGTAAAATGGATGGACACGTTTTTATTTTCGGTAAAAGCTAGAGAAGTTACTGGTATATTTATAGTAGTGGATGGAGGTGAGGTCAGTGGAGATGAAGTCAGTAAATCAACCAACATCCACACATTTTATTTCTCATTACGCATGTTTTAATTGATACATACATTTTATTGCTGTTAGAGCATCTCCAGCAGCAAGCGTGGATTGGGAGTGGGAAAGAGGAAAAAAAGTGTGAGAAACTCACGTCCTTCCAGCAGTGAACGGTGGAAATGAATGATTTTTTATTTATTTTTTAATAATACCTATAAACGGGGATCAGATCCCCGTTTATAGGTTATTTTTGTTTTCATTTCCACGTAAAAAGAATAAACGGGAAACAGTTTACCGTCTATGGATCAACACTTGAAAAAAAAATGGGGAGAATCCCCGTTTCAAATCGTTCCCCACGCTCGAATCGGCTCTGCTGGAGCGTGGGGACGCGATTTAAAATGGAGATTCTCCCTCATTTGAGCATCTCCTCACGTTGCTGGAGATGCACTTATCGTTTTGTTTTATTGCTACTCACGTTTTGGTCTATCTAAACTCCTTTCATGTTATCCACATGTCTTTAATTTGAGTTTAAGTATTAATTGTTTGTCCAAAGCAGTGATCACATAACGTATCGATTAACAATTTCTCTTTATACGGGACAGGAACCCCATGCAAATATCGATAAAATCTAACATTATGAATAATCAAATTTGAGCTGATTTACAACGTATATGTGAAAAATACCTAAGTTTTGATCGATTGGATTGGAAAATCTGACAGAATTTGCTGTCATATGATTTAGAGTTCGTTCATGGACATTCAAAATGCTGAAGAAAAAAAAAAGCGTAGAACGAGAGTTATATCTGACTTATGTCTAATAAATTGTTACATCGATACTTATATGAGAAACATTTGCTCACTTAAAAATAGGGCATGTATTAAGTCATTAACGACCGCAGATGTAACTAGCGCTATTTTGGATGTAGTTTCTTACATTTTAATTTCTTTAATAAATATAGAATCTTCAACTTTGCATTTTTTTCCATAAATGTTGTTTTCAACTTCGTTTTTTTTTTTATACTTTACATACTAATCTTCTATTTTAACATATATTTAACAATGATCTTCATTGACTTTATTTCCATCCACTGATATGCATGGATGGAGATGAAGTCAGCTGAAGTCAGTGGAAATGAAGTGAAAAAGTAAATTTGACAAGTGTTAAAGTGGAATAAAGCAGCAGAATAGTGGTATGAAGAAAAATTCATGTTACAGCAGTTTAAAAAAATTAATCTTACATGTTAAATCAGAATTTATGTTTTCACGTAGGTAAGAGCAAAAAATAACAAAGTAATAAGAGGGAAAGGGATTCTCATTCATATCTTAACAAACAGACTCTCATTCATATCAGGATAACATTATATGGTTTAACCTTTAAGTGACACAACATCACACAATCATAAGTTAACCGTTGATGAAAGTAATTCTTTTATTTCGTATTTATTATGGGTTCAAACCAGACCGAACCAAAACTGGAGCGTATTTTATTAAAATCGAATCTTAACCGAACCGTTTGAATGATTAGTATAATAGTTTATATTTTTGATCAATTGTTTAATGTGGTGCGGAAGCAGTTGGGCTTCAAACTGCATCAGGCCGAACCGTGCTCATCCCTACTTAAAATCACTCACTTTGCTACATAGGCAACTTTACATCATAACATGTCTGAATGATAACTTTTCTCATCATAAAATATGTTATTCTTGCACGATCATATTTCAATTTAACTTAACCCTACTTAATATCTATCTTATGTTGTATGATTGTTCAATGTACAACCATTACTTTTCCACGACATTATTCGTATCCTACAACATCATATTCTTATCTAGCCAACTCATACTACGTTAATCGAACTTTCTTTTACTCCCTACCCATACATTACTTTTACATAAATGTTTTTGATCCTTCTACGTGGCCATTACAACACAATTTTCTAACCTACCCGTGTGCGTAGCACGGGTTCCAACCTAGTTTATATTTAATATAAAACTAGCTCGAAATGTCATGGTAGTTCGTAATATTGAATTTTTAACTTTAATTGAATATATAAGATCCAATATAAGTCAGGATTTCATGAAACAAGAAACGTTTGAATCTAGTTGATTATAATCTTCTAATGAAAGAGAAAAATCGAGATTTCATATTATAGATTGTTAGTTATGACCAATTCAAATAGTCGCTATGAAAATCGTTAATAAATGATAGCGTTTATTTATTAAGTTAAAAAGGGATTTTAATAAAATTTGAATATCGTTTAATTCCAAAAATTTAACACTGAGTTTGAAATTCGTATTGGGTTATATTTGAAGCTATATGTTATTCTACTTTGAATATATATATATATATATATATATATATATATATATATATATATATATATACACACACACACACACACACAATAATAAAATCTATTATTTATCAAATTAAATTGTTTTGGAGTTAAAATATCTTTTGTTGATACATATTTAAGTTTGATATTTTACTTTTACATATAATTAAAACCATGTAATTAAGTATAGCTCATGAAAACCCAGGCATCTAGATTTTTTTTTAGTAGTGACTATCATTTTCTATATGTATATTTATAGCAACCTTACAGTTTTTTTTTTTTTTAAATTGAATAGAAAACATCCTAGGTAAACTCAAAGATCATCTTAGTTTATAAGATTGGACTTAACATAGGTTTAAACTGAGAATAAGTTAACTTTGTTAAACCTAAACTTGATTCATTAGCACATGTTAACTAAATTTTAGAGCTCAAATGCTCATTATGAAACCATTCAAATGGTAAAATATTCAAGCTGTAATGGTCATTTACATTACTTGAATGTTTATACGAACCAATGTATTGTTTATTTAAAAACAAAAGGAAAAGAGACTGCACATATGCAGTATGCAGACCCTATGCTTTTCCAGTTACTCTTGCACATGCCTGCTCATACTTCTGTATACCTACCTAACCATTTCTTAAGCCGTAAGGAATTGCTCTAACCTAATAGCCACTACAAACGTACAGACCAAAACCGTACCTACCCTAGGAAAATATGCAGCTACCTGACTAGTGCAGAGTATGTGAAACTCAGCTACATATTCAGTTATTCTATTTGCTCCAGACTACCTTGTACTGAATAATGTGACATTGTTCTTATCAAATTTTCCCCCACCTATATATGTACGTACATATCGTGCCATCCTCGTTCCTTTTTGTTTTAGCATCCATAAACCAAAGCCTTCTTTTCTTTAAAAAACGAGCGGATACGGTCGGATTGGAGAGTAAGGCCGACGCTGCCAGGGTGGAGAAGGGATTTTCGATGGTGGGTGGGGGGGGGGGGGGGGCGTGGTGGACTGGGTATGTGCATGGTGAAGTGGGTCCAGGGGGTGCATGGGTGTAACGTGGTCTATTCATAGAAAAAAGAAAAGAAAGCACATGCAGTGGTGGACAGATCGTGGTGGTAGGGAGAGCAGAGCACACAAGCACGTGGGTGTATACTGGTTATATTGAATACGAGGACGTTGGGGGGATCGTCACTGGTAGGAGAGGTCATCGGAAAAGGTGCTGGGTGAAGGTAGTAGCACTGTAGCAATGTTGTGCATGTTAACGACGAAAGAGTGGGTAGCACTGTAGAAGCAAACAAAAGGGGGAGCAGGTATTTTCGGCTTGGGTTTGGGGCAGAACGAAAGCTTCAGGCACTCGGCAATTCAAATGAGAAGAAGATGACTTGGGGAAGACAAGCTATCATGCATGGGCTAAAGGGGGCTTGTAAAAGGTGATGGGCTTCGGCCTATTACAGAAAAAAAGAAAAACGAAAGAATGTGTAAACGTGCAGCATGGGGTAGAAAATGGTGGTACTGTGGGAATTAAAATTGATAGTCAGGGGTTGTGCGAGTTGGCACAGTGCGAATTAAAATATGATACAAGGGGTTGTACGAGTTGACACGGTGGGAATAAAAATATAATAGAAGGGGGTTGTACGAGTTGGCACGACCATGAGTAAGAAAGCAGTTGCATCCAGAATGATAGCAGGTGCAAAGATAAGGTTACCGGCCCAATTTACTCTAAGTAATTATTATAATTAATTATTAATTAAGGTGTTTGCTAATTTAAATTAAATCATCTACTTAAATGTACAACTCTTCCATATGTTACCAAAATTCGACATAATCAGCGTCGTTGGAACCATATCGATAAGCGGAACATGCTGGAGCTGTTTGGACTAGACTGGAAGCAATTAATTTTTTTTTTTTAAATTAAACGTTTGTTTAATTTAACTAAATCGATCCGTTTTGGCAACGGAAATCAAGGTGAATTAAATTCACTCAGTTCTTCCTACTTATATTTTCTATAAGTCGGGTTTTATAATTGTGTGCTATGGTTGTTAATAATTGACTGTTTGTTAAATATATATATATTGATTGAACCGATGAAATTAAATGTTGTTTAATTTCAGTGAAAACCAAATCGTTATTTTGACGATTGGAACCAACTGAGGTAACTTACCTATTGGTCACATTTATAAAATAAATGTGTTAAATTAAATAAATTATTTGAATTGTTTTGTTTTAAATTATTATTATTGATCGTTATAGAAATTATTGTTTAAATATTAGATAATTCTGTTTAAATGATTTTATTTGTGGTAACGTATTTGGATGCAGGAAAAACAGGTTGGTGGGATTCAACTGAATTCCTTACCAGTAGTTGTTAATTTTATTGTATTATTATATATGTTAAAATATGAGTTTGTGATGCAGAGATTGATAGGTTGGAGAAATCCAACATGATTTCCCACTATTATTGATAGCGTTTATCAATATGATTTGTTGTGTTCATTTAGATGTGAAATTGGCTTATATTTCACGGTTTAGTACTTTAGCGGATATTTACCTCTTTAGTACCAATGATAAAAGAAAAGATTTATGAAATCGATTGTGAACGTTTTCAATGTTATATTTATATATTTAAAATATGATGTTTATTTTAAAATAAACATCGAAGATTTATTTACATTTTTATAACTATTTAAATTATTTTAAATAACTGGAATTCCAAGATATTATTAAATAAATGGTTAAATGATATAAACTAAGTGGGGATATTAAAATGTTTGCGAAGAAGAGTTTAAGTGGCTTAAATGGATTTTCAAACGATTTTAAATTGTTGAAATGGACTATTGGATTTGAAATGTACGGGAATTAATTTAAAAGAAGTAAAAGGTGATTTTTCGTAATTAATGAACATTTTTACAAATGTTGTTTTTAAATATACGAAATGTAGTTAAATGGGTTTTCATGAATGAGATTAGCGAATAAATGGAATATGAATATTTAGCGGAAATTGGGGAATGAGGTGAATGTCTAATACATGGGATTTTAAGGCAAGATTGCCAAAAAGAGTTATAAATGGAAATTCATATAAACTAAGTTATGTAGACAGAGTTGTGAAATGGTTTTATAAAATAAAGGAATTTGTCGAATTGAGTAAATCTTCGTTAATAGTTAAGATATTTATAAACGAATGTTTTAAGATATTTATAAATAAATGGTCAAGTTAATTATAAAGCGAATGGTTAAAGATTTATAAAGTGAATGGTTATGGAATTATAAAGCAAATGGTAAGGAATTTATAAACGAAAGGAAATTGTAAATGGAAGATTAAATGATTGTGTAAAGGAAAGGTGAATGGTTTTGTAAATGGATCCTGTAATATTTATTTGCAGAAGTTAAGTCGAATTATTTTTATTAAATTTTATGAAATGATATTTAAATAAAATTCGAATTGATTGTGAGATTATAAAAGCAATATAATTAGTTTGAAATTGGTAAAAGAGAATATATGTGGGTTTTAAAGAAATTGGAACTTGTAGTATGTTAGTGGAGTTGAGAAACTTTCGAAGCATCAATCTGGTGTTGGTTTCGGCCTTCGGGGTTGATATTGAGAGACTTATTCCCCTACCAATATACAATGAGGGTCTAATGAATAGATGTGAAGTGATAACTGAATATTCTTTAATAAAATAAGAAAAGGAAATGTTTTCCCAATTAGAAGTTTTAATTAACGACTGGTTAATTAAAGAGGCTAAATGATGCTGGGTACCGAACCAGTAAATTATTTTATTTTTATGGATGAATGGTTGTTTATTTGACAGATAAATAACCGACTATCAAATCTGGCCTATACGATAGTTGGTATGGAAAGACTGGGATCAGATTTATATTCGAAAACCATTTCGAACCAGCAAATACGTGGAAGACGCTAATTGAAGATGGAGCAATTGAATACCGTTGATCTTCAAAAGAGGAAGAACTGCTTGTTGAATTTATAATGGTAGCTCCCGATGATATTTTGACTTGTGATTCTGTCGTGATTGGAATCTGCGGATTGCAAGGACTACTCACTATTGATCCATAGGGTGATACCTAGGATATGGTAGGAGATTGCCTTCGCTTCATCCTGTTCCTGGATGACTTGCATGGATGGATGTTTGACAAAGTATTTCCAAAGGAGTCACATATGTTGATTTCCTCAAACGTATTTCTGTTAGTGGCGGAAAAGACACCTTCTCTTAGCTTAACAACTAGAGTATTTTTGGGGACGCCATTAGTAACTTTCTAGCAGATCTGACGATGTGGCATTCAAAGTGAATGATGGCCAGATGTTCTAAAAGAAGATTTAAAACTCAAGCCTCATCAACCAGGAAATGGTACAAAATCAGCTACGTCGCATGGCTAAGTAGGTCGCTCCCATTAGGGTGTATAGTCATCATCTAGAAAAAATTCATATTTGTTCTTCTTTTCGCTTTTGTGTCTCTCGGGAACAGTTATGTTGCTAGCAACCGTATGCTACAATATATTTGGAACATTCAAGCGAAGTGAATGGACGGTCATATTTAGCCTGAGTTGCAAGATATTCTTGTTGAACCCGGTGTATTCCTCTCTAGAGATACACTGTCGAAAGTCCCATAACTTGCAAGGAAATCCATTCTCCAATAAGTGCCATTGGTTTTGATTGTATACTATGTATGTAGAGTATGAGATGCAAGCGTTCTGCAAGATTGTTATTTGTTCGTATTTAGACAATATTATAATATCAGAAAAGATATGATTTCAAAAATGTTTTGGGTTATTGTAAGGTAAAAACCATCTGTATTTATGTGTGGATTTTGTAACAACCCGGAAAATCAGAACCAATTTAAATTTTTTATTTTGGCAATTTTAAAGAATTTGGAATATTTAGAATGATTTATTTTAAATAATAACGACTAGAAATTTATTTTGAATAGAGTTAGAACGTATATATTTATATAAATCGAAGTTAGAATATAAATATTTATTTTAATTATAAAAGGAATTGAAAATGACGTGGTAGTTTGAAAATTCGATTTCAAATTTCAAATGAATGTACAGGATTCAAAATAAATCGGATTTTAGTTAAACCACAAATATTAAAATCTAATTGAAAATATCTTTCCAACGAATCTGAAAAATCCAAATTTCATAGCGGGAATAAAAAGTTATGTCCAGTTGAAAATTCAGAATAGTCGCTATAGAAATATAGCGATTTTGCAAACGACCTCCATTTTCGACGAGACCAATTTAGTTGGATCTGGAATGTCAAGTTATTGCTAGATTCCAAAATTCATAATTTTTGGAATTAATATGTGAGCGTGGCAAAAGAAAACGTGTTTGGTTAATTTCAGTCAAATCGGATCGACCAGAAAATGACCATTTTTCAAACGGTCACCGAATTTAACGAAAATAGTTTTGTTAGGACCGTATCATCAAAACATAACTAAATTTATTTTTCGGTAATTTTTGGAGTCAGTATGTGACCCCGGGAAATTAAAATGTGCGTTTGAATTTAAAAATATAATGATTAATATTTTAAATTTAACGGAAACTGATCGTAACAGCCGAATTGGCTTACAAAACATATGCCATTGTGTTCGAAATGCGGGTAACTGGCTAGAGACGACAGTCGTTGGGATTCGTTAGGAGTTCGTTACGATGTGGAGTTTTAAAGTAAATTAAATATTAAAATAATATAAATATAATATATATTCTCCACACCCCTCTTATCTCTCTCTCCATCCCTCATATAGTCAACGCTCCACATCAGTTTAAAATAAAAAAAAGGAGGAAAATCGCGATTAAAGACCGTTGAACCCACCTCCGCCGCGACGCCGGAGCTTCCCACCGCTGGCTAACCTCCTTCGCACCCCCCTCTGTCCTCCGCTTCTCTCTCCAACCCCCCTTCTTCTCGAATCCACCGCAAGATCCCCACCAGACCTTGTGCCCAATCCACAGTAGCCACCTATCACGAGCACCCCCCACCTCCGCAAACGCCAAACCTCCCTTCCCCACCTCCACCGCAAAGGGCCACCGCGAGCTCTACCCCTCAGGAAAAACGTAGTAAGCTTATTTTGATTTTTAAAATAAGTTTTAATGTTTTTAAATAAGTTTTAATTCGTTTTAAAATCAGTTTTACATTCAGTTTTAATTAAAATCAATTTTTACATATAATAATTTATTTTAAAAATGTGATTTTTAATTTACATGTACCATTATTAAAAATACGATTTTTATAAGGTGAAGAGCATATGAAAGATAAGATTTTTATTATGTGAATGGCATGTAAAATTTTGATTTTTCTTTATGTGAATGACATATAAAAATATGATTTTTATTGTTTAATTGGTAAGATAAAAATATAATTTTTATTATGAAGTTAGCAAACTAAGAGTATAATTTTAATTATGAAGTTAGCGAACTAAAAATATAATTTTTATTATGAAGTTAGCGATATAAAAATATGATTTTTATATATGAAGTAGCGGTGTAAAAATTGGATTTTCATAATATGGCTTGGAAATAAAAACGCGATCTTTATACATGTAGTGATATAATAAAAATGTGATTTTTACAAATAAAGATTTGACTTTTATTTAGATGTATAACATAAAAAGAAGTGATTTTTAATATATATATATAAATAACGATATAAAAATATGATTTTTATATATACAGTAGCATTATAAAAATATGTTTTTAACTTGTAAATCGTATGAAGCAGATTGCGTTGGAAGGATGGTGAAGAACACAATGCGATGGAAGAGAACCAAATCCAAACCATTCATAAATAAAGAATGGAGGAGTGGAACCCAAAGGTGAGAACTCCTCCCTATAATTTCTTTTACAGTTATTTATTTTATAACTGCGCATATGAACTACTCCCCGTTGTCCACAAACCATGGACGACTTGTTTGATTGTTTGGTTTGGTTTATTTATTTGTTTGAATTGGTTTGGGATGAGAATTGAATTGAATTGATTGAGTTGTTATGTATGTATGGCGCGAGCCAATATCAGGAGAGGGGTAATGCTAGACATTACCCGATTTCGATATCGCTTCGTTATAATGCCGAAATTTTCTGAAATAAAAGGTGTTAGTTAAAAATAACATTTTTATTGAATGAATGAACTGTTAAAAATAGTAAAGTGTTGAAATAAATATTTCAACGTTAAAAATATAATTTTTAACGTATAAAAGAACGAGATAGAATTCTCCTGAATTGAAAATGAATATTCATTTATAAATCAGACGATTTGTTTATGTACACCCATTTCATTGATATTGATTGGGACGATAAATTTTACACGTCGCCCAACTGCACAAATAAAACATGTGTTTGATTGTTTGAAACCCTACACGGGTATTGGGATGATATATGACATACACTAGTTCCAATAATTAGCTGTATGTCGATCGATGGGTTGACAGGCTGTTGTAAGTGTTAAATATTTATATTTAATGCTTATACAGTGTAGAACGCACTCTGGTTGATGGATGATTATTTATCACTGTTGTTGTATACATGTGTGTATGAAATCCATATAATCAACATTATATGGTAATTGACTGTGTCTGGTTCCAGTTCAGAAAGAATGAATATTTTAAAATAACGAATATTTTAAAATAATGAATATTTTAAAATAATATTAAGAAAAGATTAAAACCTGATTTTGATGTCCGATTTGGGATGGACATGAATATATTTAAATATATAAAGCCGTGTTGATTAGTTATGCGCCATTTTGACGTGAACGATATTTATATCGATTTTATTCATTTTTATAATGAATATCGAAAAGGAAGTGATTTCAAAATCTAATGTTTTGAAAATACTATCATTTATATATCGATGGTATGGAATATTCAATTTTGATTTGAAATTGAATATGAAGTTGAAATCGTTTTGAAAAGGAATTTAAAACGATTTATAAAATACGTTTTAAATGGAAATCGACAAAATATATATAATATTATATATATATATATATATAATGGCCTGAATAGAATGCGCCGCGGCAGTTCGCGAATTTCGACCATTGACTTCGAACGGACATTACGGGAGATCCGACCATCAGATTCTCCTAAAACTGGAACCGTTGGGTTCGTATCGAAAAGAGCTTTCCAATGAATATAAGGGATTTGAAATCTAATGGTTGGATTTGGAAGTATGTCCAAATCAAATTTGGAAAAGGTTGCTGTAAGTGCAGTTCGATGACCGTTTATGGAAATCGACTGTACGGGCCTTGATAAAATTAATAAAAATATCAATAATTAGTGTAAAATCATAATAAATGATTTGGAAAGAATTAGGATGAAAAATTCCATATTTGAAAAGATAAAAATATATTTTTATCAAAATGAACTAGTTGTGAACTAGAATTATGAAATCCAATATTTTTAAATAAATAAATTGGATTTGAAATGGTTTTAAAAGTAACCAGAATTTCCAGTATATGAATTGGAATGGATTTGAATCGAAATTATCATCGGAATATTTTGATGTTGGATTCGGGATTATATGGATATTGTTATGGAAATTTGGAAGATATATTTTATATCGTTATTTCCAAAACGATATTTGTTGGTTTCAGAATTTGATATTGAGTATAAACTGGTATAATTTCTGTTCAGAGCCTTATGTTTGATATCAAATTGGATTTTGGGTTTGTCGTAAATGGTGTCTTAAGTAACTCAGTTCTTGAACCCCATGTGAAAAGAATAAATCTTTTAATTAAGATTATTGGTGTTTCCAGTTAACTAACATTTAATTGGAATAAAATGAAATGTGAATTGGGTTTATTGTGAACTGTGTTTTTTAACGACATTCATTCTTTAGCTCTATTTACAGTGAAATGAGATTTGGAATTTATAAATCTTTTTATTAAGATTTAACGGGAATTTTCCAAAGTAAAGTTTTCCAATTTAACATATTAAATTAGAATTGAATGGAATTTGATTTGGTAATAATCGAAGTGAGCTTCTGTAGGGGAAGACTGTTAATATATATGGAATTTAAAAGGCTTGGCCGTTATTCCATTTATATTATCGGTTGGATATGGAAGTTCATATCGATTATATATACCGATCTGTATTACGTGAAATTTCCATTGTTAATGGAATGTGATTTTGGGTTTATCATTAACTGTGTTTTAAATGACATTAGTTCTTTAACCCAGTTAAAGATAAGATTAATTTCTTAACTTTGAATAATCCTTAAGTAATGATTTTTGGAAGTTAAAACTGAATTAAAGTTTTAATGAATCTTTAAATAGACTGAAAGGTGAATTTGACAACTAAAATTATCAAATTCAAGAATTGATCGAGAATGGAGTATCACCAGTTTTGCTCCAGGCGATAGTTAAATCTTTAATTAGATTTGAACGCAAAATGGTAATTAATTTTACCGATAACACCGTGGTGTTAGATATGAAGTACTACCAGTTTTACTTCATGGGATGAATAGGTTGGGATTGGGAAATTAAACAAATGATTACTGATGTCTTGATTGGGTTGTACACCTAAGACGAGGTAATAAGTGGTGATCATCCAGATGTACTTGGAGATCGACCGGATATGCAAGGACCACTCTCCTGTATTGTACATATGGGACAAGGAATAAGGTGCCTCCGGTTTCGTTCAGACCCAGAACGAAGTTGTAAATGGATGTGTGTTTGATATTGTATTTCATTCTGTGTGATTGATAGACATCGGGTGCATAGCGTGAAATGCCTGTGTGGCATGCTGAGATGCAAATGATCATGGCTTCTGTTGAAAAGCCGAGTCTTGTGGTTGATGATCAAAGCACGACTTTATTATAGCATAGCTTTGTAGAGCGTTAATTCGCGAGCCTCACACCCCGGTGTGAACCAGAAATGGGAGAGTACCTCAAGGAAGACATGCGTTTCCTTCTAGCTAGGAGTGGTGTCTAGGATTTGCATGCCCAGATGTTTTACTTATGTGGATGATGGATAGCAAGGCGCCTCGGATATATTGGCACTGCGGGGCCGATGGATGGTATGGTCTTTATACAGACCAAATTGATGCCCCATAGGGTGGAGAAACGTAGTGTTCAGGCATTTTAATCCACATCGAGTGGACCGGCCCTGACGATCCAAAGGCTTTACTGAGTACTTGCCTGAGATATGAGCTAGAGCATTTCGAAGTGGTAAGGACGATCCCTTGCCTTGGTTCACAGATGGAAATCCAACTTCCAATACGTGACATTTCGGTTTTGATTATAGAGCCTAGTATGGTGACATAGTGGGATGGGACACTATGACGTCTATGACTGATACATTTATATTTGAAGTTGTTTTCATACACTTTACACTATAATAGTATCAAAAGGATTTGTTTTAAATGTACCAAGCATGTTTGGCTATTATAAAGTAAAACTCTATCCTGAGTCTTATAATAGCTTCATTGTTCTTTATTTAGCATTGCGCTGTTTGTTTTATGAACTGGTATTCTTGGGGGTAAACCCGTTCCGTGTTAAACGGTGTGGTCCCTTGATATACCTAACTTTAAAATCAGATTAATAGCTTTTTTGTTCTCACACCAGTCACATGACTGATCTGGAGTTTATTGTTTTAACCTAAACTCTGGGTGCCCCTATTTTCCACACGGGCAACTAGTAGTTTTGGTTTTGCAAATTTATATCCATAAGATCCTGGTTTACAGCTTGAACGATATTCGGAAAGCTCTGTATCCGTTTATCTCTTTAAGTTGTGTTTGTATTATTTTTCTGCTGCTATGTAATGTATTGTAATCTCTGATATATTTTTTACAATGTATAAATTATTCATACTCTCTATATTCTTGTACTCTGATGTTTTGTTGTAATAAGCAATGAAATGTTCTTCTGTTTGTGTTCTGATTTGTCGTGTTCTCAGACAGTCCGTTGTTTCTCTTCTCTTTCAAGACCGGGGAAGTTCGGGTCGTGTCAGATTTGGTCTTACGATTATCCTTTTATTTCAGAAACTTTTTTGACTTTAAAATCAAGTTGTGTGATACCTTTAAACTTAGTGGGTTTCTCACTTTGGTTCACCGGACTGATTTGGCATTTGTAATGCTCGGGTTAGACCAAGTTTTACAGGTTCAGGTTATCGGATACTGTGAAGAGGTGGAAGAGTTCAGACGTATGATATTATATAATATTATTCCGTTGTGTGATTGTATATGAGGACAAATTGTTGTAGCTGTCCGGATGTGTTGACGTGCTCTGATGATTGTAAGTTTTATTTCAAGCTCTCATTAAAGATTTATTTCTATATTATATTTTGTTCTGCTGCGATGTGAGACTCAGTTTTGTGTTGGTTCTTCTTCTTCTATTCTAATATTTCTTCCTTTCTTATCTCACCCTCTAATTTCTTTCTATTAACTATCTGGTGTTTTCGATACTTGAGTATTGGCATGTAATACGGGTCTATGTATTATTGTTGGAACTCAGGCATCGAATTCTTTTATCGGGTCGTTACAAAATCATATGTCAAAAGATTTTGTCTTTTTACCCACGTTTTTTGCTCATTGTTGTTATACCATTTACTTCTCTTATATATAGGATCCATTCATTTTGTAAATAAATTTACAACGATGACGTGATCATCAGAACGACTAAGATTTCAATAACTTGTGTATATGCATAAAATTTTCTCCACATTTCTTAAATTTCTCTTTGCCACATGCATGAAATTCAATGCTCAGTGTCGGTACTCTTAGCTTTCCTATGAAAACAATTATAAACCTAAAATGATTAAGTTTTAATATTAGCATGTATGTTTTAATTCTTAGAATAAATTTTAAGGAGTTTTGTTAATGTCACTCCAAAAACGGTTAAGAGGGAGTCATTTTTTTTTTATAAATTTACTAAGGGGCGGATCTTGTAACATAGCCCCCCTTAAAAATTTATAAAGTATAGACCAAAATGTCCATTTGTTATTTTACCCTAATTACATTACTATTCGTTAAACCTTTATCGTCTTCTTCTCAGAGTAAACAATTAATCACATTTTTCATGTAGGAATCAATTTCTAATGTAATTTCTAATTTTGAAAAGAAGACAACATGATTTTCACTCAAAAAAAAAGAACGACATGTTGAATTTGTTGAATAAATCACCCAAAAGGTAACAATTTACTGGAAAAAACGGAGATTTGTTTTCGTTCATCTATTTTCGGCATGTTATTTCCAAACTTTGTACTAAATTTCAGTATGTTCTTGTCAATTTTTACCGTGTTTTGTGTATTTGAATGAAAGGTAAAATCGAGTTTATTTATTTATTTATTTTTCCATTGTGTTTGGCCCTCTCTTAACAATTTAATTTTAATGGAGTGAAAATAAAATATGACCCCCCTATCTGTTTTTGGAGTGGCATTAACAATACTAATTTTTAGTCTACTATAATATAGTAACTTGTTTAAATACACCTAATCATTTTCCATTAGCAATATAGACAATCATATGAGTTTCCAAACTTTGATGTAGAGTTTGTTTTTCCATTCCAATCAAACAAAGACTTACTTCAAAATTTTAATTTTCGTGATTCAAACTAACAGTAAAAGCAATCTTTGGCTCACTATAGCTTGAAAACAATAATAAAGATAAAATAGTACACATCAATCAACATGAAATAATAACACAAAAATCACAAATTCAATGGATTATTAAAGATTTAAATTTATTTTTAAAGTAGCTAAATAATTAACAAAGATATGATAAAAAAATATAATTACCAATTATTATAAATATTTACAGATAACAGAAATAAAGAATTAAAACATGTTGATTTTTGTTGTAGTACCTTGCATTTTAAATTAAATAATAAAACAAAATTGGTAAAATTTTCTGAATTTGGTTACAGAACTAGCGCCAATGCGCTCATGGCCATTTTTTTGATGAATTTAGACATATGGTTTGCAAAAAATTGACTTAAAACGAAGAAGATACCATTAAATGAAGTTTCAGAACAAATACGATAAGAAGAAATAAAAGGAACACACATAAACTAAGAGTTTCCAATGTTCTTGTTTAGTGAACAAAAGCCAATGCGATTCTGTTGTTGAGCACTTGCCTCAAAAGTGGTAGGGTGTGAGTTTGAATCCCACCAATGCCATGTTTTCAAATTTTAAAAGTGCCAACCAAAAGGATGTATGTTCTAAGAGAAAAGTATATGTATATCTACATATAAGGAAAGATTATACATAGATGAGAGTGTGTGTTTATATATATATATATATATATATATATGTGTGTGTGTGTGTGTGTGTGTGTGTGTGTGTGTGTGCATGTGTTTGTGTACATATTGACATGAAATTCAAAAGTAACACGTTATTAACCAAAAACAAGTAAGAAATAAATTAACGGGTTAACACTATTTGAAATTTGAAAATAAATGGAGTTACATGTAAATATATAAGTGCAGATTTAAATTCGAAATTTGAACGTATACTAAAAAAGGAAGATAATAAAAGAGAATTAATGGGAATAACGTCAAAAATTTAAAGATTGACACACATGTGAACACACATGTTGATAAATTTAAAATGAAAATGTACAAATATAAGTTACAGAAATAATGTGCATTATAAATGGTATAAAACCAAGAAATAAAAGGGAGTTTGAATGACACTAATTAAGCAGCGTTCTATTTTAAATTGGACATGCGCATATTGACGGTGCACGTATGAAATTGAAATAAACTGCGTGTTAAAAAAGACAGAAAATTTAACAAAAATGGGAAGAGGGACAAATGGTAAAAATAATGTTAATAGAATTAAAAGGAATAAACGCGTTAGAGATAGAAAATAGAAGAATTATTGATACGTACATTGATTACGCATTTAAAATTTGGACATGCGTTAAAAATAGAAAGAATAAATAGATGATGGGTAAGGAATATAACGTTAAGGATTTCTTTATTTTATATCTATGATTGTGGTTCTTTTGTAACACCTCGCACCCCTTAACACTATCCTAATGTAGAATCTTGTTAAGAAATGTTGAGCATTGTAGGTATAAAGACGATTAAAATCACAGAGACTAGGATTTCACAAGACATAAAGAATAAATTCACAACGGAAGAAAAGACAATTTATGTTTAAATGACAAACCATTTTTAATTTTTTTGAATAAACCAAAGAGTCATAAAATTTTCATGTCTCAATCTCTGTCACATTAGAAATATCAGTGTACAAAATAAAAGTTTCCCCAAATAGCAAAAAGAAAATACAAGCAAACCATGGAAAGAAAATAAAATAAATAATATATCTCCACAAGAGTCTTTTAAGAAAGTCAATGAAGTAATCTAAGATAAGAACATCCTCCCTGAGGGCCTGGTGGGAAGAAAAAAGGAAAGAAGAAAATGGATCAAACAAAAAGTCTGGTGAGCTGTAGTAATTTCTAGCACGATTAATTAGAGGAGACAAATAAATAAACAGTAGTCTAGCATCAATTAAGAAATAAGTGTGTGCACACCTAAAAGTGAACAAAATAAGTGATACTATAAAAGATGTTATACAAAGATATAAGTGTTTTTATTCGAATGATTCAATAGTGATGTTGACTATTTTAAACAAATATAACAAATTAGGAAGAAAATTCCCTAATACTACCCAAACGACCGGCTGGGACGAATCATAAATAACCTGTGCCCATTATGGGTTTAGGTTATCAGGCCCTAGCCTATCAGCGATTTGACATTACCTTATCCATTGGTGTGAAAATGGGTTATGCTCCCAAATCGAGGCAGTGCATGCACACTGACTCGCCGGAATGCACTCACACCCTCTCAATTAGGTTGACTTACATCCATAATGTTATATGATGCCCTTGCCTTTAGTGAGACCCAAATGATAAATAGGCTATGCTACATGGAATGGATCCCAAACAACTTGGCTCAAATCCCTCAACCCTTGATTTGGCGCTAAAAACAAAGAAAAAGAGAAATAACCCCACGCAAAATATTAGGTTTACAGGTTCATGCCCGTGTCAACGTATTTATATGCTCTTTTTAGGCATATGTTTAGCACAACCGCAAAATCTAAAAATAAACAGAGAAAGAAGATAGAAAGAAATTCGGAATAACAAATACAAAAATTATGAATATAATTTATAGAAATAGATATGGGGATTCAAAACGAAGATAGAACAACTATAAAAATATGGATC
The DNA here is from genome assembly GCA_030737875.1 of Allium sativum. Lineage (NCBI taxonomy): Eukaryota > Viridiplantae > Streptophyta > Magnoliopsida > Asparagales > Amaryllidaceae > Allium > Allium sativum. The sequence continues at coordinate 769,791,861 of CM060926.1, forward strand.
AAAGAATAGAACGTAATCCAGATCCAAAACATCCACAACTACTATTTTAAAGATTTGATTCCAACTTAAAAGAAACATTGAAATCACTTAAAAAAACTCACCTAAGAAATGAAAAATCTAAAGGCCCCGATAAAAAATCCTTCAAATCTATGAATAAATCGTATCCAATTCGTATCCAATTCGTACCCAACAATATATTTTTATTTTAGATAAAAGTGAAATGGAGGCAGAGAAGATGAAGAATGAAGTTGTTAGAGAATGGGAGAGAAGCATAGTTTATTTATAGATGTAGTTGGAAGATTTAGGCCTTAGGATAATTAGATTTTCAATCAGAACCCTCAAATCCATGCAACAAGAAGGTTCCTGAACGCACGAACTAGTTCCTCTTGCACCAGGCACAAAATCATGCCTAGTAACGTTGATTGGGTCGATCCATACCCCCAGGCGGGTCGACACAGGGGTCGACCCACTTGGGTCCTGGGTTGACCACTGGATCAACCTAGCTGGGACTATGTTGTCCCTGTTACTACGTTGGTTGAACATATTTATTAATTAAATTTGTCTAGTTTTGTTTTAATTTTTGACTTGAAATTCAAACTTCAACTGGTCATAACTAATTTGTTTTAAGCCTGTTTTATGTGAACAAAAAGCCTATCCGAACCAAAAAACTGCGACGGAACTAATGGAACAACCGTCATTGCTCAATTCCCAATTTTTTTAACCTATTCTTTAATTAACAATTTGGTTAAATAATTATTACACGTTCAAAATTTGGGTTGTTACATTCTCTCATCCTTAAAGAATTTCATCCCCGAAATCTCTAAGGTATAAGAATAATATAATTGTTTTCTACATCCATTTACACATCCATCATTCACAGGAAACCATTGTATTTAATTTATCTAATGCAATTTATGTATTTATGCAATAGTGTAGTGTATATGATCCTAGCTAACACAAAATATTAAGCGACCTACTAATTCAGTTGACCTCCTTTTTATACAAATATGTCAGTGTTATGCATCCAAATGCATGCAAAATCCTAGTAATAATAGTTAATTCTATATGTGTGCATCAAACATCATCCATATGCAACAACCATATGACGACATCCACATATTACAACCATAGAAATAATTAAAATGCATGCGCATCCATATGCATATGCAAACGTCCTATTCTGCCGATCATTGTGCCTAGTGTGTATATATGCATCCACTGTATCCACTTGCACAAACTTGCATCCATTTGCAAAAATCAAACATAACATGTTTCAAAGACATGTTTCAACTATATCCTGTCAACTATAAGTTTCTCCTAAGATCAGGTTCAAAGGAATATAAGAGATAGAGCTTAAGAGCTAGAGATGGAAAAAGGTAAAGATCGGAACGTACCATCAAATAGATAAGAATACACGTCTGTTCTTCAGGTTCCCAAATAGCCTCACTCTCACCATCTCCCCACTGTACTTTTACTAGTCTTACTTCCTTATTCCTCAACTTCTTGGTCTCCCAATCTAAGATCCACCAAGGTGCTCATCTAATTGATGCTTCGCGCTCGATCTCCACATCCTCTAGTGCACTTGGCTCAACAACCTCCGCTAAAGCATGCAAACACTTCCTCAAGTGCGATACATGGAACAATTCATGAGCGCATGATAGTCAATTTGGCAGTAGAACTTTATAAGTCGTCTTCCCTATGACTAGGAATGGCCCAACAAATCTTGGGGCCAACTTGTTCACTGAGCCAAACCTCATCATGCTCCTAAGCAGTGAAACTTTGATGAAGACCAAATCTCCAATAGCAAATTCTAAATCAATCCTTCATCTATCAGCATAGAAAATTTTCCTATCCTATGCTGCCTTCATCCTCTTTCTAATCAACTCAACTTTATATGAAGTTTCTATAATCATTTATGGCCCTAGCAACAGTCTGTTTATCGAGTCCCACCACCATGTCGGAGATCTACAAGGCCGTCGATGTAAGGCCTCAAAGGGTGCCATCCCAGTGTTGGACTGGAAGCTATTATTGTAAGCAAATAACATGAGTGGTAGGTGATCTTCCCACGTCCCTCCGAAGTGTAAACTACACGTCCTTAGTAGGTCTTCCAAAACCATATTTACTCTCTTAGTCTGCCAATCCATCTGAGGGTGATACGAGAAACTCAATCGAAGTTGTGCTCCCAAAACTTCTTATAGACTCCTCCAAAACTCGCTAGTGAAAATGGGGTCTCTATCGCTAACAATGCTTGAAGGAATACCATGCAATCTGACTATCTCGCGAATTTACAAAGAAGTCAACCATGTGGTCGTCTTCTCACTCTTAACCAGGAGGAAATGGGCGCTCTTAGTCAATCAGTCCACTATGACCCAAATGTTGGTTTTTCCTTTTCTTGACCCAGGAAAACCATCCGTAAAATCCATAGAAATACTTTCCTATTTCCACAATGGTTGAAGTAGTCCACCGAGCTTCGTGTATTCTGCCTTAACCCTTTCGCAAGTCACACATGTAGATACAAACTTAGCCACACTTTCATCACGCCAGACCAATAAAAGACTCGCCTCATATCACGATACATCTTATCACCACCCGGATGGATAGTCATCTAAGGGTGATAAGCCTCTGCCAAAACCATACTCGTGAAATCATCTGTGCGGGGAACACACAACGTAGCATTCCGAGGAAGCCATTATCTACAATCCACATTATACCCGAGGTGCCTAGAATCCTCTCCTCTACTCATTCTATCCAAATCATCTGAAAGCTCATGATCCTCTCTCTGTCTAGCTCTAATCTGCTCCAATAAGGTAGGTCTCATCTCCAACGATGCCAACAATTCTGGTGTGAAGTCCATAGATGGTCGAAAATCGAAGGTGGCTATATACTCCAGGCTCTGCCACTCAACGAACAAAGGACCTAATGTCGCTCTCGGTCTACTCAACGCATCAGGCACCATATTCCCCTTCCCAAGGGTATACGAAGTCTCGAAATCATTTGATGCTAAGACCACCATCCACCTTTATTGCCTCAAATTGAGATCCCTTTGAGAGAACAAATACTTAAGTGACTTGTGGTCTGCAAAGAGTTCGAACTTCTCTCTCAGTAGGAAACGTCTCAAGACTTAAGTGCAAATACTATAGCAGCCAACTCCAAACCGTGCGTAGGGTAATTTCTCCCATGAACCTTTAGCTGCCTACTACAATAGCACACTACCCTAATCTCTTGCATCATTACTGCACCTAGATCTATCCCACAAGCGTTGGTATATATCGTAAACATCTTAGATCCATCAGGTAATGTTAAAACTAGCGCACTTGTAAGAGCATTCTTCAGCCTATGAAAAGATCCTCGTAATTCAAATCCCAAGAGAAAGCCAGATTCTTCTTAGTAAGTTAGGTTAATGGTAATGAGATCCATGCAAAGTCCTTAATGAACTTTCTATACCTTCTAAACCAAAAAAATTTCTCACCTCAGTCGCGTTCTTAGGGGTCCTCCAATCTTGTACTGCCACTATCTTGGCAGGATCAATTGCCAAACCATCCTTAGCGACCATATGCCCCAAGAAACAAAACTTCTTTCTTTCAAAAATGGCACTTGAATAAATTCGCCTTCAACTGATGAGTTCAGAGATGTAACAACCCGCCTGGAATGGGCCTAAAGTTCGATGCAGAAAATGCCCATCGAAACTTAGATCCACTTAAATGGGTCATTGTTTCCTATAAGGAATTACATTTTGCACAAAATAACATAGCAATATGACGAGACAGAATCTTACACAATGGAGGGGATAAAATATAACAATGACAAAATAGAAGTATCATTTAAATTAAAACCCAATAATGTAGCTTACAACCCTTATTCAAACAGTTATATCATGTATGTCAATTAATATCCAGATACAAAATAATAATACTGCCAATAATAAATAGTTTAGAAACAGGTAAGTTCTTCCATCGTCCAGCTCTCGCCACTTCATCTCTTAGCATAAAGTCCAATCTACTATCCTGTAAGTATGTTAAGAGGAGGGAGGTCAGAACATAAAGTCCAGATTAATGAAACCAACATATGTTTGAAAGGTAACTATTCTTATATTTGGCAGAATGGATTTTTTACGATATGTCTACGTGAGCATGCATACATACACAAGGAAATAAATCTAATTAATGAGGTGAACATTCGTACAGTCACTGAAGACCTTCATTAGCACTTTAGGGCGGATCCCTGATGACTTAATACCCAATGAGGTGGACATTCTCGGTCACTTTAGGCCATACTACTATATTAAATTTAGGGTGGATTCCTATAATCACTTAATACCCTATGGCGGTCCCTAGCAACTTAAAACCCTATCCCATCACGTCAACTCTATATATGTATGCTCTCATTTGTAAATGAGAATCAGTTTCTTGTCACAAAATACTGGTTTAGGGTAGACCCAGTTTGCTATTTAAGACTCCTCTGGCAGACTCCCATGTTACTACTTAACTGATATTACGGGTGAATTCCAATGCTCTTAAGAATTCCCGTAGACAGGCGGTTATAGTTGCATGCAGCGTAGATTACCTATCTTGTCCCTAGGTTATCCCTCACACATCTCCTAGAGGAAGAAGACAACTTCCAGAGAACTACCCCACTCAACATTACCGTTATATTTAGTCCATTATGGAGGAGGAGGACCCAAAGACCACTTGTATCCTAATAAGGGAGGGTCCCGTGACTTTGGCTAAACTAGGGAGTGAACCTTAGGAACAAGCCTAGTCCTAACCCTTAAGACCCAAGTTAAGTAGGTTAGCCACTTAAGACCTTCTAAAGGAAGGCATGCCTACTCATACACACGTATAATACACACACACACACACATACATACACACACCAGGCCTCTCACATTAAATTTGTAACGTCCCTCCTTTTTAACCGCTTTAAAACAATGATTAAACCAACTTAAAACATTCAAATCGACTGATCGTTATTAGCTTACAGAGTTTAAAGTAGAAACAACACTTAAAAACACAGAATAAACAAATAACACAATACCGAATAGCAAAATAAACTTTTATATATTAATAAGAAGTTTGATACAAATGTTCCTATACAGTGAAAATTTATAAAATATCATTCGAATGCAAGAAAATATTTACTGTTTAAAATCTTCAGAGTGTGTCGTCTCTTGGAATCCCCAACTTCGCCAATATTCAAATCCTCAACTGTGATTTTTAAATCTGTAACGCCCGGGTCTGACCCGAGCGTTTCATGCAAAAACAAAACAAAACACTCGAGTCAGGATTAATCATAGTTCAAGTAAATTAATTTTAGTAGAGACTAAAATATAATAGTTAATTCTAACATAAATATCATATGTAAAATAATCAGTGGTGTAGTATTTGTGTTCATCAAATTACATATGTAATACAATCGTACACGGTTGGCTTGTAATATGCATAGTGTATCATTGTACATATCACAAGGCTATGCACATTTGACATACACACGCATGTTAAATCATACAGACAAATCACATGACATGTTCTATGACATCAAATAACAAGACAGCATGGTCCACTATAACTCCAAAGCAAGATATATATATAACCCAAAATAAGACAGCAAGTTTAAGGAAGGTGTTTAGCACATATGATATTCCTAAAGAATACTCAGTAGTGTATTTTATATGGAAAGGCAACAGGATATGGAAACAGTAACTAAAACACATAGCCAAATGTATTATTAAAACCCAAAGGATACCCGGAAAAACGCAAAACACAAAATTTCGAGCCTTAATTATAACGAATCAATGTTTTAGTCTGCCTTTCTATCACTATACATAACTTGAAATATGAAATGTACTTTTAGTGATACTAATACTTGACATGGAAAGAGTTGTAAATTTACAACTTTATAGACTTATGACTCAAAAAAATGATTTAATGAATATGTATGGATAATACCGGTGATGTACATAACATTTTATACCACTAGTCATTTTATCCCATAAATATCCCACATAATAGGATAATACACCAAGTTAACTCTTGCAAACATTACGTCCACTAAAATGATCATTTTAAAACATAGAAAGTTTTGAAAGTATAAAATCATAAGTAATTCCAGATTTTCAAAAATTAAGCCCTGCCATGCATACTGGAAATCTCAGCACGCAGATGCTAAGAAAAACATAGGTGGTTGCATATTTTCAAATGGGTACAAGGGCACGTGCATCTTTAAAATGCATGGTAACACAACGCTCCTCTGATATTATGCATTTTATATGCCAATTATGTTATTTTTGTGCTTTAATAGGATATTCACTCTTATTATTTGATATGTGCAACAATTTATAGTGTGACATCGCAGTGTAACAAATTGATCATACATACACATACATACTCATATATTTAAATGTATGTATGTAATTACTTTTTTTCCTGCACATGCTATAGTAAAATTCATACATGCAAACAAGAAGAACATAGGTGGCATGATGATTTCAAACGTGTATTCATATATATATATATATATATTTGTATGTATGTATGTATGTATATATATATCAAGTAAATTCATTTACACCCTTTTTCCATGGCAAACATAAATGTCCATGATCAATAATGCAGACTCAGGCCAGTGTACAAAGGCTACACGAAATGCAACTTGACCAAGATTAGAAATCACACACAGCAACAAACATGCCTAGTAAAGTATAAAAGGAAATGTAGAAGTTAAGGGTCAGTAGGTGAGAAGGACGAAGTTTCAATTTAAACAAGACAGCAGTGTGTATATGACAATGGTACTCTTATATGCCTCAACAACAATTTAGACTCAGGTAATCACAAGTTCGGTTCGAAAAATGATTTCTACAAATAAAAACTTTCAAAAAATTCACAGAGCCACAAATGAAAACAAAGGGAAAATTTCTCAGCAACTTTTATTTCTTAACAAAGTGGAATTCAAGGTTTAACATCTTTCCAGAATGTCTATGACTCACGGTAGGTCAAGTAACCAACACACAATCAAGCCCAATTAATGAAACCAATTTTCGGACATGTGAAGTAGACCATTAACTATTATAATTCTAACTTAACTGAAATTAACTGCTTAAAACCAAGATCAATCGTGAGCTAATACTCACCTTGAACAACGTAGTGATGATGCGAGGGTAGATGCGACGAACCTGATCGGAAGCGGTTGTAAGTCGGTTGCTTGCGGTGGTTATTCAAGACAAAAAGAATTGTAGGCTTATTCTGGTATCAAAAAGGAGATCATGACGACGGTTTCCATTAGGGTAGAGAAGCACGACTTTTGTGGGTGGTAGCATGGCGCGTCTTAGGCGACAGTGGAGCCTTTGCAGTTTTCATCGATGATGGAGGCCATTTTTGATTAGGATTTCCATTATCGTGTTTGGGAAAACTTGATTTTTGATTTGGGAAAATGGGCAAGCTTCGGCTATTAATTGATTTAGGAAAAAGACGTCATTTTTATGGAAACAGAAGCTTCGATTTTTGGGGGAGAAGAGAAATTGGCGTCAGCCATTAAACAATGAAAAAAGGGAAAAACAATTTGCTTGCTGAAGAGAACGGGGGAACAAGTTGTGTGGTTTATAAAATAAAGAAAAAGGGATAAGTATGAAGTTAAATCATAGGTGGGGAGGTCTGCGCGTTACAGATGATAGGTCTACGAAGAATATTAACCGAGGAGGTAATATTTAGGGTAGGTGATAACACGGTTAAACTTTATAGTGAATAACCATGTATCGCTCTAATTTCACACCGCTAACAAAATCTTCAAATGCGATAAAAATTATATGTACCTCTTCGTCTTCGCATTCTGAATCCAATAAAAAAATATTTTGGCGTAATTTGACTTTGTTTGTATACGGCGTTATTTTTAATTGCGAATTATTTATCGCTTCACTGTTTGTTCACATAACAACTTCATTTAATTCCAGATTTTGGTTCGTTAAATTCCTCTCTTTATATACAAAAATGCACGCATATTTAAGCCGGTTTTCATATATTTAAATAAATAAAATTTTCAATTCATTTAATGTTAATAACTTTTATTTTTAAATTCGCCCATTTATATTTTCAGCCTAGTGTCATCCAAATTCAATTCAAATATTCAATAATAAATATTTGATTCCCAATAAACCATTCTGAATTAAATTCATATACAAAACCATATATTCGATTTTTAATTTCTAATCTTAATGTCAATATAAAATTGATTATTAACAGTTGATTCTTTATTTTATTCTTTATTCAAGTTGCCAAAATTTCTGGAAAGTTATAATCTCCCCCCCCCTTTAAAACTTTTTGTCCTCGAAAAGGGAGATTGTTAGAGTTATACCAATGTATATTTCAAATTATCTTATTAGTGTGAAATTATTCCACAAAGAAATTAAATATCAGAATTTAAGTGATCGGTTCTCTTTATTTATCCATCATACTCATTTAACTCTGAAAATCAAACTTCTTTTCAAAACCAAACTCTTAAATTTCAAATTCTACACAAGTTGGATTTACGCATATCAAATCATTCCAAATTTATTTATAAATCTCATCTGTCAATGTTTACTTATCCATCGTTGCATTTATTCCTTACAATCCAAATTCAACCAAATCTCCTTACATCCAATCCATTTTTTTTCCAACATTCATTAAAGAGTTTAAATAACATCTCTTCTTTAAGTTACAAATTTTTGACTTGAAATTTCCAAATCTGAAATCTTTTGTAACTTTTATATATTACATGAAATTCATACAAAAATATTTGTATTACTATTACAAAGCTATTGATTTGAAAATACATCAAAATTCTCTTTATTTACTTATTAAATTAGGTATATTTTAATTCCAAATTATTGATTTGATAACTCGAAGTTTGACAAGTCTATCGTCTTTCTTACAGATGTTAGGCATACGCTGGCCAAGCGCACGACTACTAAATATCCTTGTTTTAACTCCTAGTGAAAATATTTAAAAAATTATCATTAAAAGAAAATAGATACGGAAAGTACCAATGTGATGTTGATATGTTGATTGTTCATGAATTGTAGATACACAATGGTTTCGTCTGGATCCCACAGAAAACATCTGTATCCGTAGGAATTCACTTCCCTACGAATTTCGTCATGGACAGATCAACGAAAGATATTTAAGAATCAAAAGAAAATTTGAGATCACTGAGCATTGGCTGCTCTATCTTAGGGTCACGAAAACAAATTACCAAAATAGATCAAGACACGAGGATTAATCAAGTCACAAAGACAAATCGAGTCACAACGACAAATCATGTCACAACAACAAATCATGTCTCGAGGACACAATAGACTTAGTAGTTCAATTGGTTAGAGCTTGTGGCTTGCATACAAGAGGTACAGAGTTCGATCCCCGCCGCCGTTATATTATTGTTTTAAGGGAACGACTTAAAAAACACATGTTCTAAAGAGAAAAATATGTACAAACGCACATATAAGGAAAAATAAACATATAAGGAAGTAAAGAAAATATATGTATATATGTGCAGAAATATATATATACAAGGGAAAAGTTCAAGATAAGGCTGGAATCAAAGAAATATGGCAAGAATTAAATAACGGTACAACACCGTTTGAATTTTGAAATCAAAATAAAAAGTCGTGCGTGTATATATATATATATATATATGCTTAAAATGGTCATTAGAAGATTTGTATACATATAAGAAAATTATATGTGATATAACAGTTAAATAAATTCCAGAAATTCAATCACTTGAAATTCAAACTTCTGCTCCACAATAGTTCACGGGACCCACTATGGGGTCGGGGTCGACCCAGGGATCGACCCCCCTATAGGGGGTCGACACCGGGGTCGACACCCCCCAGATCCGGGTAGATTCATCAACGTATCTGAACTATTTTCTTAACTAGGTTCAATGTTGACTCAGCACTGCGTGTACGATAAGATCCTGAACACCTATAAATAGGCTAGAAGAGCCAAGCATAAATCTCATATTTCTGAGACAACGTATATACTCTTCCATTCTTCTTCCTCCTCAAATTTCTTAAGAAAAATAATATAATTAGTGTAGGAAAATTCTAAATTAAGATCTGGAGGAAAAGAATGAATATTAATAAGAAGGTGTTTAGAATCATATTCGAAGTAAGGTAATTTCTTAGGTCTATTTCAATTTTCTCCTCTTTCTTCCCTTTTTCTTTTAGTAAGAATTATGGATCCATGGTTGCTAGGTTCTAAATTCAGTTAGGAGGACCATGGAATACTAGATCTGGACCAGATTCAGGATTTGGAAAGCAAATTGAGTGGATTTAAATTATATCATTTTTGATAATAGTATATTATCATTTGACATTCCCTGTTAATATGCAACGTAATCTGCTAGAATGATTAAAAGTGTTGAAATGCTAATATGACATGTTAAAATATCAATATGTTGGAAAATTCATATGTTGAAATGTTTAAATGTTCACATATTGAAATGTAAACTTGTTAAAATATGTGTAGCAATTACTGTTGTTCTAATTTCATGTTAACTTGTGACATTTATGTACTTGAACCCTTAATTATAGAAATCGGAATCATTACATGTTAAATTAGAATAATTACATGATTTGACGATCACATGTTATTTTGAGATGAAATTAATTACATGTTAGGAAGTATATGCGACATAAAATGGCTTAATATGATGACATATAAAATATAGCTTACAGTAAAAATTTGAAAGAATGGACAAGCCTAAATTATATAGAAAATTTAAAGTAAATAGAAAATTGTAACTGCACTTAGACACGAGGTTAAATTCAACTTGTGGTAGAAGTCTGCCAGGAACTGCCTGGCAAATCCAGCATCCACAATTGTTAATTTAATCTGAGGGGTCTAGTTCGTAAATAAAACATGTAATGGTGCTAAGACACGAGGTTAACTCAACTTATGGAAGAAGTCTGCGCGGAACCGCCTGGCAAATCCAACATCCACAAGTGGTAGGCTTAATGTGAGAGCTCTAGTACACAAACATATATATATATATATATGTGTGTGTGTGTATGTATGTATGTATGTATGTATAGAAAAGAATAGAGATAAATGGCATTAATTGTAATTAATGGAAATGAATGATAATTGCAACAGTAAAAGAAATGGAATGAACGGGGAATGATAATAACCTATTATAAATAAATTACATTAATGAGAATGTTATATAATAGGTAGGCTTGTCTTAGGGACAAGTGGAAATTATAACTTAGGTTACAATAAACAATAAGGAAACTGGAATAACTTATGTAATGAGATAAGTTGTACTTAATTTTAAACTAAGTTATTTGTAAGAACAAGAATCTGAAATCTATGGATGAGGACAACATAAGTTATATTTATGGAAAGGAAACTTATTAGTAAACCTTAGTTAAGAGAACTAAGTTAATAAGTAAACAACGATAGGTTGTAGTGACAATATAAGATGGTATTATGATTAAACAAGAAAGAATGACGCAAACTTATGAAAGGAAATAAGTTATATTTAATCATAAATAATAAGTAGCATGTTAAACTGAAAACATGTGAACTGAGATATACTTAATTACCAATTAAGTAGAACATGTTATTGTAACTGTGAAACTTGACAACGAATAACATAAATAGCTTGTAGATTACATACCTTGAATTACAATCTAGAGAATAACATGTCATGGACTTATTAATAAACTTAAATGGGTCAAGTTATATGACTGAAATTAATAAGCGAGAGGAACTTGGTAACTTGAATAAGAAGTCAACGTGAACGGGAATAACCAAGTTAAATGGAAACCCGATGAGGTAGAGCAAGCGCATAATTGAATGTTTAGACATAGGGTCTAATAACATATTAAAATAAGGTGCTTGGACCAGTCCGCACGTTTAAGGAGAATAACCCGATAGGGTAGATCATCGCCGTGTCATGAGGCATGAGGGGAGCACACGTCCATCTGATTATTCTATTAGCTCTAAAGGACTAAAGGGGGAAGCACGCGACTTCCTGAGACGCGTAAGGTGCTCCTAATAGTTCTCTGTGTGGTGGAAGATGTTTAGGCTGTGCTCTTAGAGGTTGGGTCTGTGCGTTACTACCGGGTGGGTGGGCCTTGACTGCAAAAGTAGCTTTGCAGTCAGAATGTTGTGACAAGGTGACACTAGGGTGATTCGACAATCGCCTCAACGGGAGGCAGGTCAGTACCAAACATGGATAGTAGATCGTCGGGTACCCATCATCGGCAGCCAGTAGGATGCGAAAAAACTAGAGCTAGACACAAGATACCATTAACCCTTCGCTATCGAGGTACGGTGGTTGACGGGAGATGCCAACTGGATGTTTAGATTGTTAGTTAGAGGCAAGTCGCTTAGCTCTCGTAGTCTTTACTAGTTGAGGGAGGGGCCAAGGTGTGGCCATAGCCGCAATGAAAAACATACCCGAGGGATATCTGTATTTTTAGACCCTTAAAGGCAGGCCTGTACAGATATGGAAAAGCTCCCGACCGAGTTTCGTGTTTCTTGTACAACCCTGCCACGGAACTCGGTGCACATTAGAGGTTATGTGCGGTTAAGGCATCAAGTACGATTGACGATACGTACGTAGGAAAGTATAGATACATCATACATGCATGTCTGCTCTGGGTGGTGTATCGTAGACTCTAGGGCATTACTCTGTGACCTAATTCGATCAAAGGTGGCAGTTTGTATGCTTACATAGCATGGCGATGGTGGTTCTATGCGGAACGCAGCATTGTTATATAGAGATATGTACGTCACTCTGGCGTAGGATGATGGACTACGCATATTTCTATGGCGTTACGGTGGAGACCGTGCGAGTGGAGTACCATGGGGTGTACCACAATATTGGGGGTAGCTCAATGTATACTTGATTATGTTAATCCACTAGGAGTAAATGGGTACGACATGTGTGTAAGCCTTGAGTGTTGTTAACCCATGTAACCTAATGAATAATAAAATGTGATTGAATGGTATATGTAAGGTTATCCAAAATGTATAGTTTAAATCCAATCACCAGAACTTGTGTTCTGACCCCCTCCTCATAACATACACACAAGTTAGATTTGTGGCAGAGATATGATAGCTTTGGATACTGGTTAGGCAATATTATTAGTTCGTTAGGGCTATACTTTGATTATATTATACTTTATCCATTCCATTGTGAGATGTTTTCTGATCTCTAATATATTTTATATCTCTATCTTTTCTCTAGGATACCAGAGCAACCAACACGGGTTTCAATGGATTAGAATTTTGAAAAAAAAGTCGATCTGTTGGAATTCGGGTTGTTACATCTGGTATCATAGATTTAGTTTAGGATTCCTGTATAAATTGTGAGTGAATGTATTTGTATTTTTAAAAATATAAATATATTATATATATACTTAGATCCATAAAAGAACCCACTAAATAGGAAGTGTACAATATATTTTGAAATAGAGAAAGAAGGATCCCATATGTTTATATTTCATTTTAGTGGGTTTGCTGTAAAGCCTTATAAATTGGAAAAGGTTAAAAAGAGAAGAAAAAAATGGATTAGTAATATATATAATGTTGAGAGAATTAACCTTGTGGGAGTGTCTAGGAAAGCCTAGAAAAATTGAAAACCCGCTTTTAGTCTAACCCTATTGCTAACTTTTAAGAACTTGAAATTATAAAAGTTTTTGGAAGATGGTTTATGGTGTTTTCAAGTTTTAATCTTAAAAGTTATTATTTTAAATATGTAAAGAAGTACATATTGGGTTTTAAAGTAAAAGGGGGTATATTTTGTAAATAGTAAATTTTGTCTAAAATAAAAATCTCTCAGTAAAAGGTGCATATTATAGAGCGTGTATAGCTCACTATTTTTCTTGTTATATTGCATAAAAGAATTTCTAGTAAAGAAAGTTTTGGAATCTCTATTCTTTTGACAATCATTTTTGATAAATTGTTTTAAAAGAGAAAATTTTGTTGGGTGGACAAAATAAGTTGTAGAAATTAAGAATAGAGTAGATGTTCGCACCTTGTAGTAAGTAACTGAACTGACATTGTAAGTAAGAAAAGTTGTAAACATGATTGAGAAATAGTTGTCCTTATCTACTCCATTTTTTTGTGATTTGAATAAAAAATGATTTATATTTTTTTAATGTCATGTTTTTTTTATGGTTTGGTAAAAGTAAGTTTTGATGAGGAAAATAAAGTTTTGATACTTTTAACTTTTGAAAGAAAAGTGAAATGAAAAGGCCAAATCATGTTTTAAAACTATGGAGTAGGTGAGGATTAGTGCCTAGGGAGGACGGGAAATGTTTTGAGGCTATGAAATAGATAGCGAGAATTATCTTGGAATAATGGTAAGTTCCCATTGAATGCATATGCATTGAGAAGCTTAGGGTGTTGCTTGAAATGATTAAGTTAAATAAGCTAAGAAAAGAGAAATGGTACAACTAAAAAGGAAACAACAAATTCAGTAAAGCGGCAAACATGACAAATTCTGAGAAAAGGTGAAAAAGAAAATCCGTAACAAAGAAAATTTTCTTATATGGGTTGTGCTTGGTTAGGAAAGTAGGGAATCTTCATAAATAATTATATAAAATCCAAGTACAGACAGAAAAAGATTGAAAAAGAAAAACGGAAGATGTGAAAATTTTCGTTCTCCACCTTTTTGTAACATAAGAAATCAAATTAAAAAAAAACAGATTTTTCTGAAATTCAAAAAATAAAGTTGCTTGGTAGGGTTTTGGATGCAAAAATTGGATGAAGTACGCTCTTGCTCAGTAAGGGTGTGGGAAAATTTGGATGAAAAAACATTTTTGTTTTTCAAAATATTGCATTCATATAAAACTACCAGTATATTTAGGATGTGAGCATCATATTTTAAAAGGATTTTTGAAAACCTTGCACACACATAGGAGGTACCGCTTAGGCATACATGTATTATTTTGTTTATTTCACTTTGCACGAGTGCGCAATGTTTGCAAAAATTGGATGCACACATGATGGATGTATATTATGCGAGGGATTAATTGATTTTTACCCTTATCAAATTTCGGGGACGAAATTTCCTAAGGTTGGGAGAATGTAACACCATGCATTTTGTAACAATTAAATAATGCATATGTGTGTATATGCATAGACATAAACATTTAAAAGAAAAATATTATAATGGTGATATGTGGTTGCATGTAATAAATACATGCATTGAAAAAGAAAAAAAAAAGTTTATTGTAAATAAAAATGTATTGCATGAATTAAAAGAAAGGATTGGTTGCATGCAGTGTGAATATGTCGCATGCACTGATTTACAAATATAATGCATTAATAATAAAAGAGGAATAAGAAGAGAAGAATAACTACCATTGTTCTGAGCCTTGTTAACAATAGCCTTATAGTCCAGTTGGTTAGAGCATGTGGCTTGCATACAAGACGTACAGAGTTCGATCCTCGCCGCCGTCATATTTTTATTTCAAGGGACGGCTAAAATAACACATATTCTAAAGAGAAAAATATGTATAAACGCACGTATAAGGAAAAATATACATATAAGGGAGTAAAGAAAATATATATCTATGAGAATATATATGTATATATGCACAGAAATATATATATATACAAAAGAAAAGTTTAAGATAAGGCTGCAATCAAAGAAGTATGGCAAGAATTAAATAAGGTACAACACCGTTTGAATTTTGAAATTGAAATAAAAAGTTGTGCGTATATATATACGCTTAAAATGGTCATTAGAAGATTTGTATACATATAAGAAAATTATATGTGAATATAACAGTTAAATAAATTCCATAAATTCAAACATTCGAAATTCAAACTTCTGCGCCAAAACAGCTCATGGGACCAACTATGGGGTCGATCCAGGGGTCGACACCCCTGTAGGGGGTCGACTGGGGTCGACACCGCTAGATCCGGGCAGATACATCAACGTATCTGGACTATTTTCTTAACTAGGTTTAATGCTGACTCAGCGCTGGTGTACGATAAGATCCTGAACACCTATAAATAGGCCAGCAGAGCCTAGCCTAAGGCTCATATTTCTGAGACAACGTCTAAACTCTGTCATTCTTCTTCCTCCTCAAATCTCTTTAGAAAAATAAGATAATTATTTTAGGAAAATTTTGAATTAAGTTCTGGAGGAAAAGAATGAATATTAAAAAGAAGGTGTTCAGAATCACATTCGAAGTAAGGTAATTTCTTAGATCTGGTATATTTCAATTTTCTCCTCTTTCTTCCCTTTTTCTTTTAGTAAGAATTATGGATCAATGGTTGCTAGGTTCTATATTTAGTTGGAAGGGCCATGGAATAATAGATCTAGACCAGATTCAGGATTTGGAAAGCAAATTAGATGAGTGGATTTAAGTTATAACATTTTTGATAATGGTATATTATCGTTTGACATTCCCCGTTAATATGCAATGTAATCTGCTAGAATGGTTAAAAGTGTTGAAATGCTAATATGACATATTGAAATATTAATATGTTGGAAAATTCATATGTTGAAATATTTAAATGTTTAAATGTTGACATGTAAACTTGTTAAAATATGTGTAGCAATTACCGTTGTTCTAATTTCATGTTAACTAGTGACAATTATGTACTCGAACCCTTAATTGTAGAAATTGGAATCATTACATGTTAAATTAGAATAATTACATGATTTGATGATCACATGTTATTTTGAGATGAAATTAATTACATGTTAGGAAGAAAATGCGACATAAAATGGGATTATATGATGACATGTAAAATATAGATTACAATAAAAATTTGAAAGAATGGACACGCCTGAATTATGTAGAAAATTTACAGTGAATAGAAAACTGTAACTACACTTAGATACGAGGTTAAATTCAACTTGTGGTAGATGTCTGCCCGAAACCGCCTGGCAAATCGATCAACCACAAGTTGTTAATTTAATGTGAGGGGTCTAGTGCATAACGATGCTAAGACACGAGGTTAAGTCAACTTGTGGAAGAAGTCTGTCCGGAACCGCCCGGCAAATCCAGCATCCCCAAGTGGTAGGCTTAACGTGAGAGGTCTAGTACATAAACGTATATATAAATATATATGTATATAAAAGGATAGAGATAAATGACATTAATTGTAATTAATGGAAATGAAAGATTATTACAACAGTAAAAGAAATGGAATGAACGGGGAATGATAATAACCTATTATAAATAAATTACATTAATTAGAATGTTATATAATTGGTAGGCTTGTCCTCAGGACAAGTGGAAATTTTAACTTAGGTTATAATAAACAATAAGGAAATTGGAATAACTTATGTATTGAGATAAGTTGTACTTAATTGTAAATTAAGTTATTTGTAAGAATGAGAATCTAAAATCTATGGATGAGGACAACATAAGTTATATTTATGGAAAGGAAACTTATTAGTAAACCTTAGTTAAGAGAAAAGTTAATAAGTAAACAACGATAAGTTGTAGTGACATCATAAGATGGAATTATGATTAAATAAGAAAGAATGAGGCAAACTTATGAAATGAAATAAGTTATATTTAATCATAAATAATAAGTGACATGTTAAACAGAAAACATGTGAATTAAGATATACTTAATTACATATTAAGTAGAACATGTTATTATAACTATGAAATTGGACAATGAATAATATAAAGAGATTGTAGATTACAGACCTTGAATTACAATCTAGAGAATAACATGTTATGGGCTTATTAATAAACTTAAATGGGTTAAGTTATATGACCGAAACTAACAAGCGAGAGGAACTTGGTAACGTGAATAAGAAGTCAATGTGAATGGGAATAACCAAGTTAAATGGAAACCCAATGAGGTAGAGCAAGCGCATAACTGAATGTTTAGACATATGGTCTAATAACATATTAAAATAAGGCGCTTAGACCAGTCCACACGTTTAAGGCGAATAACCCAACGGGGTTGATCATTGCAGTGTCATAAGGCATGAGGGGACAGCCTGTCCATCTGATTATTTTGTTAGCTCCGAAGGAATGTGTAACACCCCACCTCCGCTAGGGTCACTCGCAAAGGAATGCACTAGCTTTAGAGGGGCATTATTGGTAAACATGCACAGAAATATCACAAGACAGAACATATATAAATAAATAGCGAAAGTAAAATCAAACTTTCATAAATATGAATACATAAGGTCTAAAGCCTTTTACATCAGAGTACATCAAAACCTGTCTTGCAATAGTGAAGAAGCATAAAGACTTTTTAATAAATTATTCCCCAAGTAAAACCGTAAAGTAGCCATAGCCAAGAGAAGTCCAAGCCATCCATGATGACCTTCAAGCAGAAGAAGTCCGAACTAAACAGCATTGTTTCCTCCCTGAAACCTGGGGGGGGGGGAAACGGAAGAAAAGAGGCGAAACAAAACGGGTCAGTCAAAAAGACTGAGTAAGTCCTATCTACTTCCAGAATAAAAACAGGTAAAGGTAACATGACATGCATAAACTGAAAGTAAACATAAGGATAACTACAAGATAGATAAACCAGGGTAGCCGGCTGAACTACTGCGGCAAGGTAAACTAAGGTATCATGATCAACTACGGTGTTATGATAAGTCAAGGTATCACATCGTCAGATTTCTATCGAGTACATTATCCCAAGGTATCTACCCCGTCTAACATCCCACGGTATCTATTATGTATATTCTTCCTAGTTCTAACATGTATATTTGCTCTGCACCTCTCGTACTAGTATCCCTACCCGCGCCATGTGTTAACCATGAACGTCCCTTGCTCAAAGTCGTGTAATGGTCCATGTCAACCTAATATATCACATATATAGGTTACTCAAATCATATGTTTCTTCCCATGTATATAAGTTCAGTCCTTTGCCGTACCTCGTACGGGCTTCCTCATGTCGTATTATCCTTGAAGTCGTTTGGACTGTCACCCTTGTTCTAGCTAGGCTCTTCCATATGAATCATCGTTTGAACTACTAGGACTTACGCCACCTAGCACCACTAGGGATTACGCTTACCTATTGCACGCTTTCGTATTTCGGTTTGGGTTAAACCACCTAGGCCACTAGGGATTACGCTAACCCTCAACCGCGCCCTTTTTCCCATGCATTCATCGTGAATCGTTTTTCTATAACTGTATGCACATGTATCACATCGTGCCATCCGAGTCCTGTCGCAGGGCAAACCAAGAAATACAGGACTCGGTCGGGAGCTTTAGATTTATCTGCTGATGCAGATACTAAGGTCTGCTTTTTCTACATGTGGCTATGGTCCCACGTGACCCCTCCCTCAACTAATGAAAGGCAACACAAGAGAAAATCTTGCATGAGAACTACACTCCGGCCAGCCCACATCCTACGGCCTACCTCACCCATAATTAGATAGCAATTATGGTCTGTTGGGTGTTCCCTGCCTTTCCGTACGTACACGCTTGACTCAAGATGGTAGATGATCGACGATCTTGCTATCTCGGGCACCTTATGTATTCGTCGACTCACTGCTATCCACCCCAGTCTTTAGGTCGCTCGCATAGCAACCAAGGCATATTCTTGGTTCTTCTACCGCAGACCTCAACCTCTCGTGAGCCTAGTATAATGACCTGGCAGCTCACAGAGGGATCCCAAGAATATCCTCACGTTCCCCGAAGCCGCTGCTTCGTTACCCAGTTCGTTGGAGCCTTTATCTAAATCAGATAGCCTGCTCCTACACGCATACTTAAACGTTGACCTAACGTATCGGGTTACTAATCTATCTAAGAAATGGTCCAAATTTCCTTGACTAAGAATTATTACTTAGTTTCCCTTAACTAAGGTTTACCACTTAGCCTTATTTCCATAATCCTTGTTAACTATGGTTATTTACCTAATCCTCCGAATTAGGGTTTATCTAATGGGTTAAGTGTCACTTAAGTTCATAACTTAGCCCGTCTACAAACCATGTCAAAATTGGCTAAGTATCCAAGTCCAAGACTTAACCCTACAAACCATGTGTCAAGTTGGCTAAGTATATTAAGCAATCCATAACTTAACCTCGTCTAATTATCCTTTTAGATTGGTTAATTATATAAATTAACTTGACCTTGTCAAATTACCAAGTCAAATCGGTCAAGCGTATTCAAGTGATTCGTGACTTAGCCTTATCATGTTTTCACGTTAGATTGGTTAAGTATAGGTCACTTAACCACATCAAACTAACGAGTTGGATTAGTTAAGTGTAAATTAACTTAACCCCGTCCAATTACCATGTTTAGATTAGTTAGGTCTGAGTTGACTTAACCCCATCCATTAACTGTATTAAACGGTTAAGTGTTACTAAGAAAATTTACTTAACCTTATCAAGTTATCGTGTTGGATTGATTAAGTGTTGGTTAACTTAATCCCGTCCCCTCGTCGTATAAAAATGGTCAAGTGTCGTTAGGCAAATCAAGTTACTTAACCTACCCAACCCTGTCATGTTTTGTTAAGTATCATTAGCCTAATCAAATTACTTAACCCATTTGTCCATGTCATATTTGGTTAAGCCTCATTAATCAAATTAACTTAACCCTATTATGTGGCATTAATTATTTAATGCACCCCAACCTCTCACATTAGACTTTGTTGTGGTTACTAGTTAAGCCGGGCGGGTCCGGGTAGATTTACACCACAACTTGGTCTAACCTCGGGTTCAAGCACAACATGACCAACTTCTCACATTGAGTCCTATTGTTTGCAACTACTAGTTAGGCCGGTCGGTTCCGGGTAGTTTTACGTTGCAAACTCAACCCAACCTCGAGTTGGCCACTTTCATGTTTAGTCTAGTGTCATGTTCATAGTCAAGTTTTCAAGCAATTGGGTAGACCTAACTTAATAGGTAAATTCCCAATGGGTAGACCTAACTTAATAGGTAAATTCCAAAGCTTATGTTTTTATGCATACTTACATGTCAACTTCCATGTTACATTTCAAGTTATGTTTTCAAGTATAAACACATGTCATATTTAACGTTACATGTTGTCATGTTTATACCCATTTACCCAAATCATATTCATGTCATTATGTTTCCCCATAATGTGACCCCAACGCTTTTTAAACTCGCATATACGTTTGCAACAACGTGATGGATTAAAAGGAGAGACTTGGCAAAGGCATGACAAAAATGGATATTAAGCCACAAGTTAATCATGGTGGCAAATGAGGCACACATGTGTTCATTAACTTGCATGTTACATTCCTACACCTCAAAAACATGCATAAACCCAAACTTGGCACATAAGCGAATCATGGTGATAAACAACATGGAATGATGACAAGTAACTCGCATATGACCTCACATAAGGGTTATGGGTTCATATGCAAGTTGACATGAAGGTTATAAGGGTTCTCATGTTGCATAATGCAACATTTCAACATAAAGGTCAAAGCTTTATGACCACAAGACCAAGGTAATGACTTTATAAGCTTGCATAAGATGATAGCATGCTACATACTAATGTTTAAACCCACTTACAACATGTCATATTAAGTTTAAAGTTCATATCTAATAGTAGGAGAAGGGCTTACATTGCTTTGAGGGCACAAATCAACATATGGTAGAAAGATTGAGACAAAGCCTCTCATGCTAACACCAAAAATCCCAAGATCAAGATAAACTCCAAAAGCCCTAGAGGAAAAACCCTTAAAAACCCAACCTTTGATGAAGCTTTGCCTTGAAATCATATTGAGAAGCTCTCATATGAAGGTAGAAGCTCTCATACACTCACAAAACATGAAATCCCTCTTAGAAATGAAGATAAGATTTTATGACAAGAGGGTGGAGGCTAGGGTTTGAGTGGAGGCCATGATCACTTGAAATTTTGGCATAGTTTAGTTGCATGAGTGAATAATGAGGATTTAGGGGGGTTTAGGGACTTATTTATAGAAGATTAGGCTAGTTAGGACCCTTAGATTAACCCTAGGACCAACCTGAACCGTTAGATTTCAAACCAGGCCCAAAAACCTAGCCAAGATAGAAAATAGGTGCACCAGATCAGAATCAGCCGACAGGGCAAGTCGACAGCCCTGTCGACATGCCTGTCGACATGCCTGTCGACTTGTCTGGGCGGGAATTTTCCCGCCTGGCCCCATTTCTGCATGTTTCGAAATTCAAATTTCCCGAAAACTTCTTTGGGCCTTAACCGGGTCATACGGACTCCGATTTTCGAAAACTCCTATTTCGCGTATTTTTCCGAGACGAACGCAATGGCATAGCCCGTTTTACTTGATTCAGAATTTAAAATTAAATTCTGCCTTGATTCTCGTTTTAACATGTTATTGAAATACAGGTTGTTACATTCTCCCCACCTTTTAGGATTTCGTCCCCGAAATCTCAAAGTTAGGAAGAACATATCCTACCATCCATCTACTCAAACCATCATCCACAAGCAACCATTGTCCTTAGACGACTCCTAATGCTTTATGAATGTATGCAAAACGTGTGTGTACATGTTCCTTAGCTAATGCTAATGATCAGGCCTGGATAATCTTTCTAATGCAAAAATATGTATAGTGCCATGAATCCAACATGTATGCAAATAGTCCTAGTCATATAGATACTATATGCGTGCACAATCATTCAACCTTATGCAACATCCGCATGATAACACATTCAATTTCATCCATAAACAAGTATAAATACTCGTGCATATGCAATATGAAATGTGACCGAGTCGAGCTAATATCTAATGTAAATTCGCGCATCCACGGGCAACCACTTGCAACCATTTGCAACCATATCAACCATAGCATGTTTCAAATACATGTTTACATCCATAGGGTTCTACCTAAGATTCCCTGAAACAGGGTCGAGAAGATAAACAAAACAAACTCCTTACGGGGTTTGTAACAGAGACAGGACCGAGAGGATATCCATAAAAGATAGCCTACAAGCAAGCTCAACAGAAAAACAGGGATCGAGGATATATTCCCAAAAGAGATATCATGCACGTATTTAGTCTTCAGTCTCCTGAGTCGCATTACCTTGAGCTTAGTTCCATCGTGCCTTGACCGCCCCTTTTACTTCACGATTTCGTAGCTTCTTATTTCCTGTTTCCATAACATGAGCTGGAACTCATTTCCTCGTCGCCTCCCGTTCTACTTGCACTTATCCTTTTCCTAGAATACTTGACGCAAATATGACTGCGTACTCATGATCTCATGCAAGCTTTCCAAAATTCACTAGTGAATCTCGGACCTCGTACCACAGGGTATTTCTCGTAGAAGAACTTCCTCTTGAAAGTAAACAGATGCCAACCAGGTTATCAAGCGCACTTACCAGGGTGATCTCTATAACCCATGCATAAATGAAGTAAACCATCTGTCTTATCGGCGAACACCACTCGATCGGGCTTCAAATTCCCAATAAAGGCATCGAGGGATTCTAAGAAACTAGTCATGACAGAACCTCAAAAAGGTTACACGATACTTCGAGGGTATTACCAAGGCTAGTCAAATGGTCTAACTACCCTCCTATCAAAAACCGAGAGTGGCACCCCCTACTGGATAACCACTTCATCCCTAGAATCCATCCATAGCTTATAAACATAAGCACTATTTCCAAGCTCAACACTTGATATAGACATTCTCAAATCCAAACAAGCCATGAGTAAATGGACCGATCTTCCAATAGGACTTGAGACAAAAACGGGATCCTCTACTACGCTAGTACTAAGGTGCAGAGACTCAACTATCGAAGCGGACTTAAAAGATGCGGTGATCAAAACAAAGTCCCGACAGGATGATAGAGAAGAAAAGCTAAACCTTTAACAAGATCGTTACCCTCCTTCTGAGGTACCCTAGAAATGAGAGCATACTATTACCCTCCCGATGATCTTGTCCTTGTCCCATAATACTTAACTATCCACCCCGTTTTACCATGCCAAAGGTACTCTCTCGTCATGGGTTTCATTGTTCATCTTTCTCCCTCCTTTGAGGACTAAGCCATACCAACCAGTTGCTCATCCTTAAGCTCGTATCCTTTATCCTCTTTCTCACTATCCTTTCTTATAACGCGGCCACTGGTCTCTCGAGAACCACCTCCATCGCATGGAAAGCACTTTCGTAGATAGAAAAGACTAGTCGCAGTTAAAACCACTGTGACTACAGATGGAGGAAAGAAAGGAAAAGAGATTCAATTAAGGAAACAAGGATAGTGCTAATGGCCTTTGGGGAATAGCCTTTTTCTTTTAAAAGAAAATTTTCTTGAAAAATGCTTCTTTATAAACGATTTTCAAATAGTTTTCAGAAGGTCTTTAAAAACTATTGCCCAGCCTGGTAACCTTCTGCTCTGATACCAAATGTAACACCCCGCCTCCGCTAGGATCACTCGCAAAGGAATGCACTAGCTTTAGAGGGGCATTATTGGTAAACATGCACAAAAATATCACAAGACAGAACATATATAAATAAATAGCGGAAGTAAAATCAAACTTTCATAAATATGAATACATAAGGTCTAAAGCCTTTTACATCAGAGTACATCAAAACCTGTCTTGCAATAGTGAAGAAGCATAAAGACTTTTTAATAAATTATTCCCCAAGTAAAACCGTAAAGTAGCCATAGCCAAGAGAAGTCCAAGCCATCCATGATGACCTTCAAGCAGAAGAAGTCCGAACTAAACAGCATTGTTTCCTCCCTGAAACCTGGGGGGGGGGGAAACGGAAGAAAAGAGGCGAAACAAAACGGGTCAGTCAAAAAGACTGAGTAAGTCCTATCTACTTCCAGAATAAAAACAGGTAAAGGTAACATGACATGCATAAACTGAAAGTAAACATAAGGATAACTACAAGATAGATAAACCAGGGTAGCCGGCTGAACTACTGCGGCAAGGTAAACTAAGGTATCATGATCAACTACGGTGTTATGATAAGTCAAGGTATCACATCGTCAGATTTCTATCGAGTACATTATCCCAAGGTATCTACCCCGTCTAACATCCCACGGTATCTATTATGTATATTCTTCCTAGTTCTAACATGTATATTTGCTCTGCACCTCTCGTACTAGTATCCCTACCCGCGCCATGTGTTAACCATGAACGTCCCTTGCTCAAAGTCGTGTAATGGTCCATGTCAACCTAATATATCACATATATAGGTTACTCAAATCATATGTTTCTTCCCATGTATATAAGTTCAGTCCTTTGCCGTACCTCGTACGGGCTTCCTCATGTCGTATTATCCTTGAAGTCGTTTGGACTGTCACCCTTGTTCTAGCTAGGCTCTTCCATATGAATCATCGTTTGAACTACTAGGACTTACGCCACCTAGCACCACTAGGGATTACGCTTACCTATTGCACGCTTTCGTATTTCGGTTTGGGTTAAACCACCTAGGCCACTAGGGATTACGCTAACCCTCAACCGCGCCCTTTTTCCCACGCATTCATCGTGAATCGTTTTTCTATAACTGTATGCACATGTATCACATCGTGCCATCCGAGTCCTGTCGCAGGGCAAACCAAGAAATACAGGACTCGGTCGGGAGCTTTAGATTTATCTGCCGATGCAGATACTAAGGTCTGCTTTTTCTACATGTGGCTATGGTCCCACGTGACCCCTCCCTCAACTAATGAAAGGCAACACAAGAGAAAATCTTGCATGAGAACTACACTCCGTCCAGCCCACATCCTACGGCCTACCTCACCCATAATTAGATAGCAATTATGGTCTGTTGGGTGTTCCCTGCCTTTCCGTACGTACACGCTTGACTCAAGATGGTAGATGATCGACGATCTTGCTATCTCGGGCACCTTATGTATTCGTCGACTCACTGCTATCCACCCCAGTCTTTAGGTCGCTCGCATAGCAACCAAGGCATATTCTTGGTTCTTCTACCGCAGACCTCAACCTCTCGTGAGCCTAGTATAATGACCTGGCAGCTCACAGAGGGATCCCAAGAATATCCTCACGTTCCCCGAAGCCGCTGCTTCGTTACCCAGTTTGTTGGAGCCTTTATCTAAATCAGATAGCCTGCTCCTACACGCATACTTAAACGTTGACCTAACGTATCGGGTTACTAATCTATCTAAGAAATGGTCCAAATTTCCTTGACTAAGAATTATTACTTAGTTTCCCTTAACTAAGGTTTACCACTTAGCCTTATTTCCATAATCCTTGTTAACTATGGTTATTTACCTAATCCTCCGAATTAGGGTTTATCTAATGGGTTAAGTGTCACTTAAGTTCATAACTTAGCCCGTCTACAAACCATGTCAAAATTGGCTAAGTATCCAAGTCCAAGACTTAACCCTACAAACCATGTGTCAAGTTGGCTAAGTATATTAAGCAATCCATAACTTAACCTCGTCTAATTATCCTTTTAGATTGGTTAATTATATAAATTAACTTGACCTTGTCAAATTACCGAGTCAAATCGGTCAAGCGTATTCAAGTGATTCGTGACTTAGCCTTATCATGTTTTCACGTTAGATTGGTTAAGTATAGGTCACTTAACCACATCAAACTAACGAGTTGGATTAGTTAAGTGTAAATTAACTTAACCCCGTCCAATTACCATGTTTAGATTAGTTAGGTCTGAGTTGACTTAACCCCATCCATTAACTGTATTAAACGGTTAAGTGTTACTAAGAAAATTTACTTAACCTTATCAAGTTATCGTGTTGGATTGATTAAGTGTTGGTTAACTTAATCCCGTCCCCTCGTCGTATAAAAATGGTCAAGTGTCGTTAGGCAAATCAAGTTACTTAACCTACCCAACCCTGTCATGTTTTGTTAAGTATCATTAGCCTAATCAAATTACTTAACCCATTTGTCCATGTCATATTTGGTTAAGCCTCATTAATCAAATTAACTTAACCCTATTATGTGGCATTAATTATTTAATGCACCCCAACCTCTCACATTAGACTTTGTTGTGGTTACTAGTTAAGCCGGGCGGGTCCGGGTAGATTTACACCACAACTTGGTCTAACCTCGGGTTCAAGCACAACATGACCAACTTCTCACATTGAGTCCTATTGTTTGCAACTACTAGTTAGGCCGGTCGGTTCCGGGTAGTTTTACGTTGCAAACTCAACCCAACCTCGAGTTGGCCACTTTCATGTTTAGTCTAGTGTCATGTTCATAGTCAAGTTTTCAAGCAATTGGGTAGACCTAACTTAATAGGTAAATTCCCAATGGGTAGACCTAACTTAATAGGTAAATTCCCAAGCTTATGCTTTTATGCATACTTACATGTCAACTTCCATGTTACATTTCAAGTTATGTTTTCAAGTATAAACACATGTCATATTTAACGTTACATGTTGTCATGTTTATACCCATTTACCCAAATCATATTCATGTCATTATGTTTCCCCATAATGTGACCCCAACGCTTTTTAAACTCGCATATACGTTTGCAACAACGTGATGGATTAAAAGGAGAGACTTGGCAAAGGCATGACAAAAATGGATATTAAGCCACAAGTTAATCATGGTGGCAAATGAGGCACACATGTGTTCATTAACTTGCATGTTACATTCCTACACCTCAAAAACATGCATAAACCCAAACTTGGCACATAAGCGAATCATGGTGATAAACAACATGGAATGATGACAAGTAACTCGCATATGACCTCACATAAGGGTTATGGCTTCATATGCAAGTTGACATGAAGGTTATAAGGGTTCTCATGTTGCATAATGCAACATTTCAACATAAAGGTCAAAG
Source organism: Allium sativum (assembly GCA_030737875.1). NCBI lineage: Eukaryota > Viridiplantae > Streptophyta > Magnoliopsida > Asparagales > Amaryllidaceae > Allium > Allium sativum. The sequence continues at coordinate 769,819,529 of CM060926.1, forward strand.
CTTTATGACCACAAGACCAAGGTAATGACTTTATAAGCTTGCATAAGATGATAGCATGCTACATACTAATGTTTAAACCCACTTACAACATGTCATATTAAGTTTAAAGTTCATATCTAATAGTAGGAGAAGGGCTTACATTGCTTTGAGGGCACAAATCAACATATGGTAGAAAGATTGAGACAAAGCCTCTCATGCTAACACCAAAAATCCCAAGATCAAGATAAACTCCAAAAGCCCTAGAGGAAAAATCCTTAAAAACCCAACCTTTGATGAAGCTTTGCCTTGAAATCATATTGAGAAGCTCTCATATGAAGGTAGAAGCTCTCATACACTCACAAAACATGAAATCCCTCTTAGAAATGAAGATAAGATTTTATGACAAGAGGGTGGAGGCTAGGGTTTGAGTGGAGGCCATGATCACTTGAAATTTTGGCATAGTTTAGTTGCATGAGTGAATAATGAGGATTTAGGGGGGTTTAGGGGCTTATTTATAGAAGATTAGGCTAGTTAGGACCCTTAGATTAACCCTAGGACCAACCTGAACCGTTAGATTTCAAACCAGGCCCAAAAACCTAGCCAAGATAGAAAATAGGTGCACCAGATCAGAATCAGCTCACAGGGCAAGTCGACAGCCCTGTCGACATGCCTGTCGACATGCCTGTTGACATGCCTGTCGACTTGTCTGGGCGGGAATTTTCCCGCCTGGCCCCATTTCTGCATGTTTTGAAATTCAAATTTCCCGAAAACTTCTTTGGGCCTTAACCGGGTCATACGGACTCCGATTTTCGAAAACTCGGACTCTATTTCGCGTATTTTTCCGAGACGAACGCAATGGCATAGCCCATTTTACTTGATTCAGAATTTAAAATTAAATTCTGCCTTGATTCTCGTTTTAACATGTTATTGAAATACGGGTTGTTACAATATGGAAGGAGAAGCATGTGGCTTCTTGAGACGTGTAAGGTACTTCTGGTAGTCCTCTGTGCGGTGCCAGATGTTTAGGCTGTGCTCGCAGAGGTTGGGTCTATGCTTTACTACTGGGTGGGTGGGCCTTGACTGCAAAAGTAGCTTTGTAGTCAGAATGCTGTGACGAGGTGACACTAGGGTGATTCGGCGATCGCCTCAACGGGAGGCGGACCAGGACCAAACAAGGATAGTAGATCATCGGAACCCCTGCAGCTAGTGGGATGCGAAAAGACTAGAGCTAAACCCAAAGATACCATTAACCTTTCACTATCGAGGCACGGTGCTTGAGGCGAAATGCCAACTAGATGTTTAGATTGTTTTTTAGGGGTAAGCCGCTTAGCTCTTATAGTCTTTAGTAGTTGAGGGTGGGGCCGAGGTGGGGCCATAACCACCATGAAAAACAGACCCGAGGGATATCTGTAATTTGAGGCCATTAAATGCGGGTCTGTACAGATATGGAAAAGCTCCCGACCAAGTTCTATGTTTCTTGTATAGCCCTGCTACGGAACTCGGTGCACATTAAAGGTTATGTGCGGTTAAGGCATCGAGTACAATTGACGATATGTTCGTAGAAAACTCTAGATACATGCATGTCTGCTCTGGGTGGTGTATCGTAGACTCTGAGGCATTACTCTGTGACCGGATTCGATCAAAGGTGGTAGTCCATACGCTTACGTTGCATGGCGATGGTAGTTCTATGTGGAACGCAACATTGTTATATAGAGGTTTGTACGTCACTCCGGCGTAGGATGAGGGACTACGTATATTTATGTGGCATTACGGCCGAGACTGTGCGAGTGGGGAACCATGCGATGTACCTCAATATTGGGGGTAGCTACATATATACTGAACTAGGTTAATCCACTGGGAGTTAATGGGTACGACGTGTGTGTAAGCCTTGAGTGTTATTAACCCGAGTAACCTAATGAATAAGAAAATGTGATTGAACGGTATATGTAGGGTTATCCAAAATGTATAGTTTAAATCCAGTCACCAGAACTTGTGTTTTGACCCCCTCCTCATAACATACTCGCAGGTTATATTTGTGGCAGAGATATGATAGCTTTGGATACTGGTTAGGCAGTATTATTAATACGGTAAGGCTATACTTTGATTATATTATACTTTATCCATTCCGTTGTGAGATATTTTCTGAGCTCTGATATAATTTATATCTCTGTCTTTTCTGCAGGATACCAGAGCAACCAACACGAGTTTCGATGGATTAGAATTTTGAAAAAAAATCGGTCTGTCGGAATTTGGGTTGTTATATAGATTGCTGCAAACACAATGGTTGCGCTTGGTCCCCCCAAGAAACATCTGTCCGCTGCAGGCCATCTACAAACCTGCGAATTATGCTACACGGTCGTGTTCTTCCAGGAACTGACAACTCATGAGTTTTACATCTGGACAACATACCACCATCAGCAGCAAATCTCAACTAAACTCGAAATTCAAAGGAGAAAGAGTGTACTTTTCATATAATCATATGTTATTATGGGCATATAGTACTTCATTTGATATTCCTCAGAATCCGTAACGACCCTTTTTTTGCCCGATTTTCGCCGGTAATTAAACCAACTTAAACCGCTCATAAAGACGAACTGTTATGGGTACATACATATATTGAACAAAATAACAATACTTTTTTTTATTGAATCATACAACATTACATCAGAGTTACATAGAATATCAGAGTTACAACATATACAGCGAAAGAAGAGAAAATATACTCTCAGCGGAAGAAACCATATGATATAATAGAAACTCCAAACTCTAGCGTGAACTCCAACTGTAAATCGCTCTGAATCCTGCTCCAACGATCTATAACTGCAAAACTAAACTACTAGTTTCCAGTGTGAAAATTAATGGGCACCCAGAGTTTAGGGAGGAACAATAAACTCCAGGTCAGTCATGGGACTGGTGTGAGAACATAAAACATTTGTATTTAGGATTTATTTTAATGTTGGGATATTCACCGGATCACGCCGCTAACGCGGAACGGGTTTACTCCATGTGAATATCCGTGCATAAAAATTTGCGATGACTTTTGAAAAAATGATGCTATCATAAGCTCCTCCCACATCACACAATGCAAGCGCACACCAAATGGGCGAGTTTTACCTTATGACAACCAGACATGCTTTCATACGTAAAATTTTCTTTTAATACTATCATATAGTGTGGAAAACCATTTCGCAAATAAACGTATTAATCCTAGACATCATAATACCCATAATATTATGTCACCATATGTATATATAAAATTAAAACCGTATGGCTCGTATTGGAGATTTGGATTTCCAACTTGATGATTCCTGGCACGAAAGATCAATCGGAATACAAATGAAATGTAACATGGCTTTTCATCCATACACGGACACCAACTACAAATCGCGAGGTAGATCAACGGTTTTCGTCCAGACACGGCCCCCGAACATACCCTATTCCTCAAGTTCATAAGTGATACCATCGTCGCAGCTTTCATCATCAATCATATATATAGTATGCAACCTAACCACCAGTTTCTCATCATCCTGGGTGTGAGGTTTGTCGATGTCACGTCATACACAAAGCCATGCTTAAATAAGCAGTGCCTTAATCGTACAAGCTCATTTCATATCTTAAGTATGTCACAATGTCCATTCACAACATGATCACTGATTTCCATCATTACATAACCACTTCGAGCTCATATGTCACAAACCAGATACATATCAGTAGAAATCAGTAATGTCAGACACACAGTCCATACAAGTCCATTCTGGGTCTGAACGGAACAAAATCCAAAAATCTCTAAATATATTCAGACCTCATGCCACTTATAACCTCGTATCAGGGGATCAGCCCAACCGAGACATCAGTAATTAATCCAAATAATCCAAAGATTCCCGGTCTTCATTCGTCGTTTACAAAGTCTCGAACAACATCGTAAATTACTTGGAATGGTTTTCGACATATATTCGATCCCAGTTTTTCCATGTAATAGAGTACTTTTAAACAGTAGTTATGGACCATACAGGATTTTCAATTCAAATCTCCTTCCAGTCGTTATCAATTCATTCACAAATCAAGGTTGGATTTTACTTTTAATTTCATTAATTTCGTTATCATCTTAACTCTTCTAATAATAATTTACCAACCTTATAATCCTTCGATCTATATATTTCAAAACATACCTCTTCGTTCCCTTTTCTTAAGTTTTTAAATTTACCCCATCTTTATTTGGATTAAAAATTCCCTTTTTGATAATCCAAAACAATTGATATTCAAAAATAAGTTTAGATAGAGTTTAATCGACCTATATTAGATATCAATTCACAAACTCGATGAACTCTATCAGAATCTTGAGGTAAATGTTTTCTAATGCTTCGGATAGTATTCATCTACTTCTGGAGTTCCATATCGAATATCTGAAAACTAACTCTACTCAACTCATCTCCTTTTAAAATTTCCAACATCAAATATCTTACTTAAAATCGGTAAACAATTCCACACACAATATTTTAATTGCCTTAAATCTTCCAAATATTTTTACAAACCCTTTTTATATTAAATAATAGTTCATGATTTATAACTTTCAAAACTAAATTATCTTTGAAAGTAACATTTGAAATATGTCATTAAAAGTGCTATAAGATAGTTGTTTAAATCAAATGGATTAAAAATCATTTGAAATTCAAATATTCCAATTCTAATCACTTTAAAATAAGAAAATAATATTTACGATAAATTTTCTCCATTTAAAAATAATTATAAACCTGTTTATTTCGATTTTTCGTTATTGTATTCGAATTGCACGTACAGCGATCTTTTCCAAATTGGGTTTAAACATATTTTTACAATCATACTTTAGGACTTGAAAATCTCTTTCTTATTCAAAACTCATCATTAATATAAATCCGATGTTTTCTGTTTTACGTTAATCTGATTCAAAACATTCAAGTTATAGCCATTTGGAAATTAAATCAATATTAACGAACTGTCGTTACGCGACACGTTCGATTTTAAACTATATGACGATTTAAAAATAAATTGTTTATTCCTTCAAAAGTTTATCCTTCCTCATTTTTAAAACTATATTTCAATTTATTTCCAAATTCAAAATTATTTCAAATTAAAATTTCAAATTAGACCTAGAATATTTCTTCTGTCGGATCAGTTAGGAATGGCCAGGGGGAGTAGGAAACTGTATTATCCAAACCCAAGCCTAGACACCATCCTCTCTGTCATCATAGATGTTTAGTATGCATACATTAGTATTTTAAACATATATTTTAAAACCAGGTTCTAATTTCCAAATCTCCTTTTGAATTATATTGATCTTAATATAAAATAATATTTTACCAACTTATTCCACAAAACCAATACATAATTTAAATTATTTCCAATCTAAATTCAAACTCAATTTAAAATAACTTACAAGTGGTTGGAATTATTTCAAAAGCCATTTCATCTCATATATTCCAATTTCCAAAATAGTTTTTTTTAAATTAAATTTAAAACTAAGTTCCCAACAATTATTTAATAATAAAATCCTTATTTAGATGGAAGGAGGGTTAAATCGATCATCTGTATACATTCATAACTACAGTGTGTGTGATTTCACGCAATCATAGTCATCCAAATAAAAAATCATGTCCACTACATGAATTCATCACAGCTATAAAACAAACATTCCAATTTTTGCACCAGCATTACAGTTAATAATGCTTATATGTGTTCTGGGTGTTTTCTAATTACATGAACATCCATTCAGACATTGCACACAAATATCTTTATCCAACCAATTAGAATTATCCAACAACTACTAATTTAAATAAACAATTAAATTAGAAGTTATCACTGACAAAGTTCTAAAATCTTCACTGTTAGAGTTTCCTTACGAACAGACAGTGCTATCGCTACTCGTATTTCTTTAATCCATTTCTATCAGCAACTGGTGATTCTCTGCTAATTTTGTATTGAAATTGAATTAATAATGACCTTCGTTAAATATTTATATATAATAACTCTTTTTATTTTATTATAAATTTTTACTTATACAAAATTATCAATATAATATATCACTGCGTTCTATTTTCCGATACAATTCTAACGGACCCAAGGACGAATCAATCGAAGGTAAAACGAACGAGTTATGGGTGTTTAAAAGTTTAAACAAATTAAACTTAATAAATATCATACCCAAGAATTTTTGGCCCTAATCCTATATACTTCAAACTCGACCCGCATGCTCCCCCTTCTTCTTCCTCTCCTGTTCTTCCTTTTCACGCATTGGAACCCATTCGACCATGCATAGCGGTGCACATGCACCATCACTCCTCAACACCAACGACCAAGTCGAGACCACCAACAACCTCATCTTCGCCTACTCGTCTCACCGTACCTACTCATCCGAACTCCAGCCACCTACATCCCAAACCGCACCGAAACCTGGAACGACATCGTGCGCAGGTACCCGAATGGTGTGACACAAATATCCACCGAACTCCACCAAATTACACCACGTCGAAGCTCTTTCTTCCCTCATCATCTCGCCATGCTTCGTTTCACCAATCGTCGCTCCATTCTCCGTCAATCCTTAACCCTAGATTTGAACTTTTCGGATCATCGACACAGAATCAAACCAAACTCGCATGAAAAATACTACATCCCCTGCTGATCGCAACGGAGAAGACGGCGTCGATCAATTATCTTCGGATTGGAAGATATGATTTTTCGAAGATCTCTTCACATATTTTCAGTTTACTGTAAATCAATGATATCTCTCTCGATACTCAGTGAAACTCTGATCTGTCGATTTCTAAAAATCAGAAATGGCAATCTGGACAACTTCCACGTAGATCATTTCAACTAAAACCGAACAGATTGAGAGATATTGATTTTAGAATGGATAGAAATGTAAAATTTCATTTACTGGAAGAGTAAATATTGAAACCAGAAGAAGAGAAAATATGACGTGAAGAATTTTGCATCTGAAGTGATTAATGGTGAAGTGTGAAGGGAAATGGGGCTTTAGTCCTCCTTGTATAGGATGATTTCAAGGGTAATTTAGTCATTTATTCACAGGACACTTGGATCTCTTCATGCATCTCATACCATGCATATTAACACCTATAAGGGTACTTGGCTGAATCATAAAATCCTTTGCATGCGTGATGACAAATACAAGGACACCTCATCTTCTAATCCTTAATTTATTTATTTAAATTAATAACATAATTGTAATGCTTATAAATGAAGCCAATTTCCAATACTTATAAGTGTAACCAATATATTACTTAAAGTTTAGCAAACAATCTATAACCTACCAATTATTTTCAAAATACTTATCTATTTTATTTATCAAATATACACACATATGATTTGCCAAAATTTATAAAATTTGCCTAAAATTAATGCTTAATAATTCTTCTAAAATCATATAAACATAATCCAATACTCTTATTTAATATTATAAAAATCATTTAGATAAAATCTTAAATAACTTATGCTTTACCAAATTCATATTTTATATCATTATTAAAATCAGATAATGTCATTACTTATCAATATTATAAAACCTTAAACATGGTTTTTAAAATGTAGGCTATTCATATTTTAAATAAATAATCAAAACAAATAATTATTCAACTTATATATAGACGATCATCAAGTTAAATTTTATATTTAAATCTTATTAAATTCATCTTAGAGAATAAAATTCCAAATTAAATTTAGTTAAAATCTTAGGCTGTTACAGAATCATACTTATGTCTACTTACATAAGATTTTTTTCCAAATCGTATTTCTAATATCTCATATAAACTCCATAAATTTTAATTTCAAACTGATTACCTTCCAAATCACTAGTTTTTCCAATTTACTGAATTCTTATATATATTTTTTCATATAAGTTTCGGAAATTTCTATATCCAATATCTCAAATTGAATATCCAAAATTTTTTGTTCAAATTCCCAAAATTTCAGTTTTGATCTCTCAATCAATTCAGATATTTGATATCCTTTCCAAACCAAATTTATGAATCCATTTCTGTAACCCAAATTTCTTTCAATTCTCCAATTATTAAATTCATCGCTTAACTCGAATCTCCATGCTCTAAAAATTTCAGAATTTTTCATTTTTATAACAAATTTCTCATCCACGCACTATTATTCCTCTACATCCACATCCTTCGACCGTAAATTAGCAAGCGAACAACTTCCTAAGTATCAATCCCGAAGGCCAAAACAAAAATCAGATCAACACTCAGGAAATTATTCAACTTAACTAACCTCCAGTCAATTTTTAGATTCCTTAACTCCATTTCTTAATTTCTTATCAAATCCTTTCTTGCGCAACTCTCGGATTCAATTTACGAATCCACTTCCTCTTACGTTCTGCCGCCCTTCGTTTTCGACGTGTGGCTCATTGTTCTTTAGTTCTTACCATTCCGATTTATTAAAACCCGTTAGCCTCTCACGATCTTTCGAAAAACATTCCCAATTGTCATATTTATCTTTCTCTACAATAATTCACGCCTTCAAGAAATTTAACTCTAAATATACTTTATTCGTAAATCTGAATACATAAACAATTAATTAATAATATATTAACTTTCTTTATTAAAATGGAAGGTAAACAATATTTTCCTGAAATTAGACATAGCCTACTTCCATGAATAACTTCCTCTCGGATAATCTCTTTTCCAATAATATATTCCGAACTTCGGACAATCCTCATTTGATTTATATTCTGAACTTCAGAACAATCTCACCGTACCGATCAACTTCATTTCCTTTATCCCCAATTCCATTTTCAATATTTTTGCTTTCACACGTTACTTACCTCTAAAAAGTAAATATTATTCTTTTTTCCAAATCTGAACTCGTCATGTCAAAGTAATTTTGATTTTTCTCAAATACAGGTTCAAATCCCTTCAAAATCTCCATCATATCTCGCTTCTTTTATAACACGTGTTTACAATTCACTTCTTATTAATTGATTAACAAGTTCATACTTACTATCGAATTTATATATTTAATTATATCTTATTGGTTTGAAATCAACTATAATTTATCTTACCAAGCTCTGAATAATTTTTGATACAGTTCAGTTCCAATTATAACCTTTTTGATTTTATTATCATTAATTTATATTCCGAATATTGAAACAAAATTCATCATTTTACCATTGAAATGATTTCAAATTTCCTCTCATCTAAATTCTTATTTCCCATAAATTTTAATCGTCTTTGATTGCTAAAATTCACAATTACATAAATTTATTCGTCGATTCTCTTACACTTATCTTCCTTAAATACCATTCGATGATGGATTCTGAGATGAAATCCTAAGGGAACTTATCGAAGAACAACTCTGGCAAATCAGGATTCAAAAACTGGGGACTCCGAAAAAATTTAAATCTTAAAATAATTTTTATTTCCGCTGCATCAAATCCAAAATACTAATTTTCAAAATATACAATATTTCAAAATAATTCACCTTTCAAATTTTATTTTAAGATTATTTTCACTTTTAAAAATTTATTTTTCGAAACCCTTTTTATTTTCAAAATCCTCTTTTTCTAGTATCGATTCTAACATTTAAACCCCATAAGCTAAGCTTTGAATAAACCAAAGTTTTGATACCACTTGTAATGTCACGCATTATTGACCGCTTCAAATCTGATTAAACCAACTTACGACGTTCAAATCGATGGATTGTTATTAGCTTACAGAGTTCAAAATAAAATCAACATAGAAAACACATAATAAATAAATAACACAATATTGAACAGCAAAATAAACTTTTATATATTAATCAGAAGTTTTGATACAAATGTTCTTATATAGCGAAAATTCATAAAATATCATTTGAATACAAGAAAATATTTACTGTTTAAAATCTTCAAAGTGCGCTGTCTCGAAGAATCCCCATCTTCGCCAATCTTCAAACCCTAAGCTATGATCTTTAAATCTATAACACTCGGGTCTGACCCGAGCATTTCATGGAAAAACACAAAACACTCGAGTCAGGATCAATCATTATTCAAGTAAATTAATTCAGTAGAAATTAAAATATAATAGTTAATGCTAACATCAATATCATATGTAAAATAATCAGTGGTGTAGTATATCAAATTACATATGTAATACAGTCATACACGGTCGCTTTGTACAGTGTATCACTGTACATATCACAAGGCTATGCCCATTTGACATACACATGCATGTTAAACCATAGGGACAAATCACATGTCATGGGCTACGACATCAAATAACAAGACCGCATGGTCCACTGCAACTCCAAAGCAAGATATATATATATATATATATATATATATATATATGTATATATATATATATTAGAGAATGGAGTTTTGACAACAACAACCTTATTTCAATATTAATCGATTATAAAATATATAATAACATCTCTATCTAGAATATATATACACACACACATATATATGTAGGAGTTATATACATGAATTAATACTGAAGACTGTACAGTTTTAGAGATTCAAGAGATTCAGAACTCAGAGGAGATTCAAGACTCGTGAGTAATCAAGAAATCAAGAGTTCAAGATAAATATAGTAATAGAGTCTACTTTATGTAAGATTCTAAATAGCACTCCTGTTCAAATTCAAATTCTGATTTTCAAATTTGAAATTCTATTTTCAAAATTCTAATTCTAATTTTAATTTAGTTTTTCTATCTTATTTTTGATTTTAAACTTGAGTTTCAAAGCTTATTAGTTTATATATATTTTTATAGTTGCATACTTTTATAATTTTATATTTATATAGTTTTAAACTTTATAATTTATAAATATGTTTATATGGTTTATATTTATGATTTCATCTGATTTTCTACTTTATAATACTTATATATATCACTATATTTTAATTCAAGAATTTCTAGAATTATGTATGTGATGGCCTACCCCGAACCAGCCGACATTTCCCCGAAATGTGCTGTGCAAATGCTCGACTAGCACGGGACGGCCGTCAAAAAGGAAAGGGATTTGAAACTATGAATCACCAAAGTACTTATAGTATATCTCATAGTGCATGGAATAAAAAATGATAACAATATAACTTGACATAAAACATGTGAGATAGTGCATAAGCTAAAAACTAAATCATCATAGCAACGGAATCCAAAATACAGCTTATGATCCAAACCATCATTATTACAACTTCAAAATACCGTCTCTAAAGCAAAATAGAAAAGGTACAATACTAATGCCCAAAGTAGTGACCAGCAACAATACAGGGAGAATATATGTGAATAGTACGTGGAAGTCTCTTGCTCGTCTCCGGATTTCTACTCCTGCATAGTCACCTGACATGTCTCTAGTCTGCTCGTTTAGGAGCACCTAGAGTAATAAGAAGAGACATAAAACTCTAGGTTAGACAAAAGTCTAGTATGAGCGATAGTAGCAAAACAGAACAATAATAGGTATAAATAATCATACCTGGACCTGGACCTGGACCTGCAACCAAAGAGTTAGCACAACAAGATGTACAGTACTCTAAGGTAACACTAGCATATAGTGTAAAAATGGGAGTGTGTGTGTCACGGTGATAGCAAACATCAAACATAGCAATCATCCTTGTGTCTCTCACTCAGTGCGTAAAGCATACGATATCCACCGCTTTGATCACCAAATCAATTGGGGCCATGACGGCAACTCCATCGACTATTGCTATGACCATACTTCCCTGGTCTATAATCAATAACCCTACTCAATCCACACATCCCTGGCTCAAGGTTAATGTGCCAACCAGTCCACACTTCCCTGGCTCTGGTTCATCTACATGTCCCCCCTCTTCAACGGTGAACCAAAGTTATAAATATCGATAACCCCTTTGCACACATCTTGCAGCAAAGTCCAACTCTAGAAGTTAACTCGTTGGTTCCCATCTTGATTCTGAGTGATAACTTCCCACTTGGACTTCCTTTGCATCTCAGGTTTTAGTCTTCCTACGGTTCGGTTCGGTTCGTGATGATCATTTGGGTTCAGGTCGGTTCGTGGTCTCCTGCTTATACGGTTGGTGACCTTCGAAACGGTTTGGTTCGTGAAATGGTTCTGGCTCATGGTGCTCCTTTGGCCTCCGGATCGCGGTTCGCCCCCCTCCGACTCGTGTCTCTCGGTTTGTGGCATTGGTTCGTTGGTGGTGGTTCGGTTCGTGAGCTCGCTTCAGGGAATCGGGTCGTGGTTCATGAGCTTCATCCAGGTCCGATCGTGATGCCTATGTCACGATCCATGGTCACGAGCCGCCCTTCCCACCAGCCTTCCAGCAAGCTGCTTACGCCACATGACGACATTTTCGACCATTCTAACGTTTCTATACAATCATAACACATACCAAACAGCAGTAACAACATATGAGTTCAATCAAAAAGATCAAAACATCCATTACATAGGTTATTTTAGATCAAACATACCCAAAACCATGATTTTTCCCTTAATCCCCTTAAACATGTTTTAACTATAAGATTAGCAAACTTAATCCAAATTAACCCAAATTTTTACCAGAGGCATAGAATAATATTTTAGAATTTTCACAAATTTTTCCAGATTTTTATGACGCATAATTTCGCTAATTATCACTAATCACCACTAATTAGCCTAATTAGTGAAAAAAGTGCAAATCACTCACCTTAGCCACAAATAAATTATAGATCTGAAATCTCCACTGATTTCGGTTGAATTCCTATGTGTTCGAGCAGCTCTATCTCGATTCTGATGCCAATCCACCTTAATTTGACGTAGATTTGTTTAATATAAGAATAGAAAGTGATTAGGGATGAATTTAGAAGGTAGAGGTCATTATTAGGGTTAGAGGAATGTTTGTGGCGGCTAGAAAACTGAAATGAAATGTTTTCCCAAACCCTTTCATCCCTTCCATAACCCTAATCCCGAAATGGATTATGGGTCTAACCACTAATCAGCTAATTACGCCCGGTTAAGCTATTTTCCATCTTCAAACCTTATTTCAGCCATATCTCCCAAATAGCAAGTCTGTTTGATTAATGTGACCACTCTACAGAAAGTTAAACCATCATTTGAATCCAATGGAAGTGGTTTCAGGTCGAAACTCCTTACCAATCAAAAGTTATAGGCTAAACAAGATTCGCCAGGGGCAAAACGATCATTTAAAATTCAACAAAAATCGCGAACATGGGGAATGGCCCCAATAGTCGTTCCCCAAAGTTACATGACCATACGACTTCATATGAGAATGAAATAAACACTCTATCGTCTGATGCATAGAATGCGGGTCGTTACAATATATACATATTAAAACACTTGAAAAATATTCAAATGTCAAAATTTCAAACATATATGTCGACTACAATGTGGGGATGTCGACATACAATTGTCATATTTTCAGTTTTGAAAGGAAGTGTTTTTTCACCATTTGTAACGTTGCAGAAGCATTGCAACCTTTCAAATCTTATAAATAGGGGTTGATTTCAAATTTTTTAACCACTCTTCTTCTCCATCTTCATCCCTCCATCATTATTTCGTATTTTTACGATTTCTAAACTTATACTCTGTCGATTTCAATTCTAAATATATAAAACTTCTTCTCTTTTCAATCTCTACTGATTACTCTCTGAATCGAAGTGTTATTGAAGAGTTATTGAGTTGTTGTAATCATTTGGGATTGTTTTTGGATAGTCTTGTAAACAGTGTGTTCTTTATAGCCGTGAAATCAAGGAAAGGAAACAGTGTTAACCTTGTAGCCTGAAAATCAAGGGTGGTGGAAATGGTGTTAACCTTGTAGCCGTGGAATCAAGGGGATTGTACTGAGATTTTGATTTAGTAATAAAACTGCGCAATCCAGCTTTGTGTGGGACTAGACGTAGGAGTAATCCGAAACAGTATAAAAATCGGTGTGTTTTTTCCCTTTCTTCTTTTTATTTCTGATTATTTCTGTGTTTATGTTTGATTTTGTGTATATGATTATTCCGTGGTTTGTGATTCATATAGTTGATCATACAAGTTTCAGATTTTCTTAAATGCCTTGAAAATACTATTCACCCCCCTCTAGTGTTAGTTTTTCCTTATGATCCATTCTGCATTCCCTAACAATTGGTATCAGAACAAGGTCTTTCAAAAAGTTCATAATCTGATTTTTGAAAATATTAAATGGAAAATTTTGAAATGATTGTTAACACTAGTGTCAATTCATGCATTGTATCAATGTTGAAAGAGTTTGCATTCAATTATGTTGAAAATTCAAGTAATCTACTGAAATGTTTTCCAATACAGGAAAAGATGTCTTATATGGCTATTGGAAATTCAAAAGTTGAAAAGATGGGTAAAGTGGCTGTTGAAAATTCAAATTCCAAAATGGTGTGTTACATGGATATTGAGAATTCAAATTCTGGAAAACAAATGGTGGAAATCAATACGGACAAATGGATACTGGATAGTGGTTGTTCGAGACATATGACGGGAAATCCAAAAATACTAAATAATCTTGTCTATGAAGATGGTGGAATGGTGAACTTCGGAGATAACTCTAAAGGATACATTGTTGGGATCGACAATATCGGTAATTCTGAAACTCCTACAATTTCTGATGTTTTATTACTTAGGAATCTAAAATATAATTTACTAAGCATAAGTCAACTTTGCGATAAGGGTTATAAAATAAACTTTGAAAAAGATAAATGTTTTATAGAAGATAGGAATTCAAAAGTAATATTCTAAGGAGATAGAAAGAAAAATATTTATATATTGATTATGAAAATTTCCAACGATAATCTATGAATTATGGCCAATACAAGTGACCCTTGGATCTGGTATAAAAGAATCAGTCATATAAATTTCAAATACATTTCTAGGATTTCTAAATTAGATTCGATTTGGGGATTACCCAAAATGAAGTTTAAAGTTAATAATTTATGCGATGCTTGTCAGTTTGGGAAATTAAAAAGAAGTTCATTTAAATCAAAAGAGGAAATTACAACCTCAAAACCATTAGAGTTAATTCACATGGATTTATTTGGTCCGTCTCAAACCCAATCAATAAATCACAATAGATATATTTACGTAATAGCCGACGATTTTTCTAGATTTACTTGGACTTTGTTTCTTAAAAATAAAAGTGATGCTTTTGATCGATTTAAAACTTTTTCTAAAAGAATTCAAAACTTGTTATCTCTAAAAATCAAAACAATACATAGTGACCACGAAGGAGAATTTGAAAACGAAAATTTTGAGAAATTTTGTTATAAAAAAGGGATAACCCATAATTTTTCTGTCCCTAGAATCCCCCAGCAAAACGGAGTAGTTGAACATAAAAATAGGACGATAAAAAAGTGTGCGAGAACTATGTTATCTGATAGTAATTTACCAAGAAAATTTTGGACTGAGGTAGTTGTAACAGCTTGTTATAATTTCAATAAGACCCTTAACTCATAAAACACCATATGAACATTTGTATAATAAGAAACCAAAACTATCGTATTTTAAAATATTTGGAAGTAAATGTTTTATACTTGATACTAAAGAAAATTTAGATAAATTTGACTCAAAATCCGATAAAGGAATATTTGTTGGATATTCAAAGAGAAGTAAGGCATATGTAGTTTTAATTCAAGAGCCAATACTATAGAAGAAACCTTAAATGTATCCTTTGACGAAAATTATAAAATACAACATAACACAATGAAGATGAATGTGAAAATGAACTTAATGAAAAAAATTATGAAGATAGTTGACCAAACAAAAGAATTTGATTACTAAGAGGACACCCTATAGAAAATATATTAGGAGATATTGAATCTGTAGTTAGGACTCGTAATCAATTAAATAAGATGAGTAATTCTTCATTTATTTCAACTATTGAACCTAAGAATCCAAAGGAAGCATCTTCTGATGATTCATGGATCCTTGCCATGCAAGAAGAATTGAATCAGTTTACTAGGAATGATGTATGGGAACTTGTTCCTAGACTAGAGGATAAAACTATAATAGGAACTAAATGGGTTTATCAGAACAAAATGAATGAACACGGTGAAGTCATAAGAAATAAGGCACAATTAATAGTGCAAGGTTATACTCAAGAAGAAAGAATAGATTACGATGAAACGTTTTCCCCCGTAGCTATATTAGAAGCAATTAGGATATTACTAGCCTTTGCAAACCATAATAATTTCAAATTATATCAAATGGATGTTAAAAGTGCTTTTCTAAACGGATTTGTTAAAGAAGACGTATATCTTGAGCAACCACCTCTTTTTGAAGACGAAAGTTACCAAATCACGTATATAAGTTAAAGAAAGCATTATATAGATTAAAACAAGCACCTAGGGCTTGGTATGATAGATTAAGAAATTACTTATTACAATCCAATTTTGAAATAGGAAAACTAGATAACACCTTGTTTATTAAAAGGAATAATAAGGATATACAACTAGTGCAAATATATGCCGATGATATGATTTTCGGGTTGACAAATAATAAGATGAATAAAGAAATTTCAGATATTATGACTTAAGAATTTGAGATGAGTCACTTGGGAGAACTAACATTCTTCTTAGGCTTACAAATTCATCAATTAAAGAATGGAATATTTATTAATCAAGAAAAATACGCAAGAGCTTTAATTAATAAATATAATTTAACAATAACTAATGGGAGACCAACACCAACGACAACTAATATAGCCTTAAGAAAAGATGATACGTCAAAAGACGTTGATAAAAAATTATATAGAGGATGATAGGATCGCTATTGTATATAATCGCTAGTAGACCAGATATAATGCATAGTGTATGTCTTTGTGCAAGATATCAATCGCAACCTAAAGAAACACATTAAAAGTCGTAAACGTATTCTAAGATACGTAAAACATACATCAGACTTTGGATTATTTTATCCTAAGGATGATTCATTCAATTTAATGAATTATTTGACGCTGATTATGCGGGATGTAAATCTGATCGTAAAAGTACTAATGGAACATGTCATTTCTTAGGACATTCACTAGTCTCGTGGTCTAGTAAAAAGCAAAATAACATATCTTTGTCAACAACTAAAGCAGAATATATCTCTGCTGCTTTAGTTTATTCGCAAGTAATATACATGCAACAAACTCTAAATGATTTTGGATTAACGATAAATAAATCACCAATATACTGCGATAATACGAGTGCTATAAATATATCTAAATTCCAACTCATCACTTAAGAACTAAACATATTGATATACAACATCATTTTCTAAGAGATAACGTAAATAAAGAGAAAATTACACTCGAATTTATAGAAACAGATAAACAAATTGCAAATATATTAACAAAAACATTAAATGAATCAACGTTTACTAAATTTAGAAGAGAATTAGGTATTTGTTCATTAAGTGAATTAGAATAATCAAATATATTAATATATATAAGAATAAAATTAAAAATCAGAAGAAGAAAAACACAAGTATGTCGACATACATATGTCACTATGTCGACATATAACTGCCAGATTTCAAAAATTAACTCCCACCAAAAGTTAGTTACAACAACCATTTAAACTCTCCACTTTGAATTTTCTTCTTCATTCTCTTATTTCACTTCTATAAAAACTCAAAACCAAAATAAATCATGGCCTCCACTAATAATAATAACCAATTTAACCTCGAATCATCCGAAGGTCCTATCCAATGTTCTACCCTCTCACATGTAATCAAATTAGAGGAAAAAAATGGAATATACTCTTCAAATGCTTGCTGAGATTCAAGTTCTCCAAATTCGGATAAGTCAAGAGAAAATTAGACAAGGAAAGATAATGCGGAACCTTAATAAATTTGTAATGGATAATCAAGCAGATCCAATCATCATCGAAGATGATAATAAAGCAATGGAAGAAGAAGTAGAGGATGAAGAGGAGGAGGAGGAAGAAATAATGGAAGAAGAGGAAACACAAGAGGTACAACAAGAAGTCACGGACGAGGATGACCATGTCATATGCGTTGGTGAAATCTTGTTCAATCAACATGGAAATATAATTGAACGAAATGGAGATTTTTGTCTTCATTACCCAAATTGTTCAACCCATAAGTTTCCTATCGTTAAGAACAAATAGAATTTAGGTTTAGTTTCATTTCTTTTTTGTTTATTTGATGTACTACGTGCATAATAAATCGTGTAATTTTCTTTCATGTGTATCGCTTGTATTAGAAAACAATGTTTAGTATAATGCTTGCTTTACCTTTCATAAGCTTTTCATTAGTTTGTTATATGGGCACAAATTTAGGGGAAGTCATATACATTAGGTATTTTGATCACAAGTTGTACATATATATATTATTACTTTAGTATAGAATAATAATAATAGGATATAGATAAATGTAGGATTTAGGGGGGGTATTTTTAGAATTTCTTTTTGATAACGCCAACGGGGTAGAAATTATAAAATATATTGGATTGGTAGTGACCGGAGGGGTATTAAAAGGAACAACATCAACAGATATGAACAGATACAAATATTTTATAAACTAAGGTTGCAATCATCAAAAAGGGGGAGATTGTTGGAGAATGGAGTTTTGATGACAACAACCTTATTTCAATATTAATTGATTATAAAATATATACTAACATCTTTATCTAGAATACACACACACACATGTATGCAAGAGTTGTATATAGGAATTAATATTGAAGACTGCACAGTTTTAGGGATTCAAGAGATTCAGAATACAGAAGAGATTCATGACTCATGAGTAATCAAGAGTTCAAGATAAATATAGTAATAGAGTTTACTTTATGTAAGACACTGAATAGCAACTCAGGTTCAAATTCAAATTCTTTTTTTTAGGTTTTGATTTTCAAGTTTCAAATTCTATTTTTAAAATTCAAATTCAAATTTTAATTAAGTTTTTCTATCTTACTTTTGATTTTAAACTTGAGTTTCAAAGATTATTATTTTATATATATTTATATAATTATACACTTTTATAATTTTGTATTTATATAGTTTTAAACTTTATAATTTTATAAATATGTTCTTATAGTTTATATTTATGATTTCATATGATTTTCTACTTTATGGTACTTATTTATATCACTATATTTTTGTAGTGGCCTGCAAATCCATACTATCTGAGCTGACTATTACAACACACGTCCAACTCAAATAACACAGAAATACGAGTCATTAGGGTTAAAGAAAATAGAAAAGAAAGAAGATGAACAGAAATAACAATACAGAATCTCACAGTGGAACGAATAAAATATATTATATAACATAACCTTTGAAATACAAATCTGTTTTGTATCATATATACATACCATATCAGAGTACAACATAACATTTGATACAACGGAAATAACTCTAAATAACTGACGTTGAAGCCTCCTGCTTCCAGCTCCTCTAAGTGTATCAGTAAAAGCCAGAAATACTTGACTGCCCGCACAAATTTGGGCACCCAAGAGTTTAGGAAAAACAAAACAAACTCTGGGTCAGTCATGGGACTGGTGTGAGTAAACTCCAACCATATGGTTTAACTTCAAAATTTTTTTTGAAAGAAAGAGATAATAGTAAGACCAGCCGACACATAAACACATACAGTTTTTACCTTACTATAATCCAAACATTTTTGATATCAAAATCCAGTGATATTATAATAATGTCTAATCAAATAAGTAACCAAATAGTAGAACGCTTGCATCTCACGCTCTACATACATAGTATAAAATCAAAAAAAAAACGCAGGGCGCTTATTGGAGATTAGATTCCAACTATGACAAGATATGGGACCACCTTCCAATAGTGTATCACTAGAGGGGAATACATTGGGTTCAACAAGAACGTCTTGCAACCCGGCCCACACATGACCGACCACTCATTTCGCTTGAGTGTATCGAATGTATATCACCAACGGTTGGGCTCAAACCACCATTTCCCGAAAAGGGACAGCATCGAAATAGATTACAGAAGTAAAAGGAATTTCTCTATACAGGTGATTATGCACCCTAGTGGGAGTGACCCACATAGCCATGCTGCCTGCCCGATTTTTGTCATTTCCCGGTTGTGAAGCTTAAGGCTATGTCTATCTTTTAGAACATCTGGCTACCATACACTTTGAATACCACATCGTCAAACCCATCAAATCACCAGTTGATCTACCCAAAAATATTACGGGTATAAAAGCTAAGAGAAATGAATTTCTCTGCCACCAGACGTAATACCTTGAAAAGATTGTCTTATGTGACCGTTAGGAATACTCTGTCAGACATTCGTCCAAACAAGTTGTCCTGGGACTGGACAAACATAACAGCTCTTTGAATTTAACTCCCTCTTCGAGTATCTTCAGCATAATCTAATTCGCAACGCCTATGCCTATACGGAGTGGTTTTCGGATATTAAATCTAACGGGTCTCTCCGTATCGACAACGGTGGTAAAAATCTTTGATAGCCGGTGTTTTAACTATCAACGGAAAAATAAACATCCATCAAACAATTTCACAATCACTGGCCCGTTCTAATATTTTATATTTAATTCATTTTTCTTAGCGAATTCTATATATATCGTTATATCGATTTCTATTATCAAATTTTCTTAAAAATATTCTAACTTCTTAAATTTTCGAAAAATTTCGCCATAACCTCCTTTGTACCGGCAAATAGTTCAAACCTCAACTCGCCTCTCTAGGCCCTTTTCATTCAAAAAGAAAATAAAAAAGCCAAGCGGCTTGCCAATTCGGCGCATAAAACCTCATATGGAAATTTAAACATGTACCTTTTTGTCGGGCACTTAAATATAATTCTTCATACTCTTCATTCACTTTATCTCATACCTGTCTAATATACATGCACCTGCATTTTCATTTATTTCAAAACCATTCAACTATTTTGAATTTACCACATTCAATCCCATTAACTAATTCAACCGCTACATCCACTTATAGTTTGAATCAATAATGTTCGATTTATATTTTAATTCACTTATAAACAATTCGAATTCCATTTATAACTCAAACCTCATATTTGATTTCAAATTCTCCTTTACAAATCCAAATTTACTTAAACTATGTTAAGTTACATTCGAATTTCCATTGACTAACCTCTTTATTAGTTAATAGCATTTTATAATTCAAAATCTGGGTTTCACATTAAAATCACTTCATTCACTCTACTTGAGTTCTTATATATTTGATAACTCAAATCTGGATTTTTCAAATATGAATTCGGATTTTCATTCACTTAAAATCCTTTTTATTTATTAGATAAACCGTTAAGGTTTAAAAACGATTATGGCGCTGTTTTTCTGAAAATCTGATTTTGACATAACTCAAAATCTATACGACAAAATCTAGATTTTTCTCTTTTACTAGAAACCTATCATTCAATAGGCCCGGGCGTTTCTTGTTTCATCAAATTCTGATTTATATTGAGTTTTATAAACTCACTTGAAGTTCAAATCATCAATTTACGAATTACCGCGCCGCGGCGAGTTTGGTTTAATTAAATTTAATTATAAACGTTTAAAACTTCGTTTATAATGGATTCCAACTCCATTCTCTAATATTTTAATATATCTTAAATCGTTTTTTTTTTTCAAATTTAACATCTGGATTTTTCCAACACCGTCGAATTTGTAATTTGACTGTAAATTATTCACAATCAACTTCTATAATCAATCCCAATTTCCTTGGATATAAATTATTTATAAAATTCGATATAATCGAATTCCGAACATAAATTTCTTTTATTGAAATGATCAATTAATTTATATCCCTTACCATTACAAACTAATATCATCCCTCGATAATAGGGAAGTCGTTCAAGTTGGGGTATTTTATTTACCTCTCAGACCTTAACCGACAACGTTCTTATCTTGAGACAGATAAAAGCTTATAAATCACAAATTTGATTTAAGTCTCGCCTTCTACCTCATTTCTTTCATTTAAAAATCCCTTTTAAGTTCATACCTGGATTTAAATAAATTATCTAATAAAATTCCCTTCTTTTATTTATAAAAATCATTTATAAATAACACTTCTTGTTTTAAATAGGTAAACCAAATTTTCTATTTCAAATTTCATTTAAATTCCAATTTCTATTTTTGGAGAATAAATTCTCCTTTTCAAAAATCATATTTGAATTTAAATTAGAAGTTATTTACTGGAAATTTCTCTTCTTTATTTATAAGCATCTTTTATAAATTCCACTTCTGGTTTTAAATATTGAAACCAGTTTCAATTTCAAATTCCATTTTTAAATCCAATTACCACTTCGGAAAACTTTAAATTCATACTTGAAATTTAAAAATTAATATTATCAAATGATAATATTTCTTTCTATTTATAAACATCGTTTATAAATTTCACTTCTTGTTTTAAAAACAAGATTATTTTCAAATTCTATTTGAAATTCAATTTTAGCTTTGGAAAATAACTTTCCTCTTTTTAAAATCATTCCCGAATTTACATTTCTAAATTATCATATGATAATTTATAAACATCGAACATAAGTTCAACTACTTGTTTTAATTATTTAAACAAGTTATTAATTTCCTAGCCAATTCAAAATAAAATTTCTATTTTGGAAAAAATAGATTTTTCCTTTCTAAATCTAAAAATCCCTTTTAATGATATTCTAAAATATCGATATCTAGGGCTAGTGATATTTAATCATCCAAATACACAAATCATCAATCAAGTTCAACATATCACACCATATAAATATGTAAACAGTAATAAATAAATTTGAGGAATCCAGTTGGATTCCTCCAACCTGTTTTCCCTGCATCCACATATGTTAGTCACATAAATAATACCAATCCTGCTTCAAGGCAGGATTTCGCGGTATAAAAGGGGATCCACTTATATACGTGGGCGTAGGGTCATCCGCTAATGATACTGCGGGCATCCGCTAATAGTATTGCGGGAAATATCCAATAACCACAATCACCAAGCCTAGGTATAACTAATATGTATTATATATATTAACCACAATGATTCAATAATCCATGCACGCATTCAAACAGTCAACCATTTATTTTGAACTATAAAAATAAATTAAAAAACTTTTGAGTGAGATTTACTCACCTTGATTTTTGTTCGATCTATTCTGATTCCCATTTATATTTCTGATTAGGTATCCCGCAGCTACGAATTATTTGATTGATTCCGTTCGATAAATCTTGTATAAATCTAACATGATATTCATATTTTAGGCTACCGAGCTATTTTAAATGTAATTAAAATTTTATTACTAAATTAAAATAAATTATCTGATTAAACAAATCCTTTATTTTCTTCCCAGTAACAAATTTCTAACTCCCCGTGTAACTTTTTATCACCATCGACCTTGACATCGGTAATCCACTGTCATTGATCAACTCAGCATCACCTCTCATACACAATCTAATTAGCAAGAATCTAGCTTCTACTAAGCTAGTGTTATGGTTAAAGTTCCCCAATAAAATTGATGGCGTCTCCGACGAATCTAATATGAGGGAATTACTTCATTTAAGATTTTGATTCAAATAAATACAAAATCCTAATAGCATTATAAGTTTTAGTTAATCACCTTATTAATAAATCTGAAATCCTTCTTCTCCACTGCATCTTTAATTCCTCAAAACCCCTACTGTTCATTGCCTCACAACAACAGCCATTCATGCCCAGATCTCCCTCAATTCAACAATCCCTTTTCAATTATTACCGAGCATCTCATCTCCAAATTCTAGACCTGTACACTTGCAATACCCACCTTTTCCCAAAAACAACATACCACACTTTACTGTAGATCCCCAAAGTACCCATCACATATGCCATTCCCTTAACATCACTCTGAGTATGTTCGCACCCCAGGAAATTGAAATCGCACTTATCAGATTCTGGTATACCAATTCCATCGCGACTCCGCAATCTTCACGGTTTAAATCAACAAGGCCAACGCCCTCTTTCTTTCAATCGCGCCCCCTACTACCTCGCGATGTCGTCCATCTCGTGCCCTATTTCTCTCAACGATGTCGACTTCCTTAACCACACTGTAAAAAATTCCGATCTTTTCCCATTTGCGATGACCACCCGCTCTTCTGACCCAAAATCCATTAGCATCGCATCCCTCAGTTTGTCATACGAATGGATCGAGGCTATAATAAATTCAAGAATGAAGTTCGATTTTATTTGATTTCCTTTGAATCAGTTTTCGTGAGTTTGAGAAAGGGATTCACGACTTATTTAAAGGAGGCGATTTTATTTGGTTTGGTAAAGGAGGAACGGAGGAGGACATATAAAAGTGAAGAGCAAGGCTGAGCGAAATCAAAGAATGCAAGCTTTACTAGTTTCATAGTTTTACTTACATTTTTTTGAGAACGAAAAACAGAAGAGATTGTAAAAGGGAGGTCGCGATTTATAGCAGAAGACTTACTTGGCTATTAAGTAATTATGTTAGCTTAGGTACAGTGGAGAACAACGAATTAAATTCGATTTGAATGTGATTTGATTTAAGAAGATTTTTTTCCTTTTTAAAACGATATCGATTTGATTTAAAGAGATTTTCACTTTATTTTAAACAGATATTGATTTGATCTCGTGCTTATCCACTAAAATAATATCGGGGTTCATAACTCGACATCACGAACCGCTATTTTAACCTATCGACCAACGTTTCAACGTAATTACACTATTCTGGACTCAACAGAATAAACTATAAAATTTAATTTGAACGTATATATAAGATAACCATATTAAAATGATATAAAATAATTTAAATTCAGAACTAATCATTTTCTCGATAATAAATTATTATCATTCATATTCAGACAGAACTGACACTGATCATCTGCATCATTTCGATTCAGTTTTAACTTCGATTTAAATATATTATCGTTCCATATTATGATAATTAAATATGTTTGAAATAAATCGTATATCGATATTAAGTCGATAAATTCAATAAAATTCATTTAAAATTCTAATTACATATTTAAAACTAATTTAAATATTTACTACAAAATAGCTAGAAAATCCGGGATGTTACATTCCTTCCCCCTTAAAAGAATTTCGTCCCCGAAATTATCAAGGTAGAAAGAAATGCTACAAACCAGCTAGCTTTTCAAAAGTCCACCTGGTTATAACTCAGTATTTCAAATTCTGTAACTCCAGTCCGATACAACTTCAAGTTTTCACGGAAATATTCCATTTCAGTTTATTTAACTGATTTTCACCATTTTGATTTATTTAACTTGCTTAAGTTAAATTTAGATTTCAGAATTCAAATCCTCAGAATTTATTTCAAATCCTTCTGAAGTCACATTAATATATATATATATATATATACGTATTTATTTCTATTTTAAATTCAAAACATTTGAATATTTTTCCCATAACTTGTTTTCTTTCAAACATATTTCCATCAAAAACTTTTCTAAGGTAGCAATCCATCACTTAGAAACTCGAAAATGAACACTGGTGGTGCTGCAGTCATCATCAGAAAAAAAAATTCCAGCCACTGAAGTGAGTTCGGTGCTTTATCACTTTCAAAATCCATTCAAAACGATTTTTATCCAAAATCCTTCCCAAAATAATGCTATATTATTCTAATATACTTTGAAAAAATATTTTCCAACTTTACGGTATTTAAATTCCAAATTCTGGTTTGAATCTAATTCAATTACATCTCGTTTGTATATTCACATACAAATTTTATTTGGTTATATATAACCTTTTTAGTTTTATAATAGCATTTGATTATAAAAATAATAACCAACACATCCATATACTATAATAATTTCAGGAAATTGTACCTTTATATCAAAATAAAAATTTTGAGCAAAATTATTTCATTTACCCAATTTAAAACAATATTGTGTCGATTCTTCTGTCCAAGTGTTTAGAAACTCCTATCGACGTCGTGGCATCCCACGATTTGACCAGAATTCATAAACCACTTAACAGACAAGCCAACACAATATAAAGCAATTTTTATATCAACATACAAATACGCTCTTTCATATATATACACTCAACTCATTATAGGGTACTACTGACCCTATCTCTAATGAGTAAACCGCCACCAAAGCCTAGGTGTTCGCTAAAGCTAAGCTCTGATTCCAACTGTAGTGGCTCGCAAATCCATACTATCTGAGCTAACTATTACAATACACGTCCAACTCAAATAACACAGAAATACGAGTCACTAGGGTTAAAGAAAATAGAAAAAATAGAAGATGAATAGAAATAACAATACAGAATCTCACAGCGGAACAAATAAAATATATTATATAACATAACCTTTGAAATACAAATCTATTTTGTATCATATATACATACCATATCAGAGTATAACATAACATTTGATACAGCGGAAATAACTCTAAATAACTGACGTTGAAGCCTCCTGCTTCCAGCTCCTCTAAGTGTATCTGTAAAAGCCTGAAACACTTGACTGCCCGCACAAATTTGGGCACCCAAGAATTTAGGAAAAACAAAACAAAACAAACTCTGGGTCAGTCATGGGACTGGTGTGAGTAAACTCCAACCATATGGTTTAACTTCAAAAATCTTTTTGAAAGAAAGAGATAATAGTAAGACCAGCCCACACATAAACATGGACGGTTTTTACCTTACTATAATCCAAACATTTTTTATATCAAAATCCAGTGATATTATAATAATGTCTAATCAAATAAATAACCAAATAGTAGAACGCTTGCATCTCACGCTCTACATACATAGTATAAAATCAAAAAAAACGCAGGGCGCTTATTGGAGATTGGATTCCAACTATGACAAGATATGGGACCACCTTCCGAGAGTGTATCTCTAGAGGGGAATACACTGGGTTCAACCAGAACGTCTTGCAACCCGGCCCACACATGACCGACCACTCATTTCGCTTGAGTGTATCGAATGTATATCACCAACAGTTGGGCCAAACCAACGTTTCCCGAAAAGGGATAGCATCGAAATAGATTGAAGAAGTAAAAGGAATTTCTCTAGATAGGTGAATATACACCCTAATGGGAGCGACCCACATAGCCATGCTGCCTGCCCGATTTTTGTCATTTCTCGGTTGCGAAGCTTGAGGCTACGTCTATCTTTTAGAACATCTGGCCACCACACACTTTGAATGCCACATCGTCAAACCAATCAAATCACCAGTTGATCTTCCCCAAAATATTACGGGTACAAAAGCTAAGAGAAACGAATTTCTCCGCCACCAGACGTAATACCTTGAAAAGATCGTCTTATGTGACATTTAGGAATACTCTGTCAGACATTCGTCCAAACAAGTTGTCCTGGGACTGGACAAACATAACAGCTCTTTGAATTTCACTCCGTCTTCGATTATCTTCAGCATAATCTAATTCGCAACGCCTACGCCTATACGGAGTGGTTTTCGGATATTAAATCCAACCGGTCTCTCCGTAACGACAACGATGGTAAAAATCTTTGATAGCCGGTGTTTTAACTATCAAAGGAAAAATAAACATCCATCAAACAATTTCACAATCACTGGCCCTTTATAATATTTTATATTTAATTCATTTTTCTTAGCGAATTCTATATATATCGTTATATCGATTTCTATTATCAGATTTTCTTAAAAATATTCTAACTCCTTAAATTTTCGGAAAATTTCGCCATAACCTCCTTTGTACCGGAAAGTAGTTCAAACCTCAACTCGCCTCTCTAGGCCCTTTCCATTCAAAAAGAAAATAAAAAAGCCAAGCGGCTTGCCGATTCGGCGCATAAAACCTCATATGGAAATTTAAACATGTACCTTTTTGTCGGGCACATAAATATAAATCTTCATACTCTTCATTCACTTTATCTCATACTTGTCTAATATACATGCAACTGCATTTTCATCTATTTCGAAACCATTCAACTATTTTGAATTTACCACATTTAATCCCATTAACTAATTCAACAGCTACATCCACTTATAGTTTGAATCAATAATGTTCAATTTATATTTTAATTCACTTATAAACAATTCAGTTCCATTCATAACTCAAACCTCATATTCGATTTCAAATTCTCCTTTACAAATCCAAATTTACTTAACCTATGTTAAGTTACATTCGAATTTCCATTGACTAACCTCTTTATTAGTTAATAGCATTTTATAATTCAAAATCTGGGTTACACATTAAAATCACTTCATTCACTCTACTTGAGTTACGAATTCGGATTTTTATTCACTTAAAATCCTTTTCATTTTTAAATAAACCGTTATGGTTTAAAAACAATTATGGCGCTGTTTTTCTGAAAATCTGATTTTGACATAATTCAAAATCTAAACGACGAAATCTAGATTTTTCTCTTTCACTAGAAAACTATCATTCAATAAGTCCGGGCATTTCTTGTTTCATCAAATTCTGGTTTATATTGAGTTCTACAAACTCACTTGAAGTTCGAATCGTCAATTTATGAATTACCGCGCCGCGGCGAGTTTGGTTTAATTAAATTTAATTATAAACATTTAAAACTTCGTTTATAATGGATTCCAACTCCATTCTCTAATATTTTAATATATCCTTAATGGTTTTTTCCAAATTTAACATCTGGATTTTTCCAACACCGTCGAATTTGTAATTTGACTGTAAATTATTCACAATCAACTTCTATAACCAATCCCAATTTCCTTGGTATAAATTATTTATAAAATTCGATATAATCGAATTCCGAACATAAATCTCTGTTATTGAAATGATCAATTAATTTATATCCCTTACCATTACAAACTAATATCATCCCTCGATAATTGCGAAGTCGTTCAAGTTAGGGTATTTTATTTACCTCTCAGACCTTAACCGACAACGTTCTTATCTTGAGACAGATAAAAGCTTATAAATCACAAACTCGATTTAAGTCTAGCCTTCTACCCCATTTCTTTCATTTAAAAATCCCTTTTAAGTTCATACCTGGATTTAAATAAATTATCTAATAAAATTCCCTTCTTTTATTTATAAAAATCATTTATAAATAACACTTCTTGTTTTAAATAGGTAAACCAAATTTTCTATTTCAAATTTCATTTAAATTCCAATTTCTATTTTTGGAGAATAAATTCTCCTTTTCAAAATCATATTTGAATTTAAATTAGAAGTTATTTACTGGAAATTTCCCTTCTTTATTTATAAGCATCTTTTATAAATTCCACTTCTGGTTTTAAATATTGAAACCAGTTTCCATTTCAAATTCCATTTTTAAAATCCAATTACCACTTCGTAAAATTTTAATTTCATACTTGAAATTTAAAAATTAATATTATCAAATGATAATATTTCTTTCTATTTATAAACATCGTTTATAAATTTCACTTCTTGTTTTAAAAACAAGATTATTTTCAAATTCTATTTGAAATTCAATTTCAGCTTTAGAAAATAACTTTCCTCTTTTTAAAATCATTACCGAATTTACATTTCTAAATTACCAGATGATAATTTATAAACATCGAACATAAGTTCAACTACTTGTTTTAATTATTTAAACAAGTTATTAATTTCCTAGCCAATTCGAAATAAAATTTCTATTTTGGAAAAAATAGATTTTTCCTTTCTAAATCTAAAAATCCCTTTTAATGATATTCTAAAATATCGATATCTAGGGCCAGTGATATTTAATCATCCAAATACACAAATCATCAATCAAGTTCAACATATCACACCATATAAATATGTAAACAGTAATAAATAAATTTGAGGAATCCAGTTGGATTCCTCCAACCTGTTTTCCCTACATCCACAGATGTTAGTCACATAAACAATACCAATCCTGCTTCAAGGCAGGATATCGCGGTATAAAAGGGGATCCACTTATATACGTGGGCGTAGGGTCATCCGCTAATGATACTGCGAGCATCCGCTAATAGTATTGCGGGAAATATCCAATAACCGCAATCACCAAGCCTAGGTTTAACTAATATATATTATATATAATAACCACAATGATTCAATAATCCATGCACGCATTCAAACAGTCAACCATTTATTTTGTACTATAAAAATAAATTAAAAAACTTTTGAGTGAGATTTACTCACCTTGATTTTCGTTCGATCTATTCTGATTCCCATTTATATTTCTGATTAGGTATCCCGCAGCTACGAATTATTTGATTGATTCCGTTCGATAAATCTTGTATAAATCTAACATGATATTCATATTTTAGGCTACCAAACTATTTTAAATGTAATTAAAATTTTATTGCTAAATTAAAATAAATTACGTGATTAAACAAATCCTCTACCTTCTTCCCAGTAACAAATTTCGAACAACCTCGTGTAACTTCTTATCACCGCCGACCTTGACATCGATAATTCACTGTCATTGATCAACTCAGCATCACCTCGCATGCACAATCTAATTAGCAAGAATCTAGCTTCTACTAAGCTAGTTTTATGGCTGAACTTCCCCAATAAAATTGATGGCGTCTCCGATGAATCTAATACGAGGGAATTACTTCATTTAAGATTTTGATTCAAATAAATACAAAATCCTAATAGCATTATAAGTTTTAGTTAATCACCTTATTAATAAATCTGAAATCCTTCTTCTCCACTGCATCTTGAATTCCTCAAAACCCCTACTGTCCATTGCCTCACAACAACAGCCATTCATGCCCAGATCTTCCTCAATTCAACAACCCCCTTTCAATTATTGCCGAGCATCTCATCTCCAAATTCTAGACCTGTACACTTGCAATACCCACCTTTTCCCAAAAACAACATACCACACTTTACTGTAGATCACCAAAGTACCCATCATATATGCCATTCCCTTCCTAACATCACTCTGAGTATGTTCGCACCCTGGGAAATCGAAATCGCACCTATCAGATTCTGGTACACCAATTCCATCGTGACTCCTCAATCTTCGCGGTTGAAATCACCAAGACCAACGCCCTCTTTCTTTCAATCGCGCACCCTAATACCTCGCGATGTCGTCCATTTCGTGCCCTATTCTCTCAACGATGTCGACTTCCTTAACCACACTGTCAAAAATTCTGATCTTTTCCCATTCGCGATGACCACCCGCTCTTCTGCCCTAAAATCCATCAGCGTGCATCCCTCAGTTTGTCATACGAATGGATTGAGGCTATAATAAATTCAAGAATGAAGTTCGATTTTTATTTGATTTCCTTTGAATCAGTTTTCATGAGTTTGAGAAAGGGATTCACGGCTTATTTAAAGGAGGCGATTTTATTTGGTTTGGTAAAGGAGGAACGGAGGAGGACATATAAAAGTGAAGAGCAAGGCTGAGCGAAATCAAAAAATGCAAGCTTTACTAGTTTCAGAGTTTTACTTACATTTGTTTTGAGAACGAAAAAAAGAAGAGACTGTAAAAGGGAGGTCGCGATTTATAGCAGAAGACTTACTTGGCTATTAAGGAATTATGTTAGCTTAGGTACAGTGGAGTACAACGAATTAAATTCGATTTGAATATGATTTGATTTAAGAAGATTTTTTTCCTTTTTAAAACGATATCGATTTGATTTAAAGAGATTTTCACTTTATTTAAAAACAGATATTGATTTGATCTCGTGCTTATCCACTAAAATGATATCGGGGTTCTTAACTCGACATCACGAACCGCTATTTTAACCTACCGACCAACGTTTCAACATAATTACACTATTCTGGACTCAACATAATAAACTATAAAATTTAATTTGAACGTATATATAACATAACCATATTAAATTGATATAAAATAATTTAAATTCAGAACTAATCATTTTCTCGATAATAAATTATTATCGTTCATATTCAGACAGAACTGACACTGATCATCTACATCATTTCGGTTCAGTTTTAACTTCGATTTCAATATATTATCATTCCGTATTATGATAATTAAATATGTTTGAAATAAATCGTATATCGATATTAAGTCGATAAATTCAATAAAATTCATTTAAAATTCTAATTACATATTTAAAACTAATTTAAATATTTACTACAAAATAGCTAGAAAATCCGGGACGTTACAATTTTAATTCAAGAATTTCCAGAATTATATATACATTAAAACATTTGAAAAATATTCAAATTTTCAAACACATTTGTCGACATACATATGTGGGGATGTCGACATACAACTGTCATATTTTCAGTTTTGAAAGGAAGTGTCTTTTCGCCATTTGTAACGTTTCAGAAGCGTTGCAACCTTTCAAATGTTATAAATAGGGGTTAATTTCAATTTTTTGACCATTCTTCTTCTCCATCTTCATCCCTTTTCATCCCTCCATTATTATTTCATATTTTCATGATTTCAACACTTATACTCTGCCGATTTCAATTCTAAATATATAAAACTTCTTCTCTTCTCACTCTCTACTCATCACTATCTGAATCGAAGTGCTATTGAAGAGTTATAGGGCTGTTGTGGGATTGTTTTGCGATAGTCTTAGAAATGGTGTGTTCCTTGTAGCCGTGAAATCAAGGAAAGGAAACAGTGTTAACCTTGTATTCGGGAAATCAAGGGTGGTGGAATCAGTGTTAACCTTGTAGCCATGAAATCAAGGGGATTGTACTGAGATTTTGATCTAGTAATAAAACTCTGTGCAATCCAGCGTTGCGTGGGACTGGACGTAGGAGCAATCCGAACTTGTATAAAATGCAGTGTGTTCTTTCCCTTTCTACATTTTTATTTCTGTTTATTTCTAATTTGTTTTTGATTATACGTATGTGGTTATCTTTGTTGTGTGTGATTCATATAGTAGATCATATAAGTTTTAAATTTTCTTAAATTCCTTGAAAACGTTATTCACCCTCCCTCCCCCACTCTAGTGTTAGTTTTACCTTAAGATCGATTCCACATTCGCTAATAATATATACAACCAAAATAAGACAGCAAGTTTAAGGAAGGTGTTTAGCACATATGATATTATGACATTCCTAAATAATACTCAACAATGTATTTTATATGGAAAGGCAATAGGATATGGAAATAGTAACTAAAACACATAGCCAAATGTACTATTAAAACCTAAAGGATGCACGGAAAAACGCAAAACACAAATTTTGAGGCTTAATTATAATGAATCAATGTTTTAGTTTGCCTTGCTGTCACTTTACATAACTTCAAAATATGAAATGTACTTTTAGTGATACTAATACTTGACATGGAAAGAGTTGTAAGTTTACAACTTAAAGACTTATGACTAAAAAAATGATTTAATGAATATGTATGGATAATACTGGTGATGTACATAACTTTCTATACCCCTAGTCATTTTATCCTAGAAATATTTACATAATGGGATAATACATCAAGTTAACTCTTGCAAACATTACGTCCACTAAAATGATCATTTTAAAAAATAGAAAGTTTTGAAAGTATTATATCATAGGTGATTCCATATTTTCAAACATTAAGCCCTGTAGTGCATACTGGAAATCTCAGCATGCATATATTGTGCAAAGCATAGGTGGTTGCAGATTTTCAAATGGGTACAGGGACACGTGCATCTTTAAAATGCATGGTGACACAACGCTCCTCTGATATTATGCATTTTATATGCCAGTAATGTTATTCTTGTGCATTAATGGAATATTCACTCTTATTATTTGATATGTGCAACAATTTATAGTGAGACACCGCAATGTAAAAAGTTGATCATACATACACATACATACTCATATATTTAAATGTATGTATGTAATTACTTTTTCCTGCACATGCTCTAGTAAAATTCATGCATGCAAACAAGAACAACATAGGTGGCATGATGATTTTAAACGTGTATTCATATATATATATATATGTATGTATGCATATATATATATATATCAGGTAAATTCATTTACGCTCTTTTTTCATGGAAAACATAACTGTCCATGATCAATAATGCAGACTCAGGCCAGTGTACAAAGGCTGCACGAAATGCAACTTGGTCGAGATTAGAAATCGCATACAGCAACAAACGTGTCGAGTAAAGTATAAAAGGAAATGTAGTTGTTAAGGGAAAGTAAGCGATAAGGCCGAAGTTTCAATTTAAACAAGACAGCAGTGTGTATACGAAAATGGTACTTTTATATGCCTCAACAACTACTTAGACTTAGGCATTTACAAGTTCGGTTCGGCAAGTGATTTCTGCAAATCAAAACTTTCCAAAAATTCACACAGCCACAATGAAAATAGGGGGAAAATTCTAGGCAACTTTTATTTCTTAACAAAGTCGAATTCAAGGTTTAACATCTTTCCAAAATGTCTATGACTCACGGCAGGTCAAGCAACCAATGCACAATCAAACCCAATTAATGAAACCAAATTAGGATATGTGAAATAGACCATTAACAATTATAATTCTAACTTAACTGAAATTGGCAACTTGAAACCAAGATCAATTGTGCGCTAATACTCACCTTGAACAGCGTAGCAATGATGCGAGGGTGGATGCTGCGAGCCTGACTGGAGGCGGTTGCGAGGCGGTAGCTTGCGGTGGTTATTCGAGACAAGAAGAATCATGGGCAGATTCTGGTATCGAAAAGGAGATCACGATGATGGTTGCCATCATGGAGGAAAAGAGCGACTTTTCGGGGTGATGGTACGACGCATCTTAGGAGATGGTGGAATCTTCGCCCGTTCATCAGTGATGGAAGCCGACTTTTGATTAGGGTTTCCATTATCGGGTTTGGGAAAAGTATATTTTTTATTTGGAAAAATGGGCGAGATTCGGCTATTAATTGATTTGGGAAAAGGACGTCATGTTTATGGAAAGGGAAACTTCGATTTTTAGGGGAAAAAAGAAATTGGTGTCGGCCATTAAACAATGAAAAAAGGGAAAAACAATTTGCTTGCTGAAGAAAATGGGGGAACAAGTAGCGTGGTTTATAAAATAGGGGAAAATCGGATACGCACGATGTTAAATCATAGGTGGGGAGGTCTGCGCATTACAGATGATAGGTCTGCGAAGAATATTAACTGAGGTAGGTAATATTTAGGGTAGGTGATAACACGGTTAAACTTTACCGCGAATAACCACGTACCGCTCTGATTTCGCACCGCTAACACAATCTTCAAATGCGACAAAAATTATATGTACCTCTTCTGAATTCAATAAAAAAAATTGGTCGTAATTCGAATTTGTTTGTATACGATGTTATTTTTAACTGTGAATTATTTATCGTTTCACTGTTTTTTCGCAAAACAACTTCGTTTAATTCCAAATTTTGAATCGTTAAATTCCAATCTCTTTATATACACAAATATACATATATTCAAATCGTTTTTCATATATTTAAATAAATAAATTTCCAATTCATTTAACATTATAACGTTTATTTTTAAATTCACCCATTTATTTTTTTCAAACCAATATCAACCAAATTCAATTCAAATATACAATAATAAATATTGGATTTCTAATCAACCATTCTGAATTAAATTCATACACAAAACCATATATTCGATTTTTAATTTCTAATCTCAGTGTCAATGTAAAATTGATTATTAACAGTTAATTCTTTATTTAATTTCTATTCCAGTTCCCAAAATTTCTGGGACGTTACAAAACCATCCACTTGTAGATGATGGATTTGTCGGGCGGTTCTAGGCAGGCTTCTACTACAAGTGGGATTTAACTTATGTCTTAGTGTAATAATTATAATGGCCCATGACACCTAGACATCTCACATCAACTAGGCTTACCTATAGATGCCGGATATGTCGGTTGGTTCCGGGCGGGCTTTTACTACAAGTAATGGTTTACCTCATGTCTTTGTGTCATTAATTACTATTTGTAAAACCACTAACGCATACACATACAAACAAATTCCTAGAAGGACATTTGAAATTCAAATTACTACTTTCCTAAATTAATCGTACTTACTATGCATTTATTATACATTGATCATGCTATATATGTATATAATTTAATAATTACTAGAAGGACATTTGAAATTCAAATTACTACTTTCCTAAATTAATCTTACTTACTACGCATTTATTATACATTGATCATGCTATATATGTATATAATTTAATAATTACTATTAACACTAATTATCATTCAAATTTAATGTTTCTAAATCATTGAAATGTAAATCTCTATGCAAAGAAAGACATACAAGTTAATTTCCTACATTTCACCAATCAAGTATAAACATATATATAAACATATATCAAAATGGGAAATAAAAACTAATAACATATAAAACTTATATTCTAGGCTTAACTGATTGCTACAACAACAAAAGATAACAATTGTGAAATGCATCGAAACACACACACACATACACACACACACAGATATATATATATATAATTATCATTTTATGGTCTGAATCCACCTTTTAATATATTTATGTGTAAAACATTAATATCTGAACATTGTATATATAAATATGTTCAAATAATCTATTTGCAAATTAGATATCTAAACCTATTTTGATTAATACAAAATTCCAAATCTTTAATGTTTGACAATAAATAGTATATAAATCTTACAATATATGGAACATGAATTCGACAACAATAATAATTATACAACACAACTCTGTAATCTTCTTCATTGCTTTAACAACCACAAACCATGAATTTACATAGATTATACATTTCCACCAATAAACATAAACGAGAGGAATTTGGATGGTTTGTTATTTTTAATGTTTTCATAGAAACCCCAAATCCTCTTGGGCAAATAGATCCAACTAAATTTACTAAATAAAAGAATAACAAATTTCCACTCACAGTGATCAAATTTATGGAATTGATACAAATCTGATGATGTTTGCCATTTAGATCTGAAGCCTCATACACACACGAACTCCAATTCTATATTAATATGTATATAAGAATTAAACAATTAAAATTCATATATATAAATCTAGAATTCCATATTCAAATCTATACTGAATCCTAAAATAAAAGAGATTAGAAAAGCATATAGATTATGTGGTTTGTAGAAGAAAACCTATTACAATCCATCCTAGAATTCAATGGTAGAATGGTGGCTACGAGATGGAGAAGATTAGGTGTAGGGAAAGTGGGATAGAGTGCTATTTATAGGTATGTGTGCAAATAATAACTGTATGATTAATCAAATTTAATCTCGTCCATTAATTATATAATGAACACTCCAAACCTAGCCTATACCAACCTCACCACGCCCTGGCTGAGCCAAGCGGTCGACCGACACCGTCGACCGACAGTCGACCCATAGGGGTCGTCCCCTTGGTCTTAGAAATGGCCAGTGGATTTATTTTAAGGTGGATATGGTTTAATTATTAAAATGTTTTTATTTATTACTTATTACCTTCCTTTTATTATATATTCTTGTCCCCTTCTATGCGTACATATATATGTATATACACACACACAGAGAGATCTGAATTTCATGGAATATTACAATTAGCTATTAATTAGATGTTTATGTTCTATATGTTTATTTTTTAATTCAAATTTCAAATATTGTGTATATTCCAATTACGTACAACTCAATCAAAGGAGAATTCTTCATACGAACACTGTTTTTGACATATTATATATGAAAACGGATCAGAATCTTGCCGCGAATACAACTATGATATTTTCATGGCCAAATTCCTAATTTTACAAAATTCCATTTTTCAGCTTGATGATATTTTAATGTTTAATTTAACTTATTATTATTTATTAATTATCTTATCTAATTAGTTTATTTTTACGGGTTGTTACATTCTCCCCCCCCCCTTAAAATAGATTTCGTCTCGAAATCTGCTTGTGGGGGAGAAACACAACTCGCTCTAAACAACCATTTTATGCACCCATGTTATTTAAACAACCATGAAATAATTGTAACTCATAGTGGTTATATACTACAAAATTTCTAAAGTTATCTCAGTCCTAGCGTGCATGTGTAATAAGTGATGCAGTATGTATGCAAACATCTTAATATGCATATGTTTCTATATGAGTGTACTATGCAATTGTGTTGCAACCATTTCCTACCATCCAATCTATCAACCACAATGCAACCATAAACGAAATACTTAGAGGAAATAATTACCTGAGAAAGGCTCTGGATGAGTTTTCCTTATCCTTTCCTCAGTTTCCCAAGTGCTTTCTACCAGATTATCTCCCCATTGTACTCGGATGAGGCGAATTGTCTTATTGAGGAGTTCCCTAATTTCGTGCTCGATTATCCTTGCGGTGCCTCAGGCACCTAAGACTCCATTTCGAGCCTTCATATCTCCCTAATCTCGTCAAGCTTGAGTCTAACATCGGAATTATGAAGGTATTTTCTCTGATGAGGAACATGGAAAACGTTATGGACTCCCGATAGGCGTTCGTGTAGATCCACACGATAAGCCATCTTCCCAATCCTTTCGGTGATCCTGAAAGGTCCAATGAATCTGGGAGCTAACTTCTCAGTCATACCAAACCAAAAAGTGTTTCGGAGAGGGGAAACCTTCACAAATACCATGTCACCAACGCAAAACTCTAATTCTGATCTTCTTCTATCTGCATACGATTTATAACAGTCTTGGACTGCCTTCATCTTCTACCTAATCAAAGCGATTTTCTCCGTGGAATCACGGATAAGGTCCGGTCCGAATAGAATCTTGTCAGTAGTTTACCACGAATAAGTAGGCTATTTGCATGACCCCCATACAGTGCTTTAAAAGGAGCTACACCAATCATCACTTGATAACTGGTATTATTCAAAAACTCTAATATCGGCAAATGTTGCTTCCAAGGTCCCCCTAAATCGATGGTGTAGGCTCTAAGTAAATCCTTTAAAATTCGGTTGACTCTCTCTGTCTGTCCATTCGTTTGCGGGTGTTATGTTGTACTCAAACTCAATATCGTACCTAGAGCTGTTTGCAGGCTTCTCTAGAACTCACTTGTAAACAGAGGATCTCGATCACTGACTATACTTGATGGAATGTCGTTTAACCTGACAATCTCCTTCATGTATAGATGGGCCAACGAAGTCGCAGTCCTATTCCTCTTGATTGGAATGAAGTGAGCACTCTTCGTAAGGTGATCCACGTTGACCCAAATGGCTTCGTTTCCCTTCTGACTCCTTGGAAGCGCATCAATGAGGTCCATAGAAATATGCTCTGATTTCCACATGGAAACCTCTAAAGGCAATAACTGTCCTCCGAGTCTCCCTTGTTACACTTTAACATTTTGGAATGTCAAGCACATACCCATGAGTTCTGCTATATCTCTCTTCATTCCTTTCCAGTAGAAACTCCTCTTCATATCATGATACATCTTATCTCCACCAGGATTCATGGTCATTCTTGACCTATAGTGTTCCTCCAAAATTTCCATAATTCTTTATTCTTTGGGACGTAAAGTCGTCCGTCCCTAAGCAAACTCCTATTGCCCCTCATAGAAAATATGTCCATATGAGGAAACAGTGCCCTCCTACTAACTTTTTCCCTTAAGATTCTCAATTCATCATCGAGATCTTGAACACTTCTAATTCTTTCCATCAAAGCGGGTCTAACCATAAGAACACCAAGAAACCCACTAGACACTTCAGTTGGCGATTGCAAATTAATACTAGAGAGAAACTCCAATTGCTTCCACTCATGAATAGCATTCAAGGCAGCATGCAGCTACTTAAGGCATCAACCACAACATTACCCTTCCCAGGGGTATATCGAATAGCGAAGTCAAAAGACGCAATATACTCCATCCAATGTTGCTATAGAAAATTCAGATCACACTGCGAGAAAAATTGTCCTAAGACTTATGACCCGTGAAAAGTTCGAACTTCTCTCGTAGAAAATAATGCATCCATATTTTCAAGGTGAATACCACCACAACTAACTCTAAATCTTGAAAGGGATATCTCTTCTCAAGATCCTTCAGCTATCTACTAGCGTAGGAAACTACCCTACCTTTTTGCATGAGTATCACACCTAGCCCGATCCCACATGCATCGATGAAGATAGTGAATATTTGTGATCCATTGGGAATGATAAGAACGGGCGCACTGGTTAAAGATTCCTTTAACTTCCTTAAAGCAATATCACATTTCTCACCCTAAACAAATTCAAAATTTTTCTTTGTAATTGGGTTAGAGGGGTAGCTATATTTGTAAAATCTTTAATAAATTTTTGGTAATAACCTGCTATCCCAAGGAAGCTTCTAACGTTTGTAGCACTTTGGGGTACCCTCCATCCTTTAACGGCTTCGACCTTAGCAGGGTCAACTACTAATCCTTTCCCCCAAATGATATGATAAAAAAACTAACATCTTCTCTCCACAAATTACATTTCGTGAACTTGGCCTTCAATTGGGTCTCTCTTAAAATTACTAGGACCTTTCTTAAACAACCTTCATGTTCTTCATAGTCCTTGGAAAATATAAGGATATCATCCATAAATACAACTACAATCTTATCCAGAATGCCCCTAAAAACTCTGCTCATAAGATCAATAAAGAAATCAGGCGCATTCTCTTAACCAAACGGCATAACCTCCCATTGGAATGGTTCATTGGCTGTCCTAAACGCAATCTTATACTTACTGTGTTCAACAATTCTTAACTAATGGAACCTATTCGCGAGGTCTAATTAAGAAAATACTTGGGCGCCTCCCAAGTGGTTAAATCATCGATCCTTGGCAATGGATATCTATTCTTCTTGGTGAGTTTATTTAGTTCCCTATAATTCATACATAATCTTAGGGATCCATCAGCATTAGTGGCAAATACCATCAGCGCCCCCCATTCTGACGGGTAAATTTTTTCTGCAACAATTTTGTTATTTTCTTATCTAACACTCTCCTTTCTTTAGGATTCATGTGCCTCAAACGCAAAGCTACATGTCTTGCATCTTTCTCTAGGTCAATCCTGAAAGTAATTTCTCTATGCCAAGGAAGTCCTGTGACTTCCTCAAAAGCATCCGAGAACTCACATACGACAGGGACTGAAGTTGGTTATTTCGAACTAGCATATAATGAACATAATAGGGTCGTAATCTTATTACTAGTCCTACATGGAACCCTCAGATGACGACTTCCATGGCTTATTAGGTGAACTACCCTCTTATCGCAATCAAGGACGACCCCATAAAATGATAGCCAATCCATACCTAAAATAAGACCATACCCCATGAAATCTAATACATACGCATCAAAAAAAAGAAATCGACACCGTCGATTTAAAATACTAGGGTTTTACAAATACAAATGAGATGTTTAGCTCCACCGATAGGGTTGGTCACCTCTATTGGACTACTAGCAATGGATATAGGAAGGTTTAGGGATTCAACTATTCTCCTAGAAATAAAGGATGGGTTTCTCCAGAGTCAAATAGAGTACACACTGAATTTTTTAAAATAGAAAGTATACCTTCCAATGCAGGTTGTCCTTGATCCCTAGGTGGAATACTCTAAAGTGGTGTTGCTTCCAATGCATAGTTTTGGCTGCTCTGTCCAACCTTTGGTTTTAAGCAGTCCCTAAACATGTAGCCTTCCTCATGGCAGTTGAAGCATCTCTACTTAAACTCCTTTTTGGCCAAGGTAACTCTACATCTTTGGCCTCATGGCCCTTGTGTTTGCATCTAGCACAAAGTTTAGCTTCCTTCTTAAACTTTCCACCCTTCTTCTTGTTCTTCTTGTATTATTTCTTCTTGTCCTTAGCAGAGCTGGAACCACCTTCGCCTTTTTTACCAATTTTATTTTCCTTCCCTCCGTCGGCTGTGCACAGAGTAGCCGTTTTCACGAGTGTTTCAAATTTTGCTCCAAAAGTTACTTGGGCCAATAGTGTCTCTTTCAGCGGAGAATTCAACCCCTTGACGACCTTAAGGCCTTATTCATCGGGGTATGTGCCAACCGCTTTCAAACTTAGACAATTCCTTGAACTTAGCTATATAATCCCTCAAATTCTAATTTCCTTGCTTTAAGTGGATAAAATTTTCCAGTTGTATAGTCATCTCATCATTTGGCAAAAAATTTGTCTTGAAACAGGTCTTAAATTCTTCCCAAGTGAATATCGGGCCTGCATTTACAACTGAAACTACATTCCGCCATTCCAGAGCTTGTCCTTTTAAGTGTTAGACTGCTACCCACTGTTTGGTTTGATCATCCCATCCGATGACTTCAAAGATGCCCTCCTTTTAAGCTTGGGCTTCGAGAAAGCTTTCAGTGCCCAATAAAGGTTTCCCCCCTAAGTGAACAAAGCTTTTGAAGAGGCAGGGAAAACCCAATGCCTTGGCAGCGGGCTGGGCTACTGTATGTGCCGCTGGGGAAGGATCTACTATATAGACTTGTT
This sequence comes from Allium sativum, assembly GCA_030737875.1. Lineage (NCBI taxonomy): Eukaryota > Viridiplantae > Streptophyta > Magnoliopsida > Asparagales > Amaryllidaceae > Allium > Allium sativum. The sequence continues at coordinate 769,861,680 of CM060926.1, forward strand.
CCACAGTTCTATGATACTACTGGAACCATTCGAGAATGTATCTGAGCATTGTCGGGTTTCCCTATTCATTAGGGTTATCAATCATTCTACTATCTGAAAAAGGAAAACCGCTTTAGTGGAAATTTCTAAGATAGTATTCAAGCCAAAAGGTAAGGATTTGCCTAGTATAAATTCGCGTATGTCTTTTGGGGTACAGTAAATATATATAGTTTGAAAACCTTTTTCAAATAACAAATACGCCTCCCATACATATATTTCCTCTACTCAGATAACCTATGCTCTAATACCAAATGTAACAACCCGCCGAAAGTGGGCCGAAATTTCAACATAGAAAAGGCCCATCGAAACATAGAGCCACTCTAAACGGATCGTTGGTTCCTATAGGGAATTACATTTGCATAGAATTATAGAGCAATATAACGAAATGGAATCTCACACAGTGGAAGGGAAAAAATATATTAATGACAAAACATATGTACCATTTAAATTAAAACCCAATATTGTGGCTTACAACCCTTATTCAAACAGTTACATCAATTAATATCTAGATACATAACAATAATACTGCCAATAATAAAAAGAACATAAAGAGATAAGTTCCTCCATCATCTGGTACCCACCACTTCATCTCTCAGCATGAATTCCAACCAATTGTCCTATAAGTATGTTAAGAGGAGGGAGGTCAGAACATAAAGTCCTGGTGAATGAAAACTACATATGTTTGAAGGGTAACTATTATTATATTTGGAAGGACAGATTTTTCATGATATGTCTACGTGAACTGGCATACACACACAATGCAATAAATCTAATTAATTAGGTGGACATTCGTACAGTCAATTAAGATATTCATTAACACTTTAAAGCGGATCTCTGATCACTTAATACCCAACGATGTGGACATTCTTGGTCACTTAAATCCATACTACTATATTAATTTTAGGGTGGATTTCTATAATCACTTAAGACCCTATGGCGGACCCTATCCACTTAAGACCCTATCCTGTCATGTCAACGCTATATATACTGTCATTTGTAATATGAGAAGTAGTACCTCGACACTTAATACCAGTTTAATATAGACCCTGTTTGTCATTTAACACCCCTCTGGTGGACTCTCGTGCTACTACTTAACTAATATTACGGTTGAACTCCTATGCCACTTAAGACTTTGTAACACCCCATATTTTCTATTAACGTTATAATAACAAATCCAAGAATATTTAATTTAAAATGTGAGAATTAAGGGATACAGGTTACGCCATTGCGTTCATCTTAGAATTCTGCATGAGATAGAGTCCGAGTTTGCGTAAAACGGACACTGTATGAAGGAGATATGGACGAATGAAGTTAAACAGAAAACCAGAAGACAAAAAAAAAATACACTAGCGCACTTGGGAAGTGCGCCAGTACAAAAGTTGCACTGAAGCACCTGCCAATTGCGCCCAGGCCGAGCAGAAAGCCTGCACAGCTTTCTGGTGTGATCTGATCCATACTGTGACTCATTGCTGACTCCTTGCTGAGTCATTAGGGCTGAGGTGTCACCCTGTCCTGACTGAGTGGTTATGATTAACCCTAAGATCATCCGACGGCGCAAATTAGATTGAAATTCCATATAAGCAACACAATGCTCAAACCTAAAAATCACACAAAAACAATCCTGGAACTATCATGCCGTCAGTAGAGAACTTGGAGTAGCCGTCACCAATTCAAAGACAAGATTAAAACCTGAATCAAAATCAAATTAAAGTAATCAAATTCAACGATCTAATCAAAGGCGAGCTTACCAATTTCAGAATTCAGATTTCAGAAATCAAGAATTCCTTTGAGTTTGTAAGTTGGTTATTACGTAGATTTAAACGTTCTTTTAATCGAAATCATGACATGTTGTAATTCGAATATAGAATGATGCCTATGTATAAGATAAATAAAGTTTGATTCTCAAACTACCGTTGCAATTGATCATGTCTAGGTGTTTGTGATGATGAATATACCATATTGTATGTTATTGGAATCTATTTCGATTGGGTATTGGATTTATTATGCCAACTGAATGGTGAAACATGTCACGTTATAATTTGGTGGTTACTTGCAAGATTATGATCTAAAACACATGCTTATATATTAGAATAACACTCATGTATATTTAGATCCATGTTAAGTTGAATCTATTTATGTTGCAAGAATCGATTTGTAGCTCTCTTATGTTTAACACACATAAGTTATCATGCTAAGTTGTGATTCGAATATGTTCATAACAGCCCTTTTAAGTTTAACACACATAAGTCATCATGCTAAGTTGTGATTCTAATATGATTTGTAATAGTTATCTTATGTTTAATACACATAAGTCATCATGCTAAGTTGTGATTCGAATATGATTTGTAATAGTTCTCTTATGTTTAACATACATAAGTTAATATGCTAAGTTGTGATTTAAATATGTAGCTTTCTTATGTTTTGGCATACATAAGTTAAGATGTTAGGTTGTGGTTTAAAAATTGTGTCTATATGTCAAACTTCCATGCTAGACCTTTATCAAGCTCACATGACAATTAGACCCAACTTAGTCACAAGTTCACCTTTACCCTTTTTAATGATATTTCTATGCCAAGTTACACATGATAAGTTAAATGTATGTTATTTTGTGTTTGTTTCATGTCCCTTGTTTATTACCCTTTTTTGTTTATGGGTTTGGGCTAATTTACTAGCCCAACATTTTATGTGATTCATGCGTACATTCCACGGAGGTAGCGATGGGAAAATATAAAAATTCATGGCGTAGATTTGTTCATAAAATGGTATATTTGATATACCATTTATTGTGAGCATAATCAAAGGATAATTATGGCATGATAAAATTAAAATTAATATACATAAAGAAATTAGACATACATAATAGATATGTGAATTTAGAAAAGACGAATATGCTTAACCCGAGGTTAGACTGAGTTGTGGTGTAAATCTGTCCGGAACCGACTGGCATATCCAGTGACCACAACATGACCTGTCTAATGTGGGTGGTTAGTGCATCAAGCCCAAAAATAACCCGAGGTTTGACTGAGTTGTGGTGTAAATCTTCCCAGAATCGACCGGCATATCCAATGACCACAATAAGATCTGACTAATGTGAGTGGTTGGTGCTTTAATGAATAAATTAAAGCTAAGTCAGGATTGGTAGGGTTAAGTCAATTAGGGAAACACTTAACCGATTCAACATGTTAACTAAACAGTTGGGTGGGGTTAGGTAAACTTGGACACTTAACCAAATAAACATGTTGATTAGAAAAACCCTAGTAACGGGGACCCATTTTAGCAGTAACCCACATAGATGTATCATGGTATCCTGAAACTAGGCAGGGTGGGGCACGATTACTGGGCTGATGATAAGCGGTTAAAACGTCGGCGGTTGGTGGGCTAGTGTAGGTTCCGACGGAGTATGGGCGTGCACATACTCCGGAGTGGAAAAAGCATGCACTGGGCATTAGTAGTATACACTGTGCATCTTGAATCGTGTCGGGTTGCTACCAGAGGGACTGATACACCCCATGGTGGGACCAGCATAGGTATTTACAGTCAAGCGGGGCCGAATGACACAGGATATGAATGCATGCGAGTAGGAGCCGATCACTAAGGGGATCGTTTGTTATGAACACGTGGGGCTGGTTGAACCAATAGTTGGTAGGTGCAGAGACTATAGTAATGGATGTGATCACATGTTCCTCTTATCTTATATTAGGGTATTGTCCTATGTTCTGTTATTACTGTCATGATCCATTTCCTTGTTTAAATAATAGTAATCACTGAACTTACCAGACTTATTGTCTGACCCGTTTTCTTTCGTCCTCTTTTCTTCCGTCCCCCCCCTCAGGTCCATAGAGAGGGAATACTCCAGCTTAATCAGACTCTTTGCAAGCTTCAAGAAAGTAGATTTATGATTGGGACTCCCTTACCTTGGCTATGGCTTTTGGATACTACATTTAGGGATTTATGCAGTTTTAATTATGTTTTATGCTTCTTTATTAAATAATTAAGACAGAAATTATGGTGTAATGTTTTAAAGTTATTTTGAGATAATTTGATGTAATGCCTTTGTACTGAACTATGTATGCAATAAATATTTGAATTTCGCAGCTTAAATTTATCTGTCTTGTACCTATAACCCTCCACCAAAGTTAAGGCATTCCCTTTGTGAGTAACCTTAACGGAGGTGGAGTGTTTCACTTGGTATCAGAGCAAAGGTTTACCTGATCAGAAAAGAGTTTTTGAAAACTATTTTCAAAAAGAAATATAAAGAAGCATTTTACAAGAGAAGTGTTGTTTTAAATTTAAAAAGACATAATCCCCAAAGCCATATGCACTATCTCTCTATCCTTCGTGTTGAATCTTTTCTTTTTCGTTTCAGCATGTCTGGGAATCTTAACCTTCCAAAGGGTGTACCGATACCTGGCTGGTTCAGGAGGTACTTAGAGGCTAGGGCCAACGACGCAGGCCCAGCAGATATTCCTCCGCCTCCAGCTGCAGCGGTACCTCCTCCTCCTCGTGCAAATGCTTTCTCAAAGATTTGTAGAGACTTTAAGGCCATGGGTGGAAAGGATTTCAAGGGAACTGAATCATTCGTAGAAGCAAGGAACTGGCTCAAAGAAACTGAGGATCTGTTCGTTATCTTTGAGGTGGACGATAGGCAGAAGATACAGTTGGCTGTATGGTTGCTCAAGGACGAAGCTTCCTATTGGTGGGAAGTTACTAACGCTGAAAGACTGGTTAAAACATGGATGGATTTCAGAATAAGGTTTGAGATGAAATTCCTCTCACAAGCTGAACGAAGTTTACAGCTGGAAAAGTTCTTATCTCTTAAGCAAGGAAGTATGACGGTCAAGGAGTACGTCAACCAATTCAATCAGCTGGCCCGATTTGGACTGGATTTAGTGAATACTCCTCATAAGAAGGCTCTCCGTTTTGTCAAGGGATTGAATGAGCCAATTCACAGCTTGGCTATGACCCATATACCTATGGGGGCTACTTACGAGAGGTTAGTGGACATGGCACTCTTACATGAGGAAGACAAGGGCAAGAAAGAGGCAAAAGCGGAAGTGCCTCAAGATAAGAAGGGAGAGGGGTCGCAGAACAAGAAGGCCGATTCAAAGAAAGGCGGGAAGAAAAACATACCCCATGAAAAGAGAAAGTGTAATTTCTGTGGCATTCCTAGACATCTGATCAAAGACTGCAAGAAGAAGAAGAGGAAGATGGGTGGCTGTTTCCACTGTGGAGAGACAGGACACATGGCTAGGGCTTGCCCAAGGAAGCAAGGGCAGGGAGCTGGACCTTCTTCTGGAGGACAAGTTCACACTCTCACGGCACCTCCGTAAGAACGAGGTAGAAATATTTCTGTCGAAATTTAGTCTATCTTTTTTATCATCCTGTTCGTACACTATTTGATTCTGGCGCATCGCACTCTTTTATATCTACTACTTTAGTGGAATCTCTGCACCTAGACACCAGTATAGTAGAGGATCCCTTGGTAGTTTCAAATCCAATTGGGGGCTCAGCTTATTTGTCAATGGTTTGTTTGGATTTGAAAATATCTATACTAAGCGTTGGGTTTAGATGTGATGCCTTTGTTTTGGGCTTCACGGGCTATGGGTTGATTCTAGGCATGGACTGGCTATCCAGTAATGGGGCCGTCCTCGATTGTGAAAAGAGAGTGCTTAGGCTCATGACTCGCCTCGGTAACACTCTTTAAATTTCTTGTAATCCCATGAACTCCGTCATGCTTAGTTATCTAGAATCTCTTGATGCATCTGTTGAGAACTTGCAGTCTGTAAGGATAGTCCATGAGTACTCGGATGTGTTTGAAGAGGTAAAGGGCTTACCTCTGAAGCGGGAGATAGACTTCCGCATATACCTTTTTGATAATGCAAAACCTGTTGCTTTACCGGTTAGGCACATGGCCCCAAGGGAGAGAAAAGAGCTCAGCAAGCAAATCAAAGAGCTGCTTGAAAGGGAGTTCATAAGACGGAGTATTTCTGAATGGGGTGCTCCGGTAGTGTTCGTGACCAAAGCTGACGGTTCGCTTCGCATGTGCGTTGATTATAGGGAGCTAAACAAGCTGACCAAGAAGAATAGACACCCACTCCCAAGAATAGATGATTTGTTCGATCAACTTGTAGGTGCATCGGTTTTCTCCCAATTTGATTTAGCTACCGGGTTTCATCAGCTAAGAGTGGCTGAAGACAACATTGATAAGATCACGTTCAGAACTCTAGATAGTTTCTTCGAGTGGCTTGTCATGCCTTTCGGCTTGACAAACACACCCGCTTACTTCGTGGATTTAATGAACAGGGTGTTCCAAGAGTTCCTCAATAAGTTTGTGGTGGTCTTCATAGAGGATATTTTGATCTTCTCAAAGAATGAGGAAGAGCATGCTCAGCATCTAAAGGAAGTCATGGATGCTCTCCGTGCACATCAGTTGAAGGCGAAATTCTCCAAATACCATTTTTGGAGAGAAGTTAGGTTCCTTGTACACGTGGTGACCAAAGAGGGGATAGCTGTGAACCCCGTGAAAGTGGTTGCTGTGCAAGATTGGAAGGTTCCTCGAAACGCAACCGAAGTCCGAAGCTTTCTCGGGCTAGCAGGCTTTTATCGAAAGTTCATCAAAGATTTTGCAAAATCTCAGCTTCACTTACAAGGTTGACAAAGAAGAACCTAGCTTTCAATTGGGATTTGGATTGCGATATTGCTTTCCAACGTTTGAAAAGGGCTCTAACAACAGCCCCAGTTCTGACATTGCCTGATGGAAGCAAGATGTTTACAGTATACACAGATGCATGCGGAACGGGACTAGGCGCTGTTCTGATGCAAGAAGGGAAGGTAGTGGCTTATGGTGGAAGGCAGTTGAGAGTACATGAGAGAAACTACCCAACCCACGACCTAGATTGGCAGCCTTCGTTTTTGCGCTTAAGTCTTGGCGCCATTATCTCCTAGGTGAGAAATTTGAATTGTATGCTGGCCATAAATCGTTGAAATACCTATTCTCGTAGAAAGATCTCAACTTGAGGCAGCAAAGATGGATGGAGTTTCTTGCCTCGTACAATTTTGAGATTTCCTACACTCCTAGCAACGGCAATGCAGTAGCCGACGCCTTGAGTAGAAAGAAACTGACCTTAAGCCCTCTCTTTGTGGAAAGGCAAAGCTTGGAGTTCATAGCAAGCTTTAACTTCAGACCCTCCACTGACTTTGTACCTGGCTTGCTAGCAACGTTAGAAGTGCGGCCAACTCTATTAGACTCAATCGGAGCCGCGCAAAGAGAAGACCCTCAGCTAGCCGATGTGATGGACAAGTTAATTAGGGGTGAGACTTCTAGTCACCTCAATAGATACTCCATGGATGCCAAGAGCTGTTTGCGACGAGATGGAAGACTATGTGTCCCACAAGCAAGGGGCTTGGTAAAGGCGGTTCTAGAAGAGGCACACTATTCCAAACTGACCATACACCCAGGCGGAGACAAAATGTATAAAGACATCAAAAGAGTTTTCTTTTGGAATGGCATGAAGCAAGACGTAGCTGAATTTGTTTCTAAGTGTTTAATATGCCAACAAGTCAAGGCGGAGCAGAAGAAGCCTGGTGGTCTGCTCCATCCTCTAGAGGTCCCACAATGGAAATGGGATAGCAAATCGATGGACTTTATAGATGGGTTGCCTAGGTCAAGAAGGTGCAATACCAGCATTTGGGTAATAGTGGACAGGCTCACAAAAAGCACCCACTTTATACCCGTCAAGAGTAGAAGAACTGCCTCATCTCCAGCATCCATATATCTTAAAGAGATAGTTCGACTCCATGGGATACCCTCCAGAATAGTGAGTGATCGAGACCCTATCTTCACGAGCGAGTTTTGGAAGAGTTTACAAGAGGCTGTAGGCACACATTTATGCTTAAGCACGGCCTATCACCCTCAAACCGATGGCCAAACGGAAAGAGTCAATAGAGTATTAGAAGATCTCTTGAGGTTATGCATTATTGACTTCGGAGGTACATGGGAGGTTCATCTACCTTTGGTGGAATTCGCTTACAATAATAGCTACCAAGCCACCATAGGCATGACAACTTTCGAAGCTTTATATGGAAGACCGTGCAGGTCACCAACTTGTTGGTGGGTGTCCACAGACAAGCTCATACTTGGACCAGACATGATTAGGGAAACTTCAGAGAAAGTAGACCTGATACGAAGAAGAATGAAGACTGCCCAAGATAGACAGAAGTCCTACGCAAACAAAAAAAGAACTGACCTTGAGTTCGAAGTTGGAGACAAGGTGTTCCTTAAAGTATCTCCTTTGAGGAACGTCGTTCACTTTGGATCCGCAGGAAAGTTAGCACCAAGATTTGTAAGGCCGTTCCTATCATCGAGAAGATTGGGAAGATGGCTTATAGGGTATAACTGCCCGAAAGATTGGCCGGGGTTCATAATGTCTTTCACGTCTCTCACCTGCGGAAGTGCTTACACGAGTCTGCGGAAGTGGTAGAACCAAGCATGTTAGAGGAAGTAGAAGTCGAACGAGAAGCAACTGTGAGAAGAGTTCCAACCCGTATCTTGGGAACATAAATCAAAAAGCTACGCAACCGTGAAGTTAAGCTCGTCAAAGTTCAATGGAGCAACACCGAGGAAGACGCGACTTGGGAAACTGAGGACAGAATACGCAGCCTACCCTTTTCTTTTTTAGGGTACATCCTTGATCCCTTTTTCCTTAAGTTTATGCTTGTATCTATCTTTTTAGGTATATCTCCTCGATCCTATCCTTTATCCTTAGGTAGAAACCCATTTGGATGAAAACATGTAATTGAAACATGTTGTGGTTGATGGTTGCAAGTGGTTGCTAGTGGTTGCTCGTGGATGCATATACACACACATTAGGTATTAGATCAGCTCAGTCACTTCCATATTTCATATGCATATATGTACTTGTATATGGATTGAAACTTGATGTTTTATCATATGGACATTGCATTTGTATGAATGATTATGCACTCATGCAGGAATTTTTGAGTAGGAAATTTTTTTGCATTCATAATGGACTCATGGCACTGACATAATTTGCATTAAGGAGGTCAACTAAATCAGTAAACCACCTGATTTTGCATTAGATAAGGACATGTACACATACTATGCATATGATCATGAAGCATTAGAAATCTTTTAAGGACAATGGACGCCTGTGTTTGATGGTTGAGTAGATGGGTGATTGGATGGTAGGATATAAGTTCTTCTCGACTTGGAGATTTCGGGGACGAAATCCTAAAATGAGGGGAGAATGTAACACCCCGTATTTTCTATTAACGTTATAATAATGAATCTAAGAATATTTAATTTAAAATGTGAGAATTAAGGGATACAGGTTACGCCATTGCGTTCGTCTCGGAATTCTGCTTGAGGTAGAGTCCGAGTTTGCGTAAAACGGACACAGTATGAAGGAGATATGGACGAACGAAGTTAAACAGAAAACCAGAAGACAAAAAAGAGAAAAAAAAGAAATACACTGGCGGACTTGGGAAGTGCGCCAGTACAAAAGTTGCACTGGCGCACCTGCCAAGTGCGCCCAGGACGAGTAGAAAGCCTGCACAGCTTTCTGGTGTGATCTGATCCATACTGTGACTCATTGCTGAGTCCTTTCTGACTCCTTGCTGAGTCATTAGGGCTGAGGTGTCACCCTATCCTGACTGAGTGATTATGATTAACCCTAAGATCATCCGACGGCTCAAATTAGATTGAAATTCTATATAAACAACCCAATGCTCAAACCTAAAAATCACCCAAAAACAATCCTGGAACTATCATGTCGTCAGTAGAGAACTTGGAGTAGCCGTCACCAATTCAAAGACGAGATTAAAACCTGAATCAAAATCAAATTAAAGTAATCAAATTCAACGATCTAATCAAAGGCGAGCTTACCAATTTCAGAATTCAGATTTCAGAAATCAAGAATTCCTTTGAGTTTGTAAGTTGGTTATTACATAGATTTAAACATTCTTTAATCGAAATCATGACATGTTGTAATTCGAATATAGAATGATGCCTATGTATAAGATAAATAAAGTTTGATTCTCAAACTACCGTTGCGATTGATCATGTCTAGGTGTTTGTGATGACGAATATACCATATTGTATGTTATTGGAATCTATTTCGATTGGGTATTGGATTTATTATGCCAACTGAATGGTGAAACATGTCATGTTATAATTTGGTGGTTACTTGCAAGATTATGATCTAAAACACATGCTTATATGTTAGAACAACACTCATGTATATTTAGATCCATGTTAAGTTGAATCTATTTATGTAGCAAGATTCGATTTGTAGCTCTCTTATGTTCAACACACATAAGTTATCATGCTAAGTTGTGATTCGAATATGTTCATAACAGCCCTTTTATGTTTAACACACATAAGTCATCATGCTAAGTTGTGATTCGAATATGATTTGTAATAGTTCTCTTATGTTTAACACACATAAGTCATCATGCTAAGTTGTGATTCGAATATGATTTGTAATACTTCTCTTATGTTTAACATACATAAGTTAATATGCTAAGTTGTGATTTAAATATGTAGCTTTCTTATGTTTTGGCATACATAAGTTAAGATGCTAGGTTGTGGTTTAAAAATTGTGTCTATATGTCAAACTTCCATGCTAGACCTTTATCAAGTTCACATGACAATTAGACCCAACTTAGTCACAAGTTCACCTTTACCCGTTTTAATGATACTTCTATGCCAAGTTACACATGATAAGTTAAATGTATGCTATTTTATGTTTGTTTCATGTCCCTTGTTTATTACCCCTTTTTGTTTATGGGTTTGGGCTAATTTACTAGCACAACATTTTATGTGATTCATGCGTATGTTCCACGGGGGTAGCGATGGGAATATATGAAAATTCATGGCATAGATTTGTTCATAAAATGGTATATTTGATATGCCATTTATTGTGAACGTAATCAAAGGATAATTATGGCATGATAAAATTAAAATTAATATACATAAAGAAATTAGACATAAATAGAAGATAGTGAATTTAGAAAAGACGAATATGCCTAACCCGAGTTTAGACTAAGTTGTGGTGTAAATCTGCCCGGAACCGACCGGCATATCCAGTGACCACAACAAGACCTATCTAATGAGGGTGGTTAGTGCATGAAGCCCAAAAAGAACCCGAGGTTAGACTGAGTTGTGGTGTAAATCTGCCCGGAACCGACCGGCATATCCAGTGACCACAACAAGACCTATCTAATGTGAGTGGTTGGTGCTTTAATGAATAAATTAAAGCTAAGTCAGGATTGGTAGGGTTAAGTCAATTAGGGAAACACTTAACCAATTCAATATGTTAACTAAACAGATGGGTGGGGTTAGGTAAACTTGGACACTTAACCAAATAAACATGTTGATTAGAAAAACCCTAATAATGGGGACCCATTTCAACAGTAACCCACATAGATGTATCATGGTACCCTGAAACTAGGCAGGGTGGGGCACGATTACCGGGCTGATAACCGGTCAAAACGTCGTCGATTGGTGGGCCAGTGTAGGTTCCGACGGAGTATGGACGTGTACGTACTCCGGAGTGGAAAAAGCAGGCACTGGGCATCAGTAGTATACACTGTGCATCTTGAGTCATGTCGGGTTGCCACCAGAGGGACTGATACACCCCATTGTGGGACCAGCACAGGTATCTACAGTCAAGCGGGGCCGAATGACACAGGATATGAATGCATGCGAGTAGGAGCTGATCATTAAGGGGATCGTTTGTTATGAACACATGGGGCTGGTTGAACCAATAGTTGGTAGGTGCAGAGACTATATAAATGGATGCGATCACATGTTCCTCTTATCTTATATTAGGGTATTGTCCTATGTTCTGTTATTACTGTCATGATCCCTTTCCTTGTTCAAATACTAGTAATCACTGAACTTACTAGACTTATTGTCTGACCCATTTCCTTTCGTCCTCTTTTCTTCCGGTCCCCCCTCCCTCAGGTCCACAGGGAAGGAATACTCCAACTTAATCAGACTCTTTGCAAGCTTCAAGAAAGTAGATGTATGATTGGGACTCTCTTACCTTGGCTATGGCTTTTGGATACTACATTTGGGGATTTATGCAGTTTTAATTGTGGTTTATGCTTCTTTATTAAATAATCAAGATAGAAATTATGGTGTAATGTTTTGAAGTTATTTTGAGACAATTTGATGTAATGCCTTTGTATTGAACTACGTATGCAATAAATATTTGAATTTCGCTGCTTAAATTTATCTGTCTTGTAAATTTTTCTGTGTCTTGTACCTATAACCTTCCACCAAAGTTAAGGCATTCCCTTTGTGAGTGACCTTAACGGAGGTGGGGTGTTTCAGACTTCCCATAGACAAGCGATTATAGTTGCATGCAGCGTAGGATACTTCTCATGTCCCTAAGTTAGCCTTTACACAACTCCTAGAGGAATAGGATAACTTTCGGAGAACTACCCCCACTCAATGCTACCTTAATATTTAGTCCATTTTAGAGAAGGAGGACCCAAAGACAACTTAGAACCTAATGAGGGAGGGTCCCACAACTTTGTCCAAAACCAAGGAGTGAACCTTAGGAACATGTCTAATCCTAACCACTTAAGACCAAAATTAGGTAGGTCACCGACTTAAAACCTTCTCAAGGCAGGCATGCCTACTCACACACACACACACATATTTTTTTTTTTGAAAATTACACACACACACACATATATATATATATATATATATATATATATATATAATATACATCAGACCTCTCACATTAAATCGTCTATTTAATGATGTTGTTTGCCGGGCGGATCGGGGTAGGCTCTACTACAAATAGACTTATCCTCATGCCTTAGTGTAACAACCCGAATTTTAATAGCATGTTAAAACAAGAAATCAAGGCAGATTTAAATTTTAAAATAAGAATCAAGGGAAACGGGTTGCGCCATTGCGTTCGTCTCGGAATTCTGCATGAAATCTAGTCCGAGTTTTCGAAAATCGGAGTCCGTATGACCAAGATATGACCCTCCGAAGTTTCAGGAAATTAAATAAAATAAAACAGCTAAAAAATAAAGCCAGAAATTCGAAATTCAAACCCAGAGAAGGGTGGCGGGAAAATTCCCGCCCATATACCCAGGTCGACTGGAGAGTCGACCCCCCCCAACCAGGTCGACTGGGGAGTCAACTGGGGTGTTGACCTCCCCATGACCAGGTCGACTGGGGAGTCGACTTGGGGGTCGACCTGCCTCCCGAACCCACTTCTTGAACCAGATGCATCCTGATGTATTTAGACTCGTTTTCTGTCCAGATTCGTCTGCCCAATCCTATACAAACTCACCCCTAGCCTCATTCTCCCCACACCATTTCATTCTGTCCTTATGCTGCTTCTGAGATAATCAAAATAATAAGATAAAAAGGAAGAAAAAGGACTGCTTCTTCTCCATCAAGACTACGCTTAGAGATTTGCAAATTGGGGGATTTCAATTAGAACACGATCAATCGAATAGAGATTCAACAATTAATTCTGCTTTCTAATTCTCGATCCACGCACTGTGAGTTCTAGTTACTTTGAGATCTAAACTTGTTAATTGTAATTTGGACATGAGATAGTGAAATTTGACTTAAGCATGATAATCAGTTCATATCTATTCTTGTTCTTCTTGGATCTTAACATTTGGAATATTGCTTTGAAATCAGTTTGGGCCCATTCGCGTTGTAAATCAAATATTATCATGCCTATGACATTGAAACCATTGTTAATGGCCAAAGGACTATGACTGAGAACATAAGACTATGCCTATGCCTAGGACTGAGAACATAAGACCATTGCCTATGACTATGACAAGGACAATTGTGGCTAATCATCTATGACTCGTGACTATGAATTACTGCCTATGATTATGAACATAAGACTATGACCATGAATTTGAAACTATTACAGTTAATTGCCTATGACTATTAGGGTAGTTGCCTAGAACTCTTTTGGATAATTATCCATGACTATTGTATAACTATTGTGGTTAATTGACTATTATAGTTGATTGCTCATAACACTATAGTTGAAAACCATGTTGAACACCGAATTGGCATTTAGTTGGATCTCATACCTAGGGTGTGACTTGCTTAGTTTATTCGTTATTATATACACCGAAAAACCATTGACCCATTATCCTTGTATTTGGCTTGCTTGTGCATGCCTATTCTTTTATGTCAAGTTTTATCTAGACTATCACCTTATTTTGCTAGATTTGAAACCCTGTTAATTTCTATATGCCAGTGATGTTGTAACGATTATCTCAAGTTATATCATGCCAGTCTTGTAATCTCTTTTATCGCTTTTTGATTGTCCCTTCTACCTATCATAGTTTTGATGTTATTCCCTTTATCTCAAGATTTAGATTTGCTTGTAATTTAGATCGATTAACGTTTACATGCGATGGGAATACGATTTGGGTAGATTAGGCAAAACATGAACTGGTTATAAACATGAATCATGAACTTGATAATAGGCATAAGTTGAAACATGAAACTTGACACGAACTTGACATGAAACTTTAACATGGTCATGACACTAGAATGAACTTGAAAATGGACAACTCGAGGTTGGGCTGAGTTTGCAGTGTAAATCTTCCCGGAACTGCCCGGCAAATCCAATTACTGCAAAAAATAGGATCGAATGTGAGTAGTTGGTCATATCGCACTTGAAACCCGAGGTTAGACTGAGTTGTGGTGTAAATCTGCCCGGAACCGCCCGGCATATCCAATGACTACAACAACAGGTCTAACGTGAGAGGTTGGGGTGCATTATTGAATTAATGCCACATGATAGGGTTAAGTCATGAACATGAAAGACAACACTTAACCAACTTGAGACATGATTGGTAGGGTTAGGTCATGAACTTGAACGACAACACCTAACCAACTTGACACGTGAATTGTAGGGCTAAGTCACGAACTTAAAGGACAACACTTAGCCAATTTGACATGCTAGACTGATAAGGGTTAAGTCTCGAATTTAAATGACAACACTTAACCTATTGGACGGAAACCCTAGTTACGCGGTCCGTTTCAGCAGTAATCCACTAGATGTATCATGGTACCCTGGGACTAGGCAGGGTGGGGCACGATTACTGGGCTGATTGTAAGCGACCAGAACGACGGCTGTGTGGGTGTGCCAGTGTAGGTTCAGGCGGGCTATGGTCGTGCACGTGGTCCGGAGTTGAAAAAGCAGGCATTGGGCATTAGTAGGTTTATCTGTGCATGCTTGATTCGTGTCGGTGGTTGGCACCATAGGGCTTGATACACTCTATGGTGGACCTAGCACAGGTGACTACATTCGTGATAGGGTCGTATGACACAGAAACACAACGAGCTAGAACTTTTAGGGAGCCGATCGACTAGTGAATTGTTCTGTTGGACCTAGAAATGGGTCATTCACGATATTAGGCCAAGGGATCCTTTCATGGTTAATACTTGACATGGGTTGGGATACCAGTACAGTTGGTGCAGCGAACCTTGAATATGCGATGCTATACTTGATCTATACTTGATTTATCATGTTATCTTAGTCTATCTTATCCATCTTGACATCATACTTATGTTTACTTTCAGTTTATACATGTCATGTTACCTTTACCTGTTTTTATGCTGAAAGTCACTTGGACTTACCAGTCTTTATGACTGACCCGTTTCCATTCGCCTCTTTTTCTCTCGTTTCTTCCCCAGGTTCTCAGGGAGGAAACTCTAGCTCTTAGCTTGGATTTAGCTTGCTTTCTGTCAGCTCATGTACGGTTTGGTCTTGAGCTATGCTATGGCTTCACGTCTGCTATTTTTGGGGAATAATTTACTTTTGTCATTTTAAGTTTATGCTTCTTTATCTAGAACTTGATGTAATGGAATAATGGCAACTTGTACTTTGGATATATGAGGTTTTGACTCTTTTCTTGAAAGTAATAAGATTTGGTTTTTTAGTTTCTACCGCTGCTATATTTATGTTCTGTCTTGTGATATCTCTGTGTATGTTTACCTAGATAATGCTCCCCAAAAACTAGTGCATTCCCTTTATGAGTGACCCTAGCGGAGGTGGGGTGTTACACTTAGTGTAATAATTAGAACGGGCCATGACATATAGACCTCCCACATTAACCAGGCTTACCTGTAGATGTTGGATATGTTGGTCGGTTCCAAGCAGACTTCTACTACAAGTAATGGTTAACCTCGTGTCTTTATGTTATTAATTACTATTTGTAAAGCCATTAACGCATGCACATACAAACAAATTCCTGAGGGGACATTTGAAATTCAAATTAATACTTTCCTAAATTAATCGTACTTACTACGCATTTATTATACATTGATTACCTATATATGTATGTAGTTTAATAATTGCTATTAACGTTAATTGTCGCTCGAGTTTAACGTTTCTAAACCGTTGAAATGTAAATCTCTAACAAAGAAAGACATACAAGTTAATTTCCCACATTTCACTAATCAAGTATAGACATGTATATAAAGATATATCTAAATGGAAAATAAACAATAATAACCAATATAACTTGTATCCTGTGGTTGACTGAGTGCTACAACAACAAGACATAACAATTGTGAAATGCATCCAAACACACACACACACACACACACGCACACACACATATATATATATACATAATTTTATGGTTCAAATCCACTTTTTACTACGTTTATGTGTAAAACATTAATATTTTACCACTGTATAAATAAGTACGTTCAAATAATCTATTTATAAAATAGATACTTAAACCTATTTTGATTTATACAAATATAATTTTTTTTAAATTTTGACTATTAACAACACATGAAGATTACAATATATGGAACACGAATTTGACCACAATAATAGTTATAGAACATAAATCTGTAATCTTCTTCATTGCTTTAATAGCCACAAACCACAAATTTACACAGATTGTACATTTCTACTAATAAACATAAAAGAGAAGAATTTGGGTGGTTTTCTATTTTTAATGTTTCTGTAGATATAGCAAATCCTCTAGGGCATAAAGATCCAAATCAATACTACTACATAAAAGAATGGCAACATAGGTCATTTCCACGCACAGTGATTAACTGTATGGAATTGATACAAATCTGATGATGTTTGATTTTTATATCTAAAACTTCATACGCACACGAACACAAACTCCAATTCTGTATTAATATATATATAACAATTAAACAATTAGAATTCTTATATATAAATCTATAATTCTAAATTATAATTGACACTAAATCCTAAAAGAAAAGATATCAAAATGTTTGAAGAAGAAAACCTAATATATTCCTTCTGGATTTTAGTGGCAGAATGGAGGCTATGGGATAGAGAAGATTAGGTTTAGTGAAGGTGGAATGGAGTGTTATTTATAGGTGTATGTCCAAATAATAGCCATAAGATTAATCAGATTTAATCCCAGCCATTAATTATATAATAAACACTCCAAAACCTAGCCCAAAGCAACCTCACCACGCCCTGGATGAGACAAGCAGTCGATCGCCACCTATAAAGGATGGTCGACCCCTTATAGGGTCAACCCCTTGGTCTCAAAATGCCCAGTTGATTTATTGTAAGGTGGAAATGGTTTAATTGTTAAAATACTACTATTTATTACTTATTACATTCCTTTTATTATATGTTCTTGTCCCCTTCTATGCGTATATATACATGGATTTGAATTCCATGGAATATTCCAATTAGTCGTTAATTAGATGTTTATATTCCATATGTTTATTTATTTAATCCAAATTTCAAACATTTTGTATATTTATTTTCATACAACTCAATTGAATGTGAATTCTTCATATGAACTCTGTTTTCGATATATTATACATGAAAACGGATTAGAATCTCGCAACGACTACAACTTTGATATTTTTATGGCCAAAATTCCATTTTTCAACTGGATGATATTTTAATGTTTGATTTAACTTATTATTATTATTTATTTACTATCTTATCTAATTCATTATTTTTACGGGTTTTACAGGAGAGTACTGAGAACCTTTCTTAAATGCAAAGCGTGCTCGTTATCATTTCTTAAGGAGACCAGGATATCATCCACAAAAACCATAACAAACTTATTTAGAATGTCTTTGAGTACACTCCCCATCAGATCCACAAAGTATGTTGGTGCATTGGTTAGCCCAAAGGGCATAACCAACCACTCAAAGAAACCATCAGGAGTCTGGAATGTCGTCTTATCGATGCTATCCTCTGCCACACATAACTATTGGAAACCAGTTGCCAAATCCATTTGAGAAAATACTAATGCACCAACCAACTGATCAAATAAATCATCTATCTGAGGGAATGGGTAATGATTTTTTTCTTGTGAGCTTATTCAATTCTCTGTAATCTACACGTAGATGGAGGGAACCATCAACCTTAGTGGTAAAGACAAATGGTACTCCCACTTAGAAATACTTCGTCTAATAGAAACTTTATCCAAAACTACACCAACTTGCTTTCTCAACTCTTTCCATTCCTTTGGATCCATATATCGAACTGTAGTGCCAGAAGCATCGTGTTCTTACTAAGATAAATCTGGCAATCAATCTCTCACCTAGGTGTTAATCCTCTAACCTCCATAAATACGTCTGGATACTCAAGAAAAACAAGTACAAAACATATATCAACACAAGAATCGAGGGAGTAAAGAAATCCTAACATGACAGGCCCTCACGGGTCGTAAGAAATTTCTATGGTCCTACCACTACAAGTCATCAAACGAACAATCCTCCTCTCGCAGTCAAGTACAGCCCCATACATGGGCAATTAATCCGTCCATAGGATTATCCCATACCCCGCAAACCCCAACATATAGGCATCACAACCAAACTCAACTCCTAAAACAGAAATTATCAAACCCCTACAAATCATAGATAAGTGTGCCGAACCACATATAGATTTTGAGACTACTATGAGATCGGTAACAAGTGAGATTTCTAAGTGCAAATAGTCAACCAAAATACTGGAAATAAATGAATAATTAACTCCCGAATCGAAAACAGTACAAACGAGTAAATCAGGTAGAGTTCAGACCTTCAGTTGAGACTTTCCTTCCTCTATCAGGGCCACTGCTGGTCGATGTTGCCTCCAATACATGTACCTGTGCTGATGCTGCTACTGTACTAGCACTCTATCAAGTGTGGTAATGTAACACCCCACTCCCGCTATGATCACTCACTAAGGGAATGCCATAGCATCGGTGGAGTATTTTAGTGAATATAGAACAGAAAAATTACAACAAGACAGATATAAATAGTACTTGAAATTTTAAAACATCATCTCATAACAGCGGAAGTAAAACATGTCTAGTTACATCATAAAACCACAATAAAGGTCAAGTACAATATCCATCAAAATAAAGAAGTACATAATCCCACTCTCATACAATAGCCAAACAAAAGAAAAGATAACTGGATAACTGGAGCTTTACATCTATCCAAGCTCCTAAAGACTGGAACAGCAATCCGATCAAGCTCCACTACTGCTAGGATCCACCGTAGGACCTGAGGGTTGGGAAAAAGATAAAAACAACAGGGTCAGACATAAGTCTGAGCGAGTCCTATAACTTTAACAATACAATCGTTAAAGTAACCAGAGAAGACATAAACTGATATACGGTAACATATAGGGATGAATGGCTACCCTAAGCAGTCAACTAAACGAAGATAAAGGATAAAGACGCATCTACCCTCCCTAAGGTAAATTACTAAACTGCACCACACCAGTCGTTCCTAACTTAAAGGTTGATCCCACCCAAGGACTTATAAAATTTACTAATTAGTACCTGCGTACCCCTAGGTGACCAAGTAGGCGCCACGGGGCCCTACAATCCACTAGGTGTACACACTACTTCCCATTCGATCGGCTCCCTAACGTAGATACCCGTGCTGGCCCCACCGTGGGATGTATCATTCCCCAATGTGGCAACCTGATGAAACTAAAGGTGCACGGCTTATATCTACTCGATGCAACAACGGCTTACCTACCAGCCCGGGCCCACTCACGCATATGAAGCCCGTTGGACTTGCGTTGCCACCGCTAACCCGTTTGCCTCTTACAGTCAAGCCCAGTATGCGTGTCCCGTCCTCGACATGGGTCGAGCCCACAAAGATACGTATGGGTTACTGGTTGAAATGGGCCTCCACAAGCTACCCACCTAAGCTTGTCCCTTTTTCTAGTATATCCCACTTAACCCTTTAATCATGTTTTAATTACATGTTCCATTTTGGTTAAGTATTCTAATCGTATTTTCTATTGCCACCCAAGGCAACCACTAGATTTTCTCATGCCACCCGAGGCACCCACTTAACCCCTCATGTCCCTCTACATGCTAATGTGGTTAAGTGTTTCTTAATTAATTAATTAAGAACGTAACCTTTGTAAAGACCTCTCACATTAGACTGTCTTTTATGACCGCTGGTTAAGCCGGTTGGGTCCGGGCAGCCTTATGTCATAACAGAGTCTAACCTCGTGTCTTTACATTAATTACGTATTTAGTTTGTGCCTAAGACCTCTCACATTGGGCTAACATTTGTAGCAACTGGTTAAGCCGGTTGGGTCCGGGCAGTTTTACGCTACAACTGAGTCCAACCTCGTGTCTTAGTCAATTAATTACACCTAATTAATCACCCTCATAATTTTACATTAATTATCCCTAATTAATCAAGTTTTCTTAACATGGGTAGACCTAACTTAATAGGTAAATTCCCATGGGGTAGACCTAACTCAATAGGTAAATTCCCAACACATAGTATGGGTACACCTAACCAAATAGGCAAATTCCCATACTATGTTTATTTATTTTGTGTTATGCATAATTATATTAATTTCACACAATCTTATTAACTTATGCATTTAATTACCCCATCGTTCCCACGTAATTTCGTTCATGATATAACACATATAAAAGGTGTCAACTTGCATATGAATGAACATGTTTCAAAGGTGCCATCTTGCATATTAACAAACACATAACTTGCATATGAACTTGCATAACATGTCACATAACTTGCATATAATATGTCACATAACTTACATATTCATTTTGCATAACAAACTTGCATATTAGCTTATAGACTTGCATAATGTGTCATCATGAACTTGCATATTAATAAACATGTAACTTGCATATTTACATACATGTAACTCGCATATTAACAAACATGTAACTTGCATATAAAGAAACGTGTAACTTGCATATTTACATACATGTAACTTGCATATTAACAAACATGTAACTTGCATATTAACAAACATGTAACTTGCATATTTACATACATGTAACTTGCATATTAACAAACATGTAACTTGCATATTTACATACATGTAACTTGCATAGCATATTACCATGAACTTGCATAACATGCATATGATTACATAGCCCACAACTTGCATATTTAGCATCATGCAAACATAACATACATCATATTAAACTTGCATAAGCTTACATACTCAACATGCATAAACATAAGATTAATGCTAACATCATATCATATGATTCAAAGCTCATTAACCCACATACAAAACCATAAATCTCATCACATCTCATCTAATTAGTTTACCAAAAGATCATCAAAGTGATAGAAACTCACAACTAGCAACTTTGAACACCAAATGAAGAAGATTAAGATGCTAAGAAGGGATTAGAAGTTGATTAGAGAGTGATTAGTATGCAACCCTCTTCATAAAATTAGTGGAGGCCATGAGAGCTAGCATTTTGCCATAGTTTAGTCACTAGGTTTAATTATGAATGAATTAGGGTAGGTTAGGGTCTTATTTATAGATTAGGCAAGTGTTTTAGGCCATAGGATTAACCCTAGATTCAATCCAAGCCATCAAAGCATGTCTTGGGGAAGAAGTCAAGTGTAGGAACCATCTAGGGCCTTTAGATTAAAGATGGACCATGAGAACCATTCAGATGCAAAATCTGCACTTGAGCGAATCGGCCCACGGGTTGACAGCCAAACACCCTGGATTAACCCCTAGTCGACCCAGCGGGCTCGGGTCGACTTCAAAAATCGGCCGGTTCGGTTATTCCCCTCTCCCAATTCGCTGTTTTGAGCATTTTTGCATATTTATTTATTAAATTTTCAATTATATATATATATATATCAATATATATATATATATATCTACACAACCCATTTCACTTAATTAAGTATACTTTAATTTGGGAATTTTCGTGAAACTTCGCGAGGCCATATCTTGGTCATACGGACTCCGATTTTCGAAAACTCGGACTCTATTTCGCGTATTTTTCCGAGACGAACGCAATGGCATAGCCCATTTCCCTTGATTCCCATTTTAGAATTAAATTCTGCCTCGATTTATGTTATTACAGGTTATTGAAAATACGGGTTGTTACATTCTCCCCTCCTTAAAGGATTTCGTCCCCGAAATCTTCAAGTTAGGAAGAACGTATCCTACCATCCAATCATCCATCTACTCAAAGCATCATCCACGAGCAATCATTGTCCTTACAAGATTCTAAATGCTGGATGGATATATGCAAAAGTGTGTGTATATGTACTTACCTAATGCGAAAATCAGGCGGTTACTGATACAGTAAACCTCCTTAATGCAAACCATGATAGTGCCATGCATCCAATATGTATGCGAAACCCTATTGACACATACAAATTTCTACATGCGTGCACAACCATACACAAAAATGCATCATCCATATGATAACACAGCCATGATACATCCATCAATCTAACTACCACATCCATTTATGCAATATGCAACATGAAGTGACTGAGCCGATCTAGTGCCTAATGTGTGTGTATATGCATCCACGAGCAACCACTAGCAAACAATTGCATCCATATGCATCCATCAACCATAACATGTTTCAAACACATGTTTCAACCATAGGTTTTACCCTATCTAAAGGTCATAGGTATTAGCGAGAGGATATACTAAAGATAAGATAAGTACTAGACAAGCAATAAAGGAGAAGTTAAAAGACATACTCTCAAAAAGAAATGGATACAAAGAACGCATCTTTGCTTCCGTCTCCCAAGTAGCATTGCTTTCGTCATCTCCCCATTGCACTTTAACTAGCTGAACTTCTCTGTTCCTCAACTTCCTAGTTTCTGACCCAAGGATGCGAGTAGGAGCTCGTCGAATCGTCGCATCACGCTCTACCTCTACATCTCTAAGCAAGCTCGGCTCTACCACCTCCGCGGTCTCATGTAAGCACTTCCTCAAATGTGATACATGGAATACATCATGAACGCCACTAAGTCTGTCGGGCAACTCCACCCTATATGCCATCCGTCCAATCCTTTCCTTAATAGGAAACGGCCCAACAAATCTCGGTGCTAACTTCCCTACGGACCCAAAGCGAACAACATTTCTCAATGGAGATACTTTGACAAAAACCATGTCCCCAACCTCAAACTCAAGATCCGTCCTTCTCCGATCCGCATAAGATTTCTGTCTATCTTGCGCTGCTTTCATCCTTTTTCGAATTAAATCAATCTTCTCTGAAGTCTCTCTAACCATATCCGGCCCAAGCAAGATCTTATCCGTAGATTCCCACCAACATGTAGGAGATCGACAAGGCCTTCCATAAAGAGCTTCGAAAGGAGCCATACCAATACTGGACTGAAAGCTGTTATTATATGCGAACTCCACCAAAGGAAGATGTTCTTCCCATGTACCTCCAAAATCCAAGATACAAAGCCTCAAGAGATCTTCTAAGATACGGTTCACCCTCTCGGTCTGACCGTCCGTCTGAGGATGATATGCGGTGCTCAAACACAACTGAGTCCCTACCGCCTCTTGCAAACTTCTCCAAAACTCACTAGTAAAGATAGGATCTCGATCACTCACAATGCTGGATGGCACGCCATGCAATCTAACAATCTCCCTAACATAGACCGAAGCAAGCCATGGAGCGGTCCTCTTACTCTTCACGGGTATAAAATGGGCACTCTTGGTAAGTCTGTCCACCACAACCCAAATTCCCGTATTGCCCTTCCTCGATCTCGGTAACCCATCGATGAAATCACTTCCACTGCGGAACTTCCAATGGGTGTAGCAACCCACCGGGTTTCCTTTGCTCCACTTTAACTTGTTGGCACACTAAGCATCTAGCCACATACTCGGCCACATCTTTCTTCATACCGGCCCAGAAGAAAACTCTCTTCATGTCTTGGTACATTTTGTCTCCACCGGGATGAATAGTCATTCTTGAACGATGTGCATCATCCAAAATAGCCTTCTTCAAACCCTCATCTTGCGGTACACAAAGTCTACCGTCTCTATGCAACCATCCCTTATCATCTATGGTGTATCTACCCAAATGGCTGGACGACTCCCCTCTTATAAGCTTCTCTACCAACACAACCAACTGTGGGTCGTCTCGCTGAGCCTCGCCAATCCGTCTCAAAAGAGTAGGTCTAACCTCCAAGGATGCCAACAAACCAGGTACAAAATCAACAGAAGGTCTGAAGTCAAACAAAGAAAGAAACTCCAAGCTTCGTCGTTCCACGAACAATGGACTCAAAGATAGCCTTTTTCTACTTAAGGCGTCTGCCACCACGTTACCCTTACCAGGGGTATACGCTATCTCGAAATCATAGGATGCTAAGAACTCCATCCACCTTTGCTGTCTTAAGTTTAAATCCTTCTGAGAGAATAAGTACTTCAATGATTTATGGTCGGTGAACAACTCGAATCTCTCACCAAGAAGATAATGGCGCCAAGACTTAAGTGCGAAAACAATCGCGGCCAACTCTAGATCATGGGTAGGGTAATTCTTCTCATGCACTCTCAATTGTCTCCCTCCATAGGCTATTACCCTTCCCTCCTGCATCAAGACTGCGCCTAATCCTGTTCCACAAGCATCGGTATAAACAACAAACGGCTTACTCCCATCCGGGAGCACTAAAACTGGAGCGGTGGTCAAAGCTCTCTTTAACCGTCGGAAAGCATCATCACAATCTACATCCCACGAGAAAACCAGATTCTTTTTCGTCAAGCGGGTTAATGGGGCTGATATCTTCGCGAAGTCTTTGATGAACTTCCTATAATATCCTGCCAACCCCAAGAAACTTCTTACCTCGGTAGCATTTCTAGGAACTTTCCAATCCTGGATAGATACTATCTTTGCGGGATCCACAGCTATCCCTTCCTTAGAGACCACATGCCCTAAGAATCGCACTTCTCTTCTCCAAAAATGGCATTTAGAGAATTTAGCTTTAAGACTATGCGCTCGAAGAGTCTCCAACACTTCCTTGAGATGTAAGGCATGCTCTTCTTCATTCTTGGAAAAGACCAAGATGTCATCCACAAAAACTACTACAAACTTATTCAGATACTCTCTGAACACTCTACTCATGAGATCAACAAAGTATGCGGGGGCGTTTGTCAACCCAAATGGCATCACTAGCCACTCATAAAAACCATCCGGAGTCCGGAAAGCAGTCTTCTCTATACTGTCCTCCGCCACTCTTAACTGATGAAACCCTGTAGCTAAGTCCATCTGCGAAAATACTGACGCGCCAACCAACTGATCAAAGAGATCATCTATCCTCGGTAATGGGTGTCTATTCTTCTTCGTGAGCTTATTAAGTTCTCTATAATCCACACAAAGTCTGAGGGACCCATCCGCCTTCGTGGCAAACACTACTGGAGCTCCCCACTCCGATATACTTCGCCTTATGAACCCCTTCTCAAGCAACTCCCCTACTTGCTTATGAAGTTCTCTTCTCTCACGAGGAGCCATGTGGCGTACTGGCAAAGACACTGGTTTGGCATTATCCACCAAATAAATTCGGAAATCTATCTCCCGCTTCGGAGGCAAACCCTTTACTTCTTCAAACACATCCGGATATTCCCGGACTACTCTGACAGAACACAAACTCTCGACCGAAGCATCGAGCGATTCAAGATAACTTAGCAAAACAGATTCCATGGGATTGCAAGAGATCTCGAGAGTGTTACCCAAGCGGGTCATGAGCCTGACAACTCTCCTTTCGCAATCAAGAACGGCACCATTACTGGATAACCAGTCCATGCCCAAGATCAACCCATAGCCCGTGAAGCCCAATACAAAAGCATCACATCTAAACTCAACGCTAAGTATAGAAATCTTCAAACCCAAACATATCATAGACAGATATATGGAGCCCCCAATTGGGTTTGAGACAACCAAGGGATCATCAACTAGACTGGTGTCTAAGTGCAGTGACTCAACTAACGATGATGAGATAAAAGAATGCGATGCGCCAGAGTCAAACAAAGTACGAACTGGATGATCAAACAGAAAAACCAGACTTTCAACGGAAATAGTTCTACCTCTCTGCTGAATCGGTGGAACTGAGAGAACCTGAACTTGCCCCCCTGACTGAGGTGGTGCTATAAGAGCTTGCACCTGGCCTCCTGAGGTAGACCCCGTCTTCTGCCCCTTCTTTGGGCAGTTTTTCACAAGATGCCCTGCTTCACCACAATGAAAGCAACCGGTCTTCTTCTTTTTGCGACAATCCTTACTAAGGTGTCCTGGTGTTCCACAATTGAAGCACTTCTTCTTCGTCTTCTTTTTGTCACCATTGCCTTTTCCGCCCTTGCCTTGTTGTTGTTGTTGCGGTTTCTTCTGATCCCCCTTTTTCTCTGGTGCCTTAGAATTCTTATCATCCTCATGCATAAGTGCCATGTAGACAAGCTTCTCAAAAGTGGCCCCCATAGGAATGTGAGTCATAGCTATTCCTTGCAATGGTTCGTTCAAGCCTCTAACGAACCTCAAAGCCTTCTTCTCCGGTGTATTCACCAACTCTATGCCAAACCTTGCTAATTGATTGAATTTGTTGACATATTCTTTCACCGTGAGATTCCCTTGCTTCAAATTCAAGAACTTCTCCATAAACAGATTCTCTTCCGCCCTTGAGAGAAACTTAGCCCCAAACCTTTGCTTAAAATCTGCCCAAGAGTCAACAGGGCGTTCTCCATTAGTGACCTCCCACCAGAATGAGGCCTCTCCCTTCATTAACCAAGCCGCCAACTTGACTTTCTTTCCCTCTTCCACTTCAAAGATATCTAGCAACTCTTCCACTTCCTTAAGCCAATCTCTAGCCTCTACGAAAGTCTCTGAACCAAGAAAAGGTTTTCCTCCTATAGCCTTGAACTCCTTGCAAACCTTAGCAAAATTATCCACTCTAGGCTGAGGAGGAGGAGCGGTTGTCTCTGGTGTAGTAGCATTGGCCGGACCCGCAGCCGCGGCCCTAGCCTCTTGCAACCTCCTATACCATAGTGGTATAACTAAACCCTCCGGGATGTTAAGATCTTCAGCCATGCTGAAACGAAAGAGGAAAGATTCAAAAAGGAGATTCCGAAAGATAAAGATATGGCTATTGGGGATTATGCTTTTCTTTTTCAAAAACTTTTTCTCTTAGAAGACATGCTTTTTAAAAATACTTTCTTCGAAAATACTCTTAGAAAGTAGTTTTTCTCAATAATTTTATCTGTTCTGGTAACCTTAAGCTCTGATACCACGTGTAACACCCCACTCCCGCTATGATCACTCACTAAGGGAATGCCATAGCATCGGTGGAGTATTTTAGTGAATATAGAACAGAAAAATTACAACAAGACAGATATAAATAGTACTTGAAATTTTAAAACATCATCTCATAACAGCGGAAGTAAAACATGTCTAGTTACATCATAAAACCACAATAAAGGTCAAGTACAATATCCATCAAAATAAAGAAGTACATAATCCCACTCTCATACAATAGCCAAACAAAAGAAAAGATAACTGGATAACTGGAGCTTTACATCTATCCAAGCTCCTAAAGACTGGAACAGCAATCCGATCAAGCTCCACTACTGCTAGGATCCACCGTAGGACCTGAGGGTTGGGAAAAAGATAAAAACAACAGGGTCAGACATAAGTCTGAGCGAGTCCTATAACTTTAACAATACAATCGTTAAAGTAACCAGAGAAGACATAAACTGATATACGGTAACATATAGGGATGAATGGCTACCCTAAGCAGTCAACTAAACGAAGATAAAGGATAAAGACGCATCTACCCTCCCTAAGGTAAATTACTAAACTGCACCACACCAGTCGTTCCTAACTTAAAGGTTGATCCCACCCAAGGACTTATAAAATTTACTAATTAGTACCTGCGTACCCCTAGGTGACCAAGTAGGCGCCACGGGGCCCTACAATCCACTAGGTGTACACACTACTTCCCATTCGATCGGCTCCCTAACGTAGATACCCGTGCTGGCCCCACCGTGGGATGTATCATTCCCCAATGTGGCAACCTGATGAAACTAAAGGTGCACGGCTTATATCTACTCGATGCAACAACGGCTTACCTACCAGCCCGGGCCCACTCACGCATATGAAGCCCGTTGGACTTGCGTTGCCACCGCTAACCCGTTTGCCTCTTACAGTCAAGCCCAGTATGCGTGTCCCGTCCTCGACATGGGTCGAGCCCACAAAGATACGTATGGGTTACTGGTTGAAATGGGCCTCCACAAGCTACCCACCTAAGCTTGTCCCTTTTTCTAGTATATCCCACTTAACCCTTTAATCATGTTTTAATTACATGTTCCATTTTGGTTAAGTATTCTAATCGTATTTTCTATTGCCACCCAAGGCAACCACTAGATTTTCTCATGCCACCCGAGGCACCCACTTAACCCCTCATGTCCCTCTACATGCTAATGTGGTTAAGTGTTTCTTAATTAATTAATTAAGAACGTAACCTTTGTAAAGACCTCTCACATTAGACTGTCTTTTATGACCGCTGGTTAAGCCGGTTGGGTCCGGGCAGCCTTATGTCATAACAGAGTCTAACCTCGTGTCTTTACATTAATTACGTATTTAGTTTGTGCCTAAGACCTCTCACATTGGGCTAACATTTGTAGCAACTGGTTAAGCCGGTTGGGTCCGGGCAGTTTTACGCTACAACTGAGTCCAACCTCGTGTCTTAGTCAATTAATTACACCTAATTAATCACCCTCATAATTTTACATTAATTATCCCTAATTAATCAAGTTTTCTTAACATGGGTAGACCTAACTTAATAGGTAAATTCCCATGGGGTAGACCTAACTCAATAGGTAAATTCCCAACACATAGTATGGGTACACCTAACCAAATAGGCAAATTCCCATACTATGTTTATTTATTTTGTGTTATGCATAATTATATTAATTTCACACAATCTTATTAACTTATGCATTTAATTACCCCATCGTTCCCACGTAATTTCGTTCATGATATAACACATATAAAAGGTGTCAACTTGCATATGAATGAACATGTTTCAAAGGTGCCATCTTGCATATTAACAAACACATAACTTGCATATGAACTTGCATAACATGTCACATAACTTGCATATAATATGTCACATAACTTACATATTCATTTTGCATAACAAACTTGCATATTAGCTTATAGACTTGCATAATGTGTCATCATGAACTTGCATATTAATAAACATGTAACTTGCATATTTACATACATGTAACTCGCATATTAACAAACATGTAACTTGCATATAAAGAAACGTGTAACTTGCATATTTACATACATGTAACTTGCATATTAACAAACATGTAACTTGCATATTAACAAACATGTAACTTGCATATTTACATACATGTAACTTGCATATTAACAAACATGTAACTTGCATATTTACATACATGTAACTTGCATAGCATATTACCATGAACTTGCATAACATGCATATGATTACATAGCCCACAACTTGCATATTTAGCATCATGCAAACATAACATACATCATATTAAACTTGCATAAGCTTACATACTCAACATGCATAAACATAAGATTAATGCTAACATCATATCATATGATTCAAAGCTCATTAACCCACATACAAAACCATAAATCTCATCACATCTCATCTAATTAGTTTACCAAAAGATCATCAAAGTGATAGAAACTCACAACTAGCAACTTTGAACACCAAATGAAGAAGATTAAGATGCTAAGAAGGGATTAGAAGTTGATTAGAGAGTGATTAGTATGCAACCCTCTTCATAAAATTAGTGGAGGCCATGAGAGCTAGCATTTTGCCATAGTTTAGTCACTAGGTTTAATTATGAATGAATTAGGGTAGGTTAGGGTCTTATTTATAGATTAGGCAAGTGTTTTAGGCCATAGGATTAACCCTAGATTCAATCCAAGCCATCAAAGCATGTCTTGGGGAAGAAGTCAAGTGTAGGAACCATCTAGGGCCTTTAGATTAAAGATGGACCATGAGAACCATTCAAATGCAAAATCTGCACTTGAGCGAATCGGCCCACGGGTTGACAGCCAAACACCCTGGATTAACCCCTAGTCGACCCAGCGGGCTCGGGTCGACTTCAAAAATCGGCCGGTTCGGTTATTCCCCTCTCCCAATTCGCTGTTTTGAGCATTTTTGCATATTTATTTATTAAATTTTCAATTATATATATATATATATCAATATATATATATATATATATCTACACAACCCATTTCACTTAATTAAGTATACTTTAATTTGGGAATTTTCGTGAAACTTCGCGAGGCCATATCTTGGTCATACGGACTCCGATTTTCGAAAACTCGGACTCTATTTCGCGTATTTTTCCGAGACGAACGCAATGGCATAGCCCGTTTCCCTTGATTCCCATTTTAGAATTAAATTCTGCCTCGATTTATGTTATTACAGGTTATTGAAAATACGGGTTGTTACAGGTAACATTAGCTGGGTTGAGCTACACCCCTAGGTGGGTCGGTACAAGGGTCCACCCACTTGGGGCTAAGGTCAACCATTGGGTCGACTCAATTGGGATTGGGTCGTTCCATTAACTATGTTGATTGAGCAAAATGTATTAATTAAATTTGTTAGGTTTTGTTTTAATTTCTGACTTTATATTCAAACTTAACTGATCATAACTTATTCGTTTCAAGTTCATTTTATACAAACTAAAAGCCTATCCGAATCAAAAAATCACGAAGGACCTAATGGTGTAGCCCCCGTTGCTCAATTCCCAATTTTTTTAACCTATTCTTTAATGTACAATTTGGTTAAATAATTATTACATGTTCAAATTTTGGGTTGCTACATCCTTTGAGCACCTATAAATAAACCAGTAAGGACTAGCCTCCAACTCATATTTTCTATAAGGGCGCCAGAGCTCTGCCATTTTGTAACGATATGGATTTCGCTCGGACCTAATCGATCGCTAAATCGACCAAGACTGTTTGAATCCCGCATACGCTAACTCTGGGCATACAACACATCAGAACAAATAACAGAAGACTTTTATAAACATTATAATAATGTTACATCAGAGTAAGAATATATCAGAGTACATCGAAAAATAATAATACAGCGAAAGATTAATTTACAATAAATGTAATAAAATGCAGCGGGACCAATAAACTAATACACCGGAAAACTATCAATGCTCTGGACACATCTTTAAGCTTTGATCCAGAATCCTGCTCAATAAATATCTATAAAACAAGCCACTCGACTGCCCGTGTGGAAATAAGAGCACCCGAGTTTGCAAGTGAAACAAATTACGAGTCAGTCATGGGACTGGTATGACAAATCTTACTTAACTTTTCTAATAATAAGGCTAATCACAGGACTACGCCGCTAACACGGAATGGGTTTACTCCATTGGATTACCAGTGCATAAAATAAGTAAATCTTTTAAAACAACGTGATGCTTTTTAGAAAAATGAAACCATTATAAGACTCAAGTCCCATCACACAATGCAATGCAAACCGGAGGATAGAGTTTTACCTTATAATGTTCAAACATGATTGATACGTATAAAACTAGATATTATTATTAGTGTCTGGTCTGTTTTGAAACACTTTCAAAGTAAATGTATCAATCCTAGACGGCATCGCTACCATATACTATGTCACCATACATGGGTTTACAATCAAATCTGTAATGTCGTATTGGAAATTGGGTTTCCATCATGGGTCAAGGCTAGGGATGGTCTCCTTACCGATTCGAGGCACTCTAGCAAATGTCTCAGGATCACACCTACGGGCAACCCTTGGATCCTGCAGGGCCAGTCCACAAATACTTTAGTGGATTAGTTATGCCTGAACACACGTTTCCCAGTCCTATAGGACCTATCTTTGAGCACTAGGGACTAAATTTCCGAGGTTCCTCATTCCAACATCCACATAAGTAAAAATGTCTGGCCTCCATACCATGACACCACTTCTAGCAAGAAAGAAACATCGTGCACTCCCTGCGTTCCCTTATCCCGTTTTTGACTCTTACCGAGGTATGAGGCTCGCGAAGTAACGCTATACATAAAGCTATGCTAAATAAAGTTGTGCTTTGATCATCAACCACAAGGCTCTACTTTTCAACAAAATCCTTGATCATTTGCATCTTAGCATGGCATATTGACAATTCACGCCATGCGACCGATGTCTATCAATATATAACCTCTAAGCTCGTACGTCTCAGAGAAGGGTGTTAAGCAAGAAAATAAATTCTCCGCCACCAAACAAATATATATTTAATATAAATCAATCAACACAGAACAAAATCCAATGTTAGACACACATCCATTCACAAGTCCGTTTTGGGTCTGAACGAAACCAGAGACAACTTATTCCTCGTCCTGTATGTCCAATATGGAAGAGAGGTTCTCGCATATCCGGACAATCAATAAGTGCGTCTGAACAACTACCACTTTAACTCTTTACTGGGAGCTACCTAATTCAGGACATCAGCAGTCGTCCATTCGATGTGAAGATCGTCGGTCTTCGACCACCGTCTTCAATGTCTTCGACTTTAAACCGTCGTATAATTATGTGAAATGAGATTTAACTCAGCCTTTTCAAATAATTCTCGAATGCATATAATTCAAATCATTTCATATCATCAATAATATTTATAACGACTTATCGCTATTGTTATTAATATAAAAATAGCGTATTTAATTCGGACAACATTTCAGGTCATTACGTAGCCCTATCGCTGTTTTTTACCCAAATTTGAATTACATATTTCTCGAAATCTAACCATTGGATCTTAACAAATTTAATATCGTTGGAAAGATCTTTCCAAAGTGAACCTAACAGTTCCAGTTTTGGAAAAATCCTACAGTCGGATCTTTCGGTATAATCGTTTAAAGTTACGATTCAGAAACGCGAACTACCACGCGTGGTTCGTTTAATTTTATTTATATATATATATATGTAAACATAAATCGTTCGATGATTTCACTAACATGTTAAAAGTGATGTTTTCAAGAAACAAAACATATATTAACATTTAAACATTTTCCTATTTTGCTAGCATGTAAAATGTAACATTTTTGATTACAAATTCTATTTTAACATGTAAATCTTTTTGTCTAAATAAACATGTAAAATGTCCCTTTTTAATGAAACTAAATATACATAAAATTGTCCCTTTTTAATCTCTAAACAATTTTTAGTGAACATGTCATTTATACTAATGAATCATTTTTAATGAAACTAAATATACACTAAAAATGTCCTGTTTTAATCTCTAAGCAATTTCTAATGAACATGTCATTTATACTAATGAATCATTTTTAATGAAACTAAATACATATTAAAAATGTTCGTTTTAATCTCCAAATAATTTCTAATAAACAGTTCATTTATACTAATGAATCATTTTTAATAAAACTAAGTATACATTAAAAATATCCTTTTTAATCTCTAAATAATTTCTAATGAACAGGTCATTTATACTAATGAACCATTTTTAATGAAACTAAATATACATTAAAAATGTCCTTTTTAATCTCAAAATAATTTCTAATGAACAGGTCATTTATATTAATGAATCTAAACATACATTAAAATTATCATTTTTAATGTTTCAACAAATTTCCCTAAATATGTTTCTTTTGTGATTCATATATATATATACATATATATATATACATATATATATATATATCTAAATTAATTTTATTGTATAACCAATTTTGTCCAATTCTATGATTCATATATGCACAATAAAAAAGTAATTTTATTGTATAACCAATTTTGTCCAATTCTATGATTAACATGTATACAATAAAAAAGGTAATTTTATTGTATAAACATTTTTGTCCAATTCTATGATTCATATATATACAATAAAAAAAAGTAATTTTATTGTATAAACGATTTTTTCCAATTCTATGATTTATATATATACAATAAAAAGGTAATTTTATTGTATAACCAATTTTGTCCAATTCTATGATTAACATATATACAATAAAAAAGGTAATTTTATTGTATAAACATTTTTGTCCAATTTTATGATTCATATATATACAATAAAAAAAGTAATTTTATTGTTTAACCAATTTTTTCAATTATATGATTAACATATACACAATAAAAAAAACTATTTTTTATTGTCTAATCTTTTTATTTAAAACATGATTCTTTTTAATGGATCAAATATATATTAAAAATGTTATTTTTAATGTTTAACTATTCTTCTTTAAAACATGATAAATTTGTGACTCATATATATATATATATATATATGTATATATATATATATACAACAAAAGTAATTTTTATTGTATAAATAATTATTTCCAACATGACAATTCCTACGATCCATATTTATACAATAAAAAGGTAATTTTCACTGTATAAGCAATTATGAAAAATTCTATGATTCATATATACAATAATAAAGGTAATTTTATTGTATAAACATTTTTATCCAACATGAACACTTTATCTACATATATACAATAAAAATATGATTTTTATTGTACAAACATTTTTAATGTCTAAATATTTTATTGAATACATGTCAAATTTTGTGATTCATATATACAATAAAAAGGGTAATTTTTAGGATTAATTGACAAGAATAATCCGAAGTTTGACGTTTCCGCCCATATTAATCCCAAGTTTGCGTTATTTAAGAATAATCCCAAGTTTAGGGGGTGTCTTCCCAAATTGATCCCGTTGACTTTTGATGACATTTTCACGTGTTATTTTGGGATCAATATGGGAAGACACCCCCAAACTTTAGATTAATATGGGAAGATACAAGTACATGGGATTAATTTGGGAAGACACCCTCTAAACTTGGGATTATTCTTACGCAAACTTGGGATTAATATGGGCGGAAACGTCAAACTTCGGATTATTCTTGTCAATTAATCCTAATTTTTATTGTATAACACTTTATTTCCAACTTTACAAATCATATTTTAACATGTTATTATTTTTAATGAAACAATAATACAATAAGGATGTAATTTTTAATGTTAACATATTTCATTCAAACAATGAATATATTGTTTATTCATGGATACAATAAAATGTGATTTTTATCGTATAACCATTTTCTTTTCAGACGATGAATATTTTGTCTACATATATACAATAGAAATATGGTTTTTATTGTATAAACAAATTTTATTCAACATGATTATTGTATATATATACAATAAAAATATGGTTTTTATTGTATAATTTTTTTTTATTCAACATGAATATTTTATCTATATATATATATATATACAATAAAAATATGGTTTTTATTGTATAAACATTTCTAATGTATAAATATGTTATTGAGAACATGTCAAATTTTGTGATTCATATATACAATAAAAAGGGTAATTTTTATTGCATAACACTTTATTTCCAACATGAATACTTTTTTTTTCATATATATAATAAAATATGGTTTTTATAGTATAACAAATGTTTGTCCACTCATAAATATTTTACTAACTAACACAATTCAATCCAGTCGTTCATCGCAATAACAAACAGTCAATTCAAATTCCATACAACATATATATGAATTTCACATCACAATCAATAATAATTTTTATATTTAAATTAGAGATCTCACTGTGTAAAATAAATAACTGTAAGAAAAATATTTTAGTGAGAGAGTTCTCACCTTGATCGGTTTCAAAAATCGTTTATGTATAACGATAATTCTGATTAAATTAAACAGGGCATTTAATTTAACCAAAAATTGTCACTTGCTCCAAATCTATTCCATTCAGTTCCATCGCGAAGTACTCAATCCCACGATTCCAACGCACCCCTATTTGCGCGATTCTGATATCATTTGAAAAAGTTACGGCAGTTTATTCACTAGTTACTTTATTAAGATAATTAATAAATAACTAATATTTTAATTTACCTTCTCCTACCCATTCATCGTTTAAAACTGTAAACTCCTCACGCTAAAAACTCGAACCCAACTCAAAAACTAGGTCTTCGATGCACCGCTTCCACAGGAGGTCAGAACCCCATCAACCCCCACCACCTTCGAGCCCATCGCGCCGCCTTCCTCCCCCCACAATTCTGACTAACTC
Organism: Allium sativum; assembly: GCA_030737875.1. NCBI lineage: Eukaryota > Viridiplantae > Streptophyta > Magnoliopsida > Asparagales > Amaryllidaceae > Allium > Allium sativum. Next base: position 769,898,103 of record CM060926.1, read on the forward strand.
GCACTTCCCATATCGCCAGAAAACTTCGCCAAAGCCCACCACTTCGAACTCCAGTTGTGGCCAAATCGGAGCCCTATACATGATCATCGCCTTATGAATGTAAAGGTCTTGGAAAGATCTTCCATTTTTGTATAAATATCATAGGTTAATTCACGGTATTTTGGGTGAGATTAATGATCAAAAATGGGATATTTCTGACCTTTGTTTTCTAAGGTAGAGGCGACCATCTAATTTGGAGAGAGAGGGTTAGGGTTTGTGTAATCTAGGTATATATAATATTATTTAATTCATTAATCACTAAAAGGCTCATTAATCCCTACTAACTCCAAATTATGCCCAACGACTGTCGCCTCTAGCCAAATATCCCCATTCCGGACATAATGGACTATTTTTCGTAAGCCCATTTGACCGTTTCAGCCTATTTTTCTTTAAATTAAAATATAAAACATTTAATATTAAATTTGAACGTAGATTTTAATTTACCGAGGCCACATATTGGCTCCAAAAATTCCCAAAAAATAAATCTAGCTATGATTTGACGATCCAGTCTTAACAAAATTAATTTCGTCGAATTTGGAGACCGTTTGAAAAATGGTCATTTTCTGGTCGATCCAATTCAAATTTAAATTACCAAATACATTTAAATTTACTGCGCTCACATATTAATCCCAAAAATTATGAAATTTGAAACCTAACAATAATTTGACTTTCTGGATCCAACAAAAGTGGTTTCGTTGAAAACGGAAGTCGTTTGCAAAATATTTATTTTTAATAACTATATAATATATTAAATATATTCCATAACGACTATTCTGAATTTTAAACTGAACATAACTTTTTATTCCCGTTATGAAATCTGGATTTTTCACATTCGTTAGAAAGATACAATTAAACAGATTCAAATATTTCTAGTTTTACTGAAATACGATTTATTTTGAATCATGTACATTCGATTAAAGTTTAATATCAATTTTTCAAACTGCCGCGCTATTTCAAACTCTATTATAATTAAAACAAATTTATTCGTTCTAACTTCGTTTTAAATAAATTTTAAATTGTTAATTTGTTTAAAATAAATCATTTTAAATATTCAAAATCCATTAAAAAATTTAAATTGGTTCAGAATTTCGGGGTCGTTACAATCTCCCCCACTTAAAATCTTTTTGTCCTCGAAAAGGAATGGAGCTGGAAGTTGTTTAACTAACCAAATCAACTTTCATTCTTTTATTGGCTTTAATAATTTTATTAGTTGAAATAATAATCACACAACACAATCATCAATCAATTAGTTGATTGGCTTTTCAAATATATATAAATTTTATATATTCAAAAATCATATTTTTTAAGATCGGATTATAAATAATCACAAATACGTTAATTATAAACTTGTCACTCTCAACTCATTCTAAGGAATTTCTAACCCCATCTCTAACGAGTATCTGATTCTAGGATACTACTGATCCTATCTTTAATGAGTATTCTTTTATAGGACATTATTGATCCTACCTCTGATGTGTCTTTTGTTCAGTTCTAACGAATTGTACCCCAAAGATTTGACTTAACTAAATCTCTGATACCAACTGTAACGATACGGATTTCGCTCGGACCTAATCGATCGCTAAATCGACCAAGACCGTTCGAACCCCGCATATGCTAACTCTGGGCATACAACACATCAGAACAAATAACAGAAGACTTTTATAAACATCATAATAATGTTACATCAAAGTACAGAATATATTAGAGTACATCGAAAAATAATAATACAGCGGACGATTAATTTACAATAAATGTAATACAAAGTAGCAGAACCAATAAACTAATACAGCAGAAGACTATCAATGCTCTGGACACAGCTTTAAGCTTCGATCCAGAATTCTGCTCAATAAATAAATATTTGCAAAACAAGCCACTCGACTGCCCATGTGGAAATAAGGGCACCCGAGTTCGTAAGTGAAACAAACTACGAGTCAGTCATGGGACTGGTATGAGAAATCTTACTTAACTTTTCTAATAATAAGGCTAATCATAGGACCACGCCGCTAACGCGGAACGGGTTTACTCCATTGGATTACTAGTGCATAAAATAAGTAAATCTTTTAAAACAACATGATGCTTTTTAGAAAAATGGAACCATTATAAGACTCAAGTCCAATCACACAATGCAACGCAAACCGGAGGATAGAGTTTTACCTTATAATGGTCAAACATGATTGAGACGTATAAAACTTGATATTATTATTAGTGTCTAGTTGTTTTAAAACACTTTCAAAGTAAATGTATCTATTTTAGACGGTATAACTACCATATACTATGTCGCCATACATAGGTATACAATCAAATTCGTAATGTCGTATTGGAAATTGGGTTTCCATCATGAGTCAAGGCTAGGGATGGTCTCCTTACCGATTCGAGGCACTCTAGCAAATGTCTTAAGATCACACCTACGGGCAACCCTTGGATCCTATAGGGCTGTCCATAAATACTTTAGTGGATTAGTTATGCCCGAATACATGTTTACCAGTCCTATAGGACCTATCTCTGAGCACTAGGGACTCAATATCCGAGGTGCCTCATTGCAACATCCACATAAGTAAAAATGTCTAGGCTCCATACCATGAGACCACTTCTGTCTAGAAAGAAACGTCGTGCACTCCCTGTGTTCCCTTATCCCGTTTCTGACTCTTACCAGGGTGTGAGGCTCGCGAAGTAACGCTATACACAATGCTATGCTAAATAAAGCTGTGCTTTGATCATCAACCACGGGGCTTTGCTTTTCAACAAAAGCCTTGATCATTTGCATCTTAGCATGCCACATTGATAATTCACGCCATGCGACTGATGTCTATCAATATATAACCTCTAAGCTCGTACGTCTAAGAGAAGGGTGTTAAGCAAGAGAATAAATCCTCTGCCACCAAACAGATATATATTTAATAGAAATCAATCAACATAGAACGAAATCCAATGTCAAACACACATCCATTTACAAGTCCGTTCTGGGTCTGAACGAAACCGAAGGCACCTTATTCCTTGTCTCGTATGTCCAATACGGAAGAGAGTTTCTCGCATACCCGGACAATCAACAAGTACATCCGGACAACTGCCACTTTTACCCTTTACTGGGAGCTACCCAACTCAGGGCATCAGTAGTCGTCCATTCGATGTGAAGATTGTCGGTCTTCAACCACCGTCTTCAATGTCTTCGACTTTAAACCGTCGTATAATTATTTGAAATGAGATTTAACTTGGTCTTTTCAAATAATTCTTGAATATATATAATTCAAATCATCAATAATATTTATAACGATTTATTGCTATTTTTATTTATATAAAAATAGCCCATTTAATTCGGATGACGTTTGAGGTCATTATGTGGCCCTAGCGCTGTTTTTACCCAAATTTGAATTACACATTTCTCGAAATTTAATTGTTGGATCTTACCAAATTTAATATCATTGGAAAGATCTTTCCAAAGCAAACCTAACCGTTCCAGTTTTGGAAAAATCCGATGGTCGGATTTTTCGGTATAATCGTTTTAAGTTATGATTCTGAAACGCGAACTACCGCGCGCGGTTCGTTTAATTTTAATTTGTATTTGTATATAATATATGTATAAATATAAATCGTTCGACGATTTCACTAACATGTTAAAAGTGATGTTTTCAACGCAAAACATATATTAACATTTAAACATTTTCCTATTTTGCTAACATGTAAAACGTAACATTTTTTTTATTACAAATACTATTTTAACATATAATCCTTTTTGTCTAAATAAATATGTAAAATGTCCTTTTTTAATGAAACTAAATATACATTAAAAATGTCCCTTTTTAATCTCTAAACAATTTCTAATGAACATGTCATTTTTGCTAATGAATCATTTTTAATGAAACTAAATATACATTAAAAATGTCCCTTTTTAATCTCTAAACAATTTCTAATGAACATGTCATTTGTACTAATGAATCATTTTTATTGAAACTAAATATACATTAAAAATGTCCTTTTTAATTTCTAAATAATTTCTACTGAACATGTCATTTATACTAATGAATCATTTTTAATGAAACTAAATATACATTAAAATTTTCCTTTTTAATCTCTAAATAATTTCTAATGAACAGGTCTTTTATACTAATGAATAATTTTTAATGAAACTAAATATACAATAAAAATGTCCTTTCTAAACTCAAGATAATTTCTAATGAATAGGTCATTTATACTAATGAATCAAAACATACATTAAAATTGTCATTTTTAATGTTTCAACAATTTTCCCTAAACTTGTTTCTTTTGTGATTCATATATATATATATATATATATATATATATATATATAATTTTATTGTGTAACCAATTTTGTCCAGTTATATGATTCCTATATATACAATAAAAAATGTATAACCAATTTTGTCCAATTCTATGATTAACTATATACAATAAAAAAGGTAATTTTATTGTATAAACTTTTTTGTCCAATTCTATGATTCATATATATACAATAAAAAAAAGTAATTTTATTGTATAACCAATTTTGTCCAATTCTATGATTCATATATATACAATAAAAAAAGTAATTTTATTGTATAACCAATTTCGTCCAATTCTATGATTAACATATATACAATAAAAATGGTAATTTTATTGTATAAACATTTTTGTCCAGTTCTATGATTCATATATATACAATTAAAAAAAGTAATTTTATTGTATAGACAATTTTGTCCAATTTTATGATTAACATATATACAATAAAAAAAGTAATTTTTACTGTCTAATCTTTTTATTTAAAATATGATTTTTTTAATGGATCAAACATATATTAAAAATGTTATTTTTAATGTTTAACTATTCTTCTCTAAAACATGATAAATTTGTGATTCATATATATATATATACACACACAATAAAAGTAATTTTTATTGTATAAACAATTATTTCCAACATGACAATTTCTACGATCCATATATATACAATAAAAAGGTAATTTTCATTGTATAAGCAATTATGACAAATTCTATGATTCATATATACAATAAAAAAGGTAATTTTATTGTATAAACATTTTTATCTAATATGAACACTTTATCTACATATATACAATAAAAAAAAATATTGTACAAACATTTTTAATGTCCAAATATTTTATTGAAAACATGTCAAATTTTGTGATTTATATATACAATAAAAATTATATTGTTAACATATTTTTAATGTCCAAATATTTTATTGAAAACATGTAATTTTTAATGTTAACATATTTCATTCAAACAATGAATATATTGTTTATTCATGCATACAATAAAATGTGATTTTTATTGTATAACCATTTTCTTTTCACACGATGAATATTTTATCTACATATATACAATAAAAATATGGTTTTTATTGTATAAACAAATTTTACTCAACATGAATATTTTATCTTTATATATACAATAAAAATATGGTTTTAATTGTATAAACAAATTTTATTCAACATGAATATTTTATCTATATATATATAATAAAAATATGGTTTTTATTGTACAAACATTTTTAATGTCTAAATATTTTATTGAAAACATGTCAAATTTTGTGATTCATATATACAATAAAAAGGGTATTTTTTATTGTATAACACTTTATTTCCAACATGAATACTTTGTTTTCATATATATAATAAAATATGGTTTTTATTGTATAACAAATCTTTGTACATTCATAAATATTTTACTAACTAACACAATTCAATCCAGGTGTTCATCGCAATCACAAACAGTCACTTCAAATTCCATACAACACATGTATGAATTTCACATCGCAATCAATAATAATTTTTATTTTTAAATTAGAGATCTCACTGTGTAAAATAAATACTGTAAGAAAAATATTTTAGTGAGAGAGTTCTCACCTTGATCGGTTTCAGAAATCGTTTATATATAACGATAATTCTGATTAAATTAAACAAGGCATTTAATTTAACCAAAAATTGTCACTTGCTCCAAATCTATTCCAGTCAGTTCCATCGCGAAGTTCTCGATCCTACGATTCCAACACACCCCTTTTTGCTGATTCTGATATCGTTTGAAAAAGTTACGGCAGTTTATTCACTAATTACTTTATTAAGATAATTAATAAATAACTAATATTTTAATTTACCTTCTCCTACCTGTTCATCGTTTAAAACTGTAAACTGTTCACGTTAAAAACCCGAACCCAACTCAAAAACTAGGTCTTCGATATGTCGCTTCCACAAGAGGTCGGAACTCCATCAACCCCCACCACCATCGACTCCTTCGTGCCGCCTTCCTCCCCCCATAATTCCGACTAACTCGCACTTCCCATCTCGCCAGAAAACCACGCCAAAGTCCACCACTTCCAACTCAATTTGTGGCCAAATCGGAGCCCAATACGCGATCATCCCCTTATGAATGTAAAGGTCTTGGAAAGATCTTCCATTTTTGTATAAATATCATAGGTTAATTCATAGTATTTTAGGTGAGATTAATGATAAAAAATGGGACATTTCTGGCCTTTGTTTTCTAAGGTAGCGGCAACCATCTGATTTGGAGAGAAAGGATTAGGGTTTGTGTTATCTAGGTATTTATAATATAATATTATTTAATTCATTAATCACTAAAAGACCCGTTAATCCCTACTAACTCCAAATTAAGCCCAGCAACTGTCGGCCCCCGCCAAATACCCTCATTCCGGACACAATGGACTATGTTTTGTAATCCCATTTTATCGTTTCGGCCTATTTTTCTTTAAATTAAAATATAAAACATTGAATACTAAATTTGAACGTACATTTTGATCACAACAACAAACATGACTTTTACAGCGTTTAAAAAATGCCATAAAAGGTATTAATAGCGTTTTTACATACGTTGTTTATCAACATGCAGTTAAAAGTCGAAACCATACTATATCAATAATGAAACGCTATGAAAAGTATTATCCAACGGCGTTTCTTTTGTGCTGTTAATACATTTCATGGCGTTTAAGTTTATTTGTCTATATTGTTTATCTTTTGCTATGATATTTTTCTATAGTGTTTATGAATTTCTGTAAGTGTTTGTATGTCAATTTTTGAAAAAACTATTCATGGCATTTCAAAAATGCCGTTGAAAATTTAACATAACCAATTTCAATAGCGTTTTAAAAACCCCGTAAATAGTCCAAAATCAATCCCAATATTTTTATGTATATTTAAAATCAACATATTATATTGACACCACATTTCAAAATCAATGCATCATATTAATAACACATTTTATATTAATCACATAATTCATAACTAACAAGTATAATTATATAATCAAAATATACAATATTCTTACATCAAACATACACAATATGTCCATAATATTTCATAAAATAGTAGTGAGACATCAAACATACACATACACAAAACAATAGTGACCAAAAATAGTAGATCATACATTCTTAAGAACCAAAATATAGTCTTAATAGCAAGAATAACTTCAACCCATAGCTAACCGCGACAATGTTTTCCATCAGCATAGTCTATCTACCTGCAAAGCAAAAATAAAAAAATTCACTATTATTAGTACATTCTAAAGCAAAGTTAATCACCCAAAACAATAAGTAGCTTCCAAAATGCATGAATATATGAATCATTGGAGCACCCCATGACCTCACAGTTGGGTATCGATATGCTTACTTAGTTTTTATAAATCTTATTTAACTTTCATTGTTATTTTTAATAAGATGAATTTAATTTTCTATTAACTTTGTAAAATCCAATTAATTTTATAGAAACCTAGCTAACTTTTTTCAAGCAAACCTGGTATACTGGTTCATTTTTATACGTTATAGCTACTCAGTCCATTGTCAACACAATGGAACAAGTTCCCCCAATATTACAAAAAACAACAAAAGTACCGCCAAAACAAAAAGAAAGGGATACTCTCACTTTTCAGAAATGAACCAGTAAAATTAAAATACAAAATATCTCGCAAAAAAATTATTTAATAATAGAGTCGATGTAGATAAAAATACGATTATAAATTTTACTAAGTTCATATTAGCACTTGGAATACTCAATAACCATGTTTCCTGACATAGTAACAATCACAAATTAGACCTAATAATAATGTGATGTATATAATGACAAATGCACCTGGAATAATAGCATCAGTAGTGTTGGACATTAGTGTAACTGCAGGTGGAGCATGTCCCATTACGTTCCAGGCAGGACCTGGACAAGTGGTATTTTTAAAAGAGCATAAAAATGCATGTACTTATAGGCCATATTCAAACACCATAGTTTATTTTGACAACAACTGACAAATGTGCAAACCATACTGTTATTACTAACCTTAGTCCTTGCAATTCCCATTACACAGATATTATCAATACAAAAGCATCCTTTATCTTCATCATCATTCATTCTGAAAAACTTCTTCAACCTCTTTTAGAAATCTCACTATCTCTTGCTTAAGCTTGGGCTCCACCACAGAAAATAAAAGCATTCTTTTTTGTCTCAAAAAATCAATTTATCAAAGTGGATTAAGAGACAAAGGCACCAGCATGCCAATCTGTCAATATATCAAACATAAACAGCTATACATTGTTTCCTATTATTTACATATTATTATTTAATTTATATATGCAATACCTTTTGCACTTTGACTAATCGCCGCAGCTTCCCACAAACAGTAAATGAAGTCCATCCTTCTTTTACATTCTTGTTAGCATTGGACGAATGCATTATGATACGTATATAAGACATTTTCCTAGCTCATGGATTTATATCTTATTGGATGAATATACTATCAGAGCTGTGGATGAATATACTATCAAACATGAATATACTGCGGAAGCTGTAGATATGTTTGTTATGCCATAAAGTGAAACTAGAAATGTTGAGGCTATCGATTAGGTCATAATTTCATATGCAGTTAAAAGCTGTAGGAGGAGTTTCCTTCAAAGATAATGTATTGATATACACCAAGCTTAAACTTATTCGAAGTTACAAATAAAGTACAGAAAAATGGATTCATGAGTCCAATCCAACTCACAATGCATAAGGGTATACCATGCAAAAGTTACATCTAAATTCCTTCCCTACCTATAGTAAACTAGTATGACTCATCTCAGCGAATGTTTCAGCAAACTCAAGACTGAATTTTCTATTGCTGGATGAAACCATTTCATTATTGTTCAAATAATTCTCTTACAAAGATAATTTTTTTTAACATGCAGACTTAATTCATTCAATTGTTCCATTTGTAAAAATTAGAATTTGCAATGAAGAAATGTCTTTATAAATCTCAGCAGATAGAATTACAAAATTGTGATTATCATCAGTAGTACTGTACATAACATTAGCTATACATATATATAGCAAATACAATACGGAAATTAAAGCAAAAGTGTAATGGGCCTAGCCCAGCCCACTATGATAGGTTAAGTACCCTATCTGTATTGATCCGTTGTTTCAATACCCTCCCTCAAACACAGCTAGGGTTTTCCATTCTCTTCTTTCACTCCGCCGCCATCAACAACCCCTAGCTCTTCTCTCAATCTCTGGAAATTTTTAGCAGAGAGGGCTTTTGTCAATACATCAGCTCTTTGATAGTATGCTGGTACATGATTTACTTCCAATTTTCCAGCTATCGTTTGTTCACGCACGAAATAAAGATCGATCTCGATATGCTTTGTGCGTGCGTGTTGAATCGGATTTGCTGAGAGGGACACGGTGCTCATATTATCACACCAAATCGTGGGCTTTTTGTTGGATTGGAACCCTAGTTCTCTGGTCAACGAGTTAATCCATATGATTTCAGCTGCCGTGCTTGCCACAGATCGATATTCGGCCTCTGTACTAGAGCGTGAAATCGTTGCTTGCTTCTTTGAACACCAGGAGATCGGATTTGTGCCCATGTAGATGCAGTATCCTGACGTTGACCGTCGATCATCTGGATCTGAGGCCCAGTCAGCATCACTGTAAGCTTGTAGGTTAATTTCCTTGCTTTTCGTTAATCTTAAACCATAATCTAGTGTGCCTTTTAAGTAACGTAGAATTCTTTTAACTGCACACCAATGTTCGTTTAAGGGATTGTGCATAAATTGTGAAACCTTATTTACACTGAAGCATATTTCTGGCCATGTGACAGTAACGTATTGTAATGCCCCGACAATGCTTCTATAGAATTTTGCATCATTAATTGCCTCGCCTCTGTGTTTAGATAACCTTAAATTTGTGGTCATAGGGGTAGGTAAAGAATTTGCTTTATCCATTTTAGCACGAGTCAGAATCTCTAAAATGTATTTCTTTTGAGATAGAAAGATTTCTTCCTTGGACTTTTGTTGAACTTGAATGCCCAGGAAATAGTTTATATTCCCCATATCCTTTATGGAGAATGTATCATTGATGTGCTTTATGATATTGTTGATCTCTTCATCGTTATTTCCAGTTATAAGGATATCATCAACATACACCAGTATGAATATCATATTATCACCCTTTTTTCTGATGTGCAACGAACTGTCTGACTTGGCTGTAATGAATCCTAGATTTGCAAATGTGTCTTTGAGTTTCTCGTACCATACTCTGGATGCTTGTTTAAGGCCATAGATAGCCTTATGTAGTCTGCATACAAATTTTTCTTTACCCTTAATTTCATATCCTTCAGGTTGCATCATAAACACTTCTTCATGTAAGTCTGCATTTAAAAATGCATTATGCACATCCAGCTGTTTTATGCTCCATTGTTTATGTAACGCAATGGTTAGCATAACTCTGATGGTAGTGGGTTTAACCACTGGAGAGAAAGTCTCTGTAAAGTCAAATCCAAACTCTTGCGAATATCCTTTCGCTACGAGTCTGGCTTTGTATTTTTCGATGCTTCCATCAGGCTTTCTTTTTAGTTTATAGGTCCATTTGCATCCAATGACGTTCTTGTGCTTGGGTCTTTCAACTAAACTCCAAGTCTTGTTCTTCAATAGTGCATTATACTCCTCTTTCATAGCCATTTTCCAATTTTCATTGCTGACTGCTTCTTTGAAATTGATAGGTTCTCTCTCATTCAGCCCAACATTATATAATTTTGGTTTAAATATCCCACATTTGGCTCTAGTTAGCATGTGATGTCTGTTCATCCCTGTTTGCTGTGCATGATCTTCTGGGTTCCCAGTAGCTGTATTGCTTGAGTTTTCTGTGTTTGCACTATTTGTACTATTTGATCTTTCATTATTATCATTTCTTGTATGCCTGTTGCTAGACACAGCACCACCTTCACTTTGACATTCACCAATATCTGCATTTCCTCCAGTAGCAATATTATCCTGAAACATGCTGTTTAGTGAATCTGATGAGCTGAAGCTTGTTCTTGTACTGGGTACAGTGTAATCATCATCTGTACTCTCTTTTACTTCTTGATCTGATTCACAAGCTTTACACTCAGCCAACTCTGGTGGTGAAATAATTATTTTCTCTGCCCCAGTTATTTTTTTTACAGTTTTGATGTTGTTGTCTGCAAAAGGAAAAACAGCTTCATTAAACTTCACATGCCTAGAAATATAAATCCTGCCTTTACTGTCTAAGCATTTAAAACCTTTTTGATCACCAGCATAGCCTAGAAAAGTGCATGCTGTGGATCTTAGGCTTAATTTGTGCTTATTGTAAGGTCTGAGATATGGAAAGCATAGGCATCCAAAGGTTTTTAACTCTAGATAATTTGGTTTAGTTTTGCGTAGCATTTCGTATGGACATTTTCCATTAAGTATGATAGTGGGTAACCTGTTTATTAAGTACACTGATGTTGCGAATGCTTCTGTCCAGAATTTTATCGGCAGAGATGCTTGCGACATCAGTGTCAACCCTGTCTCTACGATATGCCTATGTTTTCGCTCGACTAAACCATTTTGTTCAGAAGTGTATGGACACGTGGTCCTGTGTTGAATCCCTTTGCTTTCTAAATAATTTTTTAAGGGTTTAAACTCAGACCCCCCATCGGTTTGAAACATTTTAACCATGCAATCAGTTTGTTTTTCTATGTACGTAATAAATTGCATGGTTATTTTACAAGTTTCTGATTTGTTTTTGAGAAAGAAAATCCAAGTGTACCTTGTAAACGCATCTACAAAAGATAGGTAATACCTGTGACCATGATCTGAATTCATGGGTGCTGGACCCCAAAGATCTGCTGCAATTAACTCAAGAGGTGCAGTATATATAGTATTGGAGTCATTAAAAGGCAATTTGTGACTTTTGCCAATTTCACAATGTGTACAAATATATGATTCAGGTATGCATTCGGAACTAATATTATTTTCATTCAGCACTTGCTTTACAATTTTCAAATTTGGGTGACCCAATCTATTATGCCAATACTCAAATTTAGCATTACTGTCAACATGATAAATTTCAACATTATTACAGTAGTTTTCAGAACTAGTCCTGTAACCAGATTTCACATTGCTGAACTTGTATAACCCCTTGTCCAGTTTACCCTGTAATAAGATGTCTTTGTTTAGAATGTCTCTAATAAGACAGTATTTTGGGTGAAACTCAAAGTATACTTTGTTGTCATTAGCAAATTGTGATACACTAATTAGATTTTTAGTAATACTGGGTACTCTTAGTAAATGATTGAGATAGAGTTGCCTCTTACCTCTGATGTACCCACGACCAACATGAGATATACTTGTTGTCTCACCATTTCCCATACAAACAGTATGCATACCTGTGTAGTTTTTATTGCCAAGATTCAGGTTTTGTAGATTATTGGTCACATGATTTGTAGCACCACTGTCTGGGTACCAATCATCCAAACTTGTGTCATCAATTCTGCTGTTGTCATCAATGCTTGATCCTTGAGTTCTTGAACCTTCAGAGTTGTTCCTGCCCTGATTAACTTGAGCCATATTCACATTAGGACCCCTCTGACTGTATTGACCTTGTTGGCTAACATTGAACTCAGTGTTGAACCTAAAATAGCATTTATTTGCTGTGTGTCCAAATTTTTCACAAATCTGACATTTAGGCCTGTTATTATTGTTCCACCCTCTACCTCTACCTCTTCCTCTCTGATTAGTAGCTCCTCTTTGTGGTTGAATGTCCTTTTGATTATAACTTGCCTTTTGTTGTGTTTTGTTTCTTGAAGTAGAGACATAGTTAACTGAAAATTCTGGTTGAGTCGCTCTCCTCTGTTCAATCCTACCTTCGTGTGCCAATAATGTTGAGTGAACATACTCTAGATCTGGAACAACCTTTTGTGATGCAATGAATGTGACTATAGATTCATATTCCTCATCTAGGCCTCCAGTAATGTATAGTACATGCTCACTTTCTGATATCTTGTGTCCAGTAGCTGCCAGTCGATCACATAGTGTCTTGATCTTGGTAAGATACTCGCTCATAGTCATATTTTCCTTGCGTATACTATGCAATTGGCTTCTGTAGTGCATAACTCTCGCTGCCGACTGCGAATTGAAAATTTGTTCTATTGCATTCCATATTTCATAAGAGGTTGTCTTACCAATAATTTGTGATAGAAGATTTGCATTTATAGAGGAGATTAACCATGATGCCAATAAGCTGTCTTGTTTTTGGTGCATGATATAATCTTGGTTGCTTACAAGATTTCCATCTTTGTCTTTGATTGTTGCAGGTGGGACTGACTTGGTGCCCTGTACGTATTCTTGCAACCCATATCCTCTTATCGCAGTTTCCACTTGATATCTCCATAACATATAGTTATCTTCATCGAGGAGAATACTAATGACATGACTTTTTGGTTTTACAAGGTTAAAGGGTGGTGTTGATGATGAAGTTTCAGATGACACTCTGCCAGCGGTGGCTGAGTTGATGCTCTCATTATCTCCTGCCATGATAGGAGAAAACTGATCGGTAAACGATTCTTGATTAATTTTAGTTCAGAAATCGTGTTTCTTGGATGGCAAATTTACTGTTGCCGATGAGTTTTGCAACCAGAATTCCACTGCGGTGATTCTTGGATGGCAATCTTATTGGTTACAGTGATTCTGCAACCAGAAGCCGATCCCAAATGATGATCTATAAAGATCAGATGGGTGAACTGCAGCCACTGGTGATAAGTGATGAAGATTATCTGATATCGCTGGTAGGCGAGGCAGTTACACGGAAAGAATAACAGATCCGCACACAAGAATGATATCTGCTCCAATGATGAAGTAAAAAACCGAGGAGAGATAGATATGCTAACCCCTCTAATGTGCACAGATGCTTTTAGTTCTTGATTGCAGGAATTCTTTTGTGTTGTGATGGTTGATCTTGTTGATGCCGTTAGGCTTGCTGCTCTGATACCAAATTAGAATTTGCAATGAAGAAATGTCTTTATAAATCTCAGCAGATAGAATTACAAAATTGTGATTATCATCAGTAGTACTGTACATAACATTAGCTATACATATATATAGCAAATACAATACGGAAATTAAAGCAAAAGTGTAATGGGCCTAGCCCAGCCCACTATGATAGGTTAAGTACCCTATCTGTATTGATCCGTTGTTTCAATAGTAAATAAAGCATTTCATATGTTGAGCAATTTGGGTCCAATTATCGAACTTCGTAGTTTGGGGAACATCCTGTGTATGAAACGAAATGAGAAAAAGATTAATTACAGAATTTGTGAAGTTTTTTAGGGTGAAAATTCATCAATTTCATATAACTCTAAAGTTATAAGAACACATTTCCCCCACTTTATCACCAATTATTTGTTATATGTAAAGTATTATGGCAGTAAATTAAATAAAAATACAAGGGATTATTTGTGCGTGTGGCATAGCTGGACTAAACAAAAGTTGAGCTAAGTACCAGAGGCAGTGTGTAAATTAAACCATCCAAACTGATAATAGTCTCGCTAGACTATGGGTTGCTTTTTTTTCCAGTTATGTTTTTAATCAACTTTTAGTACAACATATTGCAGTTATGAGGACCAAATTCAGATTTACATATGCAAGTGATGTTTGAAAACAGAAAAAAATGTGACATATGCCTATTTTAGACGTAGCTGTAAGAAAAGTACTTGTATTAATAGATGTGTAAATTCGTCTCTCAGTTCTTTCATTTGGTAAGAAAAAACAGAAGCTAAGTTGCGTTTTTCAGAAAATTAAAAGCATACGTGGCTAATGATCTCTTCGACAAACGAGCCTTCAATGGGGACAAGGACGAGCGTGGGAAGACAACAACGGGGATAGGGACACGAGAACGAACTTGTAAAGCATTTACCCATGCATCCCAACTCAATATATATTTACTTGATCAAGCCAAGATCAGATTAATATCATATATAATACAATATACTCCACGGATAATAAGCGATAAAAATAAAAATGGCAGACGTCTTTGCTCCAACCTAGATCTGTCTTTCTTGTGCCTCCGCCGCCACCCCATTTCTTCTCCTCCGCATCTCTGCGCTTCACTCTAATGGCCAAGAAAAAGAACTCAAAGACTCAGCCTTTATCTTCTATGTTAACTAGATCGGGTAGTAGAGCTCAACCTCAAGTTTCCTCAACTGACTCTGAATCCGAAGCTGACGCTGATGGAGCTCCGCCTCAATCCGTCTTCACGCTTCCTGCTTCACATCCTTTGAACGCCCTAATTGGTGAAATTGCGTCAAATCGATCTCCTGTTTCACTGCAGTCTCAGCAAAAAGGCAAGTCCTGTATATCGTCTTTGCTCGAGAATGCTCCCGCCTGGCCGTTGCCTGGCGAATGCTTTGGTTCAATGATTGGTAATATTGTGTCTGATAATGTCAATTTGTATGTCGATTTGGGTACTGTGGCTAGTTCGGTGAATCCATTGACACCCCCCATGAAACAGGCCACGGGTACAAGAAATGCAATTCTGGAATCCCAAAGGGATCAGGAAGACTTTGTGTCGCCTAGACTGGGTGGCCTTCGCCCCTCTAACTCACTGCCTTGTGAAATTACTCAAAGCCCGTCAACTGTTCGACACAACTCCTCAAACGACCTAGCAAATGTCTCAACCTTCCAAATTCCTACAAGACAAATGAACCAAAGTACCCCTTCAATAACTCCTGCGAACCTTCTACCCACAAACATTGAAGCCCCTGTTGCTGCTGCAGAAATGACAAATGCAAACCCAAATGCTCCTAAGAAATGGACGACATTATTCGAATCACTTCCCCACATTGCGGGGGAGTACATGCCAACTGATTTTAATATCCCCCACGGTGAGGAAGGCTCTATTCCTCCGCAAGATATCCATGATGAAGCAGCAAAATTCTGGAATGACCACCTTGTTGGTTTTTTCTTGGATTCCAAACATCCGGATGTGAATATGCTTTCAGCATGTCGTATTTCCTGGCATATACGTGCATCTTTAAAAATGACGTATGTTGATGGTCTATATTATTTTAAGTTCTCCTCTGTTGTTGAGAGAAGACATGTACAGGAAGCGACGCCTTCTATCATTGACGGAAGACCTTTCATTGTGACCTCATAGAGTGCTTCGATTGATAGAATCCGTGAACGGGTCCTTTCGATTCCTGTCTGGGCTCAATTCACTCATATTCCATCCGTCCTTCAACCTCTTCTTGGCCTTAATTGGCTTGCATGTCATATAGGTAAATTCAAATGCTTTGACGCTAATACGGTTGCTAGAAGAAACTTAGTATATGCTAGAGCCCTGATTGAGATAACTCCTGATAAGCCTTTGCCAACTCAAATCAAAGTAAGTATAGAAAAACGAGTTCATTATGTGGATGTGACGTATAGATGGCAACCTGAAATCTGCACAACCTGCAAATCCTTTGGTCATTGTTTTGATACCTGCCAGCACGAAACAAACTTGCCTCTTCCTATTAAATCTCCCCTACCTAAGCCTCCTGTCAGTGTATGGGTCCCTACGGGTAGGAAGATAGCACCTGCGGTAGTGAAGGAAGTTCTTGTAGAAGAACCGTCAGCTCCAATTTTACCTAATGTTCCTTCTGATCCAGATATCTCCTGGTGTGAGAAGGAAGCTGCTTGGGTGCATTCCCCTACTGGAATGCATTGTGACACTAATAATGTCTTCTTCTTATTTATTGATGATAAGGTGGAAGAACGTAGTCGTTTATTCTACACACCCAATGATGGGAAACTGATTCTGAGAAATGACGGTGAAGTTGGTGAAAATAATGAGGTTATTATGAATGATCCTTCATGGGACCGAAATCGTCTTTTGGCTCTTTCCAATGTTAATGACTTGGCTCTTCGTTTTTGGATCTTTAAGCGTAATATGACTGCTTACACCGGATTTTACTACGACGAAGGTGATGATCCGTAAGATGCTCATGGACCCGCCTTGATCCTCTCAGGTGCTTCTGTAGTTATGTCGCTTTCCTAATGTTTACCCATAGTATGTAGTAATGTTGTTATTTTGGTTATTTTGTTGTTTTGATAGTGACTGGACACTTCAAACCAGAAATGTTACTCTGTGCATGTGCAGAGTACCAGTTCCTATTATTAATATAGGTGTTTGCGGTCACCTTAAAAACCGGTCGGCCTTGCCAAAAAAATATACTCCACGGATAAACACAATTTTAAAGGCATAAAACAAACCTTTTATTACCAATTTTAGCTAGCATCTTCCATATAGCAAAGCAACATTTTGTGTACCTATACAACGAAGTAAAGGGAATAATTAAGATGCAAATCTATAAAAGAGTTAAATGCAAGCATGGCCTACATAACGTAGAAAAGAGCATCAACCATGACATGCGATTGAAGCAATAAATCATCTATCTTTACTTACATAAAAAAGTATAGGTTAAATGGACTTAATTGGCGTTGTTACCTTGAAAAAATGAAGAAAGTGTGAGCTATATGAAACGTTAGATTAAGAAAAATGAATATCGGTTTTGTTACCTAGGAAAATAAGTCTATCATGTTGAATCTATATGCTGCAATTGATAGACATTCCAGATCAGCTTCATGAATGGCCTATGTTAGCTAAAACAGAATTACCAAATGGATACTGAATGGAATGAAGATTGTAAAAGGAAAATTTCTGACTGGTCAGCAACATGCTATACATGTTTAATGTCGCTACTCTTTATGAATATAGAATTTTGTAGAACCCACTAAATGATGGTATTCCTGTA
Source organism: Allium sativum (assembly GCA_030737875.1). Classification (NCBI taxonomy): domain Eukaryota; kingdom Viridiplantae; phylum Streptophyta; class Magnoliopsida; order Asparagales; family Amaryllidaceae; genus Allium; species Allium sativum. Next base: position 769,916,210 of record CM060926.1, read on the forward strand.
TAGGAAGACAAACTGAATAGTTTGTAATCTCAGCTAAAAAAATTGATATCTAAACATTAAATGCTTCATCCATTTCATTATTGATAGAAAATGTTGTACATGTATTAAGTATTTGAGCGTCTTCCTCATGTATTAAATGTTTTTCATTAAACAAACATTAACTCTATTAAACACCATCCACTGAAAATCTTGTTTTAGCAACCCTTTAGTATCTCTTTATCGTTTTTTCTATTAAACACAAAATATAACGTACCATAAAAATTTCCATCTCTTTTGCAGTTATCTTGAAAAGACGAATCATGATTCCTTGTCAACCTTTTATACACCTTCATTTCCTCCATGCCAAAGCAAGCATAAAACCTAGATCAAAATATTTGATATTGTAAATTATCAAATGAAAGAATATTACTGAAAATTAACAAATGAAGAAAAGTTAGAATTGAAGGAATGAATGTGCTTATCTATAAAACAATGGGAAAAAGAATTTCCACCTCCTATTCTTTATCATCACAAACTGTTATTGCAAATTGAAAAAACAAAAAGCTAACTAGTAGCCGGTTACACTATAATTTATATTGTTTCTTGTCAAGTTTATATTGCAAACATTTAATATAAAATGAGTCAGCAAAATAAATTCAGACCAAAATAAAACAACATGCTTATATGATTAATGCATTTCATTTGTTGCAAGAAATAAATTTCTATTTGAAAGAAACACGAGATATTTGTAACTGCCAATTCATTTAACAGAAAGGTGGAAAATTGTAATAAACTTGAAATAGCTTCTCATATTTCACTGAACTCATGACTTAATCAAAGTCATTCCGTTACACCTTAGCAAAAGATTTTCCATTCTGATGAAAAAAAGTGCAAGTCGGTCAATTCTTGTTAAGCATTCACTTGCAAAAATTCTTATATTAAATCTATACACTAACCTAGTAAATGTACTTATAAATATATAGTGCACTTTAAGAGAATATTAATAGCAGAAAATGTATCATATGAATCTTGTTCATACAGGACTGTACTTTGTTTGCATTTAAGAATAAGAAACCTATTCGTAGGAAGCAGAAAACACATCTTTAGCACCAGTGTAATAAACGTACGTTTTTGCATTTAAGAATTAAATACACCTATTCAAGTATAACATGCTCCTGTTATAAAGAAAGCGTATCATTTTATCATAAGACATAAACAAACGTATTTGCAAAAAGTCATCAACCCAATTTCTGCTCCAATCTAATAAATGTACTTTTAAATATACAATCCACTTTTAATGTATGATGAATAGCAGAAAAGGAAAAATTATCAGTATTCATATTAGAACCGGGTATTTTTTATGAGTTTGTACTTTGCACTGAACAACTTAACCAAACTAAATGGAAATCGACAAGTTATATATGAAACCCAATTCTTTCTTTACTAAGACATAAGATATGTCAACTAAAACTTGCACCTAACCCTTACCAGCCACTGTTGGCTAGAAGGAAGCCCACTGCAAGAGGAGTCTTATAACTATTGCAGAGGCAATTATTTATACGTACACAACTATGTCAGAATAAAAAAAATCCTCAAAGGTACGTTAATATGCATGTTTATGCATTTCTCATTCACATATATTACTACATTACATGCATCTTCAACTACCATATGTAACAAGTCAACATTATATGTAGATATCTCAGCACAACGGTAGTAGTATAAAATACAGTAAGAAACTCCTTTTGTACCCTCATGCTGCAAAAATTATTTCATCATACGCCAATGAGGGGGATCTCAAATACCCATGTAGGCCTTAGTTTCCTCTATTTATTTGTTACTTTCATTGTATCAGAATCTTCTGAATTTTCCAAGAAAAAAGCTTAAGTGTTTTTTAAAGACAAGAGAAATATATCTGCAACTTATTTGATTGATCTGTAACATGATTTCCCTATAGATTTAACTTTATTTTTTTCCTATTAGACTTCATCATGATCATCATGCTTTGAATGCACACCATAAAGTATCAAAATTTTCAAATAACTGAAAGTTATTAGTTACTCCAGAAATACATATGTTGCTGCAGTTTTTTACATCACATTATTGTTGTTATGACCAACTATTATGTCACCTACCATTGAGCTTTTTCATTTTGTTAAAAAAACAAAATTAATTTGTTATAAGAGCTTACCACCTACCTGATCTCTATTTATATCAAGGATCTTTCCTGTTTTAGAGCCGATACCAATTATTAAATTGTATATAGCTCAGTATTTTGTATTTAAAAGTTAATAGTTTTATTAACTTGAATGTTTCCTATTCTAGTAGGTCACTTTCCTTTACTCTGTATTTAAATAGTCCAGTATTGACCTATGGTTGTCGTTGTTGGAAGGACATGAATATTCAATTCCGTTTTTCTAAATTTCCACATATCTGATTGTATCCAGGAATATCGCTTCATCTGCTGATTGTTCACATAGTCCTCCATATATGATAAACGTTCAATAAAATATTAAAAATACACTTATTTTTTTATTATAATTATTGGAGACTCAAATAAGGCCATTCTATGGAAGTCAATTTCCTTTATCAATTGCAAAGCCCACCAGGTATGTCAGGGTGAAATTGTTTCTGAATAATATTTTGCTTTGAAATTCCTTACATGGTTTATTTTTTTTTAAACATTGAAAAGTATATAATTTTTATGTTCTTATGGTAAAATAAAATATGGTTTATGAGTTGAAAATGAGGAACGTTTACTAACTATTGCTTCTTAAAAGCTTTTAAAAATTTATCATTTGGCCTAGAAATGCACAGTTGTAGAAATGCAATGTTATAAATTTCGTTTTATTTTCATTTTTTGCATCACCTATTACCCTTGGTTCGATCTATTCGGTGAACATCAAAAAACTCAAGGGCACATGTAGGATGCTATATAACATTTTATTTGGTTAATAACAAACACAAATTTGATTTATTTTAACTTTGTACTTGCTAATCAACTTTTTAAATGATATTCTTTATGATTAAATAATGTACTATTCAATGAATAAGTTTTATTTTTAAACTAGGTACCAGTTGCTTTAATTTGGCAACTTTAGTGGATATATTATCTATTTTAGCTTCGTTGCTTTGGTCTAGATTTTCGTTACTTCCACTGACCCCCAAAAGATATCCATATGGATTTATTTGGTTAAACTGATTTAGATTTAACTAATCTTAGTTTTTAATTTAGGAGAATAGAAACATTCTGATTTCCAAACTCAGGGAAAATAAAATTTAAACATGAAGGTAATAAAATTGGTTGGATACTGCCACAATAGTACTATGAAGTTCAAGCAAACTTAAAAATATAAAAAAGAAAGAAATAAACTTTGAAATAAGCTTGTTTCAATTTAATGGCAACACTTCTAATATGAATTTATCTGCAAATAAGAACATTACGTGCAAAAAATCATATAGGTTCATAGATAATTACCCCAAATAACTAAAATGTCTGTTACATATATGTTAAATATATAGCTTACAAAGGTTACTGCTCACATGATCAATTGGATTAACAAGTTGAATTGTTTCAAATTTGATTTTGCTCATTATAAATTTACCCTTTTTCTCAAGTTTATTCTTTTTTAACTCATTTATAGATAGTAACCAAAGCCAAGATAACATGCTTAAGAAGAAGAATCCAGATCCCACACTCTACCAATTGGTTCATAGTAATTGGTTCACTTATAGATAGTAACTATAGTAATTGGCAACCTTTCCATTCTACTTAATATAGTTATAAATACAAATTTAGTTACATTTTTCGGAGTTCTAAATAATGTATTACTTTTTTAAAATTCAGAACTATCACAATTACGTTGTGATAGGTCAAAATTGAATGCAAGTATTAGCTCTTTTGAATATACTATTCTGCTGCAAACATTTGACATATTTCGCACTTAAACTATATTCATAAAGGTTAATAATATAAGTTATAGAAAATCGTTAAGCATACCCAATGTTCAAACAATACATCAAGTTAAAATAAACACCATTCATGAAGGATAATATAGTAAAAAAAAAATCTGTTACATAGAAAATTATGAGACAGACAACCGTACTCAATCAAAAGCACAATAAAAGCCAGTATATAAAGCAACAAAGGTCTAACATCCATAATATCATGCAAATAAAATAGTTTCTTTAAAGTATACAACATGTATGTTTCATTTGCTCATACAAGTAGGGTACTTCATGTTGCCCTAAATATTCTCTGGTTTCCAACTTCTGTGCACACTTGTTTAGGTGAAAAGTTAATTTTGTGTATGCCACTCACTGTACCAATCTCTAAGTTCAAATCTATCAAATCCTAAAAAATAAATATAAGAAAATGAAATTAAGCACATAATTATATGCACAATTTTCACTTTCTTGGTAAAAAGACAGTATGATAAAATTCGATATTAAAAATTATGTGCTTAGCTTATTTTGGTTTCAGAAGAAGCTAAGCACATAATTTTTAATACTGAACTTTATCGTACTTTCTTTTTACCAAGAAAGTGAAAATTGAGCACATATAAGAAAATGAAATTAAGCACATTCAAGGTGGATTGGAACTAATGGACTTGCTGTCAATGCTTCCTATTTCTAATTGGCCTACTTTCAATTTATCCTGTAAATACATATGATTCTCCCTATGATTTATTCTAACCTGCAATAGAGTGCCAGCATCATAGTGAACTATAATTTTACTGAGAGGCAATCGTCCTCTATTCTAAAGTTTGGAGGCTGACAATCGATTTTAGAGTACAAATACAAAAACTTTATAGCGTAGAGAAATCAAAATTGCAACTTTTTTGAAGTACAGGAAAAAAATTGTAACATGCATTGATTTTAGACCATATTGATCGGATTTCGTTAATCTATCACATGTTATCAATATCTAAAAAGGAAAATTTGGTTTCCCACCTCTTAGAGCTATGTAGCTAAACTAGGGCTCACAATCGCTTCCATTGACGAACCAGTAACGAGATGGGAACGAGGGCAAACAAAGCTGAGGTTGCAACAGGAGGACTGGAAAATGGGGAACGAGTCTGCAAAGGGGATGGTTGTAGTAGGGCCAATCAACTATAGGAAGAATTAGGTCTGCTAGCGAAGAAATTTTCCCTTGTAAGAGGAATATTTTGTAGTCAAATTTGGATCGAGAATTGAATTTGGGGGAAGTTTCTTCCTTGCAAGGGAAATGGGGGGAAACGAGGAAAATTTAGCGCCTTCCAAAATTTTCATAGCGTGCAACAACGTGAATGTTAAATAAATCACGGTCAAGTATGGCGATAAGATAATAAACTTTTGTTGTAGTGAATTTACCAAGGCCACATACTGATTCCCAAAATTCCCAAAAAATAACTCTAGCTATGTTTTGACGATACAGTCTTAACAAAATTAATTTCGTTGAATTTGGAGACCATTTGTAAAATGGCCATTTTCTGGTCGATCCAACTCAAATTTAAATTACCAAACACATTTAAATTTACTATGCTCACATATTAATCCCAAAATTATGAAATTTAAAATCTAACAATAATTTGACATTCCGGATCCAACAAAAGTGGTTTCGTCGAAAACGGAAGTCGTTTGCAAAATGGTTATTTTATTAGCTATATATTATATTAAAATATATATAAATTCCATTGCAATTATTCTGAATTTTAAACTGGACATAACTTTTTATTTTCGTTATGAAATCTAGATTTTTCACATTCGTTAGAAAGATATAATTAAGCAGATTCAAATATTTCTAGTTTTACTGAAATCAGATTTATTTTGAATCCTGTACATTCAGTTAAAGTTTAAAATCAAATTTTCAAACTGCCGCGCCATTTCAAACTCTATTATAATTAAAACAAATTTATTCGTTCTAACTTTGTTTTAAATCATTATTTTTTAAAAATAAATCATTTTAAATATTCAAAATCCATTAAAATTTCTAAAATAAAAATTTTAAATTGGTTCAGAATTTCCAGTTTGTTACACATTTCTTTTTCCTCCAAATTCTTTAGAAAATAAAAATATATTAGATTTGGGATTTTTGATTCAAGATTTAGAGAAGATTGTAGATATAAGCTATTAATGTCCAGATCCTCTGTCCAAACAATAAATCCGAATTAAAAAGAATAAAATTTAGGTCATGCACAAAATAATTAAATTGTGATTAGATGCAAATTTATTTGAATTGTTGTTACGCATAAAGTAATTGAATTATGGTTAGCCGTAGATTAAGTTAATTGTTGTTTTGCGCAAATTAATGGGAAAACTTGATGACTTGGGGCTAAATGAACGTATTAGCATGCCAAAAGTGTAATAAAAGGAAAATTTGCAAGTAGGAAAACTTGGTAAGACTTACTAAACTAATGTCAAAAATATTGATATGGCATAAATGAAGTTATATACAGTAAATTTGTAGCAAAAGGTTAAGTTTGAGAATTTTCATGTTATTTGTGAGAAACCACTTTTCAAATTAAAAATGGAAATAATGAAGAAATTGTGAGAACTATAAGAAAAAGTGGTATAAACCCAATTATGTCCAATTTTACTGTAGTTATGCAAAACAAAAAGGGGGAAATAAGTTAGAGTCTGGAACTATTGTATACCAACTAAATTAGGAAGTTAGTAGTAGGCTAGATTAATTGGTTAGGAAAATGGGGATACTTCTCCATAATTTGGTGTGAAATAAGGATTTTTCCATATTACGCATTGTTCAATAGCTAAAAATAACTAAAAGAAGTGTTTTGCAATTACGGGTTTCCATTACGGTAATTACTTTAAGCTATGGAAATAGATTTTGTACAGTTTTAATAACCAATTAATAAGGAATAAGTCTAAATTCCTAAAGAATAAAATGTAAATATCGAAAAAGGGGTAACATTAACGAAAGATATTATGTAGAAAAAAAGGAATAAGAAATCTGTGAAGTATGTAATGAGCAAGGAATGTAACCTATTACAATAAATCATATAAGAGGGGAAAGTAATACAGTAGTAGGCATGTCTTAGGGAAGAGTAGGATTATAACATACAAGTTATAATTAAAAGATGAAATGGAAAGTAAGAGGTTAGCTATAAATGAATTTAAATTACGGGAAATAACTTTAATAAGCAGACTCACAATTATAGTTGTGGTAATATTATAAAACAAGATTATAGTTAAATGGAAAAGAGTAGAGTATGCTTATTATTAATAAATTTCTAATTGAGGAATTAAGTTTAATGAATATAATAATAAGCAGTGGCTCATTCCGACAGCTAAATCTGATTAGTGAAAATAAGCAGCCAAAGCTAATAAACAAATAACTTGAATGCATAATAAACAAGTCAATGTTTGATTTAATTAGGAATGCAGTAAGTAAAAAAAGCACGTAGTTGAAGATTAGATATAAGTCTAATAATGTTATGATGAAATGCATGAGTCCGTATGTGTTCGGGATGAAGAGCTCAATAGGGCAGATCGTCGTTGGTGTCTGGAGACACAAGAGGAGCATGTCCAGCTTATTATTCGATGGGACTGGAAGGAAGTGCATGACTTCTATGAGATGTAAGGATACTCCGAGTTGGCCCTCTGCGGTAGGCCTAACGAAATTGTACCCACAGAGACATGGTTTGCACGGTTCCATCAAGTGGGTATGCTTTGGCTGCATCTTTGATTGTGGACAACCTAAAGACTAATTGGGGTGATCTTAGGATGATTCAGCGGCTGCCTCAAGGGGGTAGGTGTAACGACCCGTATTCTACGCATCATAGGATCGTAGGATATTTATTTCTTTCACATACGAAGTCGTATGGTCATGTAACTTTGGGAGACGACTATTGGGGTCATTTCCCATGTTCATGATTTTTCTCGATTTTTAAATGACCATTTTACCCCTAGTTGGCACTGTTTTGGCCATAACTTTTGACTAGAAAGGAATTTTGACCTGAAACCACTTCCATTGGCTTCGGATGATGGTTTCTCTTTCCGTAGAGTGGTCACATTAGCCAAACGGACTTACCGTTTGGGAGATATGGCTGAAACAAGTTTCAGATGGTGAAAAACAGCTTAATTGGGCTTAACCGGGTGATTAGCAGCTAGGCCCAAGGGAAATTTCGGGTTTAGAGGTATAGGAGGACTGATTAGGGTTAGGTTATCACCTTCATTTCAGTTTTGAGCCGCCACAAACCTTCTTGAGACCCTAGTAATGGCTTCCATCCTCTAAAACCACTCCAAAACACATTTTTAGTGAAGATTAAGCCTAAACTACATCAAAACAAGGCCAAATAGCAACAAAGCAAGGTTGGAGCTGCTGCTACACACAGGAATTCGACCCAAACAGAGAGTATTTCAGATTTGGTGTTCTATTTTGTGGCCAAGGTGAGTGATAGCATCATTTTGACACCAATTACGGTTAATTAAGGGTAATTAGTGAAGATTAGCGAATTTATACACTAATAAATTCTGGAAAAATGTTTAGAAATTCGTAAATAATATTTTATGCCTCTGTTAGAAATTTGGTTCGATTTGATTAAGTTTTGTTAACCCTATGATTAGTTTTACTTAAACATGCTTAAGGGAAAATAAGGGGTTTTGGGCACATTTGATCCATTTTGACATATGAATTCATTGTTTTGGTGTTTGTGGTTAGTTTGCTATGTTGTTATGACTATTTGACATGAATTGTGATTGATTAGAATAGTTAGATTTGTCAAAAACGTCGTCGAACGGCGTAAACAAGTTGCTGGAAAAAGTTGCAGAAAGTTGTGCAGGGCTTCGGATCGGATCGGATGGGGGCTCGGATCGGATATGTGAACTGGGCGAGAAACCCGACCCGAACCGGAGTTTGGCACATAGGAGGCTTGGCGAGGAGGAAGGCCATTTGCTTAGAGTTGGAGTGGACAAGGGAATCGGATCGGAGGAATAATTGGAGGCCAGATCGGATCGACTTGGAGACGCAGGGCTCGGATCGGAAGTAAACATTTGGGAGAACTAGCAACAGGGAAGGCCACGCGGATCAGATGGCAAGGAGGGATCGGATCGGAATACGTGAAGAAATGAGGGAGCGGATCGGAGCACTGGAAGGAAGGACACCCGACCCGACCCGGAGGAAGATACCGACCCGACCCGAAGTGGAGTACCCGACCCGAACCGATGAAGGTGATGACTACCGAACCGAACCGAATTCTAGGACTGTTAATGTGCGACAACACTTCTGAAGACCCACTCCAATTCGACCAAACCCGAGATACAAAGGTAGTCCAAATGAGAAGTTAGAGCTTAAGATTCAGATGGGAATCAACGAGTTCGCTTCATGGTTGGGCTTTGCTGCGGGACGCGTGCTAAGGAGTTATCGACGTCTATAGCTTTGGGCCACTATGGTAGGAGGTACGAAGACGGATTCAGGGCCATTATGGCATAGGTAGAACCAAGGGCTACAACCAATGAAGTGGGTCATTGAGATGTTTGGTCATGACTCCATATGTTTAGCTTGGTCCTAGCAGGGTTTCTACAAGTCGGGATTCGTCGTTACCTCAGTTTGTCTAGTGTTCCAAAGTGGTATATGTCGTATGCTTTACGCACTGAGCGAGAGATGTGAGGATGGTTGCTATGGATGATTTGCTTGCTATCATTGTGACATGCACACCCCACCCCCGTATTCTTACACTATTTATTATGGCACCTTGGAGTATTGTACGGTATGTGGTACTAACTCTTTGGTTGCAGGTCCAGGTTCAGGTATGGTTTAGTATACCTGTTATTATTCTGTTTAGATGCTTATCGCTCATACCAGGCTTTATGTCTGACCCAGAGTTTTATGTCTCCTCTTATTACTCTGGGTGCTCACACGAGCAGACTAGAGACAGGTTAGCTGGTGATGCACGGGTAGATGATCCGGAGACGAGCAGGAGGCTTCCACGTACTATATACATAATATTCTCCCTGTGTTGTTGAAGATCACTGCTTGGGCATTGTTGGTGTATCTTCTACTTTAGCTTTCTTTTGTTTAGAGACAGTAAATTTGGAAAATTGTAATAAGCTGTATTTGGATTTCCGCTGCTTTGATGATTGATGTTGATTTTAGTTATCAGCTTATGCACTGTCTCACCTGTTTTATGTCAAGTATGTTATTATTATATTTTACTCCATGCGCTGTGAGACATTCTACAGGTTTCTTGATTAGTTCATTCTCTTCTTTCCTTTCTCCTGACGACCGTCCTGTGCTAGTCGGGCATGTGTACAGCGCACTTTCGTAGGAAATGCAGGCTGGTGCAGGGCGGGCCGTCACACTTGGTATCAGAGCTCTAGGTTGCGTAGTTAACCTAGGGAAGTTATCAGGGAGAGATAATACACGTATACGAGAGAGCGTATTTGTGATTACTTTGGTTTTTAAAAGCTATATATATATATATACTATTAGTAGTATAAGGATGAAGTCGTACTGCACTAGCACCACTATGGAGTCGTTAATCGTTTCCTTTTTCAGATTGACGATGAGCCGATATACTAGAGGTGCTGGTAAGGGAGCCAATAATGGGAATGCTGCTGACATGAGGACGATGTTTACTGACCTCATGAGAGAGATGCTTAGAGATGTTCAGAGGGCAGCTCCCAATGGTAGAAATGGTGGTGGTCCAATAGTGCAGGCGCCAAGAATCGACTTCGCCAAGCTGAATAAGGATTATACTAGCCTTGGTGGGAAGCCGTTCCACGGAACGGAGTCGGCTACGGATGTTCAGGATTGGGTGGATAGTTGCGAACGTATCTTCGAGGATTTGGGTATCGAGGATGCGATGAAGAGAAAGCTAGCGTCCCGTCAGCTGCAAGGGCGGGCAATGAATTGGTGGAATGCTATAAAGGCAGCTACTCCCGAAGATCAGATTACTTGGGAGCAGTTTAAGGCTCGCTTTAGTGAGAAGTTCATTCCAGCTGCTCAGAAGTCCATGTTGTTTAAGAAGTTCTTGGAGCTCAAGCAGAATGGCAGAGCTGTCTCGGAGTATATTGTTGAATTTGACACTTTGTCAAAATATGGGTTATCTCTTATTGACACTGCCGAGAAAAAGAATGAGAAATTCATAACTGGTTTGGATCAGTACTTGGGGGAAAAACTTATTAACCACATCGATGAGACGTTTGAATCGATTGTGGGGAAAGCATTAAGATCGGAAAGTCTCTACCCTAAGCCGAAGACTGAGGTTGCATCAGCAAATGAGCCAAAGCCACAAGCAAGTGGGGGAGGCAAGGGTGGTTCCCAGAATAAGAGAAAGCAGAATCAGACTAAGGATGGCCAGAAGAAAAAGAATAAACAAGATGTTGAGTGCTTCAGCTGTGGTAAGAAGGGCCATTATGCTAGTAATTGTCGGGCCAAGCCAGCGGATAGGAAGTGCTTCAATTGTGGCCAATTGGGACATCACAAGGACAAGTGTCCACAGCCCCCTAAAGAAAAGCAAATGGTGAAAGCATATGCCCTTAATGCTATTCCTTCTTCGTCGAATGCCCCAACTGCGGCGGAGAAGGGAAAGAATGTCGTCATTCAAGGTATGCTTTCTGTTTATGATGTTCCTGTTAGAGTTTTGTTTGATACCGGAGCTTCCAGTTCTTTCATATCTAGTGACCTGGTAGATAGGTTGGGATTGGAGCCCGAGATTGTCGATAGACCTTTAGTAGTGACGAACCCGATTGGTGGTTCAACTAGCCTTAGCATGATTTGTCATAATGTGGTCTTATCGAGTCATGGATGCATGTTTGTTTGTGATTGATTTGTTTTGGGCTTTACTGGGTTTGGCATTATTTTGGGAGTAGATTGGCTCCAAAGATACGGGGTGGTGGTAGACTGTGAGGGCTTGTTGGTGACAGCTAGAGCGGATGATGGGCGGAGGATAGTGTTTGGTGGTCTACCCAGTAAGGGGGTATTGGCTAGTTTTCTAAACTCCCTCGACATTCCGCATAGTGAGTTGTCAGGTTTGCCCGTGGTTGGCCAGTATCCGGATGTTTTCGAAGAAGTGACCGGACTTCCACCACACCGAGAGATCGAGTTTCGTATTGATTTGGTAAAAGATGCCAGACCTATAGTGATGCCACTTCGTCGTACGGCACCAAGAGAGCAGCGTGAGCTCGAGGTGCAAGTCAGCGATCTTTTGAAGAAGGGATTTATCAGAAGGAGTGTTTCTGAATGGGGAGCACCAGTTGTGTTTGCTACCAAGGCGGATGGTTCCCTTCGTTTGTGTGTAGACTACCGCGAGTTGAATAAAGTGACGAGGAAGAATAAGTATCCTCTACCGCGGATAGATGATTTGTTCGATCAGTTGAGTGGCGCGAGAATATTTTCTCAGTTGGATCTCGCGACAGGTTTTCATCAGCTTAGAGTGGAAGCTGAGAGTATAGCTAAAACGGCATTTCGAACGCCGTCTGGATTTTATGAATGGTTGGTTATGCCATTTGGGCTGACCAATGCCCCAGCATATTTTGTGGATCTTATGAATAGGGTATTCAGGGATCAGTTGAATAAGTTTGTTCTTGTGTTCGTTGATGATATTTTGGTCTATTCGAGGACAGAGGAAGAACACAAGGAACATTTAAGAGTAGCGATGGAGGTGTTAAGAAAACACCAATTGAAAGCAAAGTTTTCTAAGTGTCACTTCTGGAAGAGGGAAGTGAGGTTCTTGGGCCATGTTGTATCAGAGAATGGTATTGCCGTGGACCCAGCAAAGGTGGCTACGGTACAAGATTGGCCTACGCCCAAGAATGCGACAGATGTAAGAAGTTTCTTGGGGTTAGCTGGATATTATCGTAAGTTTATCCAAGGTTTCTCCAAGTTAGCTGCACCATTGACCCAGTTGACCAAGAAGAATCAAGCTTTTGTCTGGGATGAAAGGTGCGAGAATGCATTTAAAAGTCTAAAGGACAAGTTGACAAGCGCACCAGTGTTAGTCATTCCTAAGGGGGATGAAGAGATGACGGTATACACGGATGCCTGTGGTACCGGACTGGGTGCTGTATTGATGCAAGGCGGTAGGGTTGTAGCTTACGCAAGTCGGCAGTTGAAACCGCACGAGAGAAGATACCCTACCCATGATTTAGAATTGGCAGCGATCGTGTTCGCGTTAAAGATGTGGAGACACTATCACTTAGGAGAAAGATTTGAGCTGTTTACAGATCATAAGTCGTTGAAGTATCTATTCTCCCAGAAGGATTTAAATCTCCGTCAGCAGAGATGGTTAGAGTTCTTGGCTTCCTATGATTTTGACATCGCATATACACCGGGAAAGGGCAATGCGGTGGCTGATGCATTGAGTAGAAGACATGCCAGCTTAGGGGCTATGTTCCTTGAATGGAAGCAACTGGAGTTTATCGCGGGGTTTGATTTCAGACCAAAGTGTGAATTGGATCTAGAAATGTTAGCAAGTTTGACGATCAGACCCACTTTGATTGAACGGATCGGCTCTAGTCAGAGGGACGATCCTAACCTATTGGAAATCATCTCCAAGTTAGAGATGGGTATCGATGAGGAGATGAACAAGTATGGGCTTGATCGAGATAGATGGCTTAGAAAGAATGGAAAGCTTGTTGTACCCAATGTCAATGGATTGAGAGATGAAGTGCTTAGAGAATGTCATCACTCAAAGCTAACTATACACCCCGGTGGTAATAAGATGTATCGAGATATGAAGCAGACTTACTACTGGGAAGGGATGAAAAGAGACGTTGGGAAGTTTATATCCAAGTGCATGAATTGCCAGCTAGTTAAAGCCGAGCAAAAGAAGCCTAGTGGGTTGTTGCAACCATTAGAAATTCCCGAATGGAAATGGGAGCAAGTCTCGATGGATTTCATCGATGGTTTACCAAGGACTAGATTGGGATATGACAGCATTTGGGTAATTGTAGATCGACTGACTAAAAGTGCAAGGTTTATACCAGTCAAATCGACTAGAACGGCAGCTAAGTTAGCAGAATTGTATATGAAGTGGATAGTGAGATTTCATGGAGTACCTAAAAGCATTGTGAGCGACCGAGACCCGTTGTTCACTAGTGGGTTTTGGAAGAGCTTACAAGAGGCTCTAGGGTCAGAGTTACATCTCAGTACCGCATATCATCCTCAGACCGACGGTCAGACGGAAAGGGTGAATCGTATTTTGGAAGATCTCTTGAGAGCATGTATATTGGATTTTGGTGGATCATGGGATGACCATTTGCATCTAGTAGAGTTTGCATATAATAATAGTTACCAATCCAGTATCGGTATGGCTCCATTTGAAGCTTTGTACGGAAGACCGTGTAACTCACCATCATGTTGGATAGAGACTGGCGAGAAGTTTATGCTTGGACCAGATGTGGTGAGGGAAACTTCAGATAAGATCAAGATCATTCAACAACGAATGAAGGCTGCCCAAGATAGGCAGAAGAGTTATGCTGATAAGAGGAGAAGAGACTTAAAATTCTCCGTTGGTGACTTGGTGTTTGTCAAGATCTCTCCGTTGAAGAGCGTAATACGATTTGGCAGGAGAGGCAAGTTGGCACCAAGGTTTGTTGGCCCATTCCCTGTTCTTGAACTAGTCGGGAATTTGGCATATAGAATTGACTTACCAGAGAAGATGGCGGGAGTTCATAACGTATTTCATGTTTCCCAACTAAGGAAGTTCGTTCACGACTCAAATATGACTATTTCACCTGATCAGTTAGAGGACTTCGAAGTAGAACCCGAGGCGGTTGGGAACCGTAAGCCGGCCCGTATTGTCGAGCACGACATGAAGCAACTTCGAAGAAAGGCGGTGAAGCTAGTCAAGGTTCAGTGGGGCGAGGACGAGAATGACTGTACTTGGGAGACAGAAGAGAGCATTAGGAAGACACACCCAGAACTCTTTACCTGGTAAGATTTTGACTTCGATTTAGTTTTCCGCATGCTAGGATAGGCTTGTTTGCTTGTTTTGCATATTTGAATGTTGTATATGGTTGTTAGGCTTGCGGGATCCCTTGTATGTTTTGGGTTAAGGAATTTCGGGGACGAAATTTCTTAAGGGGGGGAGAGTGTAACGACCCGTATTCTACGCATCATAGGATCGTAGGATATTTATTTCTTTCACATACGAAGTCGTATGGTCATGTAACTTTGGGAGACGACTATTGGGGTCATTTCCCATGTTCATGATTTTTCTCGATTTTTAAATGACCATTTTACCCCTAGTTGGCACTGTTTTGGCCATAACTTTTGACTGGGAAGGAATTTTGACCTGAAACCACTTCCATTGGCTTCGGATGATGGTTTCTCTTTCCGTAGAGTGGTCACATTAGCCAAACGGACTTACCGTTTGGGAGATATGGCTGAAACAAGTTTCAGATGGTGAAAAACAGCTTAATTGGGCTTAACCGGGTGATTAGCAGCTAGGCCCAAGGGGAATTTCGGATTTAGAGGTATAGGAGGACTGATTAGGGTTAGGTTATCACCTTCATTTCAGTTTTGAGCCGCCACAAACCTTCTTGAGACCCTAGTAATGGCTTCCATCCTCTAAAACCACTCCAAAACACATTTTTAGTGAAGATTAAGCCTAAACTACATCAAAACAAGGCCAAATAGCAACAAAGCAAGGTTGGAGCTGCTGCTACACACAGGAATTCGACCCAAACAGAGAGTATTTCAGATTTGGTGTTCTATTTTGTGGCCAAGGTGAGTGATAGCATCATTTTGACACTAATTACGGTTAATTAAGGGTAATTAGTGAAGATTAGCGAATTTATACACTAATAAATTCTGGAAAAATGTTTAGAAATTCGTAAATAATATTTTATGCCTCTGTTAGAAATTTGGTTCGATTTGATTAAGTTTTGTTAACCCTATGATTAGTTTTACTTAAACATGCTTAAGGGAAAATAAGGGGTTTTGGGCACATTTGATCCATTTTGACATATGAATTCATTGTTTTGGTGTTTGTGGTTAGTTTGCTATGTTGTTATGACTATTTGACATGAATTGTGATTGATTAGAATAGTTAGATTTGTCAAAAACGTCGTCGAACGGCGTAAACAAGTTGCTGGAAAAAGTTGCAGAAAGTTGTGCAGGGCTTCGGATCGGATCGGATGGGGGCTCGGATCGGATATGTGAACTGGGCGAGAAACCCGACCCGAACCGGAGTTTGGCACATAGGAGGCTTGGCGAGGAGGAAGGCCATTTGCTTAGAGTTGGAGTGGACAAGGGAATCGGATCGGAGGAATAATTGGAGGCCAGATCGGATCGACTTGGAGACGCAGGGCTCGGATCGGAAGTAAACATTTGGGAGAACTAGCAACAGGGAAGGCCACGCGGATCAGATGGCAAGGAGGGATCGGATCGGAATACGTGAAGAAATGAGGGAGCGGATCGGAGCACTGGAAGGAAGGACACCCGACCCGACCCGGAGGAAGATACCGACCCGACCCGAAGTGGAGTACCCGACCCGAACCGATGAAGGTGATGACTACCGAACCGAACCGAATTCTAGGACTGTTAATGTGCGACAACTCTTCTGAAGACCCACTCCAATTCGACCAAACCCGAGATACAAAGGTAGTCCAAATGAGAAGTTAGAGCTTAAGATTCAGATGGGAATCAACGAGTTCGCTTCATGGTTGGGCTTTGTTGTGGGACGCGTGCTAAGGAGTTATCGACGTCTATAGCTTTAGGCCACTATGGTAGGAGGTACGAAGACGGATTCAGGGCCATTATGGCATAGGTAGAACCAAGGGCTACAACCAATGAAGTGGGTCATTGAGATGTTTGGTCATGACTCCATATGTTTAGCTTGGTCATAGCAGGGTTTCTACAAGTCGGGATTCGTCGTTACCTCAGTTTGTCTAGTGTTCCAAAGTGGTAGATGTCGTATGCTTTACGCACTGAGCGAGAGATGTGAGGATGGTTGCTATGGATGATTTGCTTGCTATCATTGTGACATGCACACCCCACCCCCGTATTCTTACACTATTTATTATGGCACCTTGGAGTATTGTACGGTATGTGGTACTAACTCTTTGGTTGCAGGTCCAGGTTCAGGTATGGTTTAGTATACCTGTTATTATTCTGTTTAGATGCTTGTCGCTCATACCAGGCTTTATGTCTGACCCAGAGTTTTATGTCTCCTCTTATTACTCTGGGTGCTCACACGAGCAGACTAGAGACAGGTTAGCTGGTGATGCACGGGTAGATGATCCGGAGACGAGCAGGAGGCTTCCACGTACTATATACATAATATTCTCCCTGTGTTGTTGAAGATCACTGCTTGGGCATTGTTGGTGTATCTTCTACTTTAGCTTTCTTTTGTTTAGAGACAGTAAATTTGGAAAATTGTAATAAGCTGTATTTGGATTTCCGCTGCTTTGATGATTGATGTTGATTTTAGTTATCAGCTTATGCACTGTCTCACCTGTTTTATGTCAAGTATGTTATTATTATATTTTACTCCATGCGCTGTGAGACATTCTACAGGTTTCTTGATTAGTTCATTCTCTTCTTTCCTTTCTCCTGACGACCGTCCTGTGCTAGTCGGGCATGTGTACAGCGCACTTTCGGAGGAAATGCAGGCTGGTGCAGGGCGGGCCGTCACAGTAGGCTTCGTGGGCGGGACTTAATAAAGGATGTAGATCGTCGGATACCTATCATTGTAAGTCAGAGCATGTGCGGGAAAGACTAAAGCTAAGCCAAGTGGCCAGTGATCTTTTAGGATCATTGGATGAGGGACTACATGTTTATTTAGATTCGATGGTTAGGAAGTTATTTGGTTTTTTGAATAGTCTTTCATTAGCATAGGTAGGCTGGGAAGGGACTTGGATAGCCATCGGAAGAGACAGTCCTATCTTTAGATATCCGTATTGTAGGCCTAATGAGGCTGCCTTTACAGATATGTTTAAAGCCCCGACTGAGTTCCATGGAGGAGGTCGGCGATTAAGGTGTCCTTGTGCCACAACGGTAGAAGGTTATTCGTTTTCGCAGGATAGCCTAGTACACTTTCATGGAATAGCATTGGCGGTCCACTATGTGTTCGTAGTATGACGAGGAGGACCACTGTAGGAAGTAACTCGATATATTGGGAATATAATTAAATATATATTAGTGAAAATTAGGCTCAGGTCCCTAAAACATTTCAAAATGTAAGCCACATCCCTGTTATGTTTGAAATATAAATCCGCCCCTTGTTTTGGATGTTCCGCCTTTTTCATTTTCTTGCCAACATTTTTGGCGCTGCCACTTAAAAAAAAATTCTAAAATTTGGAGATATTCTAGGGAGTCCACAGAAATTTAAAAAAATAAGTTGCATATATGTATGCAACTTTTGCCTATAGTTGCATACATGTATGCAACTATTGCATACGTTGTTTTCTTTTGAAAATCTGGACCGATACTTGCATACATGTGTGAAACTATTTGAAATACTTGCACACATGTATGCAAGTATTTCATGAAGGAATTTGAACTTATACGTAGGCACGTCAGTACTTGCACAGTCATATGCAAGAATTGTGTAATACCTGCACAAATGTCATGCAAGTAAATAAAAAACAAATGCATGACATGAAAAACATGCACGAATATATGCAGGAAAATATAAATATGTGCATACTATCATGCATTAAACTGCATTTTCGTTGTTTTTTTTGTTTTTTTTTGTTTTTGACGTCTTGTTTGATGGTTTTTTGATCTGAGTTTTTTAACGTTTACGTATTTGATTTAAATATGAATTTACATGATTTTTTATATTTCTTTTAGTGAGTTTTCGAAAAATAAGGACTAAATTTACAATTAGTTTATGACCGGACCTGAGCCTAATTTAAAACCTTAACATGGACTATAAAAAACGCACCTTATATATTATTTATTAGGTTAATTTATAGGGGAGTAGATCGGTACGACTTATGAGGAAAAACCAAAAGTTTATTGTGAGATAAACCTGAATAACTTAATAAATATGAATTGCTGCTAGAACGGTATTTGTATTATTATTTGTAAAAAGTATAATTTGTTAGTTCACTCGAACATTTATTCTCACCGCCTCCTCATAACAAACCCGTTGGTTAGACAGATGGTTGAGGTTCAACAGCTTAGACACACTTGTTAGATAGTGTCATTATATTTGCAAGTGTTTAACCTACTTTCATATTTTATTCCCTTCCACTGTGAGAAATCTGTTATGAGCTCTGATATATTTATCTTTGACTTTCTGCAAGATACCAGACAAACCAACTCAGACTTTGGTAGTTCTGGATTTTTGAAAAAAAACGGGTTGTCGAAATTCCGGTTGTTACACTTGGTATCAGTGCTCGGGTTTAAGATTCTTATATAGATAGTGAGTACGCATATTTATATTTTTAAAATATAAATATAGTATATATATATACCTATATCTTAGAGGAACCCACTAACTAAGTGAATAACAAATGGAGAAAGTTGGGGCATTGGTTTTGTACACAAAGGAAATGGTTATGGAAGTTGGGGTAAGTTTTATACACAAAGAAGATGGTTATGGAATTTTAAGGAATATAGACCCATGATGGGATATGGTGGAAAGTGTACAAAACGTTTGAAAAAGAAAGAGAAGATTCCATATGTTAATATTTGAAACTTTGGTATTTCAGATTAGTGGACTAGGTAGTGGGGTCTTGTAAATTGAGAAAGATTAAGGAAGAGAAAATTGGATTAGGAATATATATATATATATATATACACACACACACATTTAGCGAAAAAGTGGCGCTAGTCTTATTCTTTAGTTCAGACGTAGTTTGATAGGAATTTATGTGAAGGAGAAATTTAGGACAAAAAAAAAAAATCATAAAAATATTGAAAAATGCAAAAGTCAGGAACCACTTTGTATCTAGCCCCACAGTTAGAACTTTTAAAAGAACTTGAAAAAAAATGTAAATGTAGAAAAATATTTCAAGAATTTTTTTTTAAGTTTCAGAATTTTAAAAGCTCACAATTTTGGAAATTTACTGGTTTTGTAACAGTAAGAGTTGCATCAAAGTGATTTTTGAGAAAATAGTGCAAACTTTTTTTAAAAAGTGTTAAATGCGTAAGCAGTTATGGGGATAAGCGATAGAAGTGGTTAATAGAAAGCGCAAATATAAATGAATTAGACATATGGGGTGCATAGGTGACCTTGAGTGAAATAAAATATAAAGTTTTCTTAATGGACGGATTGTGGCAAACTTTAACTTGTTGGAATAAAAAAAATTATAAGATAAGTTTTTATGAATTAGTAAGTTTTAAGTACACATATTTGGTTAAAGTGGCAAGGAAATGTGCAACAAAAGAGGTGTACAAAATATAGGTAAAGCCCTATATTTTGTGCTACCTATATCAACAAAGAAATGAAGAAATTTTTTTGAAGCTTCTTTGTTAATTTACACAGATCACAAAAGTCCTCTCTAGAAAAGTTTCATAGAAACTTAACCTTATTTAATTAAAAATAATTTAGTGAAAAGAGTCCCATTAGCATGCACAGACAGTTAGTAAAGGTTTGAGGAAATTTTGAAAATATGTTTCTAGCGGTTACTATTTAATAGAAAGAAGTAAAAAGTAAATTTAAAACTTGCATGATTTAAGAGAAGAGGATAAAGAGGAAATTAATAGGAATGTTTTTTTAGTATAGATTTGCATTCTTACGTAGTGTTCTATTTCAGAAAAATAGAATAGTTTAGTGGGATATTTTCTTTCTATGTGTTTGTGGTAATCGCTGGGTAATTGTGAATAAAATGAAAAAGAAGGTAAAAGATGAACAACTAAAATAAAAACAAACAAAGACGACAACCGCAAAAACTGAGAACAATAAAAGAAAATGAATTCTTCTAAGTAAGCATGAAAAATTGAAAAGAAAATCTTTTCTTATGTAAAGTATGCTTGAAATAGAAAATAGGAATTTTTATAAGATTAGCAATTAAGGTTTCCATATATGGGGAAAAAGATGCGTAAAAGTGGATAAGAAATATGTAATTTTTCATTTTCTACCTCTTTTTAACATAAGATATCGAATTTAGAAAATTAGACTTTATTGGAATTCGCAAATCTAAAGTTGGTTAGTAGGATGTGGATGCAAAAATTGGATGAACTACGCTCTTACTCTAGAAGAATATGGGAAAAATTGGATGAAAAAATAGTTTATTATTTCAAAATATTGCATTCATATAGAAGTTGCCAGTATATTTAGGATTTGTGCATCATGTTTTCAAAAAAAATTCAAGGGAATTTGCATTCATATAAAAGGAATCGTTTAGACATTCATCGCATTCATGTATTTTTATGTTGTGTTAAACTTTGCACAAGTGCACAAATGATTGCAAAAATTGGATATACACATGATGGTCATAGAAAATTTTAGAAATTTACTTGATATACACAAATAATAAACTTTGCACAAGTGCACAAATAATTGCAAAAATCGGAGGATCGTAGAATATTTATTTCATTCTCATACGAGGTCGTATGGTCGTTTAACTTTGGGGAATGACTATTGGGGTCATTTCCCATGTTCATGATTTTTGCCGAATTTTAAATGACCGTTTTTCCCTTGGTGAATCTTGTTTCACCTATAACTTTTGATTGGCAAGGTGTTCTGACCTGAAACCACTTCCATTGGATTTGGAAGATGGCTTAGTTTTTTTGTAGAGTGGTTACATTAATCAAACGAACTTACCGTTTGGAAGATATGGATGAAATAAGGTTTGGAAGGTGAAAAACAGCTTAACCAGGCTTATTTAGATGATTAGTGGTTAGGCCCATAACCCATTTCGGGATTAGGATTATGGGAGGGATGAAAGAGTTTGAGAGAACATTTCATTTCAATCTTCTAGCCGCCACTTTCGTTCCTCTAACCCCAGCAATGGCCTCCACCTTCTAAACTACCTCCTAATCACTTCGTAATCCAATATTAAGCTAATTAACACCAAATCAAGGCAAATTAACGTCAAATTGGAGGTAGAGCTGCTATGCTGCATTGGGATTCGAACAAAATAAGAGATATTTTCAGATCTGAAATTTATTTGTGGCTAAGGTAAGTGATTTGCACTTTTATTCACTAATTAGGGGTGATTAGTGATAATTAGCGAAAATATGCATCATAAAAATTTGGAAAAATATGTAAAAGAAAATTAAATATTATTTTATGCCTCTGATATAAATTTGGGTTAATTTGGATTAAGTTTGCTAATCCTATAGTTAAACATGGTTAAGGGGATTAAGGGGAAAATCATGCTTTTGGGTATGTTTGATCTAAAATAACTCATGTGATTGATGTTTTGATGTTTTTGATTGAACTCATATGTTGTTATTACTATTTGGGATGTTTGATGATTGCATAGGAAAGTTAGAATGGTTGAAAACACCGTCGTATGGCGAGAACGGACGAAAAACAGCTTGTTGGAAAATTGCAGGGTTTCAGATCGGAGGTAGAGGACAAAACCGAACCGAACCGAGGCTTGGTGCAAGAAAAAGCATGGCAAAAAGGAAGGCCACTTAAGTGGAGTTGGAGTCAAATCTGTTAGCTGGGCGAATGGGATCGGATCGGAGGGGAGCACAAACCGAATTGCTTCAGGAAGTAAGAACCGAACCGGACCAGGATTGCAAGCACCGAACCAAACCGGATGTGGATGGCTGAACCGAACGGAAACGTGGGCAAGGAAAGAAGGACCGAACAGAACCAATGAGCACCGAACCAAACCATGTATGAAGGCCGAACCGAACAGGATTTGAAGCTACTACTATGCGATAACTCTTCTGAAGACCGGCTCCAATCCATCTAAAACCTGAGATGCAAAGGAAGTCCAAATGGGAAGTTATTACTCAGGATCCAGATGGAGATCAATATGTTAACTTCTAGAGTTGGGCTTTGCTGCGGGACGTGTGCAAAGGGGTTATCGAATCAATATCTATAGCTTTGGCTCACCACAGAGAGACGTATTAGTGGCTATGGATCAGCGCAATGGGATCATTAAGACTCCCAAGGGCAAATGATAGTAGCATGGCTATGGATCAGTGCAATAGGGCCATTAAGACTCCCAAGGGCAAGGTGATCGTAGCAAGGGATTAGTGGCTATGGACCAGCATAATGAGGTCATTAAGACCCCCAGGGAAAAGTGTTCGCATCAAAGGATTTGGTGATCAAAGTGGTGGATATCGTATACTTTACGCATTGAGTGGGAGATGTGAGGTTGATTGCTATGTTTGATATTTGCTATCACCATGACATGCACACTTCCACTTTACACAATATGTTAGTGTTACCTCAGAGTAATGTACATCTTGTTGTGTTAACTCTTTGGTTGCAGGTCCAGGTTCAGGTATGATTATTTATACCTGTTATTGTTCTGTTTTGCTGCTATCGCTCATACCAGACTTTTGTCTGACCCAGAGTTTTATGTCTCTCCTTATTACTCCGGGTGCTCCTAAACGAGCAAACTAGAGACAAGTTAGGTGGTATGCATGAGTAGCTGTCCGTAGATGAGTAGGAGGCTTCCACGTATTATTTACATATATTCTCGCCGTGTTGTTGCAGGTCACTACTTTGGGCATCAGTAGTTTACCTTTTCTATTTTTCTTCAAAGATAGTATTTTGAAGTTGTAATAATGATGGTTTGGATCATAAGCTGTATCTTGGATTCCGCTACTCTGATGGACATGGTTTAGTTTTCAGCTTATGCATTGTCTCACCTATTTTATGTCAAGTTATGTTATTATTATATTTTATTCCATGCGATGTGACATATACTACAGGTTCTTTGGTGATTCATAGTTTCAAATCCCTTTGTTTTGACGACTGTCCCGTGTTAGTTGGACATTGGCACAACGCATTTCGGGGAAATGTCGGCTGGTGCGGGGCAGGCCGTCATATGAGAACACATGAGAAAAGATATCCTACCTATGATTTGGAATTGGCAGCGATCGTGTTTGCGTTGAAGATGTAGAGACATTATCTCTTGGGAGAAAGATTCAAGTTGTTTACTGATCATAAGTCATTAAAATATCTTTTCTTTCAAAATGATTTGAATCTTCGTCAGCAGAGATGGTTAGAGTTCTTGGCTTCATATGATTTCAATATCGCATACACACCCGGGAAGGGCAATGCAGTAGCTGATGCATTGAGTAGAAGACATGCCAGTTTGGGGGCTATGTTTCTTGAATGGAAGCAACCGGAGTATATTGTGGGATATGATTTTAGACCTAAGTGTGAATTGGGTCCAGAGATGTTAGCAAGTTTGATGATCATACCAACTTTAATTGCGCGGACTGGTTCCAGTTAGAGGGACGATCCTAATCTATTGGAAATCATCTCCAAGGTAGAGATGGGAATAGATAGTGAGGAGATGAATACGTATGGACTTGATCGAGAGGGATGGCTTCGAAAGAATGGGAAACTGGTTGTACCCAATGTCAATGGATTAAGAGATGAAGTGCTTAGAGAATGTCATCACTCAAAACTGACTATACATCCCTGTGGTAACAAAATGTATCGAGACATAATGCAGACCTACTACTGGGAAGGGATGAAGAGAGACGTTGGGAAGTTTATATCCAAGTGCATGAATTGCCAGTTAGTTAAAGCTGAGCAAAAGAAGCCTAGTTGTTTGTTACAACCGCTGGAAATTCCCTAATGGAAATGGGAACAAGTCTCAATGGATTTCATTGTTGGTTTACCAAGGACTAGATCGGGTCACGATAGTATTTGGGCGATTGTGGATCGATTGACCAAAAGTGCAAGATTTACACCAATCAAGTCGAATAGAACGGCAGTTAAGTTAGCGGAATTGTATATGAAGTGGGTAGTGAGATCTCATGGGGTTTCTAAGGGTATCGTGAGTGACCGAGAACCCTTATTTACTAGTGGGTTTTGGAAGAGCTTACAAGAGGCTTTAGGGTCAGAATTACATCTCAGTACCGCGTACCATCCCCAAACCGACGGTCAAACATAGAGGGTGAATCGTGTATTAGAGGATCTCTTGAGAGCTTGTATATTGGATTTTTGGGGTTCATGGGATGACCATTTGCATCTAGTTGAGTTCGCATATAATAAAAGTTATTAATCCAATATTGGTATGGCTCCATTTGAAGCTTTTATGGGAGACCGTGCAACTCACCATCATGTTGGTTGGAAACCGGTGAGAAATTTATGCTTGGGCCAGATATACTAAGAGAAACTTCAGAAAAGATCAAGGTTATTCAATAGAGAATGAATGTTGCCCAAGATAGGTAGAAAAGTTATGCTGATAAAAGACGAAGAGATTTAAAATTCTCCATGGGTGACTTGATATTCGTCAAGATTTCTCCATTAAAGAATGTAATTCGATTTGGTAGGAGAGGTAAGTTAGCACCAAGGTTTGTTGGTCCATTTCCAGTTCTCGAACAAGGGAATTTAGCGTATAAAGTTGGATTATCTAATAAGATGGCGGAAGTTCACAACATATTTCATGTTTCCCTGTTAAGAAAATTCATCATGATTCTGATATGACTATTTCACCAGATTAGTAGATGATATCGAGGTAGAATACGAAGCAGTTGGGAGCTGCAGGACGATTCGTATTGTTGGACACGATGCGAAACAACTTCGAAGGAAGACGGTGGATCTAGTCAAGGTCCTGTGGGGCGACAATGAGAATGACTGTACTTGGGAAACCGGGGAGAACAGAAGGAAGACACATCTAGAACTCTTTGCCTGGTAAGATCTTAATTGGATATAGTTATTCCCTCGTTAGTAAACCGCATGCTAGGACAGGCTTGTTGTGTTGTTATGTATGTTTGACTATTTGTAAATGGCTGATAGGCATGCGGGACACCATTGTATGTTTTTATTAAGGAATTCAGAGGCGAAATTTCTTAATGGGGGGAGGGGGAGTGTAACGATGAGGTCGTATGGTCGTGTAACTTTGGGGAACGAATATTGAGGTCATTTCCCATGTTCACTATTTTGCCAAATTATAAATGACCATTTTGCCCCTAGTGAATCTTGTTTTGCCTATAGCTTTTGAATGGTAAGGAGTTTTGACCTGAAACCACTTCCATTGGATTCTGATGATGGCTTACCTTTCCGTAGAGTGGTCACATTAATCAAAACGGACTTACCGTTTGGGAGATATGGCCGAAATAAGGTTTGGAAGGTGAAAAACAGCTTAACTGGGCTTAATTAGGTGATTAGTGGTTAGGCCCATAACCCATTTCGGGATTAGGGTTATGGGAGGACTGAAAGGGTTTGGGATAACATTTCATTTCAGTTTTCTAGCCGCCACTTTCATTCCTCTAACCCTAGCAATGGCCTCCACCTTCTAAACTACCTCCTAATCACTTTGTAATCCAATATTAAGCTAATTAACATCAAATCAAGGCAAATTAACGTAAAATTGGAGGTAGAGCAACTGTGTTGCATTGGGATTCGAACCAATCAGAGATATTTTATATTTGAAATTTATTTGTCGCTAAGGTGAGTGATTTGCACTTTTATTCACTAATTACGGGTAATTAGGGGTGATTAGTGATAATTAGCGAAAATATGCATTATAAAAATTTGGAAATATATGTAAAAATTCTTAAATATTATTTTATGCCTCTGATATAAATTTGGGTTAATTTGGATTAAGTTTGCTAATCCTATAGTCAAACATGGTTAAGGGGATTAAGGGGAAAATCATGCTTTTTGGGTATGTTTGATCTAAAATAACACATGTGATTGATGTTTTGATGTTTTTGATGGAACCCATATGTTGTTATTACTGTTTGGGATGTTTCATGATTGCATAGGAAAGTTAGAATGGTTGAAAACACCGTCGTATGGCGAGAACGAACGAAAAACAGCTTATTGGAAAATTATAGGGTTTCGGATCAGATTGGAGGTAGAGGACCGAACCGAGCCGAGGCTTGGTGCAAGAAAAAGCATGGCAAAAATGAAGGCCACTTAAGTGGGGTTGGAGTCGGATGAGGTTAGATGGGGTAGTGGGATCGGAGGGGAGCACAAACCGAATCGCTTCAGGAAGTACGAACCGAATCGGACCAGGATTGTAAGCACCGAACCAGACCGGATGGGGATGGACGCACCGAACGGAAGCATGAGCAAGGAAAGAAGGACTGAACCGAACCAATGAGCACCGAACTAAACTGCGTATGAAGGTCGAACCGAGCCGGATTTGAAGCTACTACTACCCGATGAATCTTCTGAAGACCAACTCCAATCCAACTAAAACCCGAGATGCAAAGGAAGTCAAAATGGGAAGTTATTACTCAGGATCCAGATGGGGACCAACGAGTTAACTTCTAGAGTTGGGCTTTGTTATTGGATGTGTGCAAGGGGGTTATCGATATCTATCGCTTTGGTTCACCACGGAGAGACATATTAGTGGCCATGGATCAGCGCAATGGGATCGTTAAGACTCCTAAGGGCAAGTGATCATGGCATGGCTATGGATTAGTGCAATGGGGCCATTAGGACTACCAAGGGCAAGGTGATTGTAGCAAGGGATTAGTATCTATGGACCAGCGCAATGGGGTCATTAAGACCCCAAGGACAAAGTGGTCGCAGCAAAGGATTTGGTGATCAAATTGGTGGATATCGTATACTTCACGCATTGAGTGAGAGATGTGAGGTTGATTGCTATGTTTGATGTTTGATATCACCATGACATGCACACTTCCACTTTACAACATATGTTAATGTTACATTAGAGTACTGTACATCTTGTTGTGTTAACTCTTTGGTTGTAGGTTCAGGTATGATTATTTATACCTGTTATTGTTCAGTTTTGCTGCTATTGCTCATACCAGTCTTTTGCCCGACGCAGAGTTTTATGTCTCTCCTTATTACTATGGGTGCTCCTAAACGAGCAGACTAGAGACAGGTTAGGTGGTATGCACGAGTAGCTGTCCGGAGACGACCTGGAGGCTTCCACGTACTATTTACATATATTCTTTTTGTGTTGTTGTTGGTCACTACTTTGGGCATTGGTAGTGTGCCTTTTCTATTTTTCTTTAGAGACGGTATTTTGAAGTTGTAATAATGATGGTTTTGATTATAAGCTGTATTTCGGATTCTGCTACTCTGATGGACATGGTTTAGTTTTCAGCTTATGCACTGTCTCGCCTGTTTTATGTCAAGTTATGTTATTATTATATTTTATTCCATGCGCTGTGAGATATACTACAGGTTCTTTAGTGATTCATAGTTTCAGATCCCTTTCTTTTGACGGCCGTCTCGTGCTAGTTGGACATTGGCACAGCGCATTTCGGGGAAATGTCGTTTGGTGCAGGGCGAGCCGTCACATTATGCGAGAAATTACTAAATTTTACCCTTACCAAATTCCGAGGACAAAATTTCCTTAGGGTGGGAGAATGTAACACTTCACATTTTAAATTAAACAATAAAACAAAATTCGTTAAATTTTCTTAATTTGGTCATGCAACTAGCTCCATTGAGTTCCTGGCGATTTTCCGATTGATTTAAACCTATGGTTTGCAGAAAATTAACTTAAAATGAAGAAGATATCATTGAATGGAGTTTTATAACAAATTCAAAAAAGAAGAAATAAAAGAAACACACATAAAACTAAGAGTTTCCAATGTTCAAATTTGATGAACAAAAAGCAGTGTGGTTCAGTGGTTGAGCTCTTAACTTCAAGTTATAGCATGCATGTTCGAATCCCACCAATGTCATAATTTTAAATTTTAAGAGTGTCAACCAAAAGGATGCATGTTCTTAGAGAAAAGTATATAAGTACATACATATAAGGAAAGAATGGATGTGTATGTGTGTGTGTGTGAATATGTATCTGGGTGTAGGTGTGGGTGTATTGACATGAAATTCAAATGTAACACGCAATAAATAAAAAAACAAGTAAGAAATAAATTTTTAGATAACGCTGTTTGAATTTTAAAAATAAATGGAGTTATATATAAATATATATGCGTAGATTTAAATTTGAAATTTGAATCTATACTAAAAAAGGAAGATAATAAAAGAGAATTAGTGGGAATAACATAAAATATTTGAAGATTGCACACATGTAAACACATATATAGATAAATTTAAAATGAAGCTGTATATATATAAGTTACAGAAATAATGTGCATCATAAATGGTATAAAACCAAGAAATAAAACAAAGATTGAATGACGCTAATTAAGCAACGTTCTATTTTGAATTGGATATGCGCATATTGATGGTGCATGTTTGAAATTAAAATAAATTGTACAATAAAAATGGCAGAAGATTTAATAAAAATGGGAATAGAAACAAACAAAAAACAATGTTAATAGAGTAAAAGGGAATAAATACTCAAGAATTATTAATGCACCCATTGGTTACAAATTTAAAATTTGGACGCGCATTAAAAACAGAAAGAATAATTAAAAGATGGTTAAGCAATATAACGTTAAGGATTTCTTCATTTTAAATTTACAGACGTGGTTCTTTTGAGCACCTATAAATAAACCAGCAAAGCCTAGCCTCCAACTCATATTTCCTGGGGGGAAGGGGGGCACAGCTCTGCCATTTATTTTCTCTTCCAAATTCTTCAAAAAATAAAAATATATTAGTTTTAGGAATTCTGATTCAAGATATAAAGAAGATTATTGTAGATATAAGCTATTGATGCCCAGATTCTTTGTCCAGACAAATCTATAAATCTGAATTAAAGAAAATAACGTAGATCCAAATCAGATCCAAAATATTAGAGCGCAAACCTCAGGTGAGTGGATTTAAATTATATTTTCCGATAATAGTATACAGTATCGACTGAATCCTATTGGAATTTACAATATGTTCTTCTTCTTGTCCCTTCTTCTACGTCAGAATATACAATTTACGTTAAATTTTAGTTATGCATAAAATGAATAAAATTGTGGTTATTCACAAAATTTATAACATTTTTTGTTATGCTTAAAATGAATAAAATTGTGGTTATACTCAAAATGATTAAAATTTTGATTATGCGCAGAATGAATAAAATTATAATTACGCGCATAATTAAATTGTGATTAAACACAAATTTATTTGAATTATGGTTACGTGCAAAGTAATTGAATTGTGGTTAGATGCAGGATAAGTCAATTCTGCACAAACTAATGGGAAAACTTGATGATTTGGGGCTAATTGAACGTATTATGTCAAAAGTGTAATAAAAGGGAAATTTGAAAGTAAGAAAATTTGGTATGAACTACTAAATTAATGTGACATAGATTGATATGGCATAAACGAAGTTATATACAATAAATTTGTAACAAGATGGATAAGTTTGAGAATTTTCATGTTATTTGTAAAAAATCACTTTTCATATTTAAAATGGAAATAATGCAAAAATAGTAGGGACTAAAATAAAAAGGGGTATAAACCCAATTGTGTCCAATTTTACTGTAGTTATGCAAAACAAAAGGTGGGAAATAAGTTAGATACAGGAACTAATGTTTATCAATTAAACGAGGAAGTTAGTAGTAGCCTATATTGATTGGTTTAGAAAATGGGGATATATTTCCATAGTTTGTTTTTAAAAGAAGCGGAAAATATAATTGCAAGTTTATAAATAAATAAAGATGTATATTACAGCGAAATAAGGATTTTACCATATTGGGCACTGTTCAATAGGCAATAAACAATTGAAAGAAGTGTCTTGCAATTATGGGTTTCCATTGCGGTAATTAGCTTAAGCTATGGAAATAGATTTTATACAGTTTTAATAACCAATCAATTAGGAATAAATCTAATTTATAAAGAATAAATCATGAAGATGGAAATAAAAAGGAGTAACATTAGCTAAAAGTAAATGTAGAAAATAAAAAGAAATAAGAAACCTGTGAAGTATGTAATGAGCGGAGAATGTAACCTATTACAATAAATCATATAAGACGGGAATGTAATATAATATGTAGGCTTGTCCTAGGGACAAAGTAGGATTATAACATACAGGTTATAATTAAAAGATGAAACAGAAAGTAAGAGGCTTATTATTAATGAACTTAAATTATGAGAAATTACGTTAATAAGAAGTATAGTTACAGTAATATTATAACACGAGGCTGTAGTTAAACGGAAAAGAGTATAGTACGCTTATTATTAATAAACTTATAATTGAGGAATTAAGTTGAATGAATACAATAATAAGAAATGGTTTGTTCCAGCATGAAATATGATTAGTGTGACACCCCACGTCTGTTAATATCACTCTTTATCAGAATGCATTAAGTTTCATGAAGCGTTATAGGTAAATAGAAACAGAAACATTACAAGACAGATATAACATAACAGCGGAATTTAAAACTTTATTAAGCAGAAAACATCGTGGTTCAAAACATAGTTACATCATAAGGCTGAAATACATAAAACCCAGTACATCAACTTAAAACTTCTGTCTTGTACTAAAATCATCAGAGTGCAATAAAAATAAAAAGAGCATAATCCCCTAAACATGGCCATAATAGAGAAGATATGAAATCAAGCAGTACATCTAAGCAACTCCAAGCAGAATGAAAGAAGAATCATGATCAAGCTAAGTATTCCCACCCTAAGAACCTAGGGGGGATGGAAAAGAAAGAAGAGGAAACAAAATAGATCAGACATAATTCTGGCGAGTCCAATTACTTTTAGCATATAAATAAGTAAAAGCATAATGACAGGCATACAAACTGGATAAGAGATATAACAACATATAAGGCCAGTATGACAAGGTGAACAGGGTAAACCAAATGGAACATATATATTGTGCATCTCTAATACTTTTCCCTGCACCAATATTAGTATAACCAAAATAAAATGATCCCAACAAGTACAAGATGGTAGACTTAGGTGTACTTCTAGTGAGAGGTTTTACCCCCATACAATAACAGGTAGCCCAACAGAACAGATGGGTGTTAATCCCAATGATAATAACGGGCTCCTAAACAGGCGAGACTAGATGTACACTAATTACTACCCCAATCGATCGGCTCCCTAACACGTAGATACCCGCGCTGGCCACATAACAGGATGTATCACTTCCTAAATTGGCAACCTCGCTATTTCCAAGATGCACAGCTATATCCACTTATGTCACAATGTCTTATCTTCCCGAGCAGGCGGACCCATCAGACACCTTTCTCCCAAGTGACCTCTTATAACTAGCTCAGGGAGCGTGCCCTGATCCTGACCTAGTTCGGGGTTTCCCGTTTGATACCGATATAGGTTACTAACTAATACGGATCCCAGCCACTAGATGATACAAGCTTCCACCTAGGCTTGCATCCCTACTACTAGGATTTCAACAGGTTATGCATACTGGTTTGACAAGATCGCATAATCCCAATAGGTTAAGTTTGTCGAGTTCATATGTATAACCTGTCCCCACATATTTAACAAGATTTACTTAACCCTCCCACTGATTCAAGCAAGTTTACTTAAACCTACTCAAGTTAACAGGTTTATATAATCTTCATGGATTCAAACAGGTTAAGTATTACAAGTTCATCATCATTCATTCATTTATGGTTATAATGCGCTAGACATCCCACATTAAGTCTACCACTTATGGATGCTGGATATGCCGGTTGGGTCTGGGCAGAATTCTTCCACAAGTCGGACTTAACCTAGTGTCTTAGCGTCGTCGCATGTACATTTGTGCACTTAGACCCCTCACATTAGATTTACCACTTGTGGACGCTGGATATGTCGGTTGGTTCCGGGAAGGCTTCTATCACAAGTGCAATCTAACATCGTGCCTAAGTGCGGTTACAGTTTCTAATTACTGTAAATCTAGGCATTTTCATTCTTTAACAATTATTCCTATTTCATTATAGGTTTTCATGCCCCTTTTCCAAGTCATATTCATCATGCACCATATGCCCCAAATTGAGGTCTTTAATCACAATTTGGTTTATGCCCCAAATCCGTTTTCATGTTTTTAATTCAACTTATGCCCCATTTTCCCAATACAAGTTATTCCCTAATTTTAACATTTATCCCTCGTTCCCTATACATGCGTTCGCATATTTCAGCGGTATGCCTAGGCTCGAAAGTAGCCTGGCTATAAAAATAAAAAGGGAAAGAAGAACGGAAGAGAACAGAAATAATCATAATAATAAGATAGTCATATGATGGCTGATATAGATATAGCAACTGAACAAGCATATAGTGATAGAATTGGGCATAATGACAAGATAGGCATATAAGAACAGATGATGAACATTTGATAACAGAATTGATTAGGCATAATTTTAGATCCATATTCATATACATGTCAAGATTGAATTTTAGGTGTTTATGTCTAAAAGCAACATAAACTCACAGAGAATGGAACTAATAAAACTGAGAAAAGCATGTTGATGTTGAATCGACGATCTTTGAATACGTATGGATCGTCATTACTGAAGAAAAGGCTAATTTAATCTGAGTTGGATCAGCATTGCCATTAATTTAGATGAATAAAACAATGGGTATAGGGTACTTTATATATCCATCAGCTGACGAACAAAGCCAGAAAAATGTCCAGATGCGCCCAGGGGGGTTGACCCTGGGGTCGACACCCCTGTTGAGGGGTCGACACCTTGAGGGCACAGGGTCGACCCCCAACGGGCTGATTTCCCGCGTCCTCCCGCCTCGTTTAATTTTCGAATTAAATTGAATTTTCGGATTAATTTGTTTATATGTATTTCTCTTATGCATATACAAATTTCTGACCTTAATAACTTCTTCATGCGATGTCCGTTTTAAGCAAACCAGGTGTCTATCTTGACCAGAATTCCAAGATGAACACAATGGCGTAGTCTGTTTTACTTAATTTTGAACATTTATTTAAGTATTCCTTAATTTATTGTTAATAATGTGTTTTAAATTATGAGGTGTTACATTCTCCCCTACTTAAAAGGATTTCGTTCTCGAAATCTCCAAGTTAAGAAGAATGTATATCCAAACATCCTTCATCCATATACTCATCCACCAATAACAGGCATCCATTGTCCTTAAAAGATTTCTAATGCTTATATGAACATATGCAAAAATGTGTGTATATGTCCCTATACTAATGCGAAAGATCAGGCGGTCCACTGATTCAGTTGACCTCATGAATGCAATGTATGTCAGTGTCATGAATGCAACATGTATGCAAATAATCCTAACATATCATGTAAAGGCTATATGTGTGCACAATCATCTATTCAAATCCATCATTGGTATGATGATATACCCACTTTCATCCATTAAAAGAAAAAAATATACACATGCATCCATATGCAGTATGAGAGTGATTGAGCCGATCTAGTGCCTAATGTGTGTGTATGCATACACGAGCAACCACTAGTAAACACTTGCATCCACTTGCATCCACCAAACATAACATGTCTCTAATAGATGTTTACATCCATTGGTTTTCTACCAAAAGGTCGAAGATTCGATCGATAGGATATACTCATATGATAGATACAAGTATTAATGAAAGCTGGGAAAACGAAGTTAAGAACGTACTCGCAAAAAGGAAAGGATGTGAAGCACGAATCTTGTCTTCAGTCTCCCAAGTTGCATTCTCGCGGTCTTCTCCCCATTGCACTTTTACTAACTTAACCTCCTTGTTTCGCAGTTTCTTAACCTCCAATCCAAGTATGCAGGTGGGCACTCCTCTAATCGTCGCTTCCCTTTCTACCTCTACTTCCTCAAGTAAGCTCGGCTTTACCACTACTGCAGTATTGTGCAGGTACTTCCGCAAATGAGAAACGTGGAATACATCATGAACACTGGCTAGTCTCACTGGTAGTCTCACCCTATAGGCCATCTGACCTATCCTTTCCACGATGGGAAATGGTCCTTGAAACCTCGGTGCCAACTTCCCTATAGATTCAAAACGAACCATATTCCTCAAAGGTGATACTTTGATGAAAACCATGTCTCCCACCTCAAACTCAGTATCAGACCTTCTTTTATTTGCGTAGGATTTTTGCCGATCCTGAGTTGTCTTCATGCATCTACGGATGAGATCAACCTTTTCTGAAGTTTCTTTAATCATCTCAGGTCCAAGTAGAAGTCTGTCTGTAGACTCCCACCAACAAGTCGGCGATCTACAAGGTCGTCTGTATAATGCCTCGAAGGGTGCCATGCCAATACTATCCTGATAACTATTGTTGTAGGCGAATTTTACCAATGGAAGATGCTCCTCCCAAGTCCCTCCGAAGTCAAGGATACACAGCCTCAAAAGATCCTCTAGAACTCTGTTCACCCTCTCGGTCTATCCATCAGTCAGAGGATGATATGCGGTGCAAAAACATAACTATGTACCAAGTAACTCTTGTGGACTCTTCCAAAACTCACTAGTGAATACAGGATCTCGATCTCTCACTATGCTGGAAGGTACTCCATGTAGACGAACTATCTCACGAAGATAAACCGATGCCAACCATGTCGTCATTCTCTTACTCTTAACCGGAATGAAATGAGTGCTCTTAGTAAGCATGTCAACTATAACACAAATACTGGTATAGCTTTTAATCTTGGCAAACAATCAATGAAATCCATAGAGACGCTCTCCCACTTCCTCTGAGGGATCTCCAAAGGATGTAGTAAACCACGGGCTTCTTTTGCTCAGCTTTGACTTGTCGACAAATCAAACATCGAGAAACAAATTCTGCTACATCTCTCTTTGTTCCAGCCCAAAATAAAACCCTCTACATATCTATATACATCTTATCACCACCTAAATGTATAGTCGTCTTAGAATGATGGGCTTCCTCAAGGACTGTTTTCAACAAACTCCCAACTCGGGGAACACAAAGCCTTCCATCTCATTGCAGCCACCCTCTATCGTCCATGGAATATCTACCAGGGTGACTAGAAGTCTCCCCACTACTGAGCCGATCCAAGGTATCTGAAATTCGTGGATCCTCTCACTGAGAAGTTCCAATCTGATTCAAAAGAGTAGGTCGCACCTCTAGTGATGCCAATAAACCAGGTGTAAACTCAGTGGAGGGTCTAAAATCAAAAGTCGATATGAACTCCAAGCTTTTCCTCTCCATAAACAAAGGAATAAACGTCATCCTTTGCCTATCAATGCGTCTACCACCACATTACCCTTGCTAGGGGTATAAGCAATCTCAAAGTCATAGGATGCTAGGAACTCCATCCATCTTTGTTGCCTCAAATTGAGAACCTTCTATGAGAACAAGTACTTGAGAGATTTATGATCAGTGTACAACTCAAACTTCTCTCCAAGTAGATAATGGCCCCAAGTCTTAAGCACAAATACTATGGCAGCTAGCTCTAAGTCATGGGTAGGGTAGTTCTTCTCATAAACTCTTAGTTGTTTACCTCCATAACATAGTACCCTTCCCTCTTGCATCAGAACCGCACCAAGCCCCGTACCACATGCATCAGTGTATACTGTGAACACCTTGTTCCCATCAGGCAAAGTCAAGACTAAGGTTGTTGTCAAAGCCCTCTTTAATCGCTGAAAAGCATCTTCAGAGTCTATATCCCAAGAAAATGTCAGATTCTTCTACGTCAGCCTGGTGAGTGGGGCTGCTATCTTTGAAAAATCCTTAATGAACTTCCTATAATAACCCGCTAATTCAAGAAAACTCCTCACCTCCGTTGCATTGTTTGGGATTTGCCAATCTTGGACTGCAACTACCTTCATGGGATCTATATCTTTAGAGACCACATGCCCTAGAAATCTCACTTCCTTTCTCCAAAAATGGCATTTGGAGAATTTCGCCTTAAGTTAATGTGCACGGAGAGTCTTCGTAACCTCCCTTAAATGTTGGGCATGCTTTTCCTCGTTCTTTGAGAAAATCAAGATGTCATAAACAAAGACCACGACGAACTTATTTAGAAACTCGTGAAACACACTACTCATCAGATCAACAAAATAAGTGGGTGCATTCGTCAACCCAAAAGGCATGACAAGCAACTCGAAGAAACCATCTAGAGTTCTAAAAGCGGTCTTGTCTATGCTGTCCTTGGCCACCCTCAACTGACGAAACCTTATGGCCAAGTCTAACTAGGAGAAAACAGATGCACCAACAAGCTGGTCAAAAAGATCATCTATCCTCAGAAGTGAGTGCCTATTTTCCTTAGTGGGCTTATTCAACTCCCTGTAATCCATGCATAAGCGAAGCAAACCATCCGCCTTAGTGGCGAATACTACTGGAGCACCCCATTCAGATATGCTTCGTCTAATAAATCCTTTCTCAAGTAGCTCCCTTACTTTCTTGCTAAGCTCCTTCTATTCCCTTGGAGCCATATTGAGCACATGCAATGCAACTGGCTTTGCATTGTCCACCAAGTATATACGGAGATCGATCTCGCACCTCAGAGGTAATCCTCGGACCTCCTCAAAAACATCAGGATACTTACATACTACTGGTACAGATCATAGATCATCAATAGATGCATCCAGTGACTCTAGGAAACTAAGCATGACAGACCCTTTAGGGTCACAAGAAATCTCGAGGGTCCTCCCATGGCAAGTCAAAAGCCTAACGACCCTCCTCTCACAATCCAGAATGGAACCATAAATGGATAGCCAATCAATCCCTAGAATCAAACCATAGCCCACGAACCCAAGCACATATGTATCGCATTCAAATTCGACGCCCAACACAGGTATTCTCAAACCCCAAAAAATCATAGACAGATGAAATGTACCCCAATGGGGTTTGAGACAAAAACGGATCCAAAACCATACTAGTAATAAGGTGCAGAGACTCAACCACAGAATCAGATATAAAAGAATGCGAAGTGCCCGCATCAAAAAGAGTTCTAACAGGATGATTGAAAAGAGAAATCAAACCTTCAACAAAAACTTTCCTACCTCTATCTGGCGCACCAGCCACGAGAGCATCCTCCTTCCCTCCCGAAGATCCTTCCCTTTGACCTTGCCCTTGCTTCTTCGGGCACTCCATAGAAAAGTGTCCGACCTCTCCATAATTGAAACAAGCATTTTTCTTCTTTTGCCATCTTTGACCAAATGACCTTCACGTCCGCAATTATTACATTTCCTCTTATCTTTAGCCTTGTCATTCTTTTCACCCTTCTTTTGTTGTTGTTGTCCTTTCTTGGGCCACACTTTCTTATTCTGTGTTTACTCAACCTTAGCCACCTTCTTTTCACCTTTATCTTCCTCGTGCATTAATGCCATATCAACGAGCTTCTAAAAAGTTGCTCCCATCAGAATATGAGACATATCCAACCCTTGAAGGGGTTCATTCAATCCTCTAGCAAACCTCAAAGCTTTCTTGTGTGGGGTATCTACTAGTTCCAAACCAAAACCTTGCTATTGGTTGAGTTTATTAACATACTCTTTCGCAGACATACTTCCTTGCTTAAGCGCCAAAAACCTTTCCATTTTCATACTTTGCTCGGCTTGAAAGAAAGAAATTTCATTTTGAATCACTATCGGAAATCATCCCAAGTCTCCATTGGATGCCCTTCTTGCATCACTTCCCACCAGAACGAGGCCTCATCTTCAGTTGCCAAACAGCCAACTGAATCTTCCTACGATCGTCAACCTCAAAAATCCCAAACAAGTCCTCCGTCTCCTTGATCCAATTCCTTGCTTCTACAAAATTCTTTGTCCCTCAGAATGGCTTTCCATCCATGGCATAGAAATCCTTACATATCTTGGAGAAATTATCTGCCCGTGGAGGGGGAGGAGGAGGAACAGCGGCTGCAGTTGGGGGTAGGGCATCTGCTTGCCTTCGGCAGGTGCCATAGCCTCCAAATACCTATGAAACCAAGCCGATATCTGAATGCCCTACAGAATATTAGGTTCCCTAGACATGCTGAAAAGAAAAAGGAAAAAGGCATTCAAACAGAGAATCGAAAGATGTTTCCTATGGCTTTGGGGAAATATGCTTTTCAAACAGAATTTCTCTTGAAAATGCTTTCTTTTAAAACCTTTTTGAAAACAATTTTCAAAATCTTTTATCCAATCTTGTAACCTTCAGCTCTGATACCAAATGTGACACCCCATGTCTGTTAACGTCACTCTTTATTAGAATGCCTTAAGTTTCGCGAAGCGTTATAGGTAAACAAAAACAAAAACATTACAAGATAGATATAAAATAACAACATAATTT
The DNA here is from genome assembly GCA_030737875.1 of Allium sativum. Lineage (NCBI taxonomy): Eukaryota > Viridiplantae > Streptophyta > Magnoliopsida > Asparagales > Amaryllidaceae > Allium > Allium sativum. The sequence goes on from CM060926.1 coordinate 769,955,217, forward strand.
AAAACTTTATTAAGCAGAAAACATCGTTGTTCAAAACATAGCTACATAATAAGTCTGAAATACATAAAACCCAATACATCAACTTAAAACTTTTGTCTTGTACTAAAATCATCAGAGTACAATAAACATAAAAATAGCATAATCCCCAAAACATAGCCGTAGTAGAGAAGATACGAAATCAAGCAGTACATCTAAGCAACTCCTAGCATAATGAAAGAAGAATCTTGATTAAGCCTCAGTATTCCTACACTAAGAACCTGGGGGAGGGGGGAAACAGAAGAGAAAGAAGAGGAAACAAAATAAGTCAAACATAAGTCTGGAGATTCTAGTTACTTTTAGCATATAAATAAGTAAAAGCATAATGATAGGAATATAAACTGGATAAGAGAGATAATAGCATATAAGGCAAGTATGACAAGGTGAATAGGATAAACCAAATGGAACTTGTATATAACACTTCTCTAATACTTTTCCCTGGACAGTTACTAGTATAACCAAAACAAGATGATCCCAACAAATACAAGATGGTAGACTTAGGTGTACTTCTAGTGAGAGGTTTACCCCATACAATAACAGGTAGCCCAACAGAACTGATGGGTGTTAACACCAATGATAATAACGAGCTCCAAAATAGGCGAGACTAGATGTACCCTAATTACTACCACAATCGATCGGCTCCCTAACCTGTAGATACACATGCTAGCCCCACACTAGGATGTATCACTTCCTAAAGTGGCAACCCCGATGTTTTCAAGATGCACAGCTTTATCTACTGATGTCACAGCGTCTTATCTCCCCGAGCAGGCGGATCTATGCACGCACATGAGCCCGATGGAATGAGCCATCTAACACCTTTCTCCCAAGTGACCTCTTATAACCAGGTCAGTAAGCGTGCCTTGACCCTGACCTAGGTCGGGGTTTCCCGTTTGATACTACTGACTAATACGAATCCCACACACCAGATGATACAAGCTCCCCCTAGGCTTGCATCCCCATTACAAGGATTTCAACAGGTTATGCCTACTGTTTAACAAGATCGCATAACCCCAACAAATTAAGTTTGTCGGGTTCATATGTATAACATGTCCCTACATATTTAATAAGATTTACTTAACCCTCCCACTGGTTCAAGCAAGTTAACCCTACTCAAGTTAACAGGTTCATACAATCCTCATGGATTCAAATAGGTTAAGGTTTACAAGTTCATCAACATTCATTCATTTATGGTTAAAATGCGCTAGACCTCCCACATTAAGTCTACCACTTGTGGATGCAGGATATGCGATTGGGTCCAGGCAGACTTCTTCCACAAGTCGGACTTAACCTCGTGTCTTAGCGTCGTCACGCATACATTTATGCACTTAGACCCCTCATATTAGATATACCACTTGTGGACGCTGGATATCCCGGTTGGTTCCGGGCAGGCTTCTACCACAAGTGTAATCTAACCTCATGTATAAGCGTGGTTACAGTTTCTAATTACTGTAAATCCAGGCATTTTCATTCTTTAACAATTATTCCTATTTCGTTATAGGTTTTCATGCCCCTTTTCCAAGTCATATTCATCATGTACCATATGCCCCAAATTAAGGTCTTTAATCACAATTTGGTTTATGCCCCAAATCCATATTCAAGTTATGCCCCAATTTCCCAATACAAGTTATTCCCCAATTTTAACGTTTTCCCTCGTTTCCAATTTCACGTGTTCACATATTTCAGTCGTATGCCTAGGCTCGAAGGTAACCTGGCTATAAAAATAAAAAGGGAAAGAAGAAGGGAAGAGAACGGAAATAAGCATAATAAAAAGATAGGCATACGGTGGAAGAAATAGGCATAACAAATGAATAAGCATATAGTGACAGAATTGGGCATAATGACAAGATAGGCATACAAGAATAGATCTGATGAACATGTGATAACAGAACTGATTAGGCATAGTTTTAGATCCAAATTCATATACATGTCAAGATTACATTTTAAGTGGTTATATCTAAAAGCAACATAAACTAACTGAGAAAAGTGAGTTGATGTTGAATCAGCAATCTTTGAATACGTATGAATCGTCGTTGCTAAAGAAAATGCTAATTTAATCTGAGCTGGAGCAGCATCTCGTCATCGCCATTGATTTAGATGAATAAAACAATGGGTGTAGGGTCCTTTATATAGCCATCAGCCAACGAACAAAGCTAGAAAAATGTCCAGATGCGCCTAGAGGGGTCAACCCTGGGTTCGAAACAGGGGTCGACACCCCTGTTGAGGGGTCGACCTATGGGTCGACATCCTGAGGGCACGGGGTCGACCCCCAACAGGACAATTTCACGCGTCCTCCCGCCTCGTTTAATTTTCGAATTAAATTGAATTTCCGGATTAATTTGTTTATATATATTTCTCTTATGCATATACAAACTTCTGACCTTAATAACTTCTACATACGACGTTCGTTTTACGCAAACCAGGTGTCTTACTTGACTAGAATTCCGAGACGAACGCAATGGTGCAGTCTGTTTTACTTAATTTCGAATATTTATCTAAGTATTCCTTAATTTATTTTTAATAGTGTGTTTTAAATTATAGGGTGTTATAATTAGGGAAAATAAGCAGCTGACTAAAGTTAATAAACAAATAACTTGGGTGCAGAATAAACAAGTGAATGTTTAAATTAATTAGCAATGCAGTAAGTAAAATAAGCACGTAGTTGAAGATTAGGCATAGGTCTAATAACATATTGATGAGATATGCTTGTACCAGTCCGTACGTATTTGGAATGAAGAGCTCAACGGGGTAGATCATCATGAGTGTCTGGTGACACGAGAGGAGCATGTCCATCTTATTATTCGATGGGACTAGAAGGAAGTGTGGGACTTCTATGGAGCGTGAGGAAACTCCGAGATGGCCTTCTGTGGTACGTCTAATAAAGCTGTACCCACAGAGGCATGGCCTGTTCGGTTCCATCAAGTGAGTATACCTTGGCTGCATCTTTGATGGTGGGAAGCATAAAGACTTATTGGGATGATCTTAGGATGATTCAGTGGCTACCTCAAAGGGGGGAGGCCTTGTAGTCGGGACCAAACAAAGGATAGTAGGTCATCGGATGCATGTCATCATTCAACCGGAGTGTGTGGGGGAAAACTAGAGTTAAGCCAAGATGAGGGACCACATGTTTGTTTAGATTGGATAGTAGGGCAGTTATTTAGCTCTTTGAAAAGTCTTTCATTAGTAGGGGTAGGCTGGGTGGGGCCTTGGAGAGCCACCGGAAGAGGCAGACCTATCTTTGGACATCTATGTTGTAGGCCTAATGGTGTTGTTCTTTAAAGATAAATGTAAAGCCCCCGACTAAGTTCCATGGAGGAACTTAAGGATTAGGGCTTCCTTATGGCGTAGCGGTAGAGGCTTATTCGCTTTCGCAGCATAGCCTAGTATGCTTTCGTGGTGTAGCATTGGAGGTCCAGTACATTTTCATAGTACGATGATGAGGACAACCCGAGGAGAGCACTATGGGGAATAAATCAACATATTGGGCATATAGCTACATATATATTATTTATTATATTAATCTACTGGGGAGTAGATGGGTACGATTTATGCAAAAAATCGGAAGTATATTGTCAGATAAACCTGAATAACTTGATAAATATGAATCAGTGATAGAACGGTATATGTAGTGTTATGTACAGAAAGTATAATTTGTTCATTCACTAGAACTTTTGTTCTGGCCCCTCTTCATAATAATCAAGCGGGTTAAACAGGTGGTTTAGATTCTATAGCTTAGAAATACTTGTTAGATAATTCATTATATTGGTAAGTGTTTACGTACTATTATATTGTATTCTCTCCTGCTATGAGATTTCTATTATGAGCTCTGATATATTTATCTTTGACTTTCTGCAGGATACCAGACAAACCAACTGGACTTTAATAGATTTGGATTTTTGAAAAAAAATCGGATCTATAAAAATCGGGTCCACTAAAACATTGGCAGGACCAGCTAGTGATCAAGGCTTAGCCTTTCACTAAATTAACAAATTATATGAAAGCAGAGCCCATCTAAAATCGAAAACATAAATTCACCATTTAGGCCATCACTACATGTCAACTCTTCTTTATTAAGTTCGTAGTAAAGAAGTATGATAAATTTTGCATTTATAACTTAAACTACACTAGTATTATGGGATATAATTTAAAGAAAGAATAATGAATTCATAGGAATAAACATGCATACATATTATTGTTTAATCATGTCTTTTAATTCTTCAAAATTATTTGATATGCAAATATTTGATTTTAGATAGATATTTTGCTCCCAACTGTCGTGACTATAAGTATTAATTAATAGGATCTTAGGTTTCTGAATAACTAAAAGTTATCATTTTGTTTTAAAATTTAGTATTGGTAAGTTTCGAACTTGAGATCATTGAATCTACTACATAAAGGTCTATCATTTTATCTTACCTTCTTCTTTTCTAGGATTTTTTTTTTTTTTTGTTCACTTTTACATAGTTGTTTCACTTTTGTTCCAAACAAGTGTTTTCTTTTATGCACTGAATAATTTATATTTTTAGTTTATTTTTACAATATGTTGTAGGTCATTTTGTTTTATATTTTACTTCATGTCTAATTTTCTTCCATCTTACAACAACTTCAGTTCCATTCATTAAATAGACCAATCTCATGGCCTCTATTCATCTCATTCCAACAAATATACAATAACTGTTGACCCGCTCTTTTGCAAAGCAGTCACATGACAGTCTTACAGTTATCAAGTACTTGAGACGTGAGTACGAACTCGGATAAGTATGGAGCGATTTGGTTGAATTCACGAAATTCTCAAAAAAGGCTTGAAAATACGGTTAATTCTTGGATCCGCATTCTTGGTTCGATGCAATTTGGATCGGAAAAGTTTTAGTTCAAATCAGGGTTGATGGCATGGATCGGAATTCACAAAGTTTGTTGATTGCATCAGGTAAAAATAGGCAGAAACACAATTGGATATGTGCATTTACATTGGGATTGGTAAGGGCTCGTATGGAATTCGATCACTGCAAATCACTTAATCACACCGAGCTGATCACCAAAAATTGAGGCGTATGCTCAAGATTTTGCACAAGGCAAAACACTGATCCTCGATCGGTTGTGTCTTTTGTATCCCCTGGATACGGGTTTGGCATGAAGAAATCACCACAAAAGGCATGCCCACATTAGGCGGATCATCTGGGAATGCAGTTGCGCATCGTAGGAGTATGGCATAAGGAAGATCGATCCCAGGATCGGTATACTCCATATACGAATTTTTAATTGGACATAGCGGACTCAAGAACCTTGATGGAAGTGTGTTGATCACTAGAAAGCATGGGTGCAACACGTAGTTTCATGACTTGGCATTGCACAACTCCATATATGAATTTTGGCCAAGATCGGTATTTCTTCTTTGAATATGGCACATTTCGAACATAGGCGGATCATTCATTAAAGGCAGATCACATCGAGGCGATCATCCAAATCCATAGGATGGACACTTGATTTTTGGACTTAGCACTTTAACTAAGTGGTTGAGCGAATTTTTGGCTAACTCTCGGGATATGTACCAATTCCCTGGAAAGGTACCAATCCCGAGATCGGTACAACTCCCGGGATTCGAAATTTTGGGTTTTGGCCACCAACTCCACATATAAATACCCCACTGATGCGACACTTAAGGGACCTTTTGGTATTCATTTTCTACATGCGGGAAGCTTTTTCTTAGAGCATTTTAATTGTTTCCCACTTGTTTTCTATAGCGTTAGAAGGGCTTAGGACTTATAAACTTCATACAAAAGTTTACTTATTACATTTTGGCATCTGGAATGACTTTTGACTTATTTCATGGACATTGGAGCATTCTTGTGTCTTTTTGGACATAAAAGGACATTAATAACTATTTTGGCTTGTAGGAAGGTGACAAGGACTTTGTCACTTCTCATTCTCAACTTTGTAAAACCCAAAGTATTTGGACTTGAATTATCATTGTAACAATAATGACTATGATTAATAGATACAATGAAGTGGATGTAGGCGTTAGTGTTGAGCCACTATAAATTTGGTGTTATTTACTTTACTGCAATTCTATGTCTGTATTAGTTGATTAATTTGAATAATTCACTTGGTAATAACCTATTGGGTGGTGGCATGTGTGAGTGACCAACTCCCCACGTCAACATTTTGGACATGGATTGCCTTTGGATTTTGTATTATTAAGGAAATGGATTCTCTTGGATTTCACTATGATTAAGAGGAAACATATAATTTTGGCTTATTCCGAAGGAGCAGACATTAAGGAAAGTCAGGAAGTATCCTCTACTGGAAATCCCTCGAACTGTGTTACTCGTGAGAATATCGATGGAGTAATCATGGATTTAATGAGGGATTTGACTTCTCGGTTGGTACAACAAGAAGAGTATTTTTGAAGACAAGAAGATGCTATGAATATTCTCCTTTCGAGGATTAAAGGTTTTAGAAGGCCATTAGGCCGAGGTAATATGGTATGAACAAGTGTTAGTGTTCCTCAAGGATTAGCTCGGGACTTGGGGGCAATTCCCAAAGAACAACCCCACGTCGACGCAAATCCGCAAATGAGTACTATGTCGGCTAGGCTTAGGGGCACCACCTCTAATCCCGTTCAAAGGTCAGCTTAGGTTTTAGTTAATCAGGTTTCAGACTTTGGGGTTGGTAATGTCGCTCAAGCACGGACGAGCGCAGTTTTGATGAAGGAACTCCCATAATTCTGGAAACTAGTTTGTGCCAGTCGAGGCACCTCAAGTTAGGGTTGACCTAAATATCTTTGTTGGGGATCAGCAGTTCGCTAATGTTGGATTTAGCACCGGGGGCACCAGTGTAGATTTTGAATGATTGGAATCACTTGCTTAATAATGGTAATGGTGCTCAGATGGCTGATATTATTCGACGATACAATAGAGGCGGGGCCTCTCTTTCAGATATGGATTGTGTCACTCGCAGTCCATTCACTCAGGATATTCGAAGTTCTCGTACCACACCAAATTCCAAATTGCTGGTGTTGGAAGCTTTTGATGGTAGGAAAGATCCTACTGTAATGACCCGCATTTTACGTATCTGAGGATCGTAAAATATTTTTATTTAATTCCCTAAGGGTTAGATCATTCTCATATTTTGATATGTTGTTTTTTTGGGTGTTAGACATGTCCATGATTTTACCAATCTTGGTTGTGACCATTTTTGCCCCTGTTGTTTTTGTTTAGGGTATATCTTTTGAATGATATTGAACCAGGAGCTGGAATCGATTTCATTGGATCGGAAATGGTATTTTCAATTCCGTAGAGTGGTCACATTAAAGCTCTGGTTCAGCGATTTGGGAGGAATCGTTGTTTTAGTGCTAGATAGACTAATTAGTCATTAATGGGATGATTAGTGAGGCCCATTAAGGCTAGGGATTGTTGGCTATAAATAGGAGGGTAGAGGAAAGGAGAATTGTTTAGTTTCTTCATTTCTCTATTTGATTGGAGTTTGTGATTCTCCCTACTCCACCAGATACTTCTCCACTTCATTTCTATTCATAGTTCTACATAAGAAGATCGAAGATTAACATCAAAGAAGGTTAGATCGTATCAAAGTGAATGATTTAGAGGCATCTCTTCGCTGTTCTTTGCTATCCGAATTAGAGATTCATTGATTTGAATTTATTTTGTGGATTTGGTGAGTGATAAGCATTTCTCGCAGTGATTCAATCGAGTGTATGGGTTATTTGATCTTTATTTAATCATTTCAATTTGTTTTCACTTAGATATAATGGAGGTAAGTCTATATTCAATTCGAATCACCATATGATCTAATCTAACAAGTTATAATGGTAAATTTATAGATTAATCTTATGTTTATGCAAGTTTAGGTCCATTTATTTGATTAGTTTATCGTTTATCGTGATGTAGTGAATTTCACATGTTTGTTGACGATTATCTGTTGTGCGAGTGCTTGCTCGATTATGATATTGAATGATTGTTCAAAGTTGGTCAATTTAAATGAGATAAGTGCATAGATGTTCTTCGTAGTAGCATGGATCGGCCAAAATTGCAAGTAACATGGATTGGAGAAAGATCACATGGCAAAACGATGGATCGGTGATGTTTGGATCGGCCAGAAATCAGATTTAGCAAGTAGGAAGGCTTGGATCATGGTATGGAAAAATGGGAATGATGGGCCAAAGTGCGCTTGAGTATCTGATGGATCGGCTCGGGTTCTAGTTGATGGATCATGGAGCGATCCATGATGGATCGGATCATGCAAATTCAATGAAATATACAACATTTCAGTGGATTGGGAAAGGGGAAACTTGACGGATCGGCAGATCCAAGGGTCAGGTCGGGATTTGATAGAATTGTGGAGCGCGCATTAGAGAAAAGTTAATAGGGAAGATGTGCGCATGTATAGATCGTATGTGATCCATGATGGATCGCATGAGTTGATGATCGGGTGATGGACCACGTGGAATACTGGATCGGGGAGAGTGCCATATGGGGGATTCAACTGATCTGATGATAGATCGATATGGGATCCTTGGTGGGTTAATTGGAGTTGCACATACATATCGACCCATCGAATATTGACCAAACGAAGTTTGTTTTTGGTCCAAAGACGTGTGTAGCATTGACGTGAGTTCGGATGGAATGTTCGAAGCGAGATGAAGTGTTTGTTGATCGATACAATGCAACCAATGTGAAGATGACTCAAGGATGTTTGAGTTCATGAATACTGGTTGCTCAAGGATGTTTAAGCTTATGGGTAGTCACTGATTATGATGGCTAGAGTTATTGAAGGTCGAGGGATTATCGTTAGTCGGAGGTTCTAGCGGACTCAAAGCAGGGGTATAATAAGGACACCTAAAAGACTAGATGATTAGTCGAGTACCCTGGGTATCGATGAAAGGCTTAGATACGAGTCACGATGGCGTATGGAATTTTTCTAGAGCCAGGGTTACCATTATCCCTTGACGGATGGCAAGTTGGGCCAGTCATAAGATCAATGACGGTTTTAAGGCAGGATAGGCGGTGATAGTCAGACTCATGGATGTTGATTGTTTTGCTTGTATCGTATGGTGTGGATAATTCGACGTTGAGGGAGACATCTCTTGGGTGCTTGTATAATGTTGGTTTAGGTCTTCGAGGCATGTGCTTGAGGGATGTTGATCTCGATTAGGATGGTCTACGTTGGATAATTGGTTGCTATGTCTGCTACTGTTTGTTTCTTTTTGATTGTTTGGGAAGGCTATCGCTGTCATATGTTGAAACACCTCCATTAAGGTCACTCACAAAGGGAATGCCTTAATTTCAGTGGAGGTTTATAAGTAAAAGTCACAGATAAAACACAAGACAGATATAAACACATGTATACATAAGCAGTGGAAAACAAACAAACTTTCATTTCATAAAAACGTGTTCATACAAAACATTTCCATAATTGTCTTACAATAACTCCCAAAACATTACATCATCATTTCTGTCTTGATTATTAAATAAAGAGGCATAAAACATAATTAAAACTACATAAATCCCCATAGAACGTGTCCAATAGCCATAGCCAAGGAAAGAGAGTCCAAACCATACATATACTATCTTGAAGCCGGCAAAGAGTCTGACTAAGCTGGGTTGTTTCCTCCCTGTGGACCTGGAGGGGGGAGGGGGGACGGAAGAAAAGAAGACGAAAGAAAAATAGAGTCATACATAAAGCCTGGTAAGTCTAGTGACTCTTCAGTATGAGAATAAGAATAAGGGCATGATAGGTATAAACTGGAAACAGGAGAGTATCATAAACTAAGATAAAGCAGTTTTGAAACAAATATACTATCGCACCCCCACACTATATCTCTGCACCTACTTGTATTGTCTCAACTGACACCCCATGATCAGGGTGAAGTGATCCCCTTTTCTAAAGATCGGCTCCTACTCGCAAAATCATATGTGTCATACGACCCCCAAAGATTGTAGATACCTATGCTAGTCCCACCATGGGGTGTATCAAGTCCCATGGTGGCGGCCCAACACAACTCTAGAATGCATATGTTATACTATTGGTGCCCCCAGTGCCCTGTTTGTATGCTCCGAAGTGTGTGCACGACCGCACTCTGTTAGAACCCACACTTTTGCACCCACCGCCGTCAATTTTGACCGCTTACAATCAGCCCAGTAATCGTGCCCCCACCCTGCCTAGTTTCAGGGTACCATGATACCTAATTGGGTTACTGCTGAAATGGGTCCCCGCTAATAGGGTTTTCTAGTCAAACATGTTAAGTAGTTAAGTGTTTGTATTTACCTAACCCCACCCATCAGTTTAAATTAACATGTTGAATTGGTTAAGTGTTTTAGTTAACTTAACCCTACCATCCTGACTTGTCTGTCCTTAACCTTAATTAGTTAAAGCACCGACCACTCACATTAGACAGGTATTGTTATGGTTACTGGATGTGCCGGTCGGTTCCGGGCAGGTTTACACCGTAACTCAGTCTAACCTTGGGTCCTTATTGGGCTCAATGCTTAACCACCCACATTGGATAGGTATTGTTGTGATTACTGGATAGTCGGGCGGGTCCGGGCAGGTTTACATCACAACTCAATCCACCTCGGGTTAAGCATACTCGTATTTTCTAAATTTACATATTTGTCTCTTTTACTTGTTATATGTAAATTTGTTAGCAATTAAATGTTATGGCCCACTTTCCAAGTTCATCATTTTAGGTATAAGGATTTATACCATTCAAAGTGCCATTAATTTTGGCATGTCACAAACATGCCAATTTCATATATTTTCACCAATTTATGTCAAGTTTCCTATAATTACCATTTTTCTCCAACGTTACCCCGTCTAAGTATTAGGCTAACAATCTTAGCCTAATTTTTTGTCCGCATGATTTTTAACATATAATATTAGGCTAAAAACTTAGCCTAATTTAGCGTACACAAAATCGACATAAAGAAATTCATTAACATAAACATGACATAGGTGTAAACTTGGCATTTTTGGCATAGTCAATATAAACATCATAGGTGTGAACTTGCAACGTAGACTAAATCAACATACATATATGTGAATTTGCAACATAGACTAAATCAACTTACATATATGTGAATCTTGCATTGAAATAGGGATCTAACTAAATAGGTGTCACATGAATTAGCATATGATTTAGACAACATAAGCCTAAACATGTTTAGATCTAGGCATAACATCGAACATCGCTAACATATGACAAGAATATGACATGTTCATAAAGTATGTATAATTTTATCACATGTGTGAACTAGATCCAATCATATGTCCAAGTATAACATGAAACATGTATTAAAGTGGATCTTGGCATGGATCCAATTAGGAACTTGCAACTTTTGTATAAACATATGAGCATGTATATGAACTTAATCATTTAGGCACAGAGGTTCTATTGTACGGCATATAACTTGTCATAATCACCTAAACATATAGGTGTAGATATGAACCAAATAACTTGTATGTGAATTTGAATAGATCCAACATCAACTAGATTAATCCACAAATATTCTAATGGATCCAACGTCAAGTTAATTATACCACAAACATCCCAATACCACAATCATTGCAACACATAGATATGAATTAACATCGTCGTTATACAATAACACAATTCCATTTCCACTTTACATCGAATCAAATCTTAATTTTATACCCATCGGAAAAATCACTATACTTACAACAAACGACGAACTTGAATTCTGGATTCTGAGTTCTGAATTTGCAATGCTTTCCTTTAGGTAGATAAACGTTGTTTGATTCTTGTTTTTACTTTAGTTTTGCTCGTCTCTAATCTTTATTCAATTGGAGGCTACTCTTGGCTTCCTTCCAGCAGCATGACGGCTCTAGCTCTATTTTATTTGTGTGAATTTAGGTTATGACTAGTGTTGTTTATATAGAATTTCAAACTAATTAGAGTCATCGATGAATCTAGAGTTAATCAAGGCCATCCATCTCAAGAGAAGCCAATCAGAAAGTGACAAGTCAGCCCTAGTGACACACCAGAGCTCAGAAATTCGACCAGAAACCCGACCAGGCCAGCCAGGGCCAAACCAGGTCGATTGGGCAGGTCGACCCCCAGGTCGACTGGGCAGGTTGACCCCCTGGTCGACCTGGGTCCTGGGCGGGAAAATTCCCGCCCAGCCCAGTTTGGGTCTGTTTTCGAATTTCGAACTGAATTTTGAACCGTTTGAATTTTAAATTGAATTCTGAAACTTCCGGAGGTCATAACTCCTTCATACGGAGTCCGATTTACACAAACTCGGACTCTATCTCAAGAAGAATTCCGAGACGAGCGCAATGGCGTAACCCGTTTCCCTTAGTTCTTTCATTTAGAATTAATTATACTTTAATTTGCTAATTTACTGTTAACAGAAAATTCGGGGTGTTACATTCTCCCCTCCTTAAAGGATTTCGTCCCCGAAATCTTCAAATCTAGGAGAACGTAAATCCTAACATCCAATCGTCCATCTACTCAACCAACAAACACAGGCGTCCATTATCCTTAAAAGACTTCTAATGCTTCATGATCATATGCATAGTGTGTGTACATGTCCTTATCTAATGCAAAATCAGGCGGTCTACTAATTCTGTTGACCTCCCTGATGCAAATTATGTAAGTGTCATGAATCCATTATGTATGCAAATTTTTCCTTACTCATAATTCAACATGAATGCGCAACCATTCATACAAATGCGACATCCATATAACAACATATCAAGTTTCAACCACATACAAATATGAATACATATATGCATATGCAATATGGAAGTGACTGAGCCGATCTAATACCTAGGGTGTGTGTATATGCATCCACGAGCAACCACTAGCAACCACTTGCAACCATCAACCATAACATGTTTCAATTACATGTTTACATCCATTAGATTCTACCTAAGGATAAAAGGGTAAGACCGAGGAGATATACCTAAAAAGATAGATACAAGCATTACTTAAGGAAAAAGAGCGATCAAAGATGTACCCTAAAAAAGAAAAGGGTAAGCCACGTGTATTCTGTCCTCAGTTTCTCAAGTCGCGTCTTCCTCGGCATCGCTCCATTGAACTTTAACGAGCTTGACTTCGCGGTTGCGTAGCTTTTTTATTTTAGTTCCTACGATTCGATTTGGAACTTTCCTCACAGTTGTTTCTCGTTCTATTTCAACTTCTTCTAGAATGCTTGGCTCCACCACTTCTGCAGATTCATGTAGACATTTCTGGAGATGAGAAACGTGAAAGACGTTGTGAATTCCGGCCAACCTTTCGGGCAGCTCTACTCTATAAGCCATTTTCCAAATCTTCTCGATGATAGGGAATGGTCCTACAAATCTTGGTGCTAGCTTTCCTGCAGATCCAAAGCGAACGACGTTCCTTAAAGGGGATACCTTAAGGAAAACCTTGTCCCCAACCTCAAACTCAAGGTCAGTCCTTCTTTTGTCTGCGTAGGATTTCTGTCTGTCTTGGGCAGTCTTCATTCTCCTTCATATTAAGTCCACTTTTTTTGAAGTCTCTCTAATCATGTCTGGCCCAAGTATAAGTTTGTCTGTAGACTCCCACCAACAAGTTGGTGATTAGCACGGTCTTCCATACAAAGCTTCGAAGGGCGCCATGCCGATGGTGGCTTGGTAGCTGTTGTTGTAGGCGAATTCCACTAAAGGAAGATGATCCTCCTATGTCACTCCGAAGTCAAGGACGCACAGTCTCAAAAGATCTTCTAACACTCTGTTCACCCTTTCCGTCTGACCATCAGTTTGGGGGTGATAGGTCGTGCTCAAGCATAACTATGTGCCTACAGCTTCTTGCAGACTCCGCCAAAACTCGCTCGTAAAGATGGGATCTCGGTCACTCACTATGCCGGAGGGTATTCCATGGAGTCGAACTATTTCCTTGAGATAAAGAGAGACTAGAGATGAGGCAGTCCTTCTACTCTTGATAGGTTTAAATTGGGTGCTTTTTGTGACCTGTCCACTATTACCCAAATGCTAGTATTTCCCCTTCTTGACCTAGGCAACCCATCAATGAAGTCCATTGAGATGCTATCCCACTTCCATTGTGGGACTTCTAGAGGATGAAGCAGTCCTCCAGGCTTCTTCTGTTCCACCTTGACCTGTTGGCATGTCATGCACTTAGAAACGAAACCTGCCACATCTTTCTTCATGCCGTTCCAAAAGAAAACTCTCTTTACGTCCTTGTACATCTTGTCCCCACCTGGATGTATTGTCATCTTGGAATGGTGTGCTTCCTCGAGAACCATCTTTACCAAATCCCTAGCTTGTGGGACGCATAGTCTTCCATCTCGCCTCAGCCAACCCTTATCATCGATGGAGTACCTATTGAGGTGACTGGAAGTTTCACCCCTAATTAGCTTATCTATCACATCCACAAGCTGAGGGTCTTCACGTTGTGCGGCCCCTATTGAGTCTAAAAGAGTGGGTCGTACTTCTAAGGATGCCAACAAACCAGATACAAAATCAGAGGAGGGCCTAAAGTCAAAACTCGCTATATACTCCAAGCTTTGCCTTTCTACAAAGAGAGGGCTTAAGGTCAGTTTCTTTCTGCTCAAGGCGTCTGCTACTACGTTGCCTTTGCCAGGAGTATAGGAAATCTAAAAATCATACGAGGCAAGGAACTCCATCCACCTTTGTTGCCTCAAGTTAAGATCTTTCTGCGAGAAAAGATACTTCAATGATTTGTGGTCAGTATATAATTCGAACTTCTCATCTAGGAGATAATGGCGCCAAGACTTAAGCGCAAAGACGATGGCGGCCAACTCAAGATCGTGGGTTGGGTAGTTCTTTTCATGAACTTTCAATTGTCTTCCACCATAAGCTACTACCCTCCCTTCCTGCATCAGAACAGCGTCTAGCCCCGTACCACAAGCATCCGTATATACTGTGAACATCTTTCTTCCATAAGGCAAAGTCAGAACTGGGGCTGTTGTAAGAGCCCTTTTTAAGCGTTGGAAAGCAATATCACAGTCCAAATCCCAAGCGAATGCTAGATTCTTCTTTGTTAGACTTGTGAGTGGAGCTGAGATTTTCGCGAAGTTTCTAATAAACTTTCGGTAAAAACCTGCTAGCCCGAGAAAGCTTCGGACTTCGGTTGCATTTCTTGGTGTCTTCCAATCTTGCACTACCACCACTTTCGCGGGGTCCACAGCTAACCCCTCTTTGGACACTATATGCCCAAGAAACTTACTTCTTCTCTCCAAAAGTGGAACTTGGAGAATTTGGCTTTTAGCTGATGAACTCGAAGAGTTTCCATGATCTCCTTCAGATGCTGAGCATGTTCTTCCTCATTCTTTGAGAAGATCAAAATATCGTCTACGAAGACCACCACGAACTTATTGAGGAATTCTCTGAACACCCTACTCATTAGGTCTACGAAATAAGAGGGTGCGTTTGTCAAGCCAAAAGGCATGACAAGCCACTCGAAGAAACCGTCTGGGGTTCTGAATGCCGTTTTATCAATACTATCTTCAGCTACCCTTAGGTGGTGGAACCCAGTAGCTAGATCAAGTTGGGAGAAGACCGACACACCTACAAGCTGATCAAACAAATCGTCTATTCTAGGAAGCAGGTGTCTATTCTTCTTAGTCAGCTTGTTTAGCTCCCTATAGTCCACACAAAGACGTAGTGAACTATCTGCTTTGGTGGCGAACACCATTGGAGCACCCCATTCAGAGATACTCCGCCTTATAAACCCCTTCTCGAGAAGCTCCTTAACTTGCTTACTGAGCTTTCTCTCCTTTGGAGCCATGTGTCTAATAGGTAAAGCTACGGGCTTTGCATTATCAACAAGATATATGCGGAAGTCTATTTCCCGCCTCGGAGGTAAGCCCTTCACCTCTTCAAAGACATCCGGATATTCCTGGACCATTCTAATCGACTGCAAATTCTCAACAGAAGCATCAAGCAACTCTAGATAACTAAGCATAACAGCATTCAAGGGATTACAAGAAATTTCTAGAGTGTTACCGAGCCGAGTCAAGAGCCTAACCACTCTTTTCTCACAATCAAGAATGGCATCATTACTGGATAACCAGTCCATGCCCAAGATCAATCCATATCCCGAGAAACCAAAAACAAAGGCACTACATCTAAATTCAACACTTAGAATAGAGATTTTCAAATCCAAGCAAACCATCGACAAATAAGCCGAGCCCCCAATTGGATTTGAAACAACCAAGGGATCTTCTACCATACTAGTGTCTAGGTGTAGAGATTCTACTAAAGTCGATGAAATAAAGGAGTGTGATGCACCAGAATCAAAGAGAGTGCGAACTGGATGATCATAGAGATAAACTAAGCTTTCTACAGAAATATTTCTACCTCGTTCCTGTGGAGGTGCCACCAGCGCGTGAACCTGTCCTCTTGAGGTGGATCCAGTCCTCTGTCCCTGCCCCCGCTTCCTTGGGCAGTCCTTAGCCAAGTGTCTAGTCTCTCCACAATGGAAACAACCACCATTCATCTTCGCCTTCTTCTTTCTGCAGTCTTTCGCTATATGTCCAACAATGCCACAGAAATTACACCTTCTCTTTTCACGGGATTTGTTGTTCATCCCACCTTTCTTGAAGTCTGTTTTCTTAGCCTGTAAACCCTCTTTCTTTTCCTGAGGCACTTCCACCTTTGCCTCTTTCTTGCCTTTATCTTCCTCGTGTAGCAGCGCCATGTCCACCAAGCTTTCATAAGTTGCTCCCATGGGTATGTGGGTCATAGCAAGGCTGTGTAGAGGCTCATTCAGACCTTTGACGAAGCGAAGGGCCTTCTTGTGTTGGGTGTTTACTAAATCCAGCCCAAATCTGGCCAGCTGATTAAACTGATTGACATACTCCTTGATCGTCATACTTCCTTGTTTAAGAGTTAGGAACTTCTCCATTTGAAGGCTTCTTTCAGCATGGGAGAGGAATTTCATCTCAAACCTCATCCTAAAATCTTCCCAAGTCTCTACTGGCCTCTCAGCATGGGTAACTTCCCACCAATAAGAAGCTTCGTCTTTAAGCAACCACACTGCTAGCTGTATCTTTTGTCTGTCATCAACTTCGAAGATGGCGAACAAATCTTCGGTTTCCTTCAGCCAGTTCCTTGCTACCACAAAGGATTCAGCTCCATAAAAGTCCTTTCCACCCATAGCTTTGAAGTCTCAACATGTCTTAGCGAAATTATTTCCACGAGGAGGAGGAGGAGGTGGAGGAACTACTGCCATTGTGGGAGGAGGAATGTCCGTTGGGCCCGCACCATTGGCCCTAGCTTCTAAGTACCTTCGGAACCAGCCAGGTATTGGTACTCCTTCTGGAAGGTTAAGATCTCCAGACATGTTGGAACAAAAAGGAAAGTATTCAAGACAAATGATAGAGGGATAGTGCATATGGCTTTGGGGAATTATACCTTTTTAAAAACAACGCTTTTTCTTGAAAAAAAATGCTTCTTTAAACTTCTTTTTGAAAATAGTTTCAAAAACTTTTATCTAGTCTGGTAAATCTGTGCTCTGATACCATGTAAAACACCCCACCTCCGTTAAGGTCACTCATAAAGGGAATGCCTTAATTTCAGTGGAGTTTTATAAGTAAAAGTCATAGATAAAACATAAGACAGATATAAACACATGTATATATAAGCAGCGGAAAACAAACAGACTTTCATTTCATAAAAACGTGTTCATACAAAACATTTCCATAATTGTCTTTCAATAACTCCCAAAACATTACATCATCATTTCTGTCTTGATTATTAAATAAAGAGGCATAAAACATAATTAAAACTGCATAAATCCCCATAGAACGTGTCCAACAGCCATAGCCAAGGAAAGAGAGTCCAAACCATACATATACTATCTTGAAGCTTGCAAAGAGTCTGACTAAGATGGGTTGTTTCCTCCCTGTGGACCTGGGGGGAGGGAACGGAAGACAAGAAGACGAAAGAAAAATAGAGTCAGACATAAAGCCTGGTAAGTCCAGTGACTCTTCAGTATGAGAATAAGAATAAGGGCATGATAGGTATAAACTGGAAACAGGAGAGTATCATAAACTAAGATAAAGCAGTTTTGAAACGAATATACTATCGCACCCTACACTATATCTCTGCACCTACTTGTACTGTCTCAACTGGCACCCCATGATCAGGGTGAAGTGATCCCCTTTTCTAAATATCGGCTCCTACTCGCAAAATCATATGTGTCATACGGCCCCCAAAGATTGTAGATACCTATGCTGGTCCCACCATGGGGTGTATCAAGTCCCATGGTGGCGGCCCAACACAACTCTAGAATGCATAGGTTATACTACTGGTGCCCAAAGTGCCCTGTTTGTCTACTCCGAAGTGTGTGCACGCTCGCACTCCGTTAGAACCCACAATGTTGCACCCACCGCCGTCGCTTTTGACCGCTTACAATCAGCCAGTAATCGTGCCCCACCCTGCCTAGTTTCAGGGTACCATGATACCTAATTGGGTTACTGCTGAAATAGGTCCCCGCTACTAAGGTTTTCTAGTCAAACATGTTAAGTGGTTAAGTGTCTGTATTTATCTAACCCCACCCATCAGTTTAAATTAACATATTGAATTGGTTAAGTGTTTTAGTTAACTTAAAGCTACCATCCTGACTTGTCTGTCCTTAACCTTAATTAGTTAAAGCACCGACCACTCACATTAGAAAGGTATTGTTACGGTTACTGGATGTGCCGGTCGGTTCCGGGCAGGTTTACACCGTAACTCAGTCTAACCTCGGGTCGTTATTGGGCTCAATGCTTAACCACCCACATTGGATAGGTATTGTTGTGATTACTGGACAGCCGGGTGGGTCCGGGCAGGTTTACATCACAACTCAATCCAACCTCGGGTTAAGCATACTCGTATTTTCTAAATTTACATATTTGTCTCTTTTACTTGTTATATGTAAATTTGTTAACAATTAAATGTTATGGCCCACTTTCCAAATTCATCATTTTAGGTATAAGGATTTATACCATTTATGTGCCACTAATTTTGGCATGTGACAAACATGCCAATTTCATATATTTTCACCAATTTATGTCAAGTTTCCTATAATTACCAATTTTCCCCAACGTTGCCCCGTCTAAGTATTAGGCTAACAATCTTAGCCTAGTTTTTTGTTCGCATGATTTTTAATATATAATATTAGGCTAAAAACTTAGCCTAATTTAGCATACACAAAATTGGCATAAAGAAATTCAATAACATAAACATAACATAGGTGTAAACTTGGCATTTTTGGCATAGTCAATATGAACATCATAGGTGTAAACTAGCAACGTAGACTAAATCAACATACATATATGTGAATTTGCAACATAGACTAAATCAACTTACATATATGTGAATCTTGCATTGAAATATGGATCTAACTAAATAGGTGTCACATGAATTAGCATATGACTTAGACAACATAAGCCTGAACATGTTTAGATCTAGGCATAACATCGAACATCGCTAGCATATGACAAGAATATGACATGTTCATAATGTATCTATAATTTTATCACATGTGTGAACTAGATCCAATCATATGTCCAATTATAACATGAAACATGTATTTAAGTGGATCTTGGCATGGATCCAATTAGGAACTTGCAACTTTTATATAAACATATGAGCATGTATATGAACTTAATCATTTAGGCACAGAGGTTCTATTGTATAGCATATAACTTGTCATAATCACCTAAACATATAGGTGTAGATATAAACCAAATAACTTGTATGTGAATTTGAATAGATCCAACATCAACTAGATTAATCCACAAACATTCTAATGGATCCAACGTCAAGTTAATTATACCACAAACATCCCAATACCACAATCATTGCAACACATAGATATGAATTAACATCGTCGTTATACAATAGCACAATTCCATTTCCATTTTACATCGAATCAAATCTTAATTTTATTCCCATCGGAAAAATCACTATACTTACAACAAATGACGAACTTGAATTCTGGATTCTGAGTTCTGAATTTGCAATGCTTTCCTTTGGGTAGATAAACGTTGTTTGATTCTTGTTTTTACTTTAGTTTTGTTCCTCTCTAATCTTTCTTCAAGTGGAGGCTACTCTTGGCTTCCTTCCAGCAGCATAACGGCTCTAGCTCTATTTTATTTGTATGAATTTAGGTTGAGACTAGTGTTGTTTATATAGAATTTCAAACTAGTTAGAGCCGTCGATGAAGCTAGAGTTAATCAAGGCCATCCATCTCAAGAGAAGCCAATCAAAAAGTGACAAGTCAGCCCTAGTGACACACCAGAGCTCAGAAATTCGACCAGAAACCCGACCAGGCCAGCCAGGACCAAACCAGTTCGAACCCCAGGTCGACCACATGGTCGACCTAGTTACCCAGGTTGACCCCCTGGTCGACCTGGGTCCTAGGCGGGAAAATTCCCGCCCAGCCCAGTTTGGGTCTGTTTTCGAATTTCGAACTGAATTTTGAACCATTTGAATTTTAAATTGAATTATGAAACTTCCGGAGGTCATAACTCCTTCATACGGAGTCCGATTTACGCAAACTCGAACTCTATCTCAAGCAGAATTCCGAGACGAGCGCAATGGAGTAACCCGTTTCCCTTAATTCTTTCATTTAGAATTAATTATACTTTAATTTGTTAATTTACTGTTAACAGAAAATTCGGGGTGTTACATATGTGGAGGTGATGGGTTTTGGTTTCTTCTCTATTGATGAGTTGGTAGATTAGATGATTGATCCACCTACTTCTCATATACTTTATTGATGATGTTAGATCGTTGTTTTGTCGCTCATTAAGACTATTGTCTGACTCAAGGTTTTATGTTCCCTCCGATTACATTCATTTATCCATTCATGATGTTGTGGATGGGCAGACTAGGTAGCATGTAACAGGTAGTAGATCTTGATGAGGACGATGATGTTGAGCAATGACGAGCTAGAGGCCGACGTATTATTTTCCTACTATACATACTTCTTGTTTCCGCTTTTATGCTTGATGTATGCTACCCTGAGTGAACTTGTAGTGAGGGTTCTTGTATAGAATTTGATGATGCAATATTTTTCATGATGATATGAAAGCTTAAGATTCTATTCAATGCTGCTTCACTATTATCGCCTGTTGTATATGTTCTATTATATTTTATTCCTACGCTGTGAGTTATATGACAGGTTCTTCTTGTGTTATTTTACCCTTATGATCATCCATAGCTGCCTGGCATGTCTTTAAGCTTATTATTCCTCTTGTTAAGTGCAGGAGTAACGGGTGATCGTCACACCTATGGTTCACATCATGCGCTATATGCGCCACATGGAAGTACTTTCGGCTTTGGAGAATGTTATGGAAAAGTGCTTCCCTCTCTATCTCAGGGACATTGCTGCTACGTGGTTTCAGCAGCTAGAAAATGCATGGTTAATTCTTGGAATGTCTTGGTTGAGAAGTTCATCGAACAGTTTAGGGTTCACATTACTTGACCCAAGAACGTGATGACTCTTATGTCAATTAGGAAAAGGGCTGGCGAGACTTTGTGTAAATTTTTGGAAAGGTTTAATGCTGCCTTGGCTTCGGTTGGTCGACCAGACCCTTCTATTGTTCTGATGCTTACATTTTTTTGGTGTCTTGGAAAATACGGATTTCAAGATCTCGCTTTAGTGCGATCCATTGAGGAACCTCGATGAATTCTATTTTGAGGAAGGTTAGTTTCTTAGGCAAGAGGATGCAAGAAATGACAAGAAAGTTCCCATGGCTAATTCAGTTCAGGGCGAAGGATCGTCCGATTCTGGTGAAGGAAAAGGAAAGGATACTCCCCGTAATGTTCGGAATGTGTGAAATCAACCTAAATTCCCTTCGTACGTGGAGCTTACTCGCCCTCTAAGGAGATTTATCTGGAATTTCACCCGGTTTCTCCCTTTAGGAAGCCACTCGCGAGGTAGTCGACCTAGAGGGAGAAGGATTCTTGTAGGCACTGTTCGTTTCATGCTTTGGATGGTCACGACACCAATGATTATAGGAATCTCAGGGATATGATTGAGGAATGCATCATATATATCGAGCTAGAGGAATACGTTCAGAATCGAGTTGTAGTACGGGACAAACACAAATGCCTGCTCGAAATAGGAATGGACTAGAGCCTACTCCTAGCGGTTTGGTCATCAACTGATGTGGTTTCTGGATTCTCTAGTTTTACAGCTCTCAGAATTTGGTTTTCCTGGTTTCTGGTTTTCTTGGCTTCTTGGTTTATTAGCTTTTCATCTTTTCACGCTCTCGATTTTGGCTTTTGTGATTCTGGTCTTTTGTCATTCTATTTTCTGGAATTATGGAATTTATGCTTCGGTTTTTTTTATATTCTGGTCTTTTGGATTATGATGTGGTTATTTGGTCCTCCAGCTTATGGATTTGACCCTATGTTCAATCGAATCTCTAACTTATGTACTTTGGCTTTTGGTGATTAAATCTTTGGTTTTCTATCTCTGGACTCTGGTTATATTGGCTTTTACCTCTTGGGTATCATGCTTATGTATATTATACTTCTAGCTTAGCTGCTACAGAGGGCTTTGAGTCAGATCACACACATACGGGATTAGATCTTAATCTGTAGGCGGGATTTTTACCCGACTATAAATCATCTGCCTTAGAATTAACTAATCGCTTTGGTTTACACGATTGTAGGAGGGTGGAGGGCCTAAATCTGCCTATCCATGTACGGGATTAGGCTTTAATTTCTAGGCTTGCTTTTGTGGATGAGAAACCGTTCAATCTCCTATAGTTGTCTCTGGATTCATTTGACTTAGGAGTTTAGAGGGCCTAAGTATGCCTACACATGTACAGGATTAGGCCTTAATCCCTAGGCATGCTCTTTGTATATGAGAAACCGTTCGATCTCCCACTTTCATCTCTAGTTACCCGACTTTGGGTTTCCGAGGACTAAGTCCGCTTGCCTATGTACGGGTTAGGTCTTAAACCCTAGGCATGTTCTTTACGGACGATAAACCCACGAACTTCCCACACTCGTTTTTGCTTACCTGGCTCAGGAGTTTGGAGTGCTAAGCCTGCCCACACCTGTGTCTGATTATGTCTTAATATTTAGGCATGCTCTTTACAAACGCCATCCAATCTCCTTCGTTTATTTTTCATTTTCTGGCTTAAGGATGGCTACACCGGCATACCCATGTACGGGGACTAGTGTGAGCCCCAAGCATGTTCTGTACCCGACGCTAATCCATCCCTATCAAACTTAACAAAACTAAATGAACTTGAAATCAAGAGCAATTAAGTCGACTCATCCACGTACAAGATTAGGCCTTAACCCCTAGGTGTACTCTATACTCGACAATAAACCGCTAGGTTTTCCTTTGGATTCATTAAAAACTCCAACCTTTGAAAACTTTGATAAAAATTACTTCGCTCGTCGGGATGCTGCTTGCGAAGTAAAGAAATATGAAATTTAAATTTCAAACTTTAAGGACTTGGTGTAGTAAGAAATTTTCTCACCAAGTATAAAAACCTTAGTCCCCAAGCAAGGACTTTGCTTAAGAAGGGGCGGGTCGTCTTGTTAGGACTTGGCAAGGCTTCTTAACCTAGTGGAGGGTTGGGGCTTACCCGTTTGTCTTTCCAGTGGTCCTCTTATCACACTCTAGCAAAAGCATCGTGGACTCTTCTTGCTTCCAATGGTCCTCTTGTCACATTCTAGCAAGGGCGTCTTGGACTCTTTTGCTTTCCTTGGTCATTTCGCTAGGTTTTGATGGGGCTATCTTGGATTCATCTAGTTATCTGATTATTGTTTATCTTAGCTTTCAGATTCATTTGATCATATGGTTATCTAGTTATTAGCTACTCTACCTTTCTGGATTTTGGGTCACTACGGTTTCCCAATTCTCGGATATTCTGGCTATCTTATTTATACCTCGTAATACAGTCTAGAGTAATCATGGAGCCTTTATGGTTTTGGTCTTCTGGTTAGTACGATCAGGAGAGATTGTCGGTTTTCTAGACTTTTGGTTTTACATTAATATGATCCAGCGCGATCGTGGATTCCGACTATGGGATTTCTATGTGGACTTCTTTTGGTTCGCGACTTATGGATTCTTAGATAGATTTCTTATAAAATACGTCTTCCTTTCATCTAAAAAGGCATGTTTTAAGGGGAAAAGTGTTAATGCGTTTTTTGGCAAAGCAAACATACGACAGTTTTTTATGGTCATTGAAGTACTCTGGGCTCGAAGAAGGACTCTTACAAGTACTGGGCGATCAATTCGAAGTTGCGAGTGCTTGGAAAAGGCTTGGAAATACGGTTAATTCTCGGATCGACATTATCAGTTTGATGCAGTTCGGATCAGTGAAGTTTTGGTTCAAATCAGGGTTGGTTGCCATGGAATGAATTTCACAAAGTTTGCTGATCACATTAGGTAAACATAAGAAGAAACCCAGATTAAACACATGCATTTACATTAGGAATGGCTCGTATGGAATCCGATCACTGCAAATCACTTGATCACACCGGGCTATTCATCGAAAACTAAGGCGTATGCTTAGGATTTTGTGCTAGGAAAAACATCGATCCTCGGATCGGTTGTGTCTTTCGTATCCCTGGATATGGGGTTGGCATGAAGCGATCACCCCAAAAGGCACGTCCACATCGAGCAGATCATTTGGAAATGTGGTTGCGCATCAAAGGAGCTTGGCCATGGAAAATCGATCCTAGGATTAGTATACTCCATATACGAATTTATTGGTTGGATATGGAAGACTCAAAAAGCTTGATCGAAGTGCGTTGATCACCAGAAAGCATGGATGCAACACGTGGATCTTGACTTGCATTGTACAACTCCGGATACAAATTTTGGCTAGGGTCGGTATTTCTTCTTTGAATCTGGCAAACTTCGAACATTGGTGGATCATTCATTAAAGGAAAATCGCATCGAGGCATTCATTAAAGGCTAATCGCATCGAGGCGATCATAAAAATTCGTAGGATCGGCACTTGAATTTTTAGCTTGGCACTTTGACTAAGTGATTGACTGAATTTTGGCAAACTTGGATCGGGATAGGTACCAATCTCAGGATTTTGTGCTAAGGAAAAACATCGATCCTCGGATCGGTTGTGTTTTTCGTATCCTTGGATATGGGGTTGGCATAAAGTGATCACCCCAAAAGACATACCCACATCGAGCGGATCATTTGGAAATGCAGCTGCGCATCAAAGGAGCTTGGCCACGGAAAACCGATCCTAGGATTAGTATAGTTCAGATACGAATTTATGGTTGGACATGGCAAACTCAAAAAGCTTAATCGAAGCGCTTTGATCAACAGAAAGCATGGACACAACACGTGGTTTCTTAACTTGCATTATACAACTCCGGATACGAATTTTGGCTAGGATCAGTATTTCTTCTTTGAATATATGGAAAACTTCGAACATTGGCAGATCATTCATTAAAGGCTAATCACATCGAGGCGATCATCAAAATTCGTAGGATCGGCACTTGATTTTTTGGCTTGGCACTTTGACTAAGTGGTTGACTGAATTTTGGCTAACTTGGATGGGATAAGTACCAATCTCGGGATCAGTACAACTCGCGCGATATGAAACTTTAGGCTTTAATCACCAACTCCACCTATAAATACCCCACGAATGTGACACATGAGGGGACCTTTTGGCTTTTCATTTCCCACATGTTTACCATGGCTTTGGAAGGGCTTTTGGACTTATAAACTTCATATAAAATTTTACTTGTTACATATTGGCATTTTGATGGACTTTTGGCTTATCTCTTAGACATTGTTACATTCTTGGGGCTTTTTTGACATAGAAGGACATCTGTTTTGTCTTTATAGGATAGTGACAAGGACTTTGTCACTTTCCATTCACAACTTTATAAAACTCAAAGTATTTGGACTTCGATTATCATTGTAATTGTAATAACTGTGATGAATAGTTACTATGAAGTGGACGTAGGCATTAGTGTTTAAATACTATAATTTCGGTGTTCTTTACTTTCCCATAACTCTATGTCTAGATTGTTTGATTAATTTGGATAATTTTCTTGGTATTGACCCATCGGATGTTAACATGTGCGAGTGACCAATTACCTATATCAACAATAATCCAATTCTAATAGTCTTTAACATACATTAAAATTTAAGACATCGCCATCTTATCCATACGTCCCATTTACCACAAGCACATCTGCAAAGCTCCCCTTATAATTGAAACTTCTCACTGCCCAAAACATCAGCCACTACAATGCCACCTTCAATTACCCTCTCCAAACATCAACTAACTAAAACAAATCAAAATTTTACACAAATATACCAAATACACAATAAATCAATTTATATTTGTCCACGCATAGGATTACTGTGATTAGTAGATAAATTAATCTATTTAGGGAATAATAATTAATTAAAATAAATCAATTTGATAAGCTTATGATAAATTAATTTACTAAGGGAATAAATTACAAAAAAATCAACTAACCAAATGTCAACTATACTAGAAATTAGTTTAAATACTTACAATAATCAATAGATAACAGAACACTGAACACATGATAAAAAATAATTGATTTGGTAAGTAGAAAATTGGAAAACAAATTTACATACTTTTAAACAGTTGCCTTATAGTGCATCCTCAAATCAAAGAAGATGAAACAAAACAAGAACGGGGATCAAACAAAGAGGAAGCGATGGAGCTATATTAAACGAAGATATACACGATGAATATAGGAATCAAAGGAGAAGAAAGTTGAAATGAGAGGAGTAAGTTGAATTTCGTGGAAGCTGAAATTTTGTGGTAGGGAACGGGCTGAAAAAAAGTAATGAGCAGGATCACTAAAATAGAAATGCAATCAAGCTCCAAAAAAGTTTGTAAAAATAATAATGGCCTCATTCATACCATAAACATTACCCATAATTGCAACTTAATGTAGGTTCTTGTAGTGTTGGTTCAGATTAATTATTAATCCTACCTATCGTATTTTTATTCTTAAATACATATGCATCTGGAATTACGATTAAGTCTGAAAAACAATCTATACATATAATAAACTAGAAATAACTTAAGCCTACTTGAATAACCTTTCTAATTCTTAATGATAAACTTTCCACTCACATGCAGTTCTATGCTTTTTCCCTTAGTCCTTGAAGATCCTCTGTACCCAATAATTAGCTTTCTTGAATGAAATTTTAATATATGTTCCCTTTTTAAAAAGTTTCATTTTTAGTCTTCACCTCTCAAATTCAGAGGAGGGAAGAAGACCGGAAACGGAGGAAGAAGAAGAAGAAGAAAAGAATGAGAATGTGATTAGGGGTTAGGTCTAACCTTCTAATTATAGGTTCAATGGAGGATCCATGGCCATTAGACCTAGCTTAATTTAATCTAACGAAGCCTGTCGTCACATACTACAGATTAAGTTTTAGATTTATATCTTCCCTTAGGTTTATTTTAAGTTTAAATATAATAATGTATTCAAATACGAAACTTAAATCTGACCTTAAAAAATAATCGGCTATTAAGTTATGGACTTATCAAAAAGATTCTTCGAGTTCATCATGTATATAGCTAACTAGTTGTTAGGTAAAACTTGTTGGGGTCAACCATAACTGGAACCTCTTCTCTCGAATTTTAATAAAAACAACTATACAATCTCATATTTTAAATTTATCTAATCACTTGCGGGGACATAACTCTAAATATTAAATGATCAATAAGAAGAAACCCTTCGAAACTAAAATAAATATTTATGTTTCTGGAATCTAACTATAATATGTAATTATCTCTAGAAAACATATGCACACATTCATTTTAACAAGACAATTCAATAATTATTATTTTAACCAAAAACCAGGCTTTTGGTTTTATACTCGGACGTCTAGTGCATAGGGTAGTTTTGTGTGCAACCTTATGTCAAAAGTATGGAATTAAGAATGGATGTCTGACTTTATATTCGCGATTCTTCTCTGACAAATATCATACATCTTGTTTACAATTCCAGATATCTGATTCCTGACTCAGGAAATATTCCTAATAAGAAACAGACATCTGAAATTGAATCCATACATCTGGTTACATACAACTATCACTATTATGAACAAACACTTCTCTTCCCTTTCATGTTTAGGTGGCTTTCTATTAACGGTTATAACCTTTTATCAAAGAGGAATTTTGACATTTGCAACCCCTAAATAGAAACTTTTTACAACTATATAATCATCTTGAATCACATGATTTAGATTAACTAATTCTCCTTCTAGCACTCTTGTTCTTTGAATTCTTTTTGATCTTAAGTTTACTTTTTCTCTCTAATATTATTTCAAGTTTCTTATATCAGTGCTCACTCACATATTACACTCAAAAGAGATTGTAAGAACATATGTGCTAAAAGACAAAAACTATGTTGAAGAACACAAAATTGTCAAGTCAAACTAATTTGTAAGAACTTATCCCTTTGGGCAAAGTGAGGGTTTATCGTTGTTAGTGAAGAAGGCCAAAGGGGAACTTCAGGACAAAAAGTAGGACGGGAAGTCTGAACCAGTACAAAAACTCTAGTTTGATTATTTCTTTTATCCTTTTACTATACTTCTAACTTTGTAATTTATATACCAAATCTCATAATATCACTTATATACTGCTAATGATCCTACTGTGCACTTTCAAACTTTCTCATTCTTAATCTAATCGTTCGAAGCTATATATAAAAATTGCCCAGAAAATCATCATGGACATAATGGTGAAATTTCCATAGCCTAATTTGGGCATATGTTGAAAAATTTCTTTTAAGTTTCTCTTATTTAATTCGTTTCTTTATTAATCTTCATCATTATAAATTTATAGGGTATTACAAGTACCGTAATCGTGTCATTTGTTCCCTAAAAACGGTCTTTCTCATTTGTTCCCCACTAGACTTTATCAATTGATTATCTTGTTCCTTGGCCTCTTCTCATCTCTAACCACAACACAAGCTTCTTATCTCATAAGGTTCATATTTGATTCTACAACTAAACCTTTCAATACCATCGAATATTGTGCATGTACTTTTCATGATGAGAAACATGAAAAAAATGGACACTAGCTAACATGCTTAGAAACTCTACTCGATACACAGTTTCCTGATCCTCTCTATTATAGGGAACAATCCAAAAACCTCGTTGCCAGTTCCATAACTTTCCAAAATGTGCTACACCTTTTATTAATGATAACTTTATAAAAACATGATCCCCAATTGAGAATCTAAGATCCTTATGCCTCTTATCCACATAACATTTCTACCTCAATTGATATCCCTTCATCCTTCCTAGGATTAAATAGTTCAATCTTCTTTGAGGCTTTGTTCTCTAGATCTCGACCTATGACTAACACGTCCGGTCTTTAACTAACAAGGTGCTGGTTTGCATGACCTTATGTTCAATGATTTAAAACGTGTCATTCGTGCACTATTTTTTATAAGTGTTATAGGTAAACTCCACTAGATGCAAATGGTCCTCTCATGAACCACCAAAATATAGCGCACAAGCTCTCAACAAATTCTTAAGAGCCTTATTGACTCTCTCTACATGTGCCACATTGATATAGCTAAAAATTACATCATAATGATGTAGTTATAACTCCTCTAGTACGATGTTATGTAACTATGTCATAAGTGTTAAAATGACGGTTTACACTACATCACATTGATGCATCTAAAAATACAAATTGAATTGCTCTTCGGAAATACAATTAAATCAACAGTGAGACAAATATGATTTTATAGGTTTATTTTATGTACCAATAAAACGTATCATTCAAAAATCATATATAAAATTGATTATTTGACGGTGAAAACAATTCCTAAATCCGACTAGTGTTCTGTATCATAGAAATTGAAATTTATTGAGTTGATCGATCATGGTATAGATTGAGCAAAGAATATATTTTTCATTTTAATCATAAAATAGAATCTGAAACTAATGATCATAAAACATAACAAATATCAAAAAATGAAGCTTAAGATATAAGTTTGTGCCTAATTTGCAATTAGTTCGGTTAAGTTTTCAATGTTTTTAATGGAATAAAGAATTTGCAATAAATAACAATGAAGTCCTAATATATCAACTATTTAACACTTGAATTTGTGAAAAGAAGAAAGATCAAGGTAAATACTTGATTATTAAGATATACAAATAAGTTTAAATATTTGTGAGTAATTCTCGTCTATGTAGACGAAAATTCTAATATCCGACCAGCACGCTGAAATCTCGTTCATTTCGGCCCGGTACGGGAGTTGACCAGTCCAAAATCCGCCAATATTTCATTCTGAACTGCATGATTTAGAAAAGGGCTTTTAACTATGTTAGACCTGTTTGTAAAGTATATAACATGAACAGACTTGTTTGAAAAGTAATTACAGGAATATACCTGTTTTGAATTAACTAAGGCACCTTTTAGAAACTCGCATAAAGGCGAGTTTTCAAAAATCGCCTGTATATTTTGTGGGTTTAAATTCCGTAGCGACTTTCTTGAAATTTGATTTGGACATAACTTAATATTTGTAATATGAAATTTCCATTTTTCTGTTCCATTATTAAAATATAGTTCTATAGGTTCGAACGTTTTGTGTTTCAATGAAATCCGACGTATAACGATTGCTATATATTCGAATGAAGTTCTAAACGTTAAACTACGAACTACCACGACATTTAAATAGCATATATAGTTTAACCAGACAACATAAACCAAATACCAAATTCTAATATTCAAATATAAGAGAGATGCAGAGTCCGGTTAAGGACAGATAAGTTCAAAACATAAGAAATACAGATACAGGAAATGCAACACACTGACATCGCATCAACAAACATACATCTCCATTTTACGCTATTGAAGTACACCGCTTTCTGTTATGGCCCTGCGATCCACATTGCTGCACCTGTTTGTTTTGGGTGTTTGATGCCCATCCATAACATTTTTGAATCTTGTTGATTTTGGTCGTCCGGCTAGTCTTCTTACAGGCGGAGCCAATATTCGTGGGTCGTTGTACGGGTCCCAGTATTTCTTATCACGTATAGGATTAAACTCTGGCTCGTATGTAGCTCTATAACTTTGGACGGTGTACCATTCAGAAGCAAAATCGTGATGTGCTCTATTACTACCAAAATCCTGTGCTGAACAAGCCGCCATCATATGAACACATGGTATCTTCTGCAGCAGTGAGATGTTGCATGTACAGGTGACATGAGAACCGTCGATCACAACATCATATTCATCTTCATAACCCTGAATCACTTGCCATTTATGTCGACCAAATCGAACAAGCCTACAACATCGTTCTTCAATAGCACGAGCTTCAATTTTAGCTTCCCATTTAGGTGTAAGTTTTGTATTCAGGCCCTCCCTTTTTTCCCACCTCTTATAGAAATACTTAACTGATCGAAAGAACGTTCTTGCAACCAATGCCTTTATAGGCAAGGATCTGGCGCCTTTTATTACATCAATAAAACTTTCAGATGCGTTGGTTGTCATAATATGGAAGCGGCCACCGTCATCTGTGCAAAGGGTCCAGTTTTCTTTGCAATTCCCTAGGCTCCTTTCAATATAGTTATGCGCCTCTGGCTTAGTTGCCCTGATTTCTTCTCTAAGTTTAGTGTATTCAACAACTTCTGAAGCACATGCAGCAGCGTAAAACAAGCCTACAAGTCGCTTGTCTCGATGAACTGCAGCTTGAAAATTTGCTTTAAGATGTCTTGCACAAAACCTATGTTTGTGCGGTTCTCGCCATCTATCCTGCTGAGTGCTTGGAATCCCTTTCATTCTACCAGATATAAATGTAATGTGTCGATTTCATACATTATAAATGAACTCACGCATGCATGAAAAGAACTAGGACCATCTATCATATGATTCGGATTTGACCACCCCATAAGCTAATGGGAAAAGACAGTCGTCGGCGTCTACAGCGGTAGCAACTAGCAGTATTCCTTTGTACTTACCATATAAATGTGCCCCGTCAATAGAGAGCACTGGACGGCAGTGTACAAAACCTGCAATGAAAGGACCAAATTCTCAAAAAGCACGCTCAAATACCCCAACATCATCGTGTACTATATGTCCTACTGAACCTGGATTGCGTCTTTTTATTTCCGCAAAATACCGAGGCAGATACGAATATAATTCAGGCCAGTCACCGTATATTTTTTCCAACGCTTTATTCAACGTTCGTCAAGCTTTCATGTAACTAATTTTGATGAAGAGTTGCTCGTCGATAAGCACTTGCACCGTCCCAGCCGAGATATCCAAATTGGCCTTCACAAAAGCCATGATTTTGGATACAAGAAACCCACTAGTGGCTTGTTTGTGCTTGGAATTAATCGTAGGAGTGACAAATTATGTTCGTGAGGCAACTTTCTGATTTTTCACCATCCAATTTGTGATTTCTTCGACACTATAGCATGTATTCGCCATAGACATTAATCATCAACATTACATATAGCGATGTATATTATTTTATTTGACTTGATTGGCTTATACGAAACACCGTGAAGAACAGACCATTCCGTAAGTTGATGGAGAAAATGTTCTTTGCTTTGGAATACCATCCCAACAGCAAAACCATTTTGAACGCACGCAGCCGAGAATTTTTCACCAGAAAACTCTAGATTGGCCACTACGGATCTGGCCATCATTTGAGCCGTGCAGAGATCATCGTGCATTTGTACTTCCATTTGAACCTTATCACCATCTTCTTCGGGATCTACTATGTTTGGAAAGTCATAGTTTAGTGGTTCATTATTGACTTCGGTCCAGCATATGTCATCACCAGTTGTCGTGGCAACTGCCATGCTATCAATATGTTCGGCCTGTTGTGAAGGACCTGCACCCCCGTCTTCTTCGGGTTCTACAGTCAATCTGTTAACCAATACATTTCAGTTAAATCTTACATTTCAATGACTAGTTATAAAACTAAATTGATGTGCAACACATACCTTTGGCTCATATCTAACAGTTCTGACTGATCAGTTTGCTGTTCTTGTTGTTGTTGTTGCTGCTGCTCATCCACATTTAGTGGAAAATACGTGTTGGTGTACAAAGGAGAACTAAAGATGAGTGAAGGATCGTGAGTTTGCAGCAATTCTGTGAAATAATCTAAACCGCTACTCACGATAGGAGGTGTGATTATTTCTTCCACGACATCTTCCACGATTTCTTTTGTTGTTTTTCCAACAAACAACTCAATCGATTTCTTAACAGCCGAAAACATTACTTGTACATCTTCTGAAAGTGCTACGACTCTCGTTCCCGAATCTGTAGGCCAGCTAACCGACAACTCGATATCATATTTGAGAGGGTTAATTTTGGTTGCTTTGAAGACTGTTTCTTTCAAAGCATCAAGCGTGCAACCCTGTCGAACTCTCCCTGGTTTGTAGAATCCTCCCACATAACTTCCATTTTGGTGCTCATCCACGACCAATTCACCATCGTAGTGGTAAAGTGTAGGAATAAAAGTAGGCGCCATTGTTGAGTGAGTTTATTTTTCTTGAAGTTATTGGAAGATAGGATTGAAGTGTATGAGAAAATGTAAATTCTGAAGAGCTATGAAATAGGGAAACCACCAAAGCAACGTCGTTATCAAATCAACTTTAATCAACTCAGTATGGTCGTTGTCAAATCAGCATTGGCAGAGCTTAATCATGTCATCGGTTTCAAAATAAAGTAGAATCATTTGTCCTATGCTCGTCCTGATCACAAAAAACAAGCCTTGATTTAGAATTGAAAGTGCTTTAATCATGTCATCAATTTGGAAATAAAGCATTGTCATTTGTCCTTACTGCTATTAGATCAAATTTGGAAGATTTATCAAAATGGACAAACATTAGGTCATATTTGGCAGATGCTAGTCAACTCTACTATTTCGAAATATTCAACCAACTTTATTCGTGTCTAGTCAAATAGCCTGATTTGCTGCAGATCGTACTGTACATAAACAGACTGACCCAACTTTAATTTACGATAGGTAGTTGTCAATTCATCTTTATGTCATAATGTGTACTGTACAAACTAGCAAACATACAAAGCTTTAATTCAAACTTCAAAAACATAAAATAATTTATTAGAAAACACAAACATACAGTATTTCATATTAATCTTCTAAGTCCTACAAACACACAAACAATAATTCAAACTAAACTCCATAACTTACAACGACTACGGATAACAGAATAACTAACACTAAACTTCAGAAACCCACAACGACTAGTTATAACAGAAATATTAGTGGTTAAAGTTAAATTGCAAGTCCTTTAGAAGTTTTTTGAGACGTCTAATTTCTTGCTCTAGCTCTTTCGCATATGCGATGCCCCTTGGACAAAGCGGTTCGTCAATCTATTCTGAAAAATTGCATCCGTGGGGAAAATTGGAACAAAGATCAAGACTTCGACGACCAATGTTATCGCCATCATCTGATACAACAACTTCAGTCATATATCCATAGTGGCAGCAAACTGGGAACGAGTTAACCTCTTGCTCCACCATTTTTTGAGAAGTCATTTTAAAAATATATAGAGTTGAGAAGACGTGGTTGAGTAAGAATCAGAATTATGAAAGAATTAGTGCGTACATATAAAGTTTGGGAATGGACCAAAATACACAGGCGAGTTTTGAAAACTCGCACATAGGCGAGTTTTCAAAACGCGCCAATATTTCCCTTCGAACAAAACAGGTCTATGTTTGTTATTATTTCTGAAACATAGCTAATTATGTAATATTTTCTCCAAACAAGCCTACGAATGTGAATTTTCCTTTAGAAAAAGGAAGGAAAAGGCAGAAGAAAATGATGCATCATCATGAAACAAAATCAATTTGAGCTATCAAACCATTAGCAGAATAAAATCGATTTGAGCTATAAACCATAGAAGCCTCAAATTATACCATAACCAGTAGAATTACAACACCAAATGAATTACCTTTTGTGACTACTTCGAATTTTCATCTACAGAATAGCTTAATCGCGTTGGCAAGGCTTTTGAACTATGAAGGAATTTTTATTGAGCCAAATTTGAGTTGAAACGAAGAACAAAAGAAACAGAAATTTGAGTTGTTGCTTTATTGAGCCAAATTTTGGTCTGCCTGATAAATTAGTGTAGTATTGAAATAAGTTACTAGAGATTATTTAATGTAAAATAATTTGCATCAATTAATTATAATAGTGTATTAAATCTCTTTTGCGTTGTAATTTCCAGCATTAATCAGCACATTTTGAAAAGAATCTCAGAACTAGCAAATTGGAATTTAAACGGAAAAACTAGGATAGTATTTGGTTTAAAAATTATTTTGTGTTTTCGGTTTTCAATTAATATGTCAAAAATGAGAAGAGTGGTGTAATGACAAAGAGGAGCAAAGAAAGACGGAGGGGACCATGGTGGGGATGAATGAGTAATGTAAGAACGGATTAGATCTCATGTTTATCTTATTTCTCAAAACATAGAAAATCAAAAAAAAATTATTAACTATGTTTTCTAAATCGATTGTTTTCAACAATACATATACATCCTGCGTATTTTTGTATGGACGAAAACTCAAAACGGTAAACCAAACACTACCCAGAATTTTCGAAGAGTAGCATGATTTTTTTGTTTGGAAGAGTGGAATGGAACCATAAAACAGGATATAGAACCTTAGTACAGCCA
The DNA here is from genome assembly GCA_030737875.1 of Allium sativum. Taxonomy (NCBI): domain Eukaryota; kingdom Viridiplantae; phylum Streptophyta; class Magnoliopsida; order Asparagales; family Amaryllidaceae; genus Allium; species Allium sativum. The sequence continues at coordinate 769,990,888 of CM060926.1, forward strand.
GATTAACAGTAAACTTTGGTGAAGTTTAGAAGGAAGGAAATAGCCACGCAATTAAATGATTTAAATTCTAATATATATCCACGCAATTGACGATAAAAGAGGAAAGTAGTCAGTAAGTACTTGACATAAATAGGTATTAGTCTCGTAAAAAAAGGAAATTTTCCTGGTTAGCAGAAAAACGAAGAGGGCAAAAATTATCTATAAATACATCTTTCCCCCAACAGTGCATTTCAGTCGCATAATTCACAAGTTACAACGGCTGCAGAGAGCAGAGTTCTGCCCAAGATCCTTCCCCTTCCAATCCTCCTCCTTCTCCTTCCAGTCCTCCTCCTTCCCCTTCTAATCCAGCACCTAGTTACATCGACTTTCCTCATGAATGGTTCCCACGATACAGAGTCGCCAGAAAATTGGACAAGGAACGCAACCTCCATCTCGAAGCCACACTTTCACCCAAGTCTAAAGACCCTTCCATATCCCTTCATTTCTCCCTCAAAGATGGCACCAACTTGTTGTTGATTTCTTCAAGAAAGCGCCTCGCTTATTTCTTCGACTGTCCGTTAACTGATACACTTCTTGATCATAACCGATGACTACCCTATCAAAAGAGAACACATAAACTTCTTTGAGGTCCAGATCAATCAGTTTATTGAGGAACTCTAGAATCCACTGAAGGTGGTATACACGTAGATGCGGAGGCATCTATTGATAGAGTTGTGCTGTCGAATGAAGCAGTGGGCATAGTGAAGGAGATTAAAGGCCAAGGCTTCAGAGAAGATAACTGTACTGGTGGCTTGAATTGTTATGATTGTGTTGTGTGTTTAGGTTGTATTCTGCTGAGGTGGTTCCAAGGTGATATATATGTATAGATGTAGTGAGAATCATTGTTAGCTTTTGTTACTCTTATTTTACTACTGCACATTTTGAATGTCTAATTTATTATCAATATTCAACTTTTATTAAGCATCAGTAAAAGCATATCATATATTGGCTAGCTAGCTGAGATATATTTGGCCTTTTTTTAGATGTATTTTGTTGTGATGAAATTATCTTAATTATCTAGCTTTCGTATATCATAACTAAACACTAACATGGTAGTCTGACTCACAAATACATTTTACTAACAAAATTGTGGTGAACTGTATTTTTAGATTTTACAACTAAAGGGTTGGTGGTTGGTGGTAATGTTTCTACTCTTTATTACTTCCTTTGTCTTGTTCCAGTCTTGTTTCGTAGGTATCTGAATCAACCTCAGCACAGTACGTACGTAGAAGTACATGACATTGTGTTACTTAGGGTATGAACTATAGGAATATTTCGACAATTGGGTCACATATGTAAAATAAAATGTGTTGTGCTATTTTGGTGTAAAGCCTAATTAAAGTGATCTAATTTTATATTAGAATTAAAAAGCTTAAAGTTTAACTTATCATGAGCCTAATGTATAGATATCGGGGCGTTTTTTAATTTGTTGAAGAGCCAAATTATAAAATGTCAACTTTATAAATAAGGGGTTATGGTCCCCGAATTACACAAGCCTTAGCAACTCTCTAACCTTTTCTACGGAGAGCTACTTTCAGATCTAGGGTTTGTGTCAATTTGGAAGGCCAAACTAAATTCATCTTCTCGTTTAACAACCGATTATGGATTCAGGTATTGCAATGATTAAATACAGATTCAGGTACGCTTCCGCTAATCAAGTTATCTATTTTCTGATTTGTTCTCAATTAAATCAATATGGGTTACATATTTGGATCTAGGGTTTCATGACTATCTGCTGTTAATATATATTTAAATCCTAACAAGTGGTACCAGAGCCAACAATTATTGATTCTATTGTGAAAATTTTGTTTTTTGTTTGATTATATCTAAATATGAATATATATATATAAGTAGTTTGATACATGTTGTTTTGCCATTTCAGAACAAAGGTTGAATTGTGTTTTCAATTCATACGGTGTATATGTTATGTTTTCATATTGAAGCTAATTGAGTTTATAAACTGCTGCTTATAAAAAAATGTTTTTTTACTTTCTTGCATCGACCAACGCATGGAATATAGTCCCAGCGTCTTATACATTAGCAAAACAGTCATAGTAACTTTCATGAGGACATGCATGATGCATGCATTTTTTGGTTTTCAACAAAGTATCATTATTACTTTATTTGTTTATATGGTTGAACTTTGCATGTAGCAATAGCAGCATGATGGCATCATTATTTTTATATTATTATTATGATTATCACACATTGTTCTTTGATTAAGTAAGCTATTTTTTGGGATTTCAATTGCACCTTTTTTTTTTTTACCTATTCAACGGGTTTTGGTTTTTTTTGTTTAAACAAATATCAAAAATAAATGTTTATTACGTCTAGCTGTAAGTTGCATTTTGCAGCCGCCGGTCTATTGTTACCTTTGATGTCATATATTATGCTATATTATTTGTTTTGACCAAGTCTTGAACCCGTTATATGCATAAAGTTTCGGAAGCTCTACTGAGCGAATCTCATGCTATCCTTACGGGCTTAAAAAAAATAGATTTTTTTTTTATATATACCATGTGTACTGTTTGGAACAATTATTGTTTATTGTATGGATGTAGGACATGCCACATTAACTTATTTGTCATATGCAAATAATGTTTCATGGCATGTGTATGATGTTTCGGTAACTTGTCATGCTGCTTTTATTTTATGCCTTTTGGGTTTGGTATATAATATTTTGCATTTGTGTTGCTTAATCTAATTAGCTATCATGTTTGAATCTTTGACCATTTCGCCTTCGTTTTAGGATGATGATTAGTAGGTTACTTTATTATGGTCAAACTACAGTAACTTCTACGGTTTAAAAAAAAAGTTTTTTTTTTGTTTGGTTCGGTTGACAGTATAAAAAAGCACATGTTATATTATGCTTCGATATCCATCATGGTTACTTCAGTCATTCAGGTTATTCAGTATGATATTTATTATGTCGTTTACACATAATTTTATATGGTAATTGATCATGACAATCATCTATGATATCATGATTTATTTATGATGTCTTGTGTTATATTTATTACGATTATGACTTAATCTTGTTATGTCGTTGTTATAGTTTTTTGAGATTTGCAGATGTTGTATAGACATAAAGCATTTTTTGAAGTGTTTATAGCACTCAAAATGTATTGTATATATACTAAGGATAAATTCAAATATAATTTTGGTGCCTCTTTATAACCGTAAATATCCTACATACATAGTGAATTGACTGAAATAATATGTCACCAAAGTGACCTCTATATTTTGGTGGTTCATGAAAATGTTTGATATTTATGTGTAGTTGTTCATGCGAGTATTAGCCAGCCTAAAGGAAGACTAATATTTGGTCGAATCGCTTGCACATGTGTGATGATAAATACATGACAATTATAAAGTTTTTTCGAGTGAATAATTAATCGGTCCAAAGGAAGGTTATTATTTGACTTAAATTTATTGTCAGTATTTGATCATTACAACAACAGTACCACTTACAGTTAATATTACTGTCCAAAGACTTTATATTAATGTGTACTAGGTATCTTGAGAAGAGACTTACCAATTATTTGAGTTTACTACGGTTGATATTTGGCTATGAGCTTATACGGTCAATCTTCATTTTATTTTTTGTTCATGTTCAGCTAATTTAACTGAATTATCTGCCAATTTAAAGAATATTCCCATCTTATTTTGGGATAAAAATAAGGATTTGTAAGAGAGCATGTTATTTGATCTTGACTTTACAGATTTAACCCTTGTAATTAGGAGGGTTACAGCCAATTCTACTATGGTTAGATATTCTTATAATGTTATGAAGAATATTGAAAGGTGGTATAATTTAAAAAGGCAAGAGTTAAAAGATCATTAATTAAATATTTCAGAAGCTTTTCAAGGATGGACTATATGTAACGATACCTATTTTGGATAGGTTATCTACTGATAATGGGAAACTAGCATTTTTTTGTGGTGCTTGATTCCATAAATTCAAAGTAAAAGAAATCTAAGTGAGTACTATATGGGAAATATTGCTTCAAAAGTTAAAGCCACTCAAGTTATTGTTATTTTTGGTGCTATCTATAATATGATCATTTTATGATTAATATTATTTTAAGAATAAAATGCCATCTTATTGGGCTAATTCAGCTCTTTGTTAATTAATAGAGATATTAATTTTTTTATTTTAAGATTCAAAGTAGTCCTTTGATGCACATTTTTTGTATCAATAAAGAAGAAGAAGTCGCTAAGGATTTAGAAGAAAAGAAATAACATCTGGATATCTTATAGTTGTTTCTTTAATAAGATATATAGTCATATAAAGTAAAGTATACTAGATGTTTCAAAGTCACTATTAAGATTTCAGTTAAACTGTTTGAATTTATTTGATATATATTTTTATGTTGTCATTTAGACAGATTTCGGTATTATATTTTTAATATGAACATATTAGGTTATTATTGTTCATCTAGAAATAATAATGTTGATTTATGAATAAATTCAAAATTTTAAGTAATTGAAGCTATCAATGTCTAATATATACGTTATGACTACTTATGCTAAATAGCTTGTGTAATGATATCTCAAATTTTTTTTGATGACTAATATAATTATTTGTTTCAGTTTACTGAGGAATTATAGATTGAGATATCATAAAGATAGAAAATGCTTTATTGATATTCTAAGGGATTTAAAGTTTATAATTTTTTATGAACCCACACTAAGGAAAAGTTTTAAAGCGGGAAATGCAGTAGTTATTTTGAGGATGTTGAGTTTGGAGGGAGAAATAAAGTAATATCTTTGTCTTTAAAGAGAATCATTATCTTTGATTCAACTGCGGTTGCTCTTCGCTAAAAGTTTAAGATTAGTTTTCTTTTATTAAGAAGAAGTAAATTAAGAACCATAATAAGACGGTGTTGAAGATATTTTTTTCTATAAGCTAAGGTTACTATTTAAGAAAACAAACTCAACAACCTCAAAATGCAAGATCACTAAGGAAATCCACCTAAATGGGAAGTAATGCTATTTCAGATTATTGTATGGTATTTCTTCATAAATAAATAATGGATTGATAAAGATGATGCTATGGACTTACATCAATCCATGCAGGGTACCAATTTAAAATGTGGATTTAAGAAATGAACGTATAGTATAAATCTATATGGATAATAAAGCTTGAAATTTCCCTCTAAGCGATAAAATCATTGGTTATGAATAACTATTCAAAGCGAAAAGGGATCAAGTGGGTAATATTGAATTTTATAAGGCATTTTTATTGAAATCACTTTTATTAAAAGGAAAATTTATTTTCTTTAAAGAATGATTCATTTTGGTCTTCGTAAATGATTCTTTAGAATCTATCACTTTGGAGCTTACTACATTTTGTACTGTTGAGCTTTATCTGATGGAGATTAAAGTTATGTTTCTCAATGGAGACATTGGTGAAACTACTTAAGAAACTCATTTATGGATTAGTCTTTTGTATTTGTGATTCAAATACACCATTATTGTTCATGGGGTGATATTTGGGTTATTACAAAAGAATTGGAAAGATAAATGCTTAAAAGGTTAAGTATGTAAACTACGATTCAGTTGATTTTCTTTTACCAAAACGGATAAATTCTAACATCCTTGAAATGAAAGAAATGCAAAAGATTCCTCATGCATTTGAATTGTGAATTCTAATGCATACTAATGTATATACACATATGGATATGCGTATATTATTTGGCAGATACCTTGCTGATATTAAAAATGGATCGCTGATTTAGTAGTCAAAATGATTATGAGATATCTTTAAGGAATAAAATAAAAGGCCATATGCTCATAGAAAAAAGATCGGATCGGTTGGAGATCATAAAGAATTACGATCCGAATATCTTGGATGTCAATACTATAAAAGATCTGTTTTAGGTAATGGTAATATATTTTATGGGGAAAACTATATAAGGAAAAGTGTCATTTAAACACTTATAGCTTCCACCACTTGGAAAATATCGTCTTTGGTTAATTATATAAGACATCCAATTATGGAAAATAATAATGAAACTTTGTCACAAGACTCTAGTTATTGATAAAGAATTGAAAGACCAAGTAATATTGTGACAGTAAAGAATATATTATTTTCCAATAAGGGAAGAGTGCAAAATATATTGTAATTCATAGAGCATATTTAGACAAACTCCATTATGGCGGATCTGCTTACCAAAAGAATATCACCTAAGGTCTTTCATGAGCATATAAATCAATTGGTGTAACTTTTATGTAAGGATATTTTGGTTCAGGGTGAGTTTGTATTTGGAATTGTCGTATGACTCATTGTTCTATGTTTTAGTTACAAATATATGTATATCAAGTTCTTTTTCTGATCAGAAATAAAGTAATGAATTTTTCTTTGCACTCAATTTGTTTAAGTATATATGTTTTTGATCTCACTAGAGAAGGACCAGTTGGAAATAGACATGTATAGATCACATTTCATGTAATTTCCATGCTACACATCCATGACTGATCTATGTCATTTGATTGTATTGATATATGTGACCATTGATGGGTTTAGTTACGATAAATGTAACGAATGCCGCTTTGATCCTTTCTCAACACAACTAATGAATGAAATTGTTTCAGATACACCATATGTTATAAATAGCAAATTTTGGAGCTATAAAGTTAAACACATTTTAAGATTATTTCATATGTGGCCCAAGGGGAGATTGTTGGAATATTTCGACAATTGGGTCACATATGTAAAATAAAATATGTTGTGCTATTTTGGTGTAAAGTCTAATTAAACTGATCTAATTTTAGATTAGAATTAAAAGGCTTAAAGTTTAACTTATCATGGGCCTAATGTGTAGATACAAGGGCATTTTTTAATTTGTTGAAGGGCCAAATTACAAAATGCCCCGGTATCTACACATTAGGACCATGATAAGTTAAACTTTAAGCCTTTTAATTCTAATTTAAAATTAGATCACTTTAATTAGGATTTACATCAAAATAGCGCAACACATTTTATTTTACATATGTGACCCAATTGTCGAAATATTCCAACAACTAAAATGGTTATTTCCAAAATTCTTGACAATCAAGTTGCTAGAGATGGAAGATCGATTTATGGATCTAAAGCTAACTTAACAACTTCATTATTGGTACTTACGGCCCGTTTAAATGGACTTACATAAGTCATTTTATGATTTTTTAAAAGATAAAATGAACTGATTTTTTTTCCGAAAAAGTCAAAAAAAAAAAAATAGACTTATTTTAGTCGATTCAAATAACCAATTAATCGGTGTAAATATGAGTGTTTTAACAGAGAAAATAAAAAACAAAAAAAATAATGGCATTCATAGTTGTTAAGTATACAAGAGAATGTTGTCGTCGGTAGCTCCACTTTACCAAGTAATAGAAAAAAAACTATGACTTACTGTGTATTAAAATCATGAACCTTTGATATAATACTAAGATATATGTTCCCAATTTGAATCCACAAAGTATCATTTACCCGTTTATCCTTCACTTTATTTAAATCTGGTACAAGGTCCATAATTTTTTCAGGATTGTTATGCACAATCACGTTGCACTAGCATTCGCGAGGCCTCCTAGAAGAAATTCACAGGGTTCAAAAAAATTAAATTATATTTGTAGCGAGCCCCACGTTGTCTCTATTGTGGAGTCCGCGAGTGTTATCTTTTTTTTTAACGACGAGCTAAAATTGCAAATTTACTAATCAACCCTCTTTAATAACACATATCTACATTTATTTATAAAATTTAATGGAAACTTGTCTTCTAGCTTGAAATAATCAGTACCAACACGTGCGTTTAGTAAAGATGATAATTAAATTCATTTTTTCTAAGCATAATACACTCATTTTGATCAAAACTGCTAAATCAATTAAACTCATTTAATTTTCCTACCATAACAAAGCGATTGCATTAACACAACAATAGCTTAAAATTAAACGTGTTGATCAAGACACGTTGGACAGCTAACTTAATTCAAATCAAAGCTATCTTTCACACACCAGTATTTAGCTAACACAAAATATTTCATATGGATCGAATATAATAACCTCACATCGAGAATAGTAAACGAACATCAAGGACGTTGATTTATCATTATAATTATTTTCAAATGTCATAATAACATTAGTTTTTTTAAAAGAATTAAGTGAAAAAGCAACTAAATAATTTCCTTGTATATAATTGTCTTTACATTTCAGTATGGTCGTTGCTAAAGGTTCCACTGTTTCAAACATAAAAAAATACAAACAGAACCCACCGAAAAAGAAAATAACAATAATACAGGCCATGATATCGTACAAAAATCCATAACTAAATTCGATGACTTCTCCTATCGAAAACTCCATCACATCCAAAAGCAAAGTCATTTTAACAATATCATTTAATAATAGCAAACAACATTAACATAGGAGGGAAATATGATAAATATAACTAGTGATGTCTTGTCCTACCTACGAAGACACCAATAGAAAAACTTAACCACTCATATACCTTAGTTATGCAACGACGAAATTTATAATTGTTAACCTTTCATTTTAGAAGGTTGTTGCACTTTGAATTTGGACACTGGATTTCTTGTGAATCGACTATGAATTACTATATGAAGCCATAAATAGCTGGATTCATTAGAATATTACTTTAGAACAATCTGGATTGACACTTAGAATTTGGTTGTCAAATCGATAAGACTCTGATGCTAGGAAACAAAGATGGAAATATTGCAAAATGAGGGATCAATACGACTATGCTTGATGTATGCTACTCTGAGCGAACTTGTAGTGAGGCTTCTTGTACATAATTTGTTGATGTAATCCTATTGATGTATGGGTATTTTTCATGATGATACAAAAGCTATAGGTTCTGTTCAATGATGCTTCACTGTTACTGCATGTTGTATATGTTCTATTATATTTTATTCCTGCGCTGTGAGTTATACGTCAGGTTCTGCTTGTGTTATTCTACCCTTATGATCGTCCATAGCTGCCTAGCTTGTCTTTCAAACCATTATTCCTCTTGTTAAGTGCAAGAGTAATGGGAGATCGTCACACCTACGGTTCACATCATGCGTTATATTATCCAATGGAAGTACTTTTGGCTTCGAAGAATGTTATGGAAAAGTGCTTCCCTCTCTATCTCAGAGACATTGCTGCTATGTGGCTTCGGTAGCTGGAAAATGAGTCGGTTAATTCTTGGAACATCTTGGTTGAGAAGTTCATCGAACAGTTTAGGGTTCACATTGCTTGACCCAAGAACGTGATGACTCTTATGTCAATTAAGAAAAGGGCTGGCGAGACTTTGTGTAAATTATTGGAAAGGTTTAATGCTACCTTGGCTTCGGTCGATCGACCGGACCCTTCTATAGATCTGATGGTACGGTTTTTGGTGTCTTGGAAAAGACGTATTTCAAGATCTCGCTTTAGTGGGATCCACCGAGGAACCTTGGTAAATTCTATTTTGAGGAAGATCGGTTGCTTAAGCAAGAGGATGCAAGAACCAACAAAAAAGTTCACATGATTGATTTGGTTCTGGGCAAAGGATCGTCCAATTCTGGTAAAGGCAAAGGAAAGGATACTCCTTGTAATGTTCGGAATGTGTGAAATCAGCCTAAATTCCCTTCATACGCGGAGCTTACTCACTCTCTAAAGGAGATTTATTTGGAAGTTCACCTGGTTTCTCCCTTAAGGAAGCCTCTCGTGAGGGAGGCGACCTAGAGGGAGAAGGATTCTTGTAGGCACTGTTCGTTTCATGGCCTGGATGGTCACAACACCAATGATTGCAGGAATCTCAGGGATATGATTGAAGAATGCATCATACATGGCGAACTAGAGGAATACGTTCAGAATCGATCTACAGTATGGGATAGGCATAACTGCCTGCTCGAAATAGGAATGGTCTGGAACCTGCTTCTGGCAGTTTGGTCATCAATTGATGTGGTTTCTGGATTTTCTAGTTTTACAGCTCTTGGACTTTGGTTCTCTTGGTTTCTGTTTTCTTGGCTTCTTGGTTTATTAGCTTTTCATCTTCTCACGCTCTCGATTTTGGCTTTTGCGATTCTGGTCTTTTGTCATTCTATCTTCTGAAATTATGGAATTTATGCTTTTGGTTTTTTTGGTATTCTGGTCTTTTGGATTGTGATGTGGGTATTTGGTCTTCCAGCTTATGGATTTGACCCTATGTTCAGTCGAATCTCTAGCTTATGTACTTTGGCTTTTTGGTGATTAAAATTCTGGTTTTCTATATCTGGACTCTAGTTATATTAGCTTCGGCCTCTTGGGTATCATGCTTATGGATATTATACTTCTGATTTAGTTGCTACGGAGGGCTTTGAGTCGGATCACTCACATACGGGATTAGGTCTTAATCTATAGGCATGATTTTTACCTATTTATAAACATTTGCCGTACAATTAACTAATCTCTTTGGTTTACGCGATTGTAGAAGGGTGGAGGGCCTAAATCCGCATACCCATGTATGGGATTATGCTTTAATCCCTAGGCTTGCTTTTGTGGACGAGAAACCGTTTAATGTTCTACAGTTATATCTGGATTCATCTGACTTAGGAATTTAGAGGGCCTACGTCTTCCTACATACGTACGGGATTAGGCCTTAATCCCTAGTTGTAACACCCCACGTCCATTAATGTCACTCACAAAGGGAATGCATTAACTTCAATGGAGCGTTTTAAGTAAGTATAGAACAGAAAATCACAACAAGATAGATGTAAGCAGTACTTGAAAATTTAAAACTTTATTTCATTGTAGCGGATAAACCCATATGTTTGATTACATCATCAAAAACCATAAACTAAAGTCAAGTACATCATATCCATCTTGATAAAACAAAGTACATAAACTGAAAGACATAATCCCCAACATCAAAATAGCCATAAATAAAGAGAAGCCGAACTTTACTTCAGCGATCCAAGTAATCTTCTAAAAGTAGTCCAAAATCAAGCTCCACTGGTGCTAGATCCAACCTGAACACTTGGGGGGGGGGAGGAAGAAAAGAGATGGAAAAAGGGGGGTCAGACATAAAGTCTGGCGAGTGCGATAACTCTAACAATATAATTAACAAAGTAACTAGGCTAAGGCATAAGTTGGAAAGTAAGGAAATGACCATGAACCATTGAGTATGACAGAGTAAACATGGAAACAAGATGAACAACGCTAACGTTTAAGGCACACCTAAACCACTACAAGATAATTACTATACTGGGCCTTAACCACCCCAACAAACAGAAGGTACAGAAGTAGAATACTAATAATAGGCCTTTACCCCCCAACTAATGGGCCTTTACCACCCCAACAGACAGAAGGTACGGAAACAGAATCTGAAACGGAATCAAAGACGGAAACAGAATAATCCCTACGGAAACAAAATGTAGAATTAGGTGTACACTAGTAATGGGCTTTTACCACCCCAACAGATGGTACCACGCAGAAACAGACAGGTGTTACCACCCAACAGAAACAGACGGTACCACCAGAAACAGACAGAACTAAGTGTACCCTAAGTCCTACCCCCAAGCGATCGGCTCCCTAACTCGTATACCCGTGGTGGTCCTACAGTGGGGTGTATCAATCCCCAACGTGGCAACCCGATACTATTAGAGATGCATGGCTTATACCTACACGATGCAACAACGTCTTACCTACCAGCCCGGGACCACACACGCACATGAACCCGTTGGACTTGCGTTGCCACCGCTCACCCGTTTTGGCCTCTTACAGTCAAGCCTAGTACGCGTGTCCCGTCCTCAACTTAGGTCGAGCCCACAGAGATACTTATGGGTTACTGGTTGAAACGGGTCTCCATGATTTGACACAAGCTATCCACCTAAGCTTGGTCCCCTCTAGTATTTCCCACTTAACCCACTTCTTATTCATGTTTCAATTACATGCTTCAATTTTGGTTAAGTATTTCAAATCGTATTTCAAATGCCACCCAAGGCACCCACTAGATTCCACATGCCACCCAAGGCACCCACTTAACCCCCTCATGTCCCACTACATGTTTGATGAAGATTCGCTGTTAGGGTTGAATAGTTCTGATTTGGTTGCTGTTCTTCCTCTTTAATTTGGTGGCGGCTGCTCTAGGGTTCAAGACAACAGCATGACGGCCATAGTTTCAGTTTTAATTCTGATTTAGGGTTTGAGACTATGGGTCTCTTTATAGAATTTTGAATTAATTTAAGCCGTCGGATGATCTTACGGTTAATCAAAACCATTCAATCATGATAGGGTGATGAGTCAGCCCTAATGACTCAGCAAGGAGTCAGAAAGTACTCAACAACATGGGTCAGCCTGAACCAGAAAGTTGTGCAGGCTCCTGCCTCGGCCTGGGCGCACTTCGCAGGTGCGCCAGTGCAAATATGTACTGGCGCACTTCCCAAGTGCGCCAGTGCATTTTTTCCTACTTCTGGCCACCAATCTTTGTTCGTCCATAACTCCTTCATCCGGTACTTGTTTCCCGCAAACTCGGACTCTATTTCAACCAGAATTCCGAGACGAACACAATGGCACAACCCCATTCCTTTAATTCTCACGTCTGAGATTAATTATTCTTTATTTTAGTTAATCCGATTATTCAAAAATCCGGGGTGTTACATTCTCCCCTCCTTTAAGGATTTCGCCCCCGAAATCTCCAAGTTAAGGAGAATGCATATCCTACCATCCAAACAACCATCTACTCAACCATCAAACATGGGCATCCATTGCCCTTATAAAATTTCTAATGCTGTATGAACATATGCAAGAAGTGTGTATATGTTCCTTATCTAATGCAAAATCAGGCGGTCTACTGATTCAGTTGACCTCCTTAATGCAAACCATGATAGTGCCATGCGTCCATTATGTATGCGAAAGAACCTTATCGATACATATCATTTCTACATGTGTGCACAACCATTCACCAAAATTCAACATCCATATGATGGTACAACCATTATACATCCATTACTTAAATATGTACACACATTTATATGCAATATGCAATATGAAGTGACTGAGCCAATCTAGTGCCTAATGTGTGTGTATATGCATCCACAGGCAACCACTAGCAAACACTTGCAACCATCAAACATAACATGTCTCAAACACATGTTTACATCCATGGATTTCCTATCTAAAGGTCAAAGATTCGGTCGATGGGATATAAACAAATGATACAACTAAAACAAAAGCTCTGTCCCAATTTGACATCGGTTAAGAGAATAATTCCCTAAGTCTCAGCCCCGAAGACCGAAATCAACATCAGACTGCCACTCAGAAATTTACCCTCATTAAACAATGTCAAAACTGGAAATCTACTTCATGCTTCGAGTAGAAACCCCTATCCTTCAGAAATATTCAGATACTTATAGACTACTGGTACAGATCAGATTACAGAATGATTCTCAGAAAGCTAAGCATAACAGACCCTTGCGGGTTACAAGAAACTTTGGGGGTCTTCCCACGACAAGTTAGAAACTTAACGGCCCTCTACATAGAAAGCTGGTTCATTTAGACCCAACCCATAGCCCATAAACTTGAGCACACAAATGTCACATTCAAATTTTTGACGCCTAACACAGATAATTTCAAACCCCTACAAATCACTAACGATTGAGCCAAACCACAAATGGGGTTTGAAACAACAACGGGATCAGAAATAAGACTAGTACTAAAGTGCAGAGTCTCAGTGCCAGAATCCAAAAGAGTCTTAACTTCATAACCAGATAAGGAAATTAAACCTTCTACATAAATTTTCCTATCCCTATCCTATCCATCAGCCGTGAGAGCATTTGCCTATCCTATCAAGGAAGAGATTCTAGACAAAGGACCGAAGGATGCTACATATGGCTTTTCGGGGAATGTTTTTCAAAACAGGCTTTCCTTCCTGAAAACACTTTCTTTTAAAACCTTTTTGAAAAATGTTTTCAAAACTTTTATCTAATCTGGTAACCTTCAGCTCTGATACCACCTGTAACACCCCACGTCCATTAATGTCACTCACAAAAGGAATGCATTAACTTCAATGGAGCGTTTTAAGTAAGTATAGAACAGAAAATCACAACAAGATAGATATAAGCAGTACTTGAAAATTTAAAACTTTATTTCATTGCAGCGGATAAACCCATATTTGATTACATCATCAAAAACTATAAACTAAAGTCAAGTACATCATATCCATCTTGATAAAACAAAGTGCATAAACTGAAAGACATAATCCCCAACATCAAAATAGCCATAAATAAAGAGAAGCTGAACTTTACTTCAGCGATCCAAGCAATCTTCTAAAAGCAGTCCAAAATCAAGCTCCACTGGTGCTAGTTCCAACCTGAGCACCTGGGGGGGTAGGAAGAAAAGAGATGGAAAACGGGGGGTCAGACATAAAGTCTGGCGAGCGTGATAACTCTAACAATATAATTAACAAAGTAACTAGGCTAAGGCATAAGTTGGAAAGTAAGGAAATGACCATGAACCATTGAGTATGACAGAGTAAACAAGGAAACAAGATGAACAACGCTAACGTTTAAGGCACACCTAAACCACTACAAGATAATTACTATACTGGGCCTTAACCACCCCAACATACAGAAGGTACAGAAGTAGAATACTAATAATGGGCCTTTACCACCCAACTAATGGGCCTTTACCACCCCAACAGACAGAAGGTACAGAAACAGTATCTGAAACGGAATCAGAGACGGAAACAGAATAATCCCTACGGAAACAGAATGTAGAATTAGGTGTACACTAGTAATGGGCCTTTACCACCCCAACAGACGGTACCACGCAGAAACAGGCAGGTGTTACCACCCAACAGAAACAGACGGTACCACCAGAAACAAACAGAACTAAGTGTACCCTAAGTCCTACCCCCTAGCGATCGGCTCCCTAACTTGTAGATACCCGTGCTGGTCCCACAGTGGGGTGTATCACTCCCCAAAGTGGCAACCCGATACTATTAGAGATGCACGGCTTATACCTACACGATGCAACAACGTCTTACCTACCAGCCCGGGCCCACACACGCACATGAACCCGTTGGACTTGCGTTGCCACCGCTCACCCGTTTTGGCCTCTTACAGTCAATCCCAGTACGCGTGTCCCGTCCTCGACTTAGGTCGAGCCCACAGAGATACTTATGGGTTACTGGTTGAAACGGGCCCCCATGATTTGACATAAGCTATCCACCTAAGCTTGGTCCCCTCTAGTATTTCCGACTTAACCCACTTCTTATTCATGTTTCAATTACATGCTTCAATTTTGGTTAAGTATTTCTAATCGTATTTCAAATGCCACCCAATGCACCCACTAGATTCCATATGCCACCCAAGGCACCCACTTAACCCAGTCATGTCCCACTACATGTTTATCTGGTTAAGTGTTTCTTAATTCATTAAGACCGTAACCTCATAAAGACCTCTCACATTAGACTGGCATTTGTGGCAGCTGGATTTGCCGGGCGGGTCCGGGCAGTCTTACACCACAAAAGAGTCTAACCTCGTGTCTTTACAATTGTTACGTATTTAATTTGTGCCTAATACCTCTCACATTAGACTGACATTTGTGGCAGTTGGATTTGTCGGGCGGGTCCGTGCAGACTTACACCACAAAAGAGCCTAACCTCGTGTCTTAGACGATTAATTACTCCTAATTAATCATCCCCCAATTTGAATTACTTTCCCTATTCAATTATCAATCAATTCCAAATTTAACGATGTCCATAATTGACTCAATTACGTCCATCCATTTATGGTATGTAAAATCATACCAATTTCACCACAATTATATTTTATGCCTTTTAAGGTATTTATGCCAATTAAACCTTTTTAATATCATCCCCTTTTACCCCACGTAGAACGTTTGTTTGTTTAACGTAAAATATACGTTAGACTCGAATAGTCTAACTCATGAAATAAAAGAAAACATCACAATAAATACACATAATTAAAACATAGATTTAACATAGGGGTGAACTTGCGTATATGAATGATGTTCTACATCTAAAACTTGCATAGGCCAAAGTTACAACTTGCATAAACAACATATGTCATGGATCCAAATCTAAAGGTGTGAACTTGATGAGGTAATGGCCACAAACTTGCATAAACAACATATGTCATAGATCTATATCTAAAAGGGGTAAACTTGCATAGGTAATAACATAACATGATTCATATCCAACTCATAAACTTACATATGTGATCTATACATCGCAACAATGGCGTAAACTAGTATCTAACATGTAAAGTATCATGTAGAATTTAGCATATGTCACAGCCTAACTTTCAATTAAATTCTCACATAAACTAGGTGCCATAGCCATGTAAGGTCACATATAATTCTACCCAAACTTGTATATGGTTCATGTTTGAATCAACATCTAAACTTTCCTACATATGATTTATCATATGAGTCAATATAACAAACTAGCATAAGAAACATGATCATTCAACTAGACATAAGCCAATCATAGGATTATAACATGGGTGATAGCATTATAACTTTGCATCATAGATGATAGTATCATAACATAATATCATAGAAATTACAACACAATTCTACACATAATTACAACATGCAATCAACAATTCATATCATATCCAAATTATCCGCGTTATAACTCAATCCAATTCATTTATTAATTATTTTGCTAAAACTATCGAACTCACAACTCAAAAGCAGTCTTGAGTTCTGAATTATGATTTCCGGAGTTGAATTAGCGCCCCTTTGATGAAGATTCGCTGTTAGGGTTGAATAGTTCTGATTTGGTTGCTGTTCTTCCTCTTTAATTTGGTGGCGGCTGCTCTAGGGTTCAAGACAACAGCATGACGGCCATAGTTTCAGTTTTAATTCTGATTTAGGGTTTGAGTCTATGGGTCTTTTTATAGAATTTTGAATTAATTTAAGCTGTCGGATGATCTTAGGGTTAATCAAAACCATTCAATCATGATAGGGTGACGAGTCAGCCCTAATGACTCAGCAAGGAGTCAGAAGGGTGATGAGTCAACCCTAATGACTCAGCAAGGAGTCAGAAAGGACTCAACAACATGGGTTAGCCTTAACCAGAAAGTTGTGCAGGCTCCTGCCTCGGCCTGGGCGCACTTCGCAGGTGCGCCAGTGCAAATATGTACTGGCGCACTTCCCAAGTGCGCCAGTGCATTTTTTCCTACTTCTGGCCACCAATCTTCGTTCGTCCATAACTCCTTCATCCGGTACTCGTTTCCTGCAAACTCGGACTCTTTTTCAACCAGAATTCCGAGACGAACACAATGGCACAACCCCATTCCTTTAATTCTCACGTCTGAGATTAATTATTCTTTATTTTAGTTAATCCGATTATTCAAAAATCCGGGGTGTTACATTCTCCCCTCCTTAAAGGATTTCGCCCCCGAAATCTCCAAGTTAAGGAGAATGCATATCCTACCATCCAAACAACCATCTACTCAACCATCAAACACGGGCATCCATTGCCCTTATAAAATTTCTAATGCTGTATGAACATATGCAAGAAGTGTGTATATGTTCCTTATCTAATGCAAAATCAGGCGGTCTACTGATTCAGTTGACCTCCTTAATGCAAACCATGATAGTGCCATGCGTCCATTATGTATGCGAAAGAACCTTATCGATACATATCATTTCTACATGTGTGCACAACCATTCACCAAAATTCAACATCCATATGATGGTACAACCATTATACATCCATTACTTAAATATGTACACACATTTATATGCAATATGCAATATGAAGTGACTGAGCCGATCTAGTGCCTAATGTGTGTGTATATGCATCCACAGGCAACCACTAGCAAATACTTGCAACCATCAAACATAACATGTCTCAAACACATGTTTACATCCATGGATTTCCTATCTAAAGGTTAAAGATTCGGTCGATGGGATACAAACAAATGATACAACTAAAACAAAAGCTCTGTCCCCATTTGACATCGGTTAAGAGAATAATTCCCTAAGTCTCAGCCCCGAAGACCGAAATCAACATCAGACTGCCACTCAGAAAATTACCCCCATTAAACAATGTCAAAACTGGAAATCTACTTCATGCTTCAAGTAGAAACCCCTATCCTTCAGAAATATTCAGATACTTATAGACTACTGGTACAGATCAGATTACAGAATGATTCTCAGAAAGCTAAGCATAACAGACCCTTGCGGGTTACAAGAAACTTTGGGGGTCTTCCCACGACAAGTTAGAAACTTAACGACCCTCTACATAGAAAGCTGGTCCATTTAGACCCAACCCATAGCCCATAAACTTGAGCACACAAATGTCACATTCAAATTTTTGGCGCCTAACACAGATAATTTCAAACCCCTACAAATCACTAACGATTGAGCCAAACCACAAATGGGGTTTGAAATAACTATGGGATCAGAAACAAGACTAGAACTAAAGTGCAGAGTCTCAATGCCAGAATCCAAAAGAGCCTTAACTTCATAACCAGATAAGGAAATTAAACCTTCTACATAAATTTTCCTATCCCTATCCTATCCATCAGCCGTGAGAGCATTTGCCTATCCTATCAAGGAAGAGATTCTAGACAAAGGACCGAAGGATACTACATATGGCTTTTCGGGGAATGTTTTTCAAAACAAGCTTTCCTTCTTGAAAATACTTTCTTTTAAAACCTTTTTGAAAAATGTTTTCAAAACTTTTATCTAATCTGGTAACCTTCAACTCTGATACCACGTGTAACACCCCACGTCCATTAATGTCACTCACAAAGGGAATGCATTAACTTCAATGGAGCATTTTAAGTAAGTATAGAACAGAAAATCACAACAAGATAGATATAAGCAGTACTTGAAAATTTAAAACTTTATTTCATTACAGCGGATAAACCCATATGTTTGAGTACATCATCAAAAACCATTAACTAAAGTCAAGTACATCATATCCATCTTGATAAAACAAAGTACATAAACTGAAAGACATAATCCCCAACATCAAAATAGCCATAAATAAAGAGATGCTGAACTTTACTTCAGCGATCCAAGCAATCTTCGAAAAGCAGTCAGAAATCAAGCTCCACTGGCGCTAGTTCCAACCTGAGCACCTGGGGGGGGAAGGAAGAAAAGAGATGGAAAAAGGGGGGTCAGACATAAAGTCTGGCGAGTGTGATAACTCTAACATTATAATTAACAAAGTAACTAGGCTAAGGCATAAGTTGGAAAGTAAGGAAATGACCATGAACCATTGAGTATGACAGAGTAAACAAGGAAACAAGATGAACAACGCTAACATTTAAGGCACACCTAAACCACTACAAGATAATTACTATACTGGGCCTTAACCACCCCAACATACAGAAGGTACAGAAGTAGAATACTAATAATGGGCCTTTACCACCCAACTAATGGGCCTTTACCACCCCAACAGATAGAAGGTATGGAAACAGAATCTGAAACGGAATCAGAGACGGAAACAGAATAATCCCTACGGTAACAGAATGTAGAATTAGTGTACACTAGTAATGGGCCTTTACCATCCCAACAGACGGTACCATGCAGAAACAGACAGGTGTTGCCACATAATAGAAACAGACGGTACCACCAGAAACAGACAGAACTAAGTGTACCCTAACTCCTACCCCCAAGCGATCGGCTCCCTAACTTGTAGATACCCGTGCTGGTCCCACAGTGGGGTGTATCACTCCCCAAAGTGGCTACCCGATACTATTAGAGATGCATGGCTTATACCTACACGTTGCAACAACGTCTTACCTACTAGCCCGGGCCCACACACGCACATGAACCCGTTGGACTTGCGTTGCCACCGCTCACCCGTTTTGGCCTCTTACAGTCAAGCCCAGTACGCATGTCCCGGCCTCGACTTAGGTCGAGCCCACAGAGATACTTATGGGTTACTGGTTGAAACGGACCCCCATGATTTGACACAAGCTATCCACCTAAGCTTGGTCCCCTCTAGTGTTTCCCACTTAACCCACTTCTTATTCATGTTTCAATTACATGCTTCAATTTTGGTTAAGTATTTCAAATCGTATTTCAAATGCCACCTAGGGCACCCACTAGATTCCACATGCCACCCAAGGCACCCACTTAACCCCCTCATGTCCTACTACATGTTTATCTGGTTAAGTGTTTCTTAATTCATTAAGACCGTAACCTCATAAAGACCCCTCACATTAGACTGGCATTTGTGGCAGCTGGATTTGCCGGGCGGGTCCGGGCAGTCTTACACCACAAAAGAGTCTAACCTCGTGTCTTTACAATTGTAACGTATTTAATTTGTGCTTAAGACCTCTCACATTAGACTGACATTTGTGGCAACTGGATTTGTCGGGCGGGTCCGGGTAGTCTTACACCACAAAAGAGCCTAACCTCGTGTCTTAGACGATTAATTACTCCTAATTAATCATCCCCCAATTTGAATTACTTTACCTATTCAAATTATCAATCAATTCCAAATTTAACGATGTCCATAATTGACTCAATTATGTCCATCCATTTATGGTATGTAAAATCATACCAATTTCACCACAATTATATTTTATGCCTTTTAAGGTATTTATGCCAATTAAACCTTTTTAATATCATCCCCTTTTACCTCACGTAGTACGTTTGTTCGTTTAACATAAAATATACGTTAGACTCGAATAGTATAACTCATGAAATAAAAGAAAACATCACAATATATACACATAATTAAAACATAGATCTGACATAGGGCTGAACTTGCATATATGAATGATGTTCTACATCTAAAACTTGCATAGGCCAAAGTTACAACTTGCATAAACAACATATGTCATGGATCCAAATCTAAAGGTGTGAACTTGATGAGGTAATGGCCACAAACTTGCATAAACAACATATGTCATAGATCTATATCTAAAAGGGGTAAACTTGCATAGGTAATAACATAACATGATTCATATCCAACTCATAAACTTACATATGTGATCTATACATCGCAACAATGGCGTAAACTAGTATCTAACATGTAAAGTATCATGTAGAATTTAGCATATGTCACAGCCTAACTTTCAATTAAATTCTCACATAAACTAGGTGCCATAGCCATGTAAGGTCACATATAATTCTACCCAAACTTGTATGGTTCATGTTTGAATCAACATCTAAACTTTCCTACATATGATTTATCATATGAGTCAATATAACAAACTAGCATAAGAAACATGATGATTCAACTAGACATAAGCCAATCATAGGATTATAACATGGGTGATAGCATCATAACTTTGCATCGTAGATGATAGTATCATAACATAATATCATAGAAATTACAACACAATTCTACACATAATTACAACATGCAATCAACTATTCATATCAAATCCAAATTATCCGCGTTATAACTCAATCCAATTCATTTATTAATTATTTTGTTAAAACTATCGAACTCACAACTCAAAAGTAGTCTTGAGTTCTGAATTCTGATTTCTGGAGTTGAATTAGCGCTCCTTTGATGAAGATTCGCTATTAGGGTTGAATAGTTCTTATTTGGTTACTGTTCTTCCTCTTTAATTTGGTGGCGGCTGCTCTAGGGTTCAAGACAACAGCATGACGGCCATAGTTTCAGTTTTAATTCTGATTTAGGGTTTGAGTCTATGGGTCTTTTTATAGAATTTTGAATTAATTTAAGTCGTCGGATGATCTTAGGGTTAATCAAAACCATTCAATCATGATAGGGTGATGAGTCAGCCCTAATGACTCAGCAAGGAGTCAGAAAGGACTCAACAACATGGGTCAGCCTGAACCAGAAAGTTGTACAGGCTCCTGCCTCGGCCTCGGCGCATTTGGCAGGTGCGCCAGTGCAAATATGTACTGGCGCGCTTCCCAAGTGCGCCAGTGCATTTTTTTCCTACTTTTGGCCACCAATCTTCGTTCGTCCATAACTCCTTCATCCGGTACTCGTTTCCTGCAAACTCGGACTCTATTTCAACCAGAATTCCGAGACGAACACAATGGCGCAACCCCATTCCTTTAATTCTCACATCTGAGATTAATTATTCTTTATTTTAGTTTATTCGATTATTCAAAAATCTGGGGTGTTACACTAGTCATGGTCTTTTTATATGAGAAACCGTTAGATCTCCCACTTTCATCTTTGGTTACCCGACTTTGGTTTCCAAGGGCTAAGTCTACCTACCTATTTACGGGATTAGGTCTTAAACCCTAGGCATGCTCTTTACAGACAATAAACCCTCGGACTTCCCTCGCTCATTTCTGCTTACCTAGCTCGGGAGCTTGGAGTGCTAAGTCCACCTACACATGTACGGGATTTGTTCTTAATATTCAGGTATGCTCTTTAAGGATGCCATCCAATCTCCTTCGTTTATTTTTCATTTTCTGGCTTAAGAATGGTTACGTTGGCCTACCCATGTATGGTGGCCGGTGCGAGCACTAGGCATGCTCTGTACCCAACGCTAATCCATCCCCATCAAACTTAACGAAACTCAATAAACATAAAATCAAGAGCAACTAAGTCAACTCATCCTCGTACATGATTAGGCCTTAATCCATAGAAGTGCTCTCTACTCGACAATAAACCGCTTGGTTTTCCTTTGGATTCGTTAAAAACCCAAACCTTTGAAAACTTTGGTAAAAATTACTTCACTCATCAGGATGATGCTTGCGAAGTAAAGAAATATGAAACTTGAATTTCAAACTTTAAGGACCTTGTGTAAAAAGAAAATTTCTCTCTAAGTATAAAAACCTTGGTCCCCAAGCAAGGACTTTGCTTAGGAAGGGGCGGGTCGTCTTGTCAGGACTTGGCAAGGCTTTATAATCTAATGGCGGTTATGGCCCTACCCGTTTGGCTTTCTAATGGTCTTGTTATCACACTCTAGCAAAGGTGTCTTGGACTCTTATTACTTCCAATGGTCCTCTTGTCACATTCCAGCAAGGGCACCTTGGACTCTTTTTTCCTTCCTTGGTCATCTCCCTAGGTTTTGACGGGGCCGTCTTGGATTCATCTAGTTATCTGGCTATTGGTTATTTTAGCTTTCAGATTCATCTGATCATATGGTTGTCTGGATATTGGCTACACTACCTTTCTAGATTTTGGCTCACTCTGGTTTCCCAATTCTTGGATAATCTAGCTATCTTGTTTACCCCCCGTAATACAGCTTGGGGCAATCATCGAGTCTTTATGGTTTTGGTCTTCTGGTTAGCATGATAAGGAGAGATCGTCGGTTTTCTTTGGTATTCTGGACTTTTGGTTTTACATTAATATGATCCGGCGCGATGTGGATTTTGGATTTCTGGTTCCGAACTATGGGATTTCTATGTGGACTTCTTTCGCTTCGCGACTTCTGGATTCTTGAATTTCTCGTTTTCCCGCAACACACGTCTTCCGTTCATCAAAAAAGGCATGTTTTAGGGGGAAAAGTGTTGACCCATTTTTTGGTAAAGCAGTCACACGATAATTTTATGGTCATTGAAGTACTCTGGACTCGAGGAAGGACTCGTACAAGTACTGGGCGATCATTTCGAAGTCGCGAAGTGCTCGGAAAAGGCTTGGAAATATGGTTAATTCTCAGATCAACATTATCGGTTTGATGCAGTTCAGATCAACGAAATTTTCGTTCAAATAAGGGTTGGATGGCATGGAATGAATTTCACAAAGTTTGTTGATCATCCGGTAAAAACAAGAAAGAAAACCCAGATCAAACACATGCATTTACACTGGGATAGGAATGGCTCGTATGGAATTTCACACATGCCCCTTATGAAATCTAATGAAAAAACTCCTGCACCACCAGAATCTTAAAAGAAATCGAAGGAACCCAAGAATAGTCTTTCTAGGAAGTAATCTGCTAGGGAATTTAGCTAAATCAATTCAACTAAATTATGGTAATGAAATCACGAATATGCTTTACTAGAAACCATTAACTTCACTACCTTTCTTTTGCTTTTGGGTTACAATTAGCTTGCATAGACCGATCCAATATATTAATAGAAAGGCATAACGATCTTCCGATCACTACAAATCACTTGATCACACTGGGCTGATCACCAAAAACTAAGGCATGTGCTCAGGATTTTGTGCTAGGAAAAACATTGATCCCCGGATCGGTTGTGTCTTTCGTATCCCTGGATATGGGGTTGGCATGAAGTGATCATCCCAAAAGGCATACCCACGTCGAGCGAATCATTTGGAAATGCGGTTGCACATCAAAGGAGCTTAGCTAGGGAAGACCGATCCTAGGATTGGTATACTCTAGATACGAATTTATGGTTGGACACGACAGACTCAAAAAGCTTGATCGAAGCGCGTTGATCACTAGAAAGCATGGATGCAATAAGTGGTTTCTTGACTTGCACTGCACAACTCCGGATATGAATTTTGGCTAGGATCGGTATTTATTTTTTGAATCTGGCAAACTTCGAACAACGGCGGATCATTCATTAACGGCAAATCGCATAGAGGCGATCATCAAAATTCGTAGGATCGGCACTTGGTTTTTTGGCTTGGCACTTTGACTAAGTGGTTGACTGGATTTTGACTAACTTGGATCGGAATAGGTACCAATCTCGGGATCGGTACAACTCTCAGGATATGAAATTTTATGCTTTGGCTACCAACTCCACCTATAAATACCCCACGAATGTGACGCTTGAGGGGACCTTTTGGCTGTTCATTTTCTGCACGCGTAAAGCTTCTTCTTGGAGCATGTTAATGGCTTCCCAGTTGTTTACCATGGCTTTGATAGGGCTTTTGGACTTGTAAACTTCATATAGAAGTTTACTTATTACATTTTGGCATTTGGAATGACATTTGGCTTATTTGTTGGACATTGGAACATTCTTGGGGCTTTTTTGACATAGAAGGACATTAATGGTTGTTTTGGCTTTGTAGGAAAGTGACAAGGACTTTGTCACTTCCCATTCACAACTTCGTAAAACTCAAAGTATTTGTACTTTGATTATCATTTTAACTGTAATGACTGTGATGAATAGTTACTATGAAGTAGACGTAGGCATTAGTGTTGAAATAATATAAATTCGGTGTTCTTTACTTTCCCGCAACTCTATGCCTAGATTGTTTGATTAATTTGGATAATTCGCTTGGAATTGACCCGTCGGGTGTTAATGTGTGCGAGAGACCAATTTCCCATATAAAAAATAATCAAATTCGAATAGCCTTCAACATACATTAAAATTTAAAACATTGCCAGCTTATCCATACCTCCCATTTAACACAACCACATCTGCAAAGCTCCTCCTATAACTGAAACTTCTTACTGCCCAAAACATCAGCAACTAGAATACCACCTTCAATTACCCTCTCCAAACATCAACTAACTAAAACAAATCAAAATTTTATACAAATATACCGAATACACAATAAATCAATTTATATTTTTCCACGCATAGGATTACAGTGATTAGTAGTTAAATTAATCTATCTATGGAATAATGATTAATTCAAATAAATTAATTCAATAAGTTTATGATAAATTAATTTACTAAAGGAATAAATTGCAAAAAAAAAACAACTAACCAAACGTCAATTATACTAAAAATTAGTTTAAATACTTACAATAGTCAGTAGATAATAGAACACTCAACACATGATAAAAAGATAACTGATTTAGTAAGTAGAAAACTGGAAAACAAATTTACATACTTTTAAATAGTTGTCTTATAGTGCATCATCGAATCGAAGAAGATGAAACAAAACAAGCACGAGGATCAAACAAAGACGAATTGACAGAGCTATATTAAACGAAGATATACATGATGAACGTAGGAATCAAAGGAGAAGAAAGTTGAAATTAGAGGAGTAAGCTGAATTTCGTAGAAGTTGAAATTTGGTGGCAGGGAACGGGTTGAAAGAAAGTAATGAGCGGGATCACTAAAATAGAAATGCAACCGAGCCCCAAAAAAGTTTGTAAAAATAATAACGGTCTCATTCATACCACAAACAATACCCATAATTGCAAATAAATGTACGTTTTCTTATAGTGTTGGTTCAGATTAATGTTTAAGCCTACCTATCGTATTTTTATTCTTAAATACATATGCATCTGGACTTATAATTAAGTCTGAAAAACAATCTATACATATTACAAACTAGAAATAATTTGAGCCTACTTGACTAACCTTTCTAATTCTTAATAATAAGCTTTCCACTCACATGCGGATCTATGCTTTTTATCTTGTCCCTTGAAGATCCTCTGTGCCCAATAGTCAGCTTTCTTAAATGAAATTTTAATATATGTTCCCCTTTTAAAAAGTTTCATTTTTTATTCTTCACCTTTAAAATTAAAAGGTGGGAAAAAGACCAGAAACGAAGGAAGAAGAATAGAATGAGAATGTGATCAGGAGTTTGTTTTGGCCTTCTAATTATAGGTTCAATGGTGGATCCATGGCCATCGGACCTAGCTTAATTTAATCTAATGAAGCCATGTCGTCACATACTAAATCATAACCATCAGATTAAGTTTTAGATTTATATCTTCCCTTAGGTTTATTTTAAGTTAAAAACTAATAATGTATTTGTTACTACCTAAAATTGACAGTAAAATAGGATGATAGCGAAGGGGTATCGAGCAACCGTAAGCACGCAGAGGTCCTTCAGAGAGCAAGGTCAAGCGCTAAGAGATATCAGACGTAGGGAAATATTCCGAAGGGGAGGGCATCAACCGAGACTTATCCTTGCTACCAGCTAAGAAAAAAGGGGAAAGAGTCCCGCTAACAAAAGCCTAGGAGCACGAGAGGGAGTATTGACATAAATCTGTTTGACGCAAATACGACAGGATGAGAAAACATCAAGAACATCAGGCCAAAAATACATAAAGAGTCTATTTCTGCAATGCCAACCACATAAAATACCAAAGCATACATTACCGAGAGCTATCTTCCAAAAAAACCAAACCACCCTAGAAACCTCTACCAGCCGGACAACTGGAACCCTAATGGAGATACAAGCAACTTACGGCAGGGGGACAAGCTTCTTTAACCAAAGAAAAGCCGGAAGCAGGTATCCAAAAACCCGCACCCGAGAGCCACTACTAAAAGTCTCGATGCCATCCGAAAGGCGTTGCATCATCGAATTCATCTCGCTCTCGAAGAAGCCCTAATTGACCGGAACCTTCACTTCGAAGGCCATAACCAGCATCACAAAAATAGTCGGAAGCCAAACATCCAATACCAAAGGGAAGACGGACAACAGAGGCTCTTGCAGGCCCAATAGCTCAACAATAACAGAGGCCCCGAATCCGCTATAAATAGGATCCCACGGGTCACATAGAGGGGGATCTCTCTTTTCTTTCCCAAATTTTCTTTTCTTCTACTAAGATTCGGGAGAAGCCTTCATTTTCCTTCCTCGGAGATCCTAAGAAAAAAACCTAGCTTGTAAATCGATTTGAACAATGATCTATGTAACCTCATCTACTGAATAAAATGATAAAAAAACCCTTCAAGTGGATGTAGGTTCTCGTTGAACCGAACCACTATAAAATCGTGTGTTCTTGTTCTTTCTGTGTATTGATCCGCTCCTTCAATTTATTCCTGCAAGTATTCTATTGTGCTGTCAGGTTCTAAAAGGAGCCTGACACTAATCATAAGGTTCTTGGTAACCCGACGCTTTTCTGACGAAGAAATCCCTCCATCAAAGTAACGGCGATTTAACTCAAGCTGAGGGGAGTCGATTAATCTGATTTTATCCCCTCCTTGGATTACCCCCACAGATCCATTTCGGGTGTTGACGAAAAATATCATTAACATTTTGGCGTTAGAAGGAGGGCCTGAACCTCCGACCTTGTGGTTAACAGCCGCATATCTACCTGAACTGTTCCGTCCTAGGTGGGACTAAATATTGAAGAAGCGAGGGATAGCTTCCAGTATCCATCGAAAATGGTTATAACAAAAGTAAGTTGAAGACAAGATTCCAACGCATAAACTGTTTTGGAGAACAACACACTTTCATATATTAGCACCACAAATCCGGAAATCAGAGAATCATCAGACTTAAAAGGAAGGAAGGATAAGGAGCTGGAAGCACTACGTTTGGTTTTGCATATTGACGCTACTGTAAGGTCTATTGAAGAGAGCCCGACTTAAAGAACCTCGACCCCTAACATAATCAAGCGAAATCAGGAACAAAGACATCTTATGGGTTTGACAGCCGAACTAGATCCTCGCTATACCCACATGTTAGTTTGAGGTCACAGGGAAACAACCACGCGTCAATAGAGGATAAAACCCAGTTGTTTGGCCAACACACTAAGGGAGCAGGCAGACCTTCGATTCTGACACAATCTTTGAACCTGAATTTTATAGAAAAGGGAGTCAAGAGAGATGAGACCCTGGAACGACGACTACTTGAAGTGAAGGATCTGGAGGGTGGAACTCGATCACTAGGTTCTTCAAAAACATCGGACTAAAACATGGAAATTAGCTCAAATCTACAAGGGAGGGGATAGCCTAGCAGACATCAGAAATAGAAGATAAATTTTATTCTATACCTTCCAAAAAAGAAAGACTAATCCAATAGACAAAAGGTGCGATGGGAGCCAATGCTACGAGAGTAAAGAGCAATCTGGAAGTTCAACTACAGGGAAATATAGTTTCGAAAAGCCGGATCATGGAGATTTTGAAACTTATCTTAGGAACATGGCAGAGAAAACCATAAGAAACTTGTTCGAAACTGAGGAGGTAAGTGTTTTGGGCAAACATATCAATGACAGCGAAAGCATAGCACCCTTTACCAATGAGATCAAAAATACGACGATACCACCACGTGTGAAAGCCCCAACCATGAAATATTATGGAACTTCAGATCCAGATGATCATCTCGTGGCCTTCAATAGCCATATGAACGTTTATGATGCCTCTGTTTCTTTACGATGTCAAATATTTCCAGTAACTCTTTGAGGGGCTGCCACCAAATCGTACCAACAATATCAAGAGGGTACCATCCGGTCATGGAAGCAATTCTCTCATGAATTCTCAACATACTTTTGCATCTGCAAGGATCCGGCCATAGACTAAACGATACTTGCGAATATAAAACAAAAACCAGAAGAATCTCTGGGTAGTTACTTAGGAAGGTTTAAGGCGGAGGCTCTAAAAGCTGATGAAATGAATGACTGGGAAAAACTTATCACTATTTATTATGGTCTAATTAAGAATACACCCTTCTGGAAGGAGTTATATATCCGCGGATGCGGAAGCTTCCAGGACTTATACCTCCAGGCAGACAAATTCATTTGTATGGACGAGTTCAATTATTCGGGAGGAAGCTCAAACAAGAAGGGAGATCCCCGCAAAGATTCTGAACCTCATTCAAGCGCGAAAGAGGACGAAGAACCTCCAAAACTTCAAACTCTGCTTATGGAAGATGTTACAATTGTGGATCAAAGAATCATTGTGCTAATCAATGTCGCAAGCCGCGCATGTGCCGCGCTTGCTGAATTCCTGGTCATATAACGTCAACATGCCCCGCACTTCAGGGAAACAGCTGGAAATCATGAAGATCTGGTAACACCCCTCTTAACTCAAGCATCGCATTAATGCATTTAGAGAATACTCAAGCATACTTGCAATTTTCCATATGTCGACACCCCCTACTTTGAGCTACATGATCACACGAGCTGTTCTATGTGATCACGCGAGTTGTGTACTCGCCTGCGAGATGTGTTCTCGCCGCGAACTGTGTGTTAGCCCCCGCGATATGTGTTCTCGCTGCGAACTGTGTGTTCCCACCCACGAGTTGTGTACCCGCCCGCGAGATGTGTTCTCGCCGCGTACTGTGTGTTCGCATCCTAGGCACGTACATCCTCTGCCTATAAATCTCATCCCGCAGAAGGGAGCCAAAGCTCGAAGGGAGCACCCGGAGCACGTACAGCCTCTGCTCAAATTTCATCCTGCAGAAGGGAGCCAAAGCTCGAAGAGAGCTCCCGGAGCACATACAGCCTCTACTCAAATTTCATCCCGTAGAAGGGACCAAAGCTCGAAGAGAGCACTCGAAGCACGTACATCCTTTGCCCAAATCTCATCCCGCAGAAGGGAGCCAAAGCTCGAAGAGAGTGCCTGAAGCACTTACAGCCTCTGCTCAAATCTCATCCTGCAGAATGGAGCCAAAGATCGAAGAGAGCACCCAGTGCACGTATAGCCTCTGCTCAAATCTCATCCCGCAGAAGGGAGCCAAAGTTCGAGGGAGAACCCAGAGCACGTACAGCCTCTGCTCACATCTCATCCCGCATAAGGGAGCAAAAGCTAGAAGGGAGCACCCAGAGCACGTATAGCCTCTGCCCAAATATCATCCCATAGAAGGGAGCCAAGGCTTGAAGGGAACACTGAAGGCACGTACAACCTCTGCCTCACAAGACAAATAAGAAGGGGACTTCTATTATATTAATACTGGAAGGGGTTCCCGGTCCTCCATAATTTAAATACCCGAATCTGGGTTCGGTTCGGGACTTCTATTACATTAATACCGGAAGGGGTTCCCGGTTCTCCATAATTTAAATACACGAATCTGGGTTCGGTTCAGGACTTCTATTACATTAATACCGAAAAGGGTTCCCGGTCCTCCATAATTTAAATACCCGAATCTGGGTTTGGTTCGGGATTTCTATTACATTAATACCGGAAGGGGTTCCCGGTTCTCCATAATTTAAATACCTGAATCTGGGTTCGATTCGGGACTTCTATTACATTAATACCGGAAGGGGTTCCCGGTCTTCCATAATTTAAATACTCGAATCTAGGTGTGGTTCGGGACTTCTATTACATTAATACCGGAAGGGGTTCCCAGTTCTCCCTAATTTAAATACCCGAATCTAAATTCGGTTCAGGACTTCTATTACATTAATACCGGAAGGGGTTCCCGATCTTCTATCATTTAAATACCCGAATCTGGGTCCGGCTCGGGACTTCTATTACATTAATACCGGAAGGGGTTCCCGATCCTCCATAATTTAAATACCCGAATCTGGGTTCGGTTCGGGGCTTCTATTACATTAATACCGAAAGGGGTTCCCAATCTTCAATCTCCAATTAACCAATTAAGGGGTGGCCCGGACCCTATCACTCGCTCAGGGAAGTGCTTTTAATTTATACACACGTCGGTCGAGTATACCGAATCCCTGCACTAACACAAACAAAACACTGGGGGCATTTCATATGTAATGCAATTTAATATTATTAACATTGCTGAGAACACAGGATTCTTCATAGGAAAAATGTTAATCGAAAAGGGTGTCTGCCTTATCTTCGTCTTATGTGTTCTTGAATGACGTTAGAAGATTTATCCGATCCGGAACTCCCGCGTGCAAATAAAACCACAGATAGCCTACGCACACCTCCATTAAAAGAAATGTTATTAAAGAGTCATGTACCTAATATCGAGGTAAAGAAATCATCATTGCCGGTTCTTAAGGCCTCTTCATATTCTGAAGCTCTAAACAAGATCAAATCACACGAAACAACACTTCTAAAACGGGAATTCTAACCATTGGACCAAGGACTATAGGAACCTGATCGTTTGTTTCAAGTATAAATAGATATGGCTTGAAAAATTACAATGCTCCAACTCTCCCTCTTTAAATCAAAGAAACATGGAAACTGGAAATGAGGTCAATATATCACCTATCATTTCTGACGAAGATTTACAGCGCTTCAACTCTTGGACGATCGTCTCCATATTCTTGGGTCGGTTCTCAATTAATGGCATCGATCGAGCTTTGAAGAAGGAATTCAGTCATCTATATTCTTGGGAATGGAATGTCAAGAAGTTCGAAAATGTCTTTGTTGTCAAGTTTCCAAAAAACTTCTTTACTGGAGATTTTTACTCTATCTCAAATGATAGGGACACCCTCCATATCCGGCCATGGAATCTCAACCATGGTTCTTCGAGACCAAAGCAGGTGGATGCTCTTTGGACCACCTTACAAAATATCCCCTTCGGAATTTCAAAATGGTGAAAATTATATTATCGAAAGTGGGAAGGGTTCTAAGGATGCAAGAAGACGCATGGGACGTAGCCGATTTTTCGTACCTTAACGTAGAAATAGAAGTTCCATCTCCAGTACACATTCCATCGCCAATAAGACTTTTCACCAGGACTTTTTACCATGAAATTGGAATCAACAAGTTTTCAGGAAATCCAAATGACCCCTCTGAACCGGCTGATTTTAGGAATTGGGTGTTTAGGAAAGATAGGGACAGTTTTCTGAAGGTTTGGAAGCCAAAGAGAAAGGTGAAGGGTACCGGTAATTCTATTGTTATAAGGGCATTTTCTTCAAACCCGTTTGCAGCTCTTTCAGATCTCAATGACGAAGAACTATTAGACGAAGACAAAGAGGAAGTGTACAGTTCAAAAGATGGAGAGGAGAAGATTGATGCTCTTGATGTGATGCTTGAAAATGTAGATGGTAGTGATGGTGTGGGGAAAGATGCATCGAGTACTTGGAGTACTCGAGAGGAAACAAGAAGGCATGCTTCGGCGATTGGACATCGAGGTGTGGTTGTCTTTGCTGGGACATCTGGGAAGTCCAGCAAGGGCAAGGAAATAGCTAGTTCTTCTGGTATGACACCTTCAAGGCGCAGTACAATGAGGAGCTTTGATTTTGATCACACTCTGGAAAGTGTTGATCGTTGGAAGTTTACCAGCTTGTTGAATGATAACTTTGGCGGCAGAACGTAGAGTAAATTGTAACACCCCGCGAATTCTATAACTGTGAAATTCACAAATTAAAGTATAATTAATTTCAAATCAAAGAACTAAGGGAAACGGGATACGCCATTGCGTTCGTCTCGGAAAAATACGCGAAATAGAGTCCGAGTTTTCGAAAAACGGAGTCCGTATGAAGAAGATATGGCCTTCGGAAGTTTGAGAATTAAGTTTAAAATTCAAACAGAATAAAATAAAGTTTAAATTCGAAAATGGGGCCCAATGGGCCAGGGCGGAAAAAGTCCCGCCTGACGCACCCAGGTCGACTGGGCTGTCGACCTGGTCTAACCAGGTCGACAGGCCTGTCGACAGGGGTGTCGACCTGGTCCAGACCCAGGTCGAGCCCAGTCTAACCCGGCTGGCCTATTCTCTATGTGGTCGATTTTCTGTGGTCTGCTTTGTCATTAGGGCTAGGTGGCAGGCTCTAATTGGTCTCTCCTTAGAATGAATGGCTACGATCAATCCAAGCAACATCAATGGTCCTAATCAGTTCCTAACCTCTATTTAAACAACCCTAGACTAAACCCTAATCTATTCATTCAAAAATAAGAACATAGCCGCCATGTTGCTGAGGAACGACTAGGAGTAGCCACCAAATTGGGGAGAGGATTAGGAGGAAGATTCTAAAGCTTAAAGCAACCTAAACAAATCAATTCAACAAAGGAATTTGCGTCTTCAATCCCTAAATTAGAGAATTCATCACACCATTGTAAGTAGAGTATTACTTTGGTATGAATAAACAATTGTGTTGGTTTGTATGCTTGAATTGTGGCAATAAAGTAATTCATATTTGTGCGTTCTTATCAATTTGAAATATTATATATGTTTGGATATTCTTGAATTATGTTATTCATGTTATAAAGAACTACATGCGGTAGTTCTATGCAAGTATACGTTTGGAATATTTCGCAAATTATGTAATCCATGTTGAAGCTACATATATGTAGTTGATTTAAATTCATGCAAGTTTGGGGTTTTGCTACTATGCCATCATGATGTATATTTTTGTGCATAAATCAATTTGTAAGTAATTAAAACAAGTTTGGTTATTATAATCCATATGAAATTATGTTGAGAATTTGGCATCATGTATTAAGCCATGCTTTTGTACTAGAAAACCTATTTGAAAACTTATGAATATGGCTAGGCTATGATCGATATTTGACATAATTGAAATCCATGATTAAGTCTATCTTGTTTACAAGAATTTTATGATGACATATGTGGTACATAGCTAGGTTAGGTTCAAAAATCCCTTTTTGCAAGTTTACATGACTAAAGTAAGAATCATGATTTCATGTTAGAGATATTTATGCCATGCTTATGTTTGACATTATGCCATGCTTATGTTAGAAAAATTTATGCCATGCTTATGTTTGACAATATGCATAAATAAAAGTATAGGTTCATGTTGTAGTTATGACTATGTGTCAATAATGATACCCAATTTAGACTCTTATCTCAACTACAAGTTCACATGCTTTGATTCATGTCACCTATGCTTTATGACCAAAGTATATGTTATCACTATGTAAGTACACCAGTTTCTATGTTGTATTTCCAACGTCATATTGCAAGTTCATGCGCTCACCTTCCCCTTTTTGGGTATATAATCACGCCATAAGCCTCCCCTTTTCGCATGGCTAAGTTGGGCTTTAAAAAGGCTAAGCCCAATATATATATAATAAACGGACGTGTAAAACGGGGGAAAATAACGTTGGGTTAAATTTATTAATGAATGAAAATATAAAAGAAGGGCCCAAGTTCAAGTATGGGTTGGGCCCATGATTGGTGTAACCTTTACACCATTAACTTAATAATGGGCCGCAAATATTTACATATAAAAAAATAAAGAAGAAAGACAAAATATGTAAATGTAGAAAATACGATGTGTTTAACCCGAGGTTGGATTGAGTTGTGATGTAAACCTGCCCGGAACCGCCCGGCTGTCCAGTAGTCACAACAATACCTATCCAATGTGGGTGGTTAAACATGGAGCCCAATAAGGACCCGAGGTTAGACTGAGTTGTGGCGTAAGACTGCCCGGAACCAACCGGCAACAGGCAGCCACAACAATACCTGTCTAATGTGAGAGGTCAAGGCTTTAATAAGACAATTAAAGCTGAGTCAGGATTGTTAGGATTAAGTGGACTAAAGACTTAATCAAAATTGGAACATGCTAAACTAAACGGACATGGTGGGGGTTAGGTTAGAAAACACTTAACCAACTTAGCATGTTGGCTAGAGATAGAAAACCTAGTAGCGGAGGACCCTTTTCGCAGTAACCCTACAAAGGTATCATGATACCCTGAAACTAGGCAGGGTGGGGCACGATTACTGGGCTGATTGTAAGAGGTCAAATCGACGGCGGTGGTGTAGCAGTGTAGGTTCTAACGGGGTGCGGGCGTGCACACACTCCGGCGTAGAAAAATAAGGCACTGGACACCAGTAGCATACCTGTGCACTCTAGGATTGTGTCGGGCCGCCACCATGGGACTTGATACACCCCATGGTGGGACCAGCATAGGTAACTACAACATCGGGGGCCGTAAGACACATGTAACTATGCGAGTAGGAGACGATCATCATAGAATGGATCACATCACCCTGATTATGGGGTGCCAGTTGGAAACTAGTTTATATGGGTTCAGAGATTAACATGGGGGTACGATAGTATATTCGACCCTAGACAACTTAACCAAGTTTATTGTGCTTGCCCACTTCCTGTTTATACTTATCATACCCAGTTCTTTATTCATAGACAAAATAGTACTCGACTTACTCAGGCTTTATGTCTGACTCTACTTTTCTTTCGTCTTCTTTCTTCCGTTTCCCCCCCAGGTCCTCAGGGAGGGAACACAGCAGCTTGATCAGCCTTGACATCCAGCTTGAAGAAGAGAAATGTATTGCTTGGACTTTCCTGCTTTGAACTATGGCTTTGGACAATCCACTATGGGGCTTTTGCAGTTTATCTACGTTTTATTTATGCTTCTTTAAATAATGTACTCAAGACAGATTATGAAAATGTTATGTTATGTTTTTGGGAAGGATGTAAGACAATTATGGTGATGTTTTGTAACACGTATTTGACTTTATGAAATAAAGTTTGTTGTTCTTCCGCTGTTTACAAATATGTGTTCCTATATCTGTCTTGTATATCTGTGACTTATACTTATAAACCTCCACCAAAATTAGGGCATTCCCTTTGAGAGTGACCCTAACGGAGGTGGGGTGTTTCACTTGGTATCAGAGCATAGGTTTACTAGATAAGATAAAAAGTTTTGAAAATTTATTTTCAAAAAGGAAATTTAAAGAAGCATTTTTAAAAAAAAAAGAAAAATATTATTTT
The DNA here is from genome assembly GCA_030737875.1 of Allium sativum. Taxonomy (NCBI): domain Eukaryota; kingdom Viridiplantae; phylum Streptophyta; class Magnoliopsida; order Asparagales; family Amaryllidaceae; genus Allium; species Allium sativum. The sequence goes on from CM060926.1 coordinate 770,026,954, forward strand.
ATTTTAAAAAGGCAAAGTCCACTCCCCAAAGCCATAGGTATTATCTCTTATCCTTCGTTTTGAATCTATCCTTTTTTTTTCAGCATGTCCCAAGAACTTAACTTGCCGGAAGGGGTGCCAATACCTGGTTGGTTTAGACGGTTCTTAGAAGCAAGGGCCACCCAGCCAGGTCCTACCGTTCCTCCTCCCCCAGCTGAAGGAAATCATCCAGCTGCAGCGGCACCTTTTCCTCCACCTCCTCCCCGGGGAAACACTTTTGCTAAGATATGTAAAGATTTTAAAGCTATGGGAGGAAGGGATTTCCATGGAACTGAGTCCTTCGTGGCAGCTAGAAATTGGCTGAAGGAAACAGAGGACCTATTCATCATCTTTGAGGTAGAAGATAGACAAAAAGTACAATTGGCAGTATGGCTATTGAAGGGCGAGGCTTCCTACTGGTGGGAAGTCACCAATGCTGAAAGACCAGTGGAGACATGGGAGGACTTTAGGGCAAGGTTTGAGACTAAATTTCTCTCAGATGCGGAAAGAAGTTTGCAGTTGGAAAAATTCTTATTTCTTAAGCAAGGAGACAAGACTGTCAGAGAGTATGTGAATCAGTTCGATGAGCTGGCTAGGTTTGGACTTGACCTAGTCAACACCCCGCACAAGAAGGCTCTCCGTTTCGTCAAAGGGTTAAATGAGCCATTACACAGTTTGGCCATGACCCATATACCCATGGGGGCCACGTATGAAAGATTGGTGCAAATGGCATTGCTGAACGAAGAGGACAAGGGCAAGAAGGAGACCAAGGCAGAAAGCTCTCAAGGGAAGAAAGAGGGTTTGCAGCCTAAGAAGACAGACTTTAAGAAGGGCGGGAAAGGCAACAAAGAGAAGAGGAAGTGCAATTTCTGTGGCAAAGTGGGGCACTTAGTAAAGGACTGCCGGAAAAAGAAGGCCAAGGAGAATGGTGGGTGCTTTTCTTGCGGTGAGACAGGCCATAGGGCTAAGGACTGCCCAAAGAAACGAGGACAGGGGCAGAGGGATGGATCCACCCCTGGGGCACAGGTTCATGTGCTGGAAGCGCCACCTCTGCAACAGCGAGGTATAAATACTTCTGTAGAAAGTGTAGTTTATCTTTATGATCACCCCGTTCGCACTTTATTTGATTCTGGCGCATCACACTCCTTTATCTCGTCTGCTTTAGTAGAATCTCTGCACCTAAAAACTAGTATGGTAGAGGACCCCTTAATTGTTTCAAACCCAATTGGGGGCCCAGCTCATTTGTCTATGATCTGTCTGGATTTGAAAATTTCTATCCTAATTGTTGAATTTCAATGTAGTGCCTTTGTTTTGGGCTTTTCGGGTTATGGTTTGATTTTGGGTATGGATTGGCTATCCAGTAATGGGGCTATCCTTGACTGTGAGAAAAGGGTTGTTAGGCTCCTAACCCAGCTCGGTAATACTTTGGAAATTTCTTGTAATCCCTCGTATGCGGTTATGCTTAGTTATCTTGAATCGCTAGATGCCTCTGTTGAAAATTTGCATTCAGTTAGAGTGGTCCGGGAATATCCGGATGTCTTTGAAGAGGTGAAGGGCTTGCCTCCGAAGCGGGAAATAGACTTCCGCATATATCTTGTAGATAATGCAAAGCCCGTTGCGTTGCCCGTTAGACATATGGCTCCACGAGAAAGGAAAGAGCTCAGTAAACAGATTAAAGAGCTTCTAGAAAAGGGGTTCGTTAGGAGGAGCATTTCAGAATGGGGCGCTCCAGTGGTGTTCGCTACAAAGGCGGATGGTTCACTCCGTCTATGTGTTGACTATAGGGAGCTCAACAAGCTAACGAAAAAGAACAGGCACCCTCTCCCTAGAATTGACGATTTATTTGACCAGCTTGTAGGAGCGCCTGTTTTCTCCCAACTCGATTTAGCAACCGGTTTTCATCAGCTAAGGGTGGCTGAAGATAGCATCGATAAAACGGCGTTCAGAACCCCAGACGGCTTCTTTGAATGGCTTGTCATGCCTTTCGGCTTGACAAATGCACCTGCTTACTTCGTGGACCTGATGAGTAGGGTATTTAGAGATTTCCTCAACAAATTCGTAGTGGTCTTCGTAGACGATATCCTTATCTTCTCAAAAAGTGAAGAGGAACATGCTCAGCACTTAAGGGCAATCATGGAAACTTTGCGAGTCCATCAACTAAAAGCCAAATTCTCCAAATGCCACTTTTTGAGAGAAGAGGTGAGGTTCCTTGGGCACATAGTATCCAAACAAGGGTTAGCAGTGGACCCCGCTAAGGTAGTGGCGGTACAGGATTGGAAGACACCAAGGAATGCGACTGAGGTCCGAAGCTTTCTAGGACTAGCGGGTTTCTATCGAAAGTTCATAAGGGATTTTGCGAAAATCTCAGCTCCGCTCACGAAATTGACTAAGAAGAATCTAGTGTTCAATTGGGATTTGGATTGCGAGTTTGCTTTCCAACGACTGAAAAGGGCTCTCACAACAGCCCCAGTTTTGACGCTGCCAGATGGGAGCAAGATGTTCACTGTTTATACGGATGCATGTGGGACAGGGCTAGGCACCGTCTTAATGCAAGAAGGAAGGGTGGTAGCTTATGGCGGGAGGCAATTGAAGGTGCACGAAAAGAACTACCCAACCCACGATCTTGAGTTAGCCGCCATCGTCTTTGCACTCAAGTCTTGGCGACACTATCTCCTAGGTGAGAAGTTCGAACTTTACACTGACCATAAATCGTTGAAATATCTTTTCTCGTAGAAGGATCTTAACTTGAGGCAACAAAGACGGATGGAGTTTCTTGCCTCGTACGATTTCGAAATCTCCTACACTCCGGGCAAAGGCAACGTAGTGGCAGACGCGTTGAGCCGAAAGAAATTGACCCTAAGCCCGTTGTTTGTTGAAAGACAAAGCCTAGAGTTTATAGCCAACTTCGACTTTAGGCCTTCCTCCGATTTCGTACCAGGCTTGCTAGCATCTCTCGAAGTGCGCCCAACCTTAGTGGATTCAGTAGGGACAGCACAACGCAAAGACCCTCAGCTTGTGGAAATAATTGATAGGCTAATTAGGGGTGAGACTTCAAATCACCTCAACAGATACTCCATCGACGATAAGGGTTTGCTAAGGCGAGACGAAAGACTATGCGTCCCACAGACAAAAGATTTAATAAAGAAGGTTCTCGAGGAAGCACATCACTCCAAGATGACGATACACCCGGGCGGAGATAAAATGTACAAAGACATAAAAAGGACTTTCTTCTGGAACGGCATGAAAAAGGACGTGGCAGAGTTCGTTTCTAAGTGTATGGTGTGCCAACAGGTTAAGGCGGAACAGAAAAAGCCTGGCGGACTGCTACATCCTCTGGAGGTCCCGCAGTGGAAGTGGGATAGCATCTCAATGGACTTCATCGATGGGCTGCCTAGGTCTAGGAGAGGCAACACTAGCATTTGGGTAATAGTGGATAGGCTTACTAAAAGCGCCCACTTTTTACCTGTCAAAAGTAAAAGAACTGCCTCATCCCTAGCATCGCTTTACCTTAAGGAAATCGTTCGACTCCACGGAATACCATCTAGCATTGTTAGTGACCGAGACCCCATCTTCACCAGCGAGTTTTGGCGGAGTCTGCAAGAAGCAGTAGGAACGCAGTTATGCTTGAGCACAGCCTATCATCCCCAAACCGACGGCCAAACAGAGAGAGTGAACAGAGTTTTGGAAGACCTTCTAAGACTATGCGTCCTTGACTTCGGAGGGACATGGGAAGACCACCTTCCTTTGGTGGAATTTGCCTACAACAACAGCTATCAAGCAACCATCGGAATGGCGCCCTTCGAAGCTTTATATGGAAGACCGTGCCGATCGCCCACTTGTTGGTGGGAGTCCACGGATAAGCTCATACTTGGACCAGATATGATCCGAGAGACCTCAGAGAAAGTAGACTTAATACGAAGAAGGATGAAGACGGCCCAAGACAGACAAAAGTCCTATGCCGACAAGAGGAGGACCGACCTTGAATTTGAGGTTGGAGACAGAGTTTTTCTCAAGGTATCACCGCTAAGGAACGTTGTTCGTTTTGGAACCACAGGAAAGCTAGCGCCAAGATTCGTAGGGCCATTCCCTATCATCGAGAAGATTGGGAAAATGGCCTATAGATTAGAGCTACCCGAGAAGTTGGCCGGAGTCCACAACGTTTTTCACGTTTCACATCTCTGAAAATGTCTGCATGAGTCTGCTGAAGTGGTAGAGCCAAATATCCTCGAAGAGGCCGAAGTAGAACGCGAAGAACCCATAAGAAAAGTTCCAACCCGCATATTAGGAACGGAAGTGAAGAAGCTACGCAACCGCGAAGTCAAGCTCGTCAAAGTTCAGTGGAGCGACGCCGAGGGAGACGCGACTTGGGAAACTGAAGCTAGAATACGCACTGCCTACCCTTTTCTGTTCGAGGGTACATCCTTGATCTTTCTTTTTCCTTAAGTTGCACTTTTATCTATCTTTTTAGGTATATTTCCTCGACCTTATCTTTTAGGTAGAATCTTTTTGGATGGAAACATGTAGTTGAAACATGTTATGTATGATGGTTGCAAGTGGTTGCAAGTGATTGCTAGTGGTTGCTCGTGGTTGCATATACACACACAATCTAGGTTTTAGATCGGCTCAGTCACTTCATATTGCATATGCATATATGTTTGTATTCGTATATGGTTGAACTTTAATGTGTTGTCATATGGACATTGCATTTGTATTGAATGATTGTGCACTCATGTAGAATCAAGAATAGGAGAATTTGCATACATAATGGATTCATGGCACCTACATAATTCGCATTAAGGAGGTCAACTGAATCAGTAGACCGCCTGATTTTGCATTAGATAAGTACATGTACACACACACTACGCATATGATCATGAAGCATTAGAAATCTTTTAAGGACAATGGATGCTCGTGTTTGATGGATGAGTAGATGGATGATTGGATGTTAGGATATACATTTTCCTACACTTGAAGATTTCGGGGACGAAATCCTTTTAAGTGGGGGAGAATGTAACACCCCGCGAATTCTATAACTGTGAAATTCACAAATTAAAGTATAATTAATTTCAAATCAAAGAACTAAGGGAAACGGGATACGCCATTGCGTTCGTCTCGGAAAACGGAGTCCGTATGAAGAAGATATGGCCTTTGGAAGTTTGAGAATTAAGTTTAAAATTCAAACAGAATAAAATAAAGTTTAAATTCGAAAATGGGGCCCAATGGGCCAGGGCGGAAAAAGTCCCGCCTGACGCACCCAGGTCGACTGGGCTGTCGACCTGGTCTAACCAGGTCGACAGGCCTGTCGACAGGGTTGTCGACAGGGGTGTCGACCTGGTCCAGACCTAGGTCGAGCCCAGTCTAACCCGGCTGGCCTATTCTCTATGTGGTCGATTTTCTGTGGTCTGCTTTGTCATTAGGGCTAGGTGGCAGGCTCTAATTGGTCTCTCCTTAGAATGAATGGCTACGATCAATCCAAGCAACATCAATGGTCCTAATCAGTTCCTAACCTCTATTTAAACAACCCTAGACTAAACCCTAATCTATTCATTCAAAAATAAGAACATAGCCGCCATGTTGCTGAGGAACGACTAGGAGTAGCCACCAAATTGGGGAGAGGATTAGGAGGAAGATTCTAAAGCTTAAAGCAACCTAAACAAATCAATTCAACAATGGAATTTGCGTCTTCAATCCCTAAATTAGAGAATTCATCACACCATTGTAAGTAGAGTATTACTTTGGTATGAATAAACAATTGTGTTGGTTTGTATGCTTGAATTGTGGCAATAAAGTAATTCATATTTGTGCGTTCTTATCAATTTGAAATATTATATATGTTTGGATATTCTTGAATTATGTTATTCATGTTATAAAGAACTACATGCGGTAGTTCTATGCAAGTATACGTTTGGAATATTTCGCAAATTATGTAATCCATGTTGAAGCTACATATATGTAGTTGATTTAAATTCATGCAAGTTTGGGGTTTTGCTACTATGCCATCATGATGTATATTTTTGTGCATAAATCAATTTGTAAGTAATTAAAACAAGTTTGGTTATTATAATCCATATGAAATTATGTTGAGAATTTGGCATCATGTATTAAGCCATGCTTTTGTACTAGAAAACCTATTTGAAAACTTATGAATATGGCTAGGCTATGATCGATATTTGACATAATTGAAATCCATGATTAAGTCTATCTTGTTTACAAGAATTTTATGATGACATATGTGGTACATAGCTAGGTTAGGTTCAAAAATCCCTTTTTGCAAGTTTACATGACTAAAGTAAGAATCATGATTTCATGTTAGAGATATTTATGCCATGCTTATGTTTGACATTATGCCATGCTTATGTTAGAAAAATTTATGCCATGCTTATGTTTGACAATATGCATAAATAAAAGTATAGGTTCATGTTGTAGTTATGACTATGTGTCAATAATGATACCCAATTTAGACTCTTATCTCAACTACAAGTTCACATGCTTTGATTCATGTCACCTATGCTTTATGACCAAAGTATATGTTATCACTATGTAAGTACACCAGTTTCTATGTTGTATTTCCAACGTCATATTGCAAGTTCATGCGCTCACCTTCCCCTTTTTGGGTATATAATCACGCCATAAGCCTCCCCTTTTCGCATGGCTAAGTTGGGCTTTAAAAAGGCTAAGCCCAATATATATATAATAAACGGACGTGTAAAACGGGGGAAAATAACGTTGGGTTAAATTTATTAATGAATGAAAATATAAAAGAAGGGCCCAAGTTCAAGTATGGGTTGGGCCCATGATTGGTGTAACCTTTACACCATTAACTTAATAATGGGCCGCAAATATTTACATATAAAAAAATAAAGAAGAAAGACAAAATATGTAAATGTAGAAAATACGATGTGTTTAACCCGAGGTTGGATTGAGTTGTGATGTAAACCTGCCCGGAACCGCCCGGCTGTCCAGTAGTCACAACAATACCTATCCAATGTGGGTGGTTAAACATGGAGCCCAATAAGGACCCGAGGTTAGACTGAGTTGTGGCGTAAGACTGCCCGGAACCAACCGGCAACAGGCAGCCACAACAATACATGTCTAATGTGAGAGGTCAAGGCTTTAATAAGACAATTAAAGCTGAGTCAGGATTGTTAGGATTAAGTGGACTAAAGACTTAATCAAAATTGGAACATGCTAAACTAAACGGACATGGTGGGGGTTAGGTTAGAAAACACTTAACCAACTTAGCATGTTGGCTAGAGATAGAAAACCTAGTAGCGGAGGACCCTTTTCGCAGTAACCCTACAAAGGTATCATGATACCCTGAAACTAGGCAGGGTGGGGCACGATTACTGGGCTGATTGTAAGAGGTCAAATCGACGGCGGTGGTGTAGCAGTGTAGGTTCTAACGGGGTGCGGGCGTGCACACACTCCAGCGCAGAAAAATAAGGCACTGGACACCAGTAGCATACCTGTGCACTCTAGGATTGTGTCGGGCCGCCACCATGGGACTTGATACACCCCATGGTGGGACCAGCATAGGTAACTACAACATCGGGGGCCGTAAGACACATGTAACTATGCGAGTAGGAGCCGATCATCATAGAATGGATCACATCACCCTGATTATGGGGTGCCAGTTGGAAACTAGTTTATATGGGTTCAGAGATTAACATGGGGGTACGATAGTATATTCGACCCTAGACAACTTAACCAAGTTTATTGTGCTTGCCCACTTCCTGTTTATACTTATCATACCCAGTTTTTTATTCATAGACAAAATAGTACTAGACTTACTCAGGCTTTATGTCTGACTCTACTTTTCTTTCGTCTTCTTTCTTCCGTTCCCCCCCCCCCCCAGGTCCTCAGGGAGGGAACACAGCAGCTTGATCAGCCTTGACATCCAGCTTGAAGAAGAGAAATGTATTGCTTGGACTTTCCTGCTTTGAACTATGGCTTTAGACAATCCACTATGGGGCTTTTGCAGTTTATCTACGTTTTATTTATGCTTCTTTAAATAATGTACTCAAGACAGATTATGAAAATGTTATGTTATGTTTTTGGGAAGGATGTAAGACAATTATGGTGATGTTTTGTAACACGTATTTGACTTTATGAAATAAAGTTTGTTGTTCTTCCGCTGTTTACAAATATGTGTTCCTATATCTGTCTTGTATATCTGTGACTTATACTTATAAACCTCCACCAAAATTAGGGCATTCCCTTTGAGAGTGACCCTAACGGAGGTGGGGTGTTTCATAAATGGATGAGGTGGTTTGACTCACTTTAATTTGCATGAAATGTATTTGGCTCATGTGTGAGCAGCGTTTGTGTGTGTTGATGTTTTATTTTTAATTATGTCGAATATAATGTTCTACTTTGACGGAAAGAGAAAAAGATATACATATATGTATCGAATTTCACATCGAATTTCACATCGAAAGTTCAAAGTTAATCAGAACCATACTGCGAGGCCAATCAACGCCTTGATTAAAGGAAATCAAAAGACATAGAGATAACACTTCGAAAAAGAACAAGGATTTTGACTTGAAAGGTCGAAAATACCCCTTCACTAAGGGGGAAAATCTTACTACCTAAAATTGACAGTAAAATAGGATAACAACGAAGGGGTATCGAGCAACCGTAAGCACGTAGATATCCTTCAAAGAGCAAGGTCAAGCGCTAAGAGATATCAGAGGTAGGGGAAATATTCCGAAGGGGAGGGCATCAACCGAGACTTATCCCCGCTACTAGCTAAAAAAAGGGGCAAGAGTCCCGCTAACAAAAGCCAATGAGGGCGAGAGGGAGTATCGGCATAAACCTGTTTGACGCAAATACGACAGGATGAGAAAACATCAAGAACATCAGGCCAAAAATATATAAAGTGTCTATTTTCGCAATGCTAACTGCATAAAATACCAAAGCATACATTACCGAGAGTTATCTTCCAAAAAAACCAAACCATCCTAGAAAGCTTTACCAACCGGACAACCGGAACCCTAACGGAGATACAAGCTACTTACGGTAGGAGGACAAGCTTCTCTAACCACAAAAAAGCCGGAAGCAGGTATCTGAAAACCCGCACCCAAGAGCCACTACTAAAAGTCCCGATGCCATCCGAAAGGCGTCGCATTATCGAATTCAACTCACTCTCGAAGAAACCCCAGTTGACCGGAACCTTCACTTCGAAGGCCATAACCAGCATCACAAAAATAGTCGGAAGCCAAACATTTGAAACCAAAGGGAAGACGGACAATAGAGGCTCTTGCAGTCCCAATAGCTCAACGATAGCAGAGGCCCCGAATCCGCTATAAATAGGATCCCAGGGGTCACATAGAGGGGGATCTCTCTTTTCTTTCCCAAATTTTCTTTTCTTCTACTAAGATTCGAGAGAAGCGTTCATTTTCCTCCCTCGGAGATCCTAAGAAAAAAATCTAGCCTGTGAATCGATTTTGGAAATGATCTATGTAACCTCCACTACTGAATCAAATGATAAAAACCTTTCAAGTGGCCGTAGGTTGTCGTCGAACCGAACCACTATAAAATCGTGTGTTTTTGTTCTTTTTGTGTATTAATCTGCTCCTTCAATTTATTCCTACAAGTATTCTATTGTGCTGTCAGGTTATAAAAGGAGCCCGACACTAATCGTCAAGTTTTTCGTAACCCGACGCTTTTCTGACGAAGAAATCCCTTTATCAAAGTAACGACGATTTAACTCAAGCTGAGGGGAGTCGATTAATCCGATTTTCTCCCCTCCTTGGATCACCCCCACAGATCCATTTCGGGTGTTGACGATAAATATCGTTAACAGTATTCAAATATGAAACTTAAATCTGACCTTAAAAATAGTTGGCTATTAAGTTATGGACTTGTCAAAAAAAAATCTTCGATTTCATCATGTATCTAGCAAACTAGTTGCTAGGTAAACTCGCTTGGGTCAACCATAACTGGAACAGTCAAGTAAACCCTATGAAGGTCAGCCCGAGTTCATTATTATATGTATTTTTAAAACTTTGAAGTTGAATTTCGAATTTGAATTTAAGTCTTCAAATTCTCTTCAACTCATAGCTTTGTTAGAACCTCTTCTCTCTAGTTTTAATAAAAACAACAATACAATCTCATATTTTAAGTTTATCTAATCACTTGCGGGAACATAACTCTAGAGATTAAATGATCAATAAGAAGAAACCCTTCATAACTAAAATAATTATTTATGTTTCTAGAATCTAAATATAATATGTAATTATCTCTTGAAAATATATGCACACATTCATTTTAACAAGGCAATCCAAGAAGTATTATTTTTAACCAAAAATTAGGTATTTGGTTTTATACTAAGACGTCTAGTGCACAGGGTAGTTTTGTGTACAACCTTGTTGTTTTCACCAAAAAATGGCTCAAACACCAATGGTACGAGGATTCACCGATGTGGTTGGAAAGTAGATTGAGCCGCAATCGACAAGAATTAAAAGCTAAAAATGAGGAAAGTAAAATGAAGACAAGGGTTTTTAAAGTGGTTCGGCCCTAAACTAGGCCTACGCCCACTATGAAAGTGGTTTGCATTATCATGACAATGATTACAAAGCATATAGACTCACTTTATTCATGCATTTTCTCATTCTCTCAACATATTCTCTCTCTTACATACAAGTCTCGCTTAAATTCATAGAATGTAATGGAGTAATGGTGGAATCCATGGAGGAAAAGGATGGATGAGCGATGGAGAAGGAGGATGTCTTTAACCTTTTCCACTTATAAGATCCTAGTTGATGCCATGACCAAATGGATTAATAACCTTCGAGCCAAGATCTTGATGATGGTTGAAATGCTTTAAGGAAAGGTGGAGAGAAGAATTCAGCAGCACTTCGTGGTGGCCAGGAGCCCCTCCCCCTTAGGTGGAAGTCATGGCCTATTTATAGGTGAGCTCTCCTGAAGAAATGAGCTAAAACTCATATATGCAGGATATGGATTGCTCGTTTCATTCATTACCAAAATGTCATCGCCTAGTTGTTGCTAATTGTCGATAGTCATATTAAGCTGTCCTGCACGAGCGACTTCATGGGAGCGAGCGATTGCATAGACCTGAGCACATTGAATGGGCGGACAGGAGATGATTGCACGTTTGACTTGTCAAAGATTCATGGTTGGTATTAGAGCGACCGAACGGGTCATCCTATTAAGCCTTTTATGATTGACCGGCAGATGGTATATGGTTAAAGCATTAATATCTGATTGAGGAATGAGCGATTGGGGTTGCAATCTATGAGCGGAAATGGGATGCCTGTGCAACCTTTGACATCTTTGTGTTCCCTGCTATGTACAATCGATCAGGGTAGTATGAACGAACAACTACAGAGTGGAACATGTGACTAGAACCAATTCTTCTCCTTGTCTTGTACGACCGACCCTTTCAATATAGGAATGAGCGACTTCCCTTAATATGGGCGACCTTTACAGGATGTACGAGCCTTACTGTCCTTGTGTCGTGTCATTCTTGAATTAGCTTTGCATGTATGACTGACTTTAGCTATGTTGAGCGGGACCTTACTAACAAGTAGAGCGAGCTGTCTTTATGTGCAAGGGGTTTTTCCAAGGGGATATGAGCCATTCTGCACCTGTGCCCCCTAGTGTTTCTAGGAGGAAGAAGAACGGGAGATCTCTTATTGTACTCGAGTTGTACCGTCCTCCTGTCCTAGTTCTTTTGTACGACCTTTTTTCTGGTATGACTGGTTGATTCCTTACATCGTGCTCGACCCTTAACTTACGTGCGAACAAACTCGTTATGATGTTCATCCGACTCGAGTGTTTGTCTTGTGCCTCTAACTCATACTTAATCATCTAATGTGTGTACAAATTTTTGAGGGATAACATTTACCCCTCTAATTTTGAAATTTTGTAAAAAAATTCATGCTTCGAAGTAATTAAATGTGGCACCATTCGATGGATTAAGTCAGACTTTCCACATGGCAGTCGTGCTTTCACATGGCTTACGCAGATGTATGTTCGAGTGGGCTCACAGTTTCCTATGTGCTGACATAACTGGCTGAATTTAAGGTCGTTCATTTACACAGCATGGCCGAGCAAGTGAGCCAACGCGCCACTTTGTCCCGTTGGGCCTTTTAGCCTTTCTCTTACTTTATATACCGCCTTCTTATTTTCCCATCTCCTATTTCTTTTCTTTTTCTTCAGAGAATCATTTAACGGTGGTATTCTTTTAGACAATCTTAATTGTTGTTCCGATTACCTTCGAAACTTTCAATTATATTGGTCCTTTCAAAGTTTCGACTTACAGTCGTGCGTGGTATCCTCACCGAAGCTCTGCAACTTCAAGATTGAACAAGGCAGCCTACTCTCTTGGATTTGAGATTGTCCGCTTGTTTGCAGGTAGATTCTTCTTCTTAACCTTGTTTTGGTTTAATCTGGAGTTTAAATTTGATAACCCTGGGCACATCTTAAAGGACCTAAATATTAACCAAGATTGTCCCTTGTGGATTTTCCAGAGGATTTTTGTGGTTTTAACTAGGTCGTTGCAGGGTTATACACGTAAACATATTGCCTGTCGAACACTTACAGCCTTTTGAATTTCTGATTTTTCTGTAACACGCCTGTAAGTTGCTTGTTGAAATGCTTTTTAATATCCCTTTGTTGCGTACTTGTATGATCGTGTTGTTACTGGTATGATTTTGTTGATTGTCACTCGAATTAGCAACATTTTTTGCCTTCTTACTGTGAAATTAAGGGGTTCGTACATGCCGTTCGTCATCTGCATTCGCTTTGACCCTATATTTGGTTTGGAAATTTTCCTTTTTCTTTGTCGTGCATACTCGTGTTCGAGCTCTATGGTCGCTCAACTTTGATTTTGCCCAACTTCTATATGAGGTTGGTAACGGATGACCCGTTGTGACTAAATATGAGCGACCGCCTTGACTCAAGTTTGAGTAGACGACACGATCTGGTTATGAGCGACCAGGTCAGGGTCAGTATGAGTTTAGATCTGGAATCTGGTTATTCACATGCGAGCGGGTTAAAACCCCTTGTGAATGATCGGCCAAATGTTGTGCGAAGGGTCAGATATCTGGGTTGTTCATGCCTTAAACTTGGTTGGATTGCTTCTATTCTGACCTGTAAGGGTCGGTCGTGCATGGCCTTATTTTGGTTTGCACTTCTTCAAATTCTGCCCTTTTGGTAGCACTAATTCTTTAGTGACATAATATTTATTTATGTAGAAATGCTAACTCGTCATCAATCACACCAGATTTCCAAGAACCAAACTATGTCTAGCCAAGCTAGAAGTTCTGACCAAACTGTTGAAACCACACCGGATCTTGCCCCTAGGGTAAATGATACTCAAAACTTTCCAAAGCCCCGTGCACTTTCCAATATACCTTGTGAGAGGCATGTGACAGAGCTTTCTTTCAGCTCGTTTCAACAATTGTGCAACCAATTTGGAATTTCGGAAAAGGAAGAAGCCAAGTTGCCCAAGAAGAATGATTTTGCGGATGTTCCTCCAACTGGATATGTCGCTGTTAATCGCGGTATGCTGATGAGCGGGGCGATTTCTCCTTTTAATTCCTATCTAGAAATGATTCTCCAGAACCTGGCTATTGCCCCGTGTCAATTACATCCAAACGGTTATGTTATTTAATAAGCCTTTATATCCTTTTCATGAGAGAGAAACAACGTGCTCCTTCATTTGAAGATATATGCTCCTTATATTCTTTTAAGAGAAGGAATCAACGCCCTTCAATTATCTTTGTTGAAAGTCGGGGTTCCAAAATAATTACTGGCCTAGTTGAAAGTGTTCGAGGATTTCCTAACCAATATTTCTTTGCCCGATGCCATGATAGTTTCTATGGCTTATGGACAGAAGGCGATGAGTATATTTACTTCTCAGTCCCATTTTTACTCCTTTTTTACCTATTACTTAAGTACTTAATTATATTACAGTGCTTCCTGATCAGAGTATCGCTCTTAACCAAGATCTCTGTAATTCTCTACTGGCTGTTAAGGAAGGTGAGAGGAATAGGAAATTTTTTATTATCGAAGATTTCCTACATCACTATAACTTGCTTCCTCCTTCGCGTACTTTCATGGTGGATTCTTCTGATAAGAAAGGTGCTGCTAGCAAGTCTCTGACCAAAAGGGCCCCAAAAGAGAAGCATTCCAGCCCTGCAAAGAGCAGTAAAGCAGCTCTTAAATCCAAATCAGTTTCTGCTAAAAAGGTAGTATCCCAGTGTCGTAAGGATAAAGATCTTGTTATTTTGCTGGACCAGACTGGGAAGGAGGGTCCTTCTTCAGGGGAAACTGACCAGGATGACGCAAGCGAGACTTCTTCAAAAACTGCCTCGAATCTGGTGAAAGAGAATGAGAAGTTTGATGAAGCTGGAGTGACTTCTAAGAAAGCTTTGGATGCTGATGGAATTGATGAAATTTTTCCCATTTAGGATAATCAAGAAGAGGGTGGTTCAGAGACTTTTAAGGATCTTGGTGTTCTTGATTTAGCTAAAGACCATATTCAAGGTGATACTGTAGTTCAAATGTTTAAACCCCAAATCTTAAATTCAGGAATTCTCACATCTCCCGTTTCTAGGCCAGGAAAATATCTCACAAAGCTAGGGATTGCTTTAGTTCCTCTATGTATACTTAGCACATTTCATTTTTCATGCCATATATTCCTGATACTTAAGCTCTTTTCATCTTGTTTTAGTACTTTCCAATATAGGTACTAAAGCTTTTTCTTTCTCTTTTCCAAATTCAGGAATGAAATCATCTTTATCGGACAGCTTTTCCCAACAGGCTAGTTTTGTTAGTCCACAAAATCTTCTATAGTCCTGTATTTCTCGTTGCTCGAAGCACCCCCAGTTACCTTCAGATCCCCTATCCGAACATGCTTCTGAACCTTCGTTAGCTAATCAGTGGAAGAAGAGGAAGCATGATCATTTACAGATATCTGAAAAAGGGGTTACGGACAAGGAACAACACCCGGAGAATGCTAATAAGAAAAGAGATAATGATGAGCAAGGTGGGGATGAGCCCTGGGAATCTCATAAATCGACCGAGCTCCTGAACCCTAATCCTCTTGTCTCTCCGGGACAACCCCTTGCAGCTTCTCAATCTATTGTCCCCACTTCTAGCCAGATCCAAGCGATCTTTGATAGGCCTCCTTACGAAATTGTCCCTGGTAATTCAAAGCTGAAGGATCGATTTGGAGGTTGGGATTTAAGAGGAATGGAATTTGATTTAGATTTGCACCCATACGATGACCAAAATGTCGTTGGAGAGTTGAGTGCTGTAAAAAAACTATATGACCACCCAACTTGACATTGCTAAGAGTCAACTTGAAGTACAATTAGACGAGGCTAAGGATACTATCGAAAGCCGATTTGAGTCATGGAACAAGTTTGGCTTTGAATTTCAGAGGTTGAACACTCGACACCTTGAGCGTATTGAGCTTCTTGAAAATGACAAAGCTGGACTGATCCATGTGATTAAATCTCAAGAATCTGAAATTTCATCTTTGAAGGATGGAGATAGTAGGATAAGCAGCTTAGAAGCTGAAAATGAGAAGCTTAAGGGGGAGATTTAGGTTGCCAAACAGCAAGTTCGCGAGGCTCAATCTGGCCAAGAATCTGCTGAATCTCGACTGACTTTGGAACAACAGGCTGTAGTTTCTTACCAATGGGAGAAGATAGTATTTGAAGAGAAGATTATTTCTCAAAGTAAAGCCCTCAAAACTCTAGAGGAGGATAAAGCAAAGCTAACCAGCGATCTTGAGCGAGCCAGGGTTAAAACTGATGAAACTCTGTTCCAATTTTACGTTTTTAGCGTTATAAATCGTGGAAGCCTGTGCTTTTTGAACAAGGATTTTCCTCGAACGTTGGATCTTTTCTGGGAACAAGTGCTTAAATATTCCAAAGGTGAAGAAGACAGTGTTCTCCAAGAGACCCTCCTAGAAGCGGAAGATCGTGATGCTTTAGCTGAGGGTAGAAAAATACTAGTAGATGAACGAGCTCAATCCCTTGGGAAAGAGGTTTTGAATTCTGTCTCTGTTCATATTCCCTGTCTCGCAAATGCTGAGGCCTCAAGCTCTTAGACTTCTCTTGCGAACCTTCCCACTTTTTATGTCAATAAAAATGCTACTGAAGCTCATTCTACTAATGATCATATTGTTCAGGAAGATACCACCAAGAAATGCACCGGAGACGGTAAAGAAAAATGATGATTCTTAAACTGGTTGTATATGCGAGTGCCAGTCCTCGCTTCCTATTTTATGCTTACGTTGCCAACTTTGCAACCTTGTGACTTTGTGATGAATTTGTGTTTTTCTTTGTTGTACTACAACCTTTTATTCATCTTTGCTACCTTTTCATTGGTACGCTGCATGTTACACCTTTATCACGATTCATTTGTATCGCAAAAAACTTTGTTAATCGTACGACTGTAACAGACTTATGATATGTAAAGTAAGCATCGTTGGTTCGCTTTAATGCTATGGTTATACCCCCGTATCAAAGTTCGTTGTAATCTTAGAATCTCATTCTTATTGCTCCCAAGGGTTTTATTTTTATCACACATTTACTCGTATTTTCAATAACTTGGTAATTCAAGCCCCTCGAAGTTTGGACTCGAATGCATGCCCCCCGAAGAGGGTTATATATCCTATAATGCATTCAATCGTGTTTATCACTGACCTGGTGACCCAACCCCTTCGGAAACTCGATTCAAACACATATTTCTGTTCTTGATGTATTTAACCACATTTCACACTAACCTGGTGACCCAAGCCCTTTGGAGACTTGGTTAAACACATATACATATATATATATATATATATATACATATTGTTGTTTTTTATTAGAATATATTCAACCCCATATCTCATTAACTCGGAAACCCGAGTCCATCGGAGATTGGTTTTGAGTACGTGTCCCCGGGGGAGGACTTGAGTTTTAATTTTCGATCCAATTTTGGTCCTGTTTGATCTGGTTATTTCGAAATCAAAAAAAGACCTTATTAGATACCCCCCTTCGACTAGGATTTTTGTTACCCCCTTTCGACTAGGATTTTTGTTACCCCCTTTCGGCTAGGATTTTTGTTACCCCCTTTCAGCTAGGTGCTTCATCCCGAAAGATGGACACTATTTCCTTTTATCGAATTTTTTCTCTGATTTAAAGAACTTGTGTCCTGCACCTTTGCGTCATCCTTAAATCTCGGTACCAAGCTCTTCGCTGGATGTTTGCTAAGAATTGTGTGTTTTTGTGATGAAAAGTGCAGCTTTCCGGCTTGGTGTCCATTTGCCGCGTTTTTCATCATTTAACTCAGAATGACTCACTCTTTCGAGATTTGCGAGGTGTTATGTTTAATCATCTTGCTTGATTTGAATGATGCTTTCGGCATTTAATTGCTTGAGTTGTTCCAACTAGGATGTACCTGGGAAGCTTTCAGTTATGATTGGGCTGTAAATGAGTGGCCGCCCCTTTTTTTGCGTTGAATTGTCATCAATGGTTGTCAGTCGATGACCGGTCGTTGATTTACGGGAGCTTGGGCTTTCTCATGTGGTCCGGGATGACTGGAAGCATTACTCTGCCCTTGGATTGCTAGAGCGTTTTGAGGATCCTTGATATATTGTTGTAGTTGGTTCTTTCGTATGAGCTCCTCAATTAGGCTTCTCAGGTTCCGGCATTCATTGGTGTTGTGCCCTGGTTGATTATGAAACCGAAAAAATTTCCCGGAGTTGGCTTGCTGCTTTGTAACCCTTTGTGGTTTTACCTGAGGAAAAATGTCCGAGTCCTTTGTAGCAGAATAAATCCTCTCTGGGGTTTCATTTAAAGGAGTCCACTCTATCTGCTTGAAAAATTGTGCCTTCTTATGCGCTTTGTTATCCTTCCCCTCATTTCCCCTTTTTTGCCCTGAGTCATTCTTTTGCTTAGCCAGACCTCGATGTCTTTCCTCTCTTCGGTAGTACTAGCTTCTACAGCCTTCCAGATACTAGATGGATCATCTTCCACACTCCTATATTCTTTGGCCTTCCTGTAAAACCTCTTTAGAGTTTTAGGTTTCTTCATTTTGATCCATTTCCCAAATTCTGATTTTTTTTGTCGATAGCACCTTTCAGAGCTGCCAACAAATACCAAGGTTCTGCTTTTATCACTTTAGCAGCTGCAGCGTGGAATCGGGTAAGAAAAGCTTTGATAGTTTCTCCATGCATTTGTTCCATCTCGCTTAGTGACATTACATCACATACTCTGGTAGTTTGTAACGGAACTGGTCTTGTAACCTTCTTGCCAGGTCAGCGAATTGATCAACACATTTGGGCTGTAATCTATTGAACCATTGTGAAGCTACACCTTCCAAGCACACGGGGAAGTATAAGCATTTTATTTCGTCAGTAGCCCTAGCTCCATTCATGTGTTGATCGTATTTGAATAGGAAGATATTTGGATCTCCATTTCCACTATAAGGTGCTATGGTTGGAGGTGTGAATTTCTTAGGGAATTTCGCTTGGCAGATCTGTTTTGTGAACGGATTCTTACTATGAGAAAACTCTCACTCTTTTTCGTCGTTCTGACGGGCCACGTTCTCTTTCACTAATCGTTGGATCATATCTGAAATATGCTTCTCATCGTCGTCCTGTTCCATGAGGTGAGCATCAGTTCTTTTTCCGGCGCGACCATGGTTCAAGCTTCGTTGCCCCGCATGTTCTTTGGGTGGTGCCCCCTTGGTTGGATTTGTGGTGCTTCGAGCCATACATTTTTCTTCATGATGTGGCGCTTTACCCTTAGAGTCCTCCACGTCGGCCTCTCCTTTGTCTTCCCTTGGAAAGTGGGATCGACTAGGGTCTGAGGCAGAGGAATCCTCCTTTTTGTCAACATTGGCCACAATTTCTAGATGTGGAAGAATGGCTTGAGTATTGAGCAGAGCATCCAGTTTTTCCATCATCATTTTAGTCGTGGCATCCATTTTTTCGTTTAAGTCGGTTACAGCGACATTCAACTCTTCTCAAGTCAAGGATGGCCTTAAGGATTCCCCTACTTCGAAATGGTTGGTGAATGGAGAAATCTCGTTGTTAACATTGTCGTTGTATTCTTCTCCGGCTTTACAAGCGGTCTTCTTAGATTTAGTAATGATTTCGGATAAGGTCTTAAATTTGATTAAAATTCGTTACTGTGTCCCGGATGTGGGATTGCGAAATCTACGGTATAGGTTTAGGACTTCAAAGGTAGGCATTTGAAATCGGAGAGAAGTGTGAAGGAAGGAGATGCGAACACGACCCCATGGTGGGCGATAAATGTTTTCACCAAAAATGGCTCAAACACCAATGGTACGAGGATCGTACTTCACCAATGTGGTTGAAAGTAAATGGAGCCTTAATCGACAAGAATTAAAAGCTAAAAATAAAGAAAGTAAAATGAAGACAAGGGTTTTTAGAGTGGTTCGGCCCTAAGCTAGGCCTACGTCCACTATGAAAGTGGTTTGCATTATCATGACAATGATTACAAAGCATATAGACTCACTTTGTTCATACATTTTCTCATTCTCTCAACATATTCTCTCTCACACATACAAGTCTTGCTTAAATTCATAGAATTCAATGGAGGAATGGTGGAATCCATAGAGGAGAAGGATGGATGAGCGATGGAGAAGGAGGATGACTCTGACCTTTTTTCGCTTATAAGATCCTAGTGAATGCCATGACCAAATGGATTAATAACCTTCGAGTCGGGATCTTGATGATGGTTGAAATGCTTAAGGAATGGTGGAGAGAAGAATTCAGCAGCACTTCATGGTGGCCAGGAGTTCCTCCTTATGGTGGAAGTCATAGACTATTTATAGGTGAGCTCTCCTGAAGAAATGAGCTAAAACTCATATATGCAGGCTATGGATCGCTCATTTCATTAATTACGAAAATGTCATCGCCTAGTTGTAGCCAATTGTCGATAGTTGTATTAAGCTATCCTAGACGAGCGGCTTTGGGAGCGAGCAATTGCATAGACCTAAGCACATTGAACGGGCGGACATGTGATGGATGCACAGGTGACTTGTCAAAGCTTTGGTATAAGATTGACCGAACGGGTCATCCTGTTAAGCCTTTTATGATTGACCGGCAGATAATATCTGGTTAAAGCATTAGTATCTGATTGAGGAATGAGCGATTGGGGTTGCAATCTATGAGTGGAAATGGGATTCCTGTGCATCCTTTGACATTTTTGTGTTCCCTGCTACGTACAATTGATCAGGGTAGTATGAACGAACAACTACAGAGTGGAACATGTGACTAGAACCAATTCTTCTCCTTGTCTTGTACGAACGACCCTTTCGATATAGGAATGAGCGACTTCCCTTAATATGGGCGACCTTTACAGGATATACGAGCCTTACTGTCCTTGTGTCGTGTCATACTTGAGTTAGCTTCGCGTGTATGACTGACTTTAGCTATGTTGAGTGGGACCTTACTAACAAGAAGAGCGAGTTGTCTTTATGCGCGAGTGGTTTTTCCAAGGGGATATGAGCCATTCTGCACCTGTGCCCCTTAGTGTTTCTAGGAGGAAGAAGAACATGAGATTTCTTGTTGTACTCGAGTTGTACCGTCCTCCTGTCCTGGTTGTTTTTACGACCTTTTTTCTGGTATGACCGACTGATCCCTTACATCGTGCTCGAGCCTTAAGTTACGTGCGAACAAACTCGTTATGATGCTCATCTGACTCGAGTGTTTGTCTTGTGCCTCTAACTCATACTTAATCATCTAATGTGTGTACAAATTTTTGAGGGATAACACTTGTGTTAAAAGTTTGGAATTAAAACTGGATGTCTGACTTTATATTCGGGATTCTTCTCTGACAAATATCATACGTCTTGTTTACAATTCCAGATATTTGATTCATGACTCTGGAAATATTCCTGATAAGAAACAGACATTTGAAACTGAAACCAAACATCTAGTTACATACAACTGTCACTATTATTAACAACCACTTCTCTTCCCTTTCATGTTTACATGCCTTTCTATTAATGGTTGTAAACTTTTATCAAAGAGGAATTTTAACATTTGCAACCTCTAAATAGAAACATTTTACAACTGTATAATCATCTTGAATCACATGATTTAGATTAACTAATTCTCCTTCTAGCACTCTTGCTCTTTGAATTCTTTTTTATGTCAAGTTAACTTTTTCTCTCTAATATTCTTTCAAGTTTCTTATATCAGTGCTCACTCACATACTACACTCAAGATAGGTTATAAGAACATTTGTACTTAAAGACAAAAACTATGTTGAAGAAAACAAAATTGTCAAGTCAAACTAATTTATAAGAACTTATCCCTTTGGGCAAAGTGAGGGTTTATCATTGTTAGTGAAGAAGTCCGAAGGAAAACTTCGGGACAAAAAGTAGGACAGGAAGTCTGAACCAGTACAAAAACCCTAGTTTGATCATTTCTTTTATCCTTTTACTATACTTCTAACTTTGTAATTTATATACCAAATCTCATAATATCACTTATATACTCCTAATAAATCCTACTATGCACTTTCAAACTTTCTCATTCTTACTCTGATCGTTCGAAGCTATATATAAAAATTTCCTAGAAAATCATCATGGACATAATGGTGAAATTTCCATAGCCTAATTTGGGAATATGTAGAAAATTTTCTTTTGAGTTTCTCTTATTTAATTCGTTACTCCATTAATCTTCATCACTATAAATTTCTAGGGTATTACAAGTATCCCTAATCCTGTCATATGTTCCATAAAAACAGTCTTTCTCATTTGCGCTCCACCATACTTTTATCAATTGATTATCTTGTTCATTAGCCTCTCCTCATCTCTAACCACAACACAAGTTGCTACCTCATAAGGTTCATATCTGATTCTACAAACCTTTCAATACCCTCGAATCTGTAATAGTCTCTATATTGTGCATATACTTTTCAAGATGAGAAACATGAAAAAAACTATGGACCTTAGCTCATGCTTGGAAACTCTGCTCGATACACGGTTCCCTGATCCTCTTTGTTACAGGGAACGGTCCAAAAACCTCGTTGCCAGTTCCACAACTTTCCAAAATGTGCTCACCTTTTATTAATGATAACTTTATAAAAACATGATCCCCAATTGAGAATCTAAGATCCTCACGCCTCTTATCCACATAACTTTTCTACCTCAATTGATATCCCTTCATCCTTCCTAGGATCGTGCTTCTTCACTAGTTGTGGCTAGTGCTATCATCTCAGACTCCATAGTGGACTGAGCCAAAATAGTATGTTTCTTGGATTTCCAAGAAACAGCTCCTCCAGCAATGCTAAATATATAGCAACTGGTCGCTTTAGAATCATCAGATAAGGTATTCCAGTTTGCATCAGAATATCCTTCAAGTACAGCTGGAAACCTTTCATAATGTAATCCAAGGTTCATAGTTCGTTTAAGGTATTTCATGACCCTTTCAATAGCATGCCAGTGCTCTATACTAGGTCTACTGGTAAACCTGCACAATAATCCTACGACATAGGCAATGTCGGGTCTAGTACAATCAGTGGCATACTGAATGCTGCCAATGATGCTCGTGTAATCAGACTGTCTAACACCTTTACCAGTGTTCTTAAATAACTTTACACTTGGATCATATGGTGTACATGCAGGTTTACAATCAAAGTAATTGTATTTCTTCAGTATTTTCTCAAGTAATGAGATTGATCCAAAGAAATTCCCTTTTCTGATCTAGTAATTTTAATACCAAGAATTAAACTCACCTCACCTAGATCTTTCATATCAAAATTGGCACTTAATAAGGATTTGACTGAGTTTATGATATGAATGTTTGACCCAAAGATGAGTAGGTCATCTACAAAAAGGCATATAATAGTGCAAATGTCATTCTCAGGTTTGTAATAAACGCATTTGTTACTTTCATTAACTTTAAAACCATGTGAAATGATTAAGTTATCAAATTTTTCATCCCTTTGTTTAGGTGCTTGTTTTAAACCATATAATGATTTATCTAATTTGCATACTTTATGTTCTTGACCATGTACTACAAATCCTTCAAGCTAGCCCATATAAATTTCTTCTTCTAATTCACCGTTTAAAAAGGAGGCTTTAACATCCATTTAGTGTATTAGTAAATTATGAATGGAAGCAAGTGAGATTAATACCCGAATGGATGTTATTCTAGTTACGGGTGAAAAAGTGTCGAAGAAATCTATATTTTCTTTTTGTCTAAAACCTTCAGCTACTAGTCGTGCTTTATATTTATCAATAGTGCCATCATGTTTTAATTTCTTTTTAAGCACCCATTTACAGCCTATAGATTTACAACCAGGGGGTAAATCTACCAAATGCCAAGTCTTATTGGATTCCAAAGAATCCATGTCATCATTTATAGCATCTTGCCAAAAATCGGCATCTAAAGAAGATAAGGCCTCTTGGAGGTTTAAGGGATCCTCCTCTATAGTAAAAGCACAAAAATCCGAACCAAAATCTTTTACGGTTCTTGATCTTTTACTTCTTCTAGGTTCAGCTTCAGAACTTTATTAAGTTATGTTATAATAGGCATACTTGATGTGCCCCCACTATTCCTTAATTTAAAAGGGAATTTTGTTTCATAAAAATCGGCATCATTTGATTCAATTATATTTTGTGTATTTAGGTCATAAAATCGGTATGCTTTGCTATTGATAGCATAGCCTATAAATACACATTCATATGCTCTACTTGCCAATTTTATTCTCTTAGGATCTAGAATGCGAACATATGCTAAACAACCCCAAGTTCTAAAGTATGAGACATTGGGTTTGTAATTCTTTAAAATTTCATAAGGTAAAATTTTGTTCTTAGATTTGGGGATTCTATTCATAACATAGCATACAGTCAATAAAATATCCCCCACCAATATTTTGCTGCACTAGAATTTAGTAGGATGGCAACTGATGAGCTATTTTCTGGAGATGATCGCATTATCTATTTCTGGAGCTCATGAGACTGCATCTCTACTGACCTGTCGTCTGTCATCTGGTATTTGAGATAGCGGCTGAAAGCTTACTTCTTTACCCCTGCCTCCACTGTATCGTACTTTTTCTTCAGCGCTTCCCAGATCTCCTTCGCTGTCTTATCCTACGAGTTGTAGTAGTCATACAGATCATTTCTGAGGCCACTGAGTATGAAATTTTTGCACAATTAATCATGTTCAGTCCAGATCTGTAGTTTCTTTGATTGTTCAGTCCAGGAAGCCATCTGTGCTTCATCAGTTCCGTCAGGTTTGTCTGGCAACTGCGGTTTGTCGGTGGTCAGAGCAACAACCACCTTT
Source organism: Allium sativum (assembly GCA_030737875.1). Taxonomy (NCBI): domain Eukaryota; kingdom Viridiplantae; phylum Streptophyta; class Magnoliopsida; order Asparagales; family Amaryllidaceae; genus Allium; species Allium sativum. The sequence continues at coordinate 770,051,264 of CM060926.1, forward strand.
CTCATCATCATATAGAACTCCATCTTCTGACGCCATCGCTTGAAATGCAAGCCTTCGAATCTGAATGGAGCAGCAGTCATGAGTGGGATCTGGAAGGCAGAGAGAGGAGCAGCATCATCCAAGGTTGATGTCGAAGCCATTGTTTCAGATCGTCTTCAAATTGTTGGGAAACAATGGTTGAGTGACGTAGTTGGTCGCTTTCTTGAAGATGATGATTCGGCGATCTGGTCGGTGGTGCAAACCAGTTCGTACTTCCGCCGCCGCCTCTAAGATAAAACAGCCTCTGAAAAGAATAACTGATTTGCTTGCACAACAAATCAGTGCAGATTTGCACTTTCAAATATTAAAAAAACTGCCCTTTTATAATGGCGGAGGTAAGAAAACGTTCTTTAGATAGAGATTCTCATCTACAACTGAAGATAATATATAGAAGGGGATTAGGGCTGAATGAAAATATTGGGCAGTGAGAGAAAATCGGATCTACTGAAATAACGAGTCAAGAGTTTACCGCTTCATGTAAAAGTCGGTTCAGAAATATTTTCCATAAAAAACGGTTTGAAAAAGGCAAGGTTTTCTGGTCCAAAAATATAAGTGTCTACACCACAAAGCCAAAGCCAAAGCCCAAACCCGAACCGAACCGGGCCGGGCCGGGTCAGGTCGGGTCGAGTCTGTCGGTCGCGCGCGCGTGTGTGGTGGCCATGATGCATGGTCTCCCTCCTCACAACAAAGCATGTATTGGGAGCCCAAAGCCCCAACATGACTTCTTAGAAACAAGTATAAATACTTGCTTCTTCCATATAGTCCCATGATGTGGGACTATTCACATATAGGAGCCATCCATACACTTGTTCCAACATTTTTAATAATTCAACTAATGTTTATTAAAACATTTCCAACAACGGTAGGATTAACATATCTGTGTACTGTCAAATATTGTAAGTGATGGTGGTTTATAATATCAGTTTTTATAACTAATTGTATTAGATAAAAGCTATTACTTCGGGGTGTATCAAAATCGTCAATGTTATTAAATAACCTTAATTATATGATTGATTGCGACCTTATTTTTAGATTTTACAACTAAGGGTTAGTGATTGGTGGTAATGTTTGTACTCTTTGTTATTTCCTTTGTCTTGTTGCAGTCTTGTTTCGCAAGTATCTGAATTAACCTCAGCAGACAGTACAGTACGTATGCAGAAGTATATGACATTGCATTATTTACATATGAACTAGTTATTTTCAAAATTCTTAGACAATCAAGTTACCGGAGATAGAAGATTGATTTATGAATCTAACGTTAACTTAACGACTGCATTATTGGCACTTGCGTCCCGTTTAGATGGACTTATATAAGTCGTTTTATGACTTTTCAAAAGTTAAAACGAACTGGTTTTTTTTTCAAAAAAGTCAAAAAATGACTTATTTTAGTCGATCCAAATAACTAATTAATCGGTGTTTATATGGGTGTAAAAAATAAAAAAAATAAAAACAATACCTAGCTTTCACAGTTAAGTATAGCAGGGAATGTTGTCGTCGTCAGTTGCCCCACTTTACCAGGTAATAGGGGAAAAAACTATGACTTCTGTGTATTAAAATCATGAACCTTTGATATAAATACTAATATACTTGTGTGCAACCCGTGCGTTGCACACGAAATCATGTTAACAATAATAATTGTATTTCATTTATTGTTAAATAGAATGTTGTATACACAGCTTTTTCAAATTTAATTGTGATATATCAATTGCAAACTAAAATGATAATCATATATCGTTATATATATACATATATATATATATATATTAATGTCTTGATCGAAAAAACTAAATTTCTTAATAATATAGATGTTAGTAATTTATGTTATGTGAGATATAATTATTATATGTATGGGTAAATAACTAACTTTATCATATTTATTGTATGGTAATTTGTATGTACGTTCTACTCTCATTTTTGTAAAGATATATAAATGATGTTATGAATGTTAAATAATTAGGTTATTTGTATATTTTATAATCAACACTACTAATTAAATTAAATAGTTGAATGTAAAAAAGTTGAAAAAAGCTATAGAAAAAAGCCTTGTACGTGTTTGTTATCGAGAGGAGGTTTTATTTATTACTTAGTTTCAGTTTTTAAACAATTTTGTCTTTGTAGTCAACCATATATTTCATGTTATGTAAGGATCATACCTATAATTGTGATAATCGCAAAATAATGTTATGTAGTGTCAAAGTGAAGATTTGGGTATGCTTTGTAATGTACTAAAAGTGGGAATGTTAACATTTTTTTATCGTTTAATCCGTGCACTCGCATCTTAATGTTGTAAAATATAAATTTGTCATTGAAAAGTTTCTAAAAGTAAAATTATGTTATGCAATAAACAACTACTTTTTTGGGATAAATGAATTGAGAACTAAAAGAAATATTATTACATACATTTATGTAACTTCATCTGAATGAAGAAACTATTATTTTATTATTTTTAATTGCATATATTGAAATTATCGTATTTGATAGATTAATGAATGATAGTTACTCAAATATTTAAATAGCCTAAATTTAAGATTTACACACATAATTAGATATATGGACTTGAGAGTAAAATATTGAGAGAAAACTGAGAAGGGTTTTTAAGTAATTATTAAAAAAATAGATGCTTAAGTTAATGAAATTCTACATTTTACTATTTGATAAATTTGTGGATGAATTATTATAACATAAATTTGTTATTATCATTTATATATACAATTTGCGTTATGCAATCTATATATATTTGTATTTAAATGTTTTTACCAATTTGTTGACGTATCTATAATATGCATATTGAAATTTATGAGACATTAGTATTTTATCAATTAGTATAAAATTTGGATCAATTAATTAATTTAAATATGTGGGTCTCAATATAAATATTGGGAGAAAATTAGGAAACATTTGTAAATAATTATAGAATTTTATGAAAGTAGACGTTTGAATGTTAAATAGTGTAAGATATTAGTAAATAATTATAAAATGGTAGATATTAGAATTTTAAAATAAAATATCTGAAATCAGAGAGAATCAAGAAGAATGGATATAGCTCCTAAGATTAATGTGAGAGCTTTAAATTCTTATGCTTTACAATTATTTAATAGATATGTAATGGCCCGAATTTTCGTACCCTTTGAGTCGACTAATAACACAACACGTCCAACCAAATTGCATAGAAACACGAATCATTAGTAAAAAGAAGGTAGAGGATGAGAAATAGAAAGAAAGAAAAATCAGAATAGAAGAAAACGAAGAATACAAATCTCACAGTGGAACGAATAAAATATATATTATATAACATAAATTTTGAAATACAATTTTGGTAACTATACATAAATACCATCATCAGAGCACAACAAAATACATCACAGTGGAAATAAGTAATAGTTATCAAATTCTAAAGCCTCCTGCTCCAAGCTCCTCCAAGTATATCTGTAAAATCTCGACTACTTGACTGCCCATACAAATTTGGGCACCCAAGAGTTTAGGGTAAAAAAAAAACAAATAAACTCTGGGTCAGTCATGGAACTGGTGTGAGTAAACTCCAACCATTGGTTTAACTTCTAAAAATCCTTTCGGAATAAAAGGCAATCGTAAGAATGATCCACACATAAACACAGATGGTTTTTACCTTATGATAACCAAAACATTTTTGATATCAATCTGGTGATATTAAAATAGTGTCTAATTCAAATAAATAGCAATCTAGCGGAACACTTGCATCTCACGCTCCATATATGTAATATAAGTCAAAAACCGTAGGGTGCTTATTGGATAATTGATTTCCAACTATGACAAGTTATGGGACCATCTTCCGATAGTGTATCTCAAGAGAGGAATACACTGGTTTCAAGAGGAATTTGCAACCCGGCCACACATGACCGACCACTCATTTAACTTGAGTGTACCGAGCATATTATCACCAACGGTTGTGATCAACAACTGTTACCATATAGCAGCGAAAAGAATAAGAAGTAGATTAATTTTCTCTAGATCAGGTGATAATACGCCTAATGGGAATGACCAACTTGGCCATGTTGCCTGCCCGATTTCTATCATTTCCCGGTTGATGAGGCTTGAGGTCACGATTATCTTTTTAGAACACCTTGCCACCATTTACTTTAAATGTCACATCGTCAGATCTGTCAAATTACTAACTGAAGTTCACGAATACACTCTGGGTGATAAGATGAGAGAAGTTCTTCTCCGCCACCAAACTTGGTATATTTGAAGAAATCAATGCACGTGACTATCTAGAAATACTCCATCAGACATTCGTCCATGTATGTTGTCCTGGGACTAGACAAACCGAAGACACGTTTCTATTAATCCATATTGGGCAATTTCTACCTAGGATTAACAGAACGGCCCTTGCACTTTACTCTGTCTTCAATCGTCTTCAGCATAAGTTGATTTGTAACGCTTATGCCTATATGGAGTGGGTTTCAGATAATCAATTTGATTCCGGTCTCTCCGCATTGACAACAGAGGTATAAAATAAATCAAACTTTGATAGTCGGTGGTTTAACTATCAAAGGAAACATCCATGCAACCAACGATCCTATTTCCAAATGGAAATTCTACCAATCAACCATCAAATAACGTTGTCCCCCTTTTAATCAATTTCTTACTAAATTATTAATTTCCCAACTTACCATATCTTTCCAGATATCCCTCAAAACCCGTTTAGCATTCACACTTCTTAGAAAAACATTTCCAAATATTATAAACTCTATTATTTCCATATTCTAGAAATTATATGTTATTAATCGTAGGAAGCATTTTCATCTCTTCACATTTCTTATTTTCTATATTTATAAAATATACAATACTAACATTAGAAAACATTTCAAATTTCCATTTATACTTCTCGTTAACAAATTAATTCATTTTCCCATGCTTATAAAACATCTCTGATTTCCTTTGGAAAATGTTTCCAAAATCTTTTTATTAAATTAAACTGATGTTATGTAAACATTGTTATTATAACTCAACTCATTAATCGTTTATTAATTAATAGTATCAATAACCAACCCTCATTACTGAACATTAACCATTCCTCAGTCAATCATGAAGTCAATCAAAATGGGGTATAATTACCTCTCAAACCTTAACTGAACAACATTCTCAACTTTGAAATAGTCAAAGCTCACAACTTCAAACAAATCATTTCTTACGCAACTCTTGGATTCAATTCAGGAATCCGCTTCTTTTACGGAAAACATTGATTATGACGATAGCGTTATAATCCCAATTTCTGAAATATTATTTCTAAAATATAACTTTTATTTATTAAATTTAAATAAATAAATAATATCTTAAGTAACAGATAAATAAATAATTAAATCTTGATTAAAACTGGAAAGTAAAAAGTACTTTCCTGAATTCGATATATTCGAATTTCGATAAATAACTCTCTTTCGAATATTCTATATTCGACTAATATTCCGAACTTCGAAATAATCTACCATTTCAGTTTTAACTAAAATTTCACTTATAACTATACCCGTTTGCAAAACGTTTGCTGTCAAATCGTTATTCACTTCCAAATATGAATATTATTCCTTAATAGGAATCTTGACTCGTTTATAAAATCAGCTTGATTTGATTTATTTATTTTATCATTACAGATTCAAATCTCAGTTATCGAGTCATTTATTAAACCCACATCATATTCTACTTTATTATCAAATTATTTTTGTAAAACTACTAGTGACATCTTTCCTTTTATACAAAGCAATTCAACTTTTTTTTCTCCAAACTTTTATACATTCCATACTTCTGAAATCAAATCCGTTGATTTTATACTTGTAAATAACATCTCAAATCCAAATTTCATTTTATAACTTCTATTTAGAATTATTCATAGAATATCTCATTTTTATTCCAAACGGTTAAAATCTTGTTTATATTTTATTTACAACATTTGAGTTCAAAATATAATTCCAAATATCGATTTCAAAACCCATTTCCCTTATCCAATATAAACTAAAAACTTGAATTTATATTTCAATTTATCCAATGATAAACTATTCACTTAATTTATAGACTTATTTATAGTGCACCTTTTGTTTTATCCATTTAAAACAAGTTCTTATTTCAAGTTTATTCGAAATTAAATTCCTATTTTGGGAATAAATTCCCTTTTTAAATCTCAAATTTATTTTCTACATTTGAAAATAATTTACGGTATTTAAATACCAAATTCTAGGGATAGTGATATTTAATACAACAAGATCAATCACAATATATATATATATATATCATTTATCACAATAAATGAAATAGTAATATAAATGTTGAGGAATCCAGTTGGATCCCTTTAACCTGTTTCCTTGCATCCACAGACGTTAATTAACATAAATAACTTCAGTTTCACTTAAAAAGATGATATCATGATAACAAAATCAATATTCAACCAACGGTTCAATATATATATAGAACTAATCAATCATTTCAACAATTTATCAACCATTCGTCGAAACAACCATCACACAATATGAAATTACTATAAATAAATTTAAAACTCGTTTATAAAAATATAAATGAGTCAGAGTTAGTGAGTTTACTCACCTTGTTTGGCAGTTGATGATTCTGTTTTCACTTCGTTTACAATCAAACAAGCATTTGATTTTATCACGAAATTCCAATAGCTTTGTTGTGACAACCGTGGGTCTCGAACCCCCGACCTCCTGTAAAGCAATACCACGCACTAACCACTATGCTAAAAGATCTTTGTGTTAGCTTTTCGAGAGGGGTATTATAGACTACCCCCCTAAAAGAGCCCAATGTCCTTGTTGGATCATATCACTCACCACTCAGGCATTATGCATGTAACCCGCATCAATACCACACCGACTGACATTCGCAACATTACACACACAATTCCGGCTGGGCATAGGCTCTGATACCAAACGTGACAACCGTGGGTCTCGAACCCCCGACCCCCCGTAAAGCAACACCACGCACTAACCACTGTGCTAAAGATCTTTGTGTTAGCTTTTCGAGAGAGGTGTTACATTTGTTCTCCGCCTCGTCAGTTCTACAACGTAGACATCCTTGTTATGATTCCAACGTGACCAATTTCATCTGATTCAGTTATCATATACACAAGTTATACGTATTATAATATATGATTTTAATTAAATCATTTAATTCCTTAATAATTAATTGAACACTATTTTCATTATTACTTGATTTAAGGCCGATTTATTTTTGCTGCTTCGCTAAACTTCGTTCTCAACTCTAGTTCCATGCACCTTTCAAACACATGCCACATTTACCGTAGATCACCGGAAACCGACCCTTTATCATCAGAAACCTCCATAGCCCGCCTCACGATTCGCATCGAATCACTAGTATTTCCAGCTTGTACACAACCACATCGAACGCCAAGTTCTCCCACTAATCTTCTTTCCTACCAGTTATTAATCTTATGGCTTCACCCATATTTCCCACGTTGTCATCGCTTACATCACCACATTCTTCATTGCATTTTTGTGCTCTTCTTCCCTGAGTACTGTTTATTTTTTCCCAATTTTTAACTTGCGGAATATCACCAAGTTGCACCCTGAGGCTTGTACACAACATCCACGTATTAAATCCTTTTAGATTTTCTTCGCCATAACCTTCACAATGCACAACCCCATTGGAAATTGCTGCATCACCAGATTAAATGTGATTCATACTTCTTCCTTATAAAAAAACATATCAAACCTGCTTCTTCCCAAAAGTCAAAATGCAACCCATCCGATGACTCCTTCTCTTCCCAGTAAACAGTCCTCACCTTCCCTTCATCATGAAAAAAGACTACCCAGACTTTCATACACATCCATGTATGAATTTAAGTTCATCATAAAACTTAATTTTTAATTAGCTTAATATAATAACCATATTAACCTACCTAACCTTCTTCCAGTAATAAAAATCACGGTTTCCAGACTTCGAACACCATCGCTCCCTAAATCTTCACCCACCACCGTCTCACTGTCATCAACACCATCGGGCTGACCCACATCGTCAACGTTACCCCACTACTCCATTTCAAAACCGCAGAGCACTATTCCAATTCACCAACGCTAAACCCATCTGGAGCACCTCAATGATGTTTGTTACCTCCGTTCTCCACTAACTTAAACCACCGTCAACAACACTAATTACACCAACAACCAGTCCCCGACATCCCCTCTTGTTATTTCCCATTCCAACCCCAACGCACTGACCAACTCCAGCAACCCAGAACCTTGCGCAGCTTCGCGAACTTCCATACCACTGCTAAAGTACTTGCGTTACTTCCAGTAACTAAATCTCACCATAATTTTTCCCAAGGTGTTGTTGTTCTCCAATAGCTCAAACCCACCAATAGTTTTCACCCTCAATGATCTTGTCGTCCCAAAGCCTCAACCTTAGAATCGGTTACAGAGTTTCGAGCTCTAGAACTCGAATCACGAATCGTAGATCTAAAACCATGATTTCTGGAACTTTAGTTAACGCTGTACAAAAATCACAGGGGCAAAATACTGATCGAACTCAATGAGATTTATATCAATTGAGAAATAAAATGATGAGGAGTTTGAATATATGAGTTTCGAATTTTTTTGGGGATTTCTTTGATTTGAATGATTTCTTACAGGGACGATTTTTCTTCGTGAGTATTCGAAGAAATGGATTTTAGGTGAGACGAGGATGCCCAGTATTTAAAAGGAAGAAATAGCTTGCGAGGCACGGGATTGAAATTATTTAGTACGAACGGAGATGGAAAGCGTGCAAAGTACGTTGTTCTAAAGTGTACAGAGAAAGCTACTAATATATATTTATTTGGTACCCCGCTATACAAAATCTCGTTCACCAACGAACTATTATGGACAAAAATAAAAATACGGTCATGTCGAGCAATGTGGCACGATCCCAAAAAATATAATAATATAGACAAGTTAACTTATATTGTGATATCCCAAAACACTGATATAGGGTGTAAAATACTTCAAATAAAATTTTGCTTATTTTACAAAATAAAAATTACAGAAAAATTCTATAAATTAAATTATAACTACGTCTCAAAAATCTTGTTCAAATTCAAAACTAATATTTAATTATATTAAATAAACTGTTATGGCTTACACACGATTCTACGACGACTTTCTGAAAATTTGATTTGGACATAACTTACAATCTATAAGACGAAATCTCATTTTTTTTCCACTTCCATTAGAAAGATATAGTTTAATAGATTCAAATGTTTTTTGTTTCAAAGAAATCCGAATTTTATTGAATTTTGTATATCCAATTGAAGTACAAAATGTTATATTACGAGCTACCGCGACGAGCTCGATTTAAGTTTAATTATAAATATACGTTAAAACTTCGTTTTTAATAAATAAATTCCTTATGAAAATCATTTTATAATCCAAATATAATATTTAAAACAAATTCAAATATTCAAAGTTAAATGGTTAAAAATCGGGGTCGTTACATTCCTCCTCCCTTAAAAGAATTTCGTCCCCGAAATTACTAAGGTAGGAAAAATGCTATGAACTTACTAACTAGGTTGAAAATATTTTGAGTTTTCACTTCTTAATTTCCATTTCAACTGAACCAATTTAGTTTAGTTAAAATATCGATTCATTCCTATTAACAAAATTATTCAAAAATTCTAAAAAAATTCTAACACCTTAGATTTTCGAAAAATTTCGGCAGAGTCTCCCTAGTACGGAGGGACTTTTGCGATTTACCGTAGGAACAACAAATATATATATATCGACCCACATGGTTAGAAAAAAATTCAAAGCCCAATTTTGTATTTTTTTCATGGGTGTACCTTATATATAAGCGTTACTGAGTGAGTTTGCTTCATATATATGCGAGCAACGCAACCAAACTCAAGCCAATCTCTCCATGGACCTGTGCTTATTTAATTCAACAGGTGAATCTTTAATATATGAACTTTAATAACCATACAATCTCTTAACATGAATAAATCTCAAAATTACCAATATTTTTCACTCAATCCATATTCATCACAAATTGGATTTAAACCAATTCATTTACTTTCTATGGGTTTAAACAATTTAATTTGCTTCTGTTTATCAAACGACAACTCAATTCATATTACATACATACATCCAAATTAATTTTTAAATCAGTTAATTCCTTGCATTTCAGCTCATTTCATCTCACTTGCTCATTCACTTTTAATTCACCCGCTACCAATTTTAGTTTCCAACCTAATATAATTCTATTTAATTTAAGTTAAGTTTCAATTTTACTTTGTTCGATTTACTTTCATTATTTCAATCTGTTTAACTTATACAAGTTAAATATTTGAATTCCCGGCTTTCATTTCAAACTTGCTTGAAGTAATAAATATATATATACATATATCCATAACCATTTACAAATCCAAAACCTTTGAATTTTTAAAATAACTTGTTCTTTTCAAACGAATTTTCCATTAACGAACTATTATGGCAATATTATGTTTCTAAATTAGCCAGGATTTAAATTCTTAAATTCTGGTTTAAATTAAATCTTGGTTCATCTCATTATACACATTATTTATACACCAATTATATTTGGTTATATATAATTTCATTTGATTGTAATAACAACCAACACATCCATATATTATTAATACTTCAGAAAATTATTCTTTTATACCAAAATATAATTCTAGGTAAAACTATCTCATTTACCATTTTAGAACAATATCATGTCAAATTGCTTTGTTCAAGTGTTTAGAAACACCTATCGATGTAGTTATACATTCTGTATCGACCAGAATTCATAAACCACTCAACAAACTAGTCAACACAATATAAAACATTTTTATATCAAATCTACAAATACGCGCTCATATATATACACTCAAACTAAATCTAGGGTATTACTAACCCCATCTCTATTGAGTTATGCAACAGAGCCAAGGTTACTATTCAACCTTCTACTCTGATACTAAATGTAATGGCCAAAATTTCAGTACCCTTTGAGTTGACTAATAACACCAAACGTCCAACCCAAATTGTACAGAAACACGAATCATTAGTAGAAAGAAGTTGGAGGATGAGAAATAAAAAGAAAGAAAAATTGGAATAGAAGAAAATGAAGAATGCAAATCTCACAGCGGAACAAATAAAATATATTATATAACATAACTTTTGACTGTATATACATACCATCATCAGCACAACAAAATACATCACAGCGGAAATAAGTAATAGCTATCTAATGTTTAAGCCTCCTACTCCAAGCTCCTCCAAGTATATCTGTAAAATCCCGACTACTTGACTGCCCATACAAATTTGGGCACCCAAGAGTCTAGGGTAAAACAAAAGAAATAAATTCTGGGTCAGTCATGGGACTAGTGTGAGTAAACTCCAACCATTGGTTTAACTTTTAAAAATCCTTTCGAAAGAAAAGATAATCGTAAGACTGATGCACACATAAATATAGATGGTTTTTACCTTACGATAACCAAAACATTTTTGATATCAATCCCGTGATATTATAATAGTGCCTAAATCAAATAAATAGCAATCTAGTGGAACGCTTGCATCTCACGCTCCATATATAATATAAATCAAAAACCGCAGGGCGCTATTGGATTATGGATTTCCAACTATGACAAGGTATGGGACCACCTTCCGATAGTGTATCTCTAGAGAGGAATACACTGGGTTCAAGAGGAACATCTTGCAACCCGGCCACACATGACCGACCACTCATTTAACCTGAGTGTACCAAGCATATTATCACCAACGATTGTGATCAACAATCGTTACCAGAAGCATATAGTAGCGAAAAGAATAAGAAGAAGATTAATTTTCTCTAGATCAGGTGATAATATCCCTAATGGGAATGACCAACTTGGCCATGTTGCCTCCCCGATTTCTCTCATTTCCCGATTGATGAGGCTTGAGGTCACGATTATCTTTTTAGAACACCTTGCCACCATTTACTTTAAATGTCACATCGTCAGATCTGTCAAATTACTAATTGAAGTTCACAAATACACTCTGGGTGATAAGATGAAAGAAGTTTCTTCTCCGCCACCAAACTTGGTAAATTTGAAGAAATCAAGCCCGCCCCGCACCAACCGACATTTACTCCAAAAGTGCGTTGTACACATGTCCAGCTAGCGCGGAACGGGTCGCCAGAAGAAAAAGAAAGAAGAGAATGAACTAATCAAGGAACCTGTAATATGTCTCACAGCGCATAGAACAAAATATGATAATAACATACTTGACATAAACAGGAGAGACAGTGCATAAGCTAAAAACCAGAACTGAGCATCATAGCAGCGGAAATCCAAAATATAGCTTATTACAACTTTTCAAACTGTCTCAAAGCAAAAGCAAGATAAAGGAGGTACACTACTAATGCCCAAGTAGCGACCACCAACGACATAGGGAGAATATATATATATCATACGTGGAAGCCTCCTGCTCGCCTCCGAATCAGCTACTCGCGCATCACCAGCTAACCATAACCTGTCTCTAGTCTGCTCGTGTGAGCACCCAGAGTAATAAGAAGAGACATAAAACTCTGGGTCAGACATAAAGCCTGGTATGAGCGATAAGCATCAAAACATAACAATAACAGGTAAAATCCAATCATACCTGAACTTGGACCTGCAACCAAAGAGTTAGCACTACATACTGTACAACACTCTAAGGTGCCCTTTCAAATGGTGTAAAGATAACGGGGGTGGGGGTGTGCATGTCATAGTGATGTCAAACAATCAAACATAGCAAGCATCCTTACATCTCTCACTCAGTGCGTAAAGCATACGATGTCCACTACTTTGGTCACCCAATACTTTGGGCCATGACGGAATCCAATCCCGTGTAACTATCACTACAAGCCCACCATCCATCTCTCAGTGGTGAACCAAAGTTATGAATACCGACAACCCCTTTGCACACTTCCCGCAGCAAAGCCCAACCATGAAGTGAACTCATTGATTCCCAACTGGGTCCGGGATCCTGAGCTCTAACTTCCATTTGGACTACCTTTGCATCTCGGGTTTTAGTCATCATCTTCATCCGGATCGGTCTTCATTCAGTTCGCAACCTCCTGGCTCGGTTCGTGACTCGCCCCCTCGCATCAGCTCGACTCGCGGATCGTGGTCATTGCCTTCGCTCGGATCGGGTCGTGCCTGTTACGTCAGCTCGGGTCGGATCGCGATGCACTCGTGGTCACCATCCCCCTTCGGTTCGGTTCGCAGTCCTCCTTCGCGAATGGTCGGATCGCCATCATCAGATCGTGACACCCAAGCTGGAACGGATCGTGATCTTCAAGCATCGACGGATCGAGTCGTACCATCGGTTCGGATCGTGGAAGATGGGCGGATCGGGTCGTCTCGTGGCGCGAGCTTCAATCGGATCGGTTCGCATGGGGTAGGGGCGATCCGGTCCGGGGTACTTCCTGCACTTCATTCCAGTGACTGTTTTTCGCCATTCGACGGAGTTTTTGACCAAACTAACACTTCTAAACAATCACAAAGCATACCATACAGTCATAGCAACATATAGTATCGACCACAAACACCAAAACATAAATCATAGCATGTAAAATGGATCAAACATAGCCAATACCCCATATTTTCCCTTAAGCATACTTAAGCAAATCTAACAATAAGGTTAGCAAATCTTAACCAAATTGAACCAAACTTCTAACAGAGGTCTAAAACAATATTTCAGAATTTCTGAACATTTTTCCAGATTTTTAACATGCTTAATTTCGCTAATTATCACTAATCACCCCTTAATCCCCCAAAATCCGGGATTAACAAAATTAGTCGAAATTAACCCAAATTCATATCAGAGGCATAAAATGATGTTTTAGAATTTTGGGAATTTTTCTAGATTTTTCTGAGCCATAGTTTCGCTAATTTTCGCTAATTACCATAACTAGCCATAATTAGTGAAGAACAATGCAAATCACTCACCTTTGCCACAAAGTAAACTATAGATCTGAAATGATTCTCTGTTTGGGTCGAATTCCAATACTTAGCAGCAGCTCCTATCTTGATTTGATGCTAATCCGCCTTGATTTGATGTAGATTAGGCCAAGACTTTATTAGGAAGTGATTAGAAGGTGATTTGGGATGAAATTAGAAGGTGGAGGCCATGACTAGGGTTGAAGAAACTAAGTGGCGGCTGGAAAAATGAGTCTAAAACCGAAATCCAAACCCTAGCAGCCCTTAAATACTCCCAAATCCGAAATTACCCAATGGGCCTAGCTGCTAATCACCCGGTTAAGCCCAATTAGCTGAAATTAACCCTTTAAACCTTAATTCAGCCATATCTCCCAAACGGTAAGTCCGTTTGGCTATTATGACCACTCTACGGAAAGAGAAATCATCATTCGAATCCAATGGAAGTGGTTTCAGGTCAAAATTCCTTTCCAATCAAAAGTTATGGCCAAAACAGTACCAACTAGGGGCAAAACGGTCATTTAAAAATCGACAAAAATCATGAACATGGGAAATGACCCCAATAGTCGTCTCCCAAAGTTACATGACCATACGACTTCATATGTGAAAGAAATAAATATTCTACGATCCCATGATGCGTAGAATACGGGTCGTTACACTCTCCCCCCCTTAAGAAATTTCGCCCCCGAAATTCCCTAATCAAAACACACAAAGGGTTCTGCATGCCTATCAACCATAAAACAACAATCAATATGCAAAACAAGTCTATCCTAGCATGCGGTTTACTAACAAGGGAAGAAACTATCACTACCAAAACCCTACTAGGCAAAGAGTTCTAGATACTTCTTCCTTATATCCTCCTCTGTTTCCCAAGTACGGTCTTTTTCCATTCTCACCCCACTGGACTTTGACTAGTTTCACCGCCTTCCTTCGAAGCTGCTTCGTATCGTTCCCAACAATACGCATAGACTTGCGGTTCCCAACCGCCTCGGGTTCAACTTCGATATCATCCAACTGATAAGGTGAAATAGTCACATTAGGGTCTTGCACAAACTCCCTTAACTGGGAAACATGAAATACGTTGTGAACTCCCGCCATCTTATCAGGTAGCTCTACTTCATACGCCAAATTCCCAACTTGCTCGAGGACTGGGAATGGGCCAACAAATCTTGGTGCTAACCTACCTCTCCAACCAATCCGAATCCCATTCTCTATGGAGAGATCTCGACGAACACCAAGTCGTTAACGAAGAATTCCAAATCTCTTCGTCTCTTATCGAGATAAGCCTTCTGCCTATCTTTATCCCTTCCCAGTAGTAGATCTGCTCTATGTCTCAATACATCTTGTTACCACTGGGATGTATAGTCAATTTCGAGTGATGATATGCTCTAAGCACTTCATCTCTCAGTCCATCTATGTTGGGTACAACTAGTCCCTTACTCTTTCGAAGCCACCCTTCTCGATCAAATCCTTACTTGATCATTCTCTTTCCATCGATACCCATCTCTACCCTAGAGATGGTTTCCAATAGATTAGGATCGTCCTTCTTACTGGAAACAATCTACTCAATCAAAATCGATCTAATCGTCAAGCTTACAAGCGTTTCTGAATCCAATTCAGTCTTGGGTCTGAAATCATATCCTTTGACATACTCTAGTTGCTTCCATCCTAGAAACAAAACCCCTAAACTGGCATGTCTCCTACTCAATGCAACTAGTACTGCACCCAAATCCTTTACTATGATCACTCTGCCCCATGGAGTCATAACAACTCCACTGCACTGGCTCATAGCCTTACTACAATCACTTTGTTCCCCATCGCTGGAACCCTACAGGTGATAGTCTACTCAAGAGAAGAAAGATAGGAACAAACATAGCAACCATAACATCCATCAAACAAATCCTATCTATCACCTGCTAAAGTCATAAACACATCGACACCTACATGATTGGTCTAACCAATCCCAATATGTCGATTCTAGCATGTCTGGTCCAACCAACATCACTAACTAATGGAAGCCCAGCCCCCATACATACACCGATGCCTACTTGACTGGTCCAACCAATCCCAGGCTAATGGAAGCCCCGCCTCCCTTCGGACTACCGTACGTCCAACGTACGTTTATCCTCCAAGGATAATTAAACTAATGGAAGTCCAGCCTCCAATCGGACTACCGTACGTCCAACGTACGTTTATCCTCCAAGGATAACTAGATCACGTCCAACGGATCCAAGGTAACGGGCGTCCCCAGATACCCCTGCTTTTAGTCCTCCTAAAATACTTGAGTCCAACCCAAGTCTATCCATTTTCTTGCTGCCCTCTCGAGTCCAACTCGAGCTGAATCCAATTCCTTGCATCCTTCTCGAGTCTAACTCGAGTCAATCTCCCAGAGATAAACCAGACTCATCCAATGAATCTCGTACTGCACGTCCAACGTACATTCACCTTCCAAAGGTAAACTAGACCCACCTAGTAAATCTAGGTACTCTACCTACGAGTCCAAGTCTAACGTGAAACTCTCCTATGTTCGCTGAATCTCCAAGATCAACGAGCTTCCCACAATGTTCCAAACATACTTCAAATCTAATGTGAAGTATTTCCATATTCGTTATATCACCATGACTAACGAACTCGCTCCATTTTTCTTTTACGAGTTCAAGTCTAACTTGAATCGTCCTAATCTTCGTTGTACCTTCCATGATCAACGAACACATCCTATTCCTTCAAAGTTCTACTATCCAATAGAGAACATAAACATAGGGTCCTAAACAATCCATTTCTTTGCATCTTTCTCGAGTCCCACTCGAGCAATCTCATAACCTTATCGAGTCTAACTCTGGGCAGTCTATACCATTGAACAGTCTTATCATGTTCCGTTTGCCCATCACTCCTCGAGTGAACCAAGATATCATCCAATGAAAAATCACAACAACTATTTACCCCTCACGCAACCCATCCTAGTCGAAATCGACATTCCCCAAGCACAAGCCCCAAAGGCCTAAACCAATATCAGACAAGCACCCAAGGAACATCTCCTCCGAGTTCGGACAATCCACATGAGGTGATATTAGCAAAACAATCTAGCACTGGAGTACTCATTTGCCTCCCAGAGACAACTAGAACTTATTACAACGATAACCTCTTAGCTTCCTTAACTCCAGTTACTATCGCCATCACTAGGTAGGTACCTAATACCACCCTATTCCTTTGGAGTAGATCGACTCCCAAAATAATGCTAAACCCAGTAAAGCCCAAAACAAAGCAATCACAAGGAAACATACATCCATGACTCGATAAGACCACATTAACAAATCATGCCAAAACTAGTCGAACCACCAATCAGGTTCGTCACTACTAAAGGTCTATCGACTAACTCAGGTTTGTCAAACAAAACCCGATCAAAACATCTTAAATAGAAAGCATACCTCGAATAACGACACCTTTTTCCTTCTGCGCCGCACTTGGAGCATTCGATGAAGAAGGAACAGCGTTGATAGCATATGCTTTCACAATCTGCTTCTCCCTAGGAGGTTGTGGGCAATCATCCTTGTGATGTCCCGCCTGGCCGCAGTTAAAGCACTTCCTTTCCCCAGGCTTTTCTCGACAATCTCTGGCGTAATGGCCCTTCTTGCCACAACTAAAGCATTCGCCATCTTTCTTATTTTTCTTACTCTGACCATCCTTGGTCGGGTTCCGCTTCCTCTTGTCCTGAGAATTCTTCTTGCCTTCACCGCCTGCTTGTGGCTTTGGCTCCTCTGCAGATGCCGTAGCAACCTCAGTCTTCGACTTAGGGAAAAGGCTCTCTGACCTTGATGCCTTTCCTACAATAGACTCGAACGTCTCATCGATATGGTTTATAAGTCTTTCCCCCAAGTACCCATCCAAGCCAGTTATGAACTTCTCATTCTTCTTTTCGACTGTATCGATAAGGGACCATCCATATTTCGATAAAGTGTCGAATTCAGCGATATACTCCGAGACTGCTCTACCGTTCTGCTTAAGCTCCAAGAACTTCTTGAACAGTTCTGATTTATGAGCAGCTGGAATAAACTTATCACAAAAGCGAGTCTTAAACTGATTCCAAGTAACTTGATCTTCTGGAGTAGCTGTTCTAATGGCATTCCACCAATTCATCGCTCGCCCTTGCAGCTGACGAGACGCTAGCCTTCTCTTCATCGCATCCTCAAGACCCAAGTCGTCGAAGATACGATCACAGCTATCCAACCAATCCTGAACATCTGTGGCCGACTCCGTTCCGTGGAACGGCTTCCCACCAAGGTTAGTGTAATCCTTGCACAACTTGGCGAAATCGACCCTAGGCGCCTGCACTACTGGACCACCACCATTTCCGGGATTGGGAACTGCTCCCTGAACATCTCTAAGCATGTCTCTCATGAGGTCGGTAAACATCGCCCTCATGTCGGCAGCATTCCCATTATTGGCTCCCCTACCCGCACCTCTAGCATATCGGCTCATCGTTAATCTGTAAAAGGGAAAACGATTAACGACCCCATAGTGGTGCTAGTGCAGTACAACTTCATTCTTATACTACCAATAGTATATATATAGCTTTTGAAAACCAAAGTAATCACAAATACGCGCTCTCATATACGTACTAACTCTCCCTAGTGTCTTTCCCTAGGTTAACTACGCAACCTAGAGCTCTGATACCAAGTGTGACGGCCCGCCCCGCACCAACCGACATTTACTCCAAAAGTGCGCTGTACACATGTCCAGTTAGCGCGGAACGGGTCGCCAGAAGAAAAAGAAAGAAGAGAATGAACTAATCAAGGAACCTGTAATATGTCTCACAGCGCATAGAACAAAATATGATAATAACATACTTGACATAAACAGGAGAGACAGTGCATAAGCTAAAAACCAGAACTGAGCATCATAGCAGCGGAAATCCAAAATATAGCTTATTACAACTTTTCAAACTGTCTCAAAGCAAAAGCAAGATAAAGGAGGTACACTACTAATGCCCAAGTAGCGACCACCAACGACACAGGGAGAATATCTATATATCATACGTGGAAGCCTCCTGCTCGCCTCCGAATCAGCTACTCGCGCATCACCAGCTAACCATAACCTGTCTCTAGTCTGCTCGTGTGAGCACCCAGAGTAATAAGAAGAGACATAAAACTCTGGGTCAGACATAAATCCTGGTATGAGAGATAAGCCTCAAAACATAACAATAACAGGTATAATCCAATCATACCTGAACCTGGAACTGCAACCAAAGAGTTAGCACTACATACTGTACAACACTCTAAGGTGCCCTTTCAAATGGTGTAAAGATAACGGGGGTGGGGGTGTGCATGTCATAGTGATGTCAAACAATCAAACATAGCAAGCATCTTTACATCTCTCACTCAGTGCGTAAAGCATACGATATCCACTACTTTGGTCACCCAATACTTTGGGCCATGACGGAATCCAATCCCGTGTAACTATCACTACAAGCCCACCATCCATCTCTCAGTGGTGAACCAAAGTTATGAATACCGACAACCCCTTTGCACACTTCCCGCAGCAAAGCCCAACCATGAAGTGAACTCATTGATTCCCAACTGGGTCCGGGATCCTGAGCTCTAACTTCCATTTGGACTACCTTTGCATCTCGGGTTTTAGTCATCATCTTCATCCGGATCGGTCTTCATTCAGTTCGCAACCTCCTGGCTCGGTTCGTGACTCGCCCCCTCGCATCAGCTCGACTCGCGGATCGTGGTCATTGCCTTCGCTCGGATCGGGTCGTGCCTGTTACGTCAGCTCGGGTCAGATCGCGATGCACTCGTGGTCACCATCCCCCTTTAGTTCGGTTCGCAGTCCTCCTTCGCGAATGGTCGGATCGCCATCATCAGATCGTGACACCCAAGCTGGAACGGATCGTGATCTTCAATCATCGACGGATCGAGTCGTGCCATCGGTTCGGATCGTGGAAGATGGGGCGGATCGGGTCGTCTCGTGGCGCGTGCTTCAATCGGATCGGTTCGCATGGGGTAGGGGCGATCCGGTCCGGGGTACTTCCTGCACTTCATTCCAGCGACTGTTTTTCGCCATTCGACGGAGTGTTTGACCAAACTAACACTTCTAAACAATCACAAAGCATACCATACAGTCATAGCAACATATAGTATCGACCACAAACACCAAAACATAAATCATAGCATGTAAAATGGATCAAACATAGCCAATACCCCATATTTTCCCTTAAGCATACTTAAGCAAATCTAACAATAAGGTTAGCAAATCTTAACCAAATTGAACCAAACTTCTAACAGAGGTCTAAAACAATATTTCAGAATTTCTGAACATTTTTCCAGATTTTTAACATGCTTAATTTCGCTAATTATCACTAATCACCCCTTAATCCCCCAAAATCCGGGATTAACAAAATTAGTCGAAATTAACCCAAATTCATATCAGAGGCATAAAATGATGTTTTAGAATTTTGGGTATTTTTTTAGATTTTTCTGAGCCATAGTTTCGCTAATTTTCGCTAATTACCATAACTAGCCATAATTAGTGAAGAACAATGCAAATCACTCACCTTTGCCACAAAGTAAACTATAGATCTGAAATGATTCTCTGTTTGGGTCGAATTCCAATGCTTAGCAGCAGCTCCTATCTTGATTTGATGCTAATCCGCCTTGATTTGATGTAGATTAGGCCAAGACTTGATTAGGAAGTGATTAGAAGGTGATTTGGGATGAAATTAGAAGGTGGAGGCCATGACTAGGGTTGAAGAAACTAAGTGGCGGCTGGAAAAATGAGTCTAAAACCGAAATCCAAACCCTAGCAGCCCTTAAATACTCCCAAACCCGAAATTACCCAATGGGCCTAGCTGCTAATCACCCGGTTAAACCCAATTAGCTGAAATTAACCCTTTAAACCTTAATTCAGCCATATCTCCCAAACGGTAAGTCCGTTTGGCTATTATGACAACTCTACGGAAAGAGAAACCATCATTCGAATCCAATGGAAGTGGTTTCAAGTCAAAATTCCTTTCCAGTCAAAAGTTATGGCCAAAACAGTACCAACTAGGGGCAAAACGGTCATTTAAAAATCGACAAAAATCATGAACATGGGAAATGACCCCAATAGTCGTCTCCCAAAGTTACATGACCATACGACTTCATATGTGAAAGAAATAAATATTCTACGATCCCATGATGCGTAGAATACGGGTCGTTACAGTTACCATCTAGAAATACTCCATCAGACATTCATCCATGTACGTTATCCTGGGATTGGACAAGTCAAAGGCACTATTCCATTAATCCATATTGGGCAATTTCTACCTAGAACTAACAGAACGGCCCTTGCATTTTACTCTACCTTCAATCATCTTCAGCATAAGTTGATTTGTAACGCTTATGCTTATACAGAGCGGGTTTCAGATGATAAATCTGATCCCGGTCTCTCCTTATTGACAACGGAGGTATAAAATAAATCAAACTTTGATAGCCGTGGTTAAACTATCAGAGGAAACAACCATACAACCAATGATCCTATTTCCAAATGGAAATTCTACCGGTCAACCATCAAACAACATTGGCCCCCTTTAAATCAATTTCTTACTAAAATATTAATTTCCCAACTTCCCATATGTTTCCAAATATCCCTCAAAACCCATTTAGCATTTCACTCTTTTTGGAAAAACGTTTCCAAATATTATAAACTCTATAATTTCCATATTCCAAAAATTATAAGTTATTAATCGTCGGAAGCATTTTTCAGCTCTTTACATTTCTTATTTTCTATGCTTATCAAATATACAATACTAACATTGGAAAACATTTCAAATTTCCATTTATACTTCTCATTAACCAAATTAATTCATTTTCCCATGCTTATTAAACATCTCTTATTTCCTTTGGAAAATGTTTCCAAATTCTTCTTATTGAATTAAACCGATGTTATATAAACATCGTTATTATAACTCGACTCATTAATCGTTTATTAATTAATTGTACCAATAACCTACTCTCATTACCGAACATTAACCATTCCTCAGTCAATCATGAAGTCAATCAAGTTGGGGTATAATTAACTCTCAGACCTTAACTGAACAACATTCTCAACTTTGAAATAGTCAAAGCTCATAACTTTAAACAAACCATCTCTTACGGGATTCTCAGATTCCATTTCGGAATCCGCTTCTTTTACGGAAAACATTAATTATGACGATAGCGTTATAATCCCTGTTCACAAAATATTAAATTTCTAAAATATAACTTCTATTTATTAAATTTAAATAAATAAATAAATATCTTAAGTAATAGATAAATAAATAATAAAATCTTGATAAAAACTGGAAAGTAAAAGTACTTTCCTGAATTCGATATATTCAAATTTTGATAAATAACTCTCTTTCGAATATTCTATATTCGACTAATATTCCGAACTTCGGAATAATCTACCATTTCAGTTTTAACTCAAATTTCACTTATAACTATACCCATTTGCAAAACGTTTGCTGTCAAATCGCTATTCACTTCCAAATATGAATATTATTGCTGAATAGGAATCTAGACTCATTTATCAAATCAGCTTGATTTGATTGATTTATTTTATCATTACAGATTTAAATCTCAGTTATCGAGTCACTTAATAAATCCACATCATATTCTACTTTATTTTCAAATTAAGTTTGTAAAACTACTACTGACATCTTTCCTTTTATACAAAGCAATTATATTTTTTTTCTCCAAACCTTTATACATTCCATACTTCTGAAATCAAATCCGTTGATTTTATACTTGTAAATAATATCTCAAATCCAAATTTCATTTCATAACTTCTATTTAGAATTATTCATAGAATATCTCATTTTTATTCCAAATGGTTAGAACCTTGTTTATATTTTCTTTATAAAAGTTAAGTTCAAAATCTCATTTCAAATATCGGTTTCAAAACCCATTTCCCTTTTCCAATATAAATTCAAAACTTGAATTTTATTTTAATTTATCCAATTATAAATTTTTCACTTAATTTATAGACTTATTTATAATTCATATTTTGTTTTATCCATTTAAAATAAGTTCTTATTTTAAGTTTATTCGAAATTAAATTCCTATTTTGGGATTAAATTCCCTTTTTAAAACTCCCACCTGTTTCCTTGCATCCACAGATGTTAATTAACATAAATAACTTCAGTTTCACTTAAAAAATGATACCATGATAACAAAATCAATATTCAACCAACGGTTAAATATATATAACTAATCAATCATTTCAACCAATTTATCAACCTTTCGTCCAAACAACCATCACACAGTATAAAATTACTACAAAATAATTTAAATCTCATTTATAAAAATATAAACGAGTCAGAGCTAGTGAGTTTACTCACCTTGTTTGGCAGTTGACGATCTATTTTTATTTTGTTTACAATCAAACAAGCGTTTGATTTTATCACGAAACTCCAATAGCTTTGTTCTTAGCCTCGTCAGTTCTACAACGCAGACCTCCTTGTCATGATTTTAACATGACCGATTTCGTCTGATTCTGTTATCATATACACAAGTTATACATATTTTAATATACGATTTTAATTAAATCATCTAATTCCTTAATAATTTAGTTAAACACTATTTTCATTATTACTTGAATTAAGGCCAATTTATTTCTGCTGCTTCGCTAAAATTTGTTCTCAACTCTGGTTCCATGCACCATATAGACTACTGCCACATTTATCGTAGATCGCCAGAAACCGACCCTTTATCATCAGAAACCTCCATAGCCGGCCTCACGATTCGCACCTAATCGATGGAATTTCTAGCTTGAACACAACAACATTGAACGCCAAGTTCTCCCACTAATCTTCTTCCCTACCAGTTATCAATCATACTGCTTCACCCATATTTCCCACGTTGTCATCACTTACGTTACCGCATTCTTCATCGCATTTTTGAGCTCTTCTTCCCTGAGTGCTGTTTATTTTTTTTTCCTAATTTTTAACTTGCGGTATACCACCAAGTTGCACCTTGAAGCCTATACACAACATCCACGTATTAAATCCTTTTAGACTTTTCTTCACCGTCACCTTTACAGTGCACAACCCCATTTGAAACTGCTGCATCACCAGATTAAACGTGATTCATACTTCTTCCTTATAAAAAAACATACCAAACCTGCTTCTTCCCAAAAGTCAAAATGCAACCCATCCGATGACTCCTCCTCTTACTTAAACTTCATCTTCTCAGTAAACAGCCCTCACCTTCCCTTCATCATGAAAAAACTATCCAGACTCTCATACACATCCATGTATGAATTTATGTCCATCATAAAACTTAATTTTTAATTAGCTTAATCTAATAACCATACTAACCTACCCAAGCTTCTTCTAGTAATAAAAATCACGGTTTCCAGACTTCAAACACCATTGCTCCCTAAATCTTCACCCACCACCATCCTACTATCATCAACACCATCGGGCAGACCCACATCGTCAGCGTCACCCCACTGCTCCATTTCAAAAACGCCAAGCACTATTCCAATTCACCAATGCTAAACCCACCTAGAGCACCTCAACGCTGTCTGTTACCTCCGTTCACCACTGACTTAAACTACCGTCAACAACATTGATTCCACCAACAACCAATCCTTGACATCCCCTCCCTTATTCCCCATTTCAACCCCAATGCACTGACTAACTCCGGCATCCTAGAACGATTCGCAACTTCGCGAACTTCCATACTACTGCTACAGTACTCACGTAACTTCCAGTAACTAAATCTCACCAGAATTTTTCCTAACGTGCTGCTGTTCTCCAATAGCTCGAACCCACCAACAGTTTTCACCCTCAACGATCTAGTCGTCCCAACGCCATAGCCCCAGAATCGATGGTCGAGTTTCGAGCTCCAGAACTCGAATCACGAATCACAGATCTAAAACCATGATTTTTGGAACTTTAGTTAACATTGTACAAAAATTACTATGACAAAATACCGATCGAACTTAACAAGATTTATATCAATTGAAAGAGAAAACAATGAGGAGTTTGAATATATGAGTTTCGAATTTTTTTGGGGATTTCTTTGATTTGAATGATTTCTTACAGTGGGGATTTTCCTTCATGAGTATTGGAAGAAATGGATTTTAGCTGAGACGGGGATGTCCAATATTTAAAAGGAAGAAATAACTTGCGAGGCACGAAATTGAAATTACTTGGTACGCATGGAGATGGAAAGCGTGCAAAGTATGTTGTTCTAAAGTGTACAAAGAAAGCTACTAGTATATATTTATTTTGTACCCTGCTATACAAAATCTCGTTCACCAACGAAATATTATGGACAAAAATAAAAATATGGTCGTATCAAGCAATGTGCCACGACCCCAAAAAAATAATAAAATATACAAGTTAACTTATATTGTGATATCCTAAAACGCTGATATAGGGTGTTAAATACTTCAAATAAAAAGTTGCTTATTTTTCAAAATAAAAATTACAAAATCTACAAATTAAATTATAACTACGTCTCAAAAATCTTGTTCAAATTCGAAACCAATATTTAATTATATTAAATAAATAGTTATGGCTTACACACGACTCTACGACAACTTTTTGAAAATTTGATTTGGACATAACTTACAATCTATAAGACAAATTATCTCGATTTTTCACTTCCAATTGAAAGACATAGTTTAATAGATTCAAAGTTTCTTGTTTCAAAGAAATCCGACTTGTATTGAACTCTTGATATCCAATTGAAGTTCAAAACGTAATATTACGAACTACCACGACGTTACGAGGTCTATTTAAATTTAATTATATATATACGTTAAAACTTCATTTTTATTAAATAAATTACTTATAAAATTCGTTTTATAATCCAAATATAGTAGTTAAAACAAACTTAAATATTAAAAATTAAATGGCTAAAAATCGGGATCATTACAAGATATGTTCCAAATTTTAATCCATATGACAATGTATCCTTTCCCCGTTTTGTCCTCCACTTTCTTTAAATCTGGACAAGGTCATAATTTTTTGAGAACTGTTATGTATAGTCGCGTTGCATCAGCATTCGCGAGTCGTCCTGAAGGGAATTCACAGAGTCCAAAAAAATTAAATTATATTTGTAGCTATCCCCATGTTGTCTCTATTATGGAGTCCGCGAGTGTTATCTACTTTTTATAACGAATAGGTAAAATTTCAAATTTACTAATCAACCCTCTTTAATAACACATATCTACATTTATTTGTAAAATTTAATGGAAACTTGTCTTCTAGCTTGAAATAATCAATACCAACACGTGCGTATCATTTTTCTAAACATAATACAATTCTCATTCTGATCAAAACTTCTAAATCAATTAAACTCGTTTCATTTTTCCACCGTTGTGATTGCATTAGCACAACAATAGCTTAAAATTAAACGTGTTGATCAAGACCCGTTGGACAGCTAACTTAATTCAAATCAAAGCTATATTTCACACACCAATATTTAGCTAACACAAAATATTTCATATGGTATAGTAAACGAGCATCAAGGATGTTGATTTATCATTATAATTATTTTCAAATGTCATAATAACATTAGATTTTTTAAAAAGAAGCAAGTGAAAAAGCAACCAAATAAATTTCCTTATATATATTTTTCTTTGCATTTCTTTATGGTTGTTGCTAAAGGTTCCACAGTTTCGAACATAAAAAATACAAATAGAACCCACCAAAAAGGAAAATAACAACAATACAAGCCATGATCTAGTACAAAAACCACAAACAGTTGGATTCACCATAATATTACTTTAGAACAATCTGGATTGACACTTAGAGTTTGGTTGTCAGATCGATAAGACTTTGATGCTAGGAAACAAAGATGGAAATATTGCGAAATGAGGGATCGGTACGATATGAAGCATGAAATTTCAGAAATCACCAACTTGATCAGAACTTCGTCAATAACTTAAAACCTATACCTCAAATCAATGAATCGTTAACTAAAAACTTAAGTAAGCACAGAAGCAGACCCACCGAAAGGGTCGATGCAACCCTTACGGGATCGATATTGATTACTCTTTGGGTATCGACACTAAACCTCATATAAGGAGGCGACCTAGACCCTACTTAATCGAATGGTTCGTCACCCTAGGTGGGTTCTCTATGCATTTTCCTACCGATATGGTTGCAATATATATCTTTATAAATAAACCTTTAAGTATTCTAAAAAGGGATATTCTCTTCTCCAAATGGAAGCTCTACAACAACTTGGAGACAACTTCAACTTCTACTCTCTTCATTCATACAACAACTAACTATGTTTGCAATAAACCGTATAAACAAAGATTACTTCAAGTGGACGTAGGTCAGCATTTTGCAAACCACTATAAAATCTTATGTCATGTACTTCTTTCATTATTTTTCCATGACTGTATTATGATTGATATCTATAAATTGCATAAACTTATGTGTTAGACTCGATTGATCAAAAATCGATCGAACATTTTGGTGTGCTACTTCAACCAAGGAAATCTCTCTACTAAGGAAACAATGGCGAAAAAGAAGAAAGCATATGCCCAAACTATGGGGACTAGAAGGGAAGGAGGATATCATGAGGCTTCTTCTGGAAGAAATCTTTCCTTATACTTGACAAGGGAGGACTTGGATAAAACGGTGAGTAATCTCCAAAACCTCCCTAAACATCAAGAGAGCCAATAGAAAAGACAAGAGGAAATGATGAAGAAATTCCTTAGTCAAATTATACAAAGAGAAAGACCAAAATATCAAAATATGACCGCTCGAGCTGGACTCAGCAATGCTCAAAACATCGAACTAGACTTGACGATATCCTTCGCATACTCTATTCGGATAAGTACTAGTCCCTATAGGGACGACCGACCTCAATCAAATGGGGGTAAACCACATAGAAAATCTGTAATTGTAGCAAGAACTGTTTGAACTCAAATTATGGACATTATAAAAAAGGCATCAAAATGTTGATCCTTTCGATCGGACATGGATTGTGTTAATCGGATTCCATTCACATAGGACATTAGGAACTCTCGGAATCCGTCAAACTTCTAATTACCGATTTTAGAGCCTTATGATGGCAGGAATTATTCTATCGTCCATCTCGTGCACTATATGTGTCACATACAAGTGCTGGAGACATCGGACAATGTCGTGGCAAAGTGCTTCCCTCTTTTTCTTTCGTATGTTAGAATCATGATCTATTGTAAGCATGGGAAATTTAATGGAAAAGTTTATTAAACAATTTCGGATTCATATCTTTCGACCCAAAAAGGTAATGACCTTAACAACTATTAGGCAGAGGACCTACGAGACTCTACGCAAGTTATTAGAGCGGTTCAACGCCGTGGTGTGGCTTTGGTGGATCAGCCAATCCATTGATGGTTTTGATGACGGCCATTTCTAGTATCTTGGACAATTTTGAATTCAAAATTTCAGTAGAAAAAGATTCCCTATGGGATCTTGGCGAGTTCTATCACGAAGCTGATAGGTTTCTAAGGTAATATAATGCGATAGCAAACTGCGAAGCTCTCGAAGTAAATGTTGTTAAAGGCAGATAGCTGCTCCATTTGGGAATGAGCAAAGAAAAGCGAAAAGCTGAAAATAGTTCATGCCTGAGAAATTGAATCAAAAGTGGGTCAAAATTTGACTCATACGCAAAGTTGAATATGAGTATGGAACAAACATACATGGACACGAAGGACTGCCTTCCGACAAGGCAAATTGGATGAGATCCCATATAGAAGGAGATACCTTCTATAAAATTCTGCTTGTATCATGAAATTTCTAGACATGAAAAATAATAATGAAAAAACATGCGAGACTTCATTGAGGAGTAAGTAAGGAATAGACAACAACAACATTATATCAAAAACACAGCAACTACAATGGAGTAGGATCATCAATTGGTTGCGTAGGACAGAGGCGAGCCTAGCTCACATCGAGGCATTATCATCAACTAACAATTGGAATTGAATAATAATGAGCTAAGTATCCTACCCATGTACGGGTACCGATGAGTCTTTAGGCCTGCTCTTGGATGATGATGAACCGTCACCTTTTTGTGTTCACATAATTTGTCATAATGGCTAAACTCTTGTATGAGAACCAGCGGGATCCTTATGGAAGCTCTGGATGGTGATAAACCTATTAGTTTTTATAATAAAATTTTACTTTCGTTCGCTCTATTAAAGCTTCTTAGAGGATATGGATGATGCTCGTCTAATATGAATTTTGAATATAATTACTTTAATAAGATCACTTAAGTAAGGCTAATGTTTGATAGGTATGGAACTTGCAATTGGATAACTCCAATGAAACCATTCTGTGAGTAAAATAAATGCTCATAGGATGTAAAATATGATTTCAAACTACTTAATAAAACAACTTGGTGATTATCGCTAAAGCTCACCAAATATATTTTTTATTTCAAACTTAATCATCATATATGACTGATGCACAATAAGAGTTCGACGAGGATAAGGAACGCCAAGTGTGGTTGGTGCTTGGTAAGAGTCCAATGATACTATAAATCATTGACTATAGTTGATGCTCAGTAAGAGCCTAGTGAGGATACATACAATCAAATATGACTGATGTTTGGTAGAACACAAACAATATGGTTAACTACCAAGTGTAGTTGATGCTTGGTGGGAATCCAACCAAAACCATGGGTTGTTAAGTATGGTTGATGCTTGGAAGCTTAACAAAACCATGAACTGTCAGGTATGTCTTATGCTTGATAGGAATCAACCTAAATTTTGGAACACTAAGTATGGATGATGGTTAGGGAAAGTCCAACGAGGCTCTAAACTACAATATATAGATGGTGTGTGACAGGAAAGGTTCTGAAGCAATAAGTATGGCTTATGCTCAACTAAAGCCCGGCGAGGCTCGCATTGCCAACTGTGGATTACGATTGATGCTGGTAGGACTTGAACCATTGGTAGGGAATCAACTTAGCCTTGTCGCGAACACCACATCAACCTGAAAGGTTGCAAAACTTGGCAAACACCCGACAAGCCTACTAGTCCTAACGCGAAGAAACTACTGGGCACGTAAATGATCTGACTGTATCATGGAACTCAATTATTGCTTCAAGAGTCTATGAAACTCGAGATCAATCTAGCGATATTCCAGATGTTTGAACTCATACAAAACGCATCCTTCACAAAATAATATGTTTTGGAGGGAAAATGTTAACTTGCCTTTTTACAAGGCCGTTACGCTTTAAACTTGGATATTAGATTGCTCAGGAATCGAGCATAGATGAATAAAATGTAGCAATAAACAATTGAATTCACCAGAATATCACTTTGGAACAAACTGGATTGACACTCAGAATTTGTTAAGTGTTAGATTGGTATGACTCTGAAACTAGGAAAAAAGATGGAAATATTGCTAAGTGAGGGATCGATACAACTTCAAAGCGTGGAATTTCAGAATTCACCAACTTTATTAGAACTTCTTTAATAACTCAAAACTGGGACCATAAATCAACAAACTATAACACCTCGCATTTTTTAGAATAAACAATGAATATAATTTAACTATGAATAGAGAAAATAAACATTTCATAATTTTTGGAATTTGTCCTCGAGACTTATAACATTGCGTTTATGGCGATTTTCCGATCAGCTTACATATATAATACACTTCGAACGGAGTTCTATAGATAATTTATTGATGTCCTAAGCTCGACGTCAGAGAATAATTATATGTCTAAGCGCGTGCGTATGTATATATTTTCTATTATACTTTAGTCATTTTCTTTATGAGTAATTTACTTGAACTTTGCTATATTTATCTTTTCGTATTTGCAGGATATCGAACACCCAACTCAAACTTCGATTTGGATTTTAGCATTTTGCTAAAAAAATCCAAGCTTATTGGTATTTGGGATGTTATATTTGGTATCAGAGCCTAGGTTAGTGGTTCTTAATAGATACTGAGTGAGCCCATTTGTATTTTTAATATCATATATGTATATATAAACACACACAACTATATCTTACACTACAAGAAAACATTAATTTAGCATCAAATATTTAGAAGAGGAAATTTTCGTTGCTAATTTGCGAATGATTTCCATGTGATTTGCAAGGGATATTTTTTTGTATTTTCAAACTTTTTTCTTTTATTTATTACCGTCGTCTTCCGTCGTCCCTCACTAATCCATTGCAAATTGCGTTAAATTATCGACAGAAAATTTCTGTCGCTATTTTCCGCTGCAAATACAGGTAGAATACCGATGAATATTTATCGAAGCTATTTTGCAGCAGGATTCCAACATATCTGCAAGAGATGAAAATATCAGTTTATTATAGTAATTATTTAATAATTAATAATAAAATTGAATACTTATGAAATGGTATCTAGTATTCAATAATTAATTTTATATAATTGTATTAAATAATTATAGTTGAAATTATAGTTGATACTTGTATTTGAAATAAATCATAAAGTTTATAAAAATTGGATATTGCAATTTAAAAATAAAAATTTAAACGTGAATATCACATCATTATGATAAAAATTCTTTTACCCATATGTTACAAAACTTTTTGAGGAAACAATGGCTGAATTTATTTATTAACAAAAAAAAAATTATACTTAATATTTATTATTCTTAAACGTTAATAATTAGTAAACGACTGAACAAATTTAACTAATTAAAACTAATCTATCATATAAGGGTGTGCAGCAATGAGGAAACATAGATCCACGGTTATAAAACCATCCCATTTATCACCGTTCAATACTGTTCGATCCAACGATCAGAAAGGGTTAACAACATCAGTTTCGGATCTCCCTGTTATACCCACTTTGTTATGCAGGCGTTCCTTTCTGGTTTTTCCCCATTTATTCTCCCCTCTTTTTTTCCTCTTTGAAACAAGATCTCGTCTTCATCAAATCTTTCTCAATCAAAAAGTTAATCCACGAAATTTCTTAATTCAACAAGGCTGTCGTATTGGAAACCAAAAATCGTCACCGCTGATTGTTTGAAGATTTGGGTGTTGCGGTAACGGTTTTGGCAGCGATGGTGTGCTTACCGAGCAATTATTCGATTATGGTTGGTGATTTTTTAAAGAAGGAGGATGGTGAGGTTTTCTGGATTACGGGTGATAGGAACTCTGAAGTTTGTTAAGGGTTGAGTTGTGCGGCAGAGGTTATAGGGAGAGGTGGTGTCTAGAGCTATCAAGGTACTAACTTCAGATTCTCTGTTTTTATTTCTTTTTAGTTTTTAGTGTCCGTATAACATTGCATAATGGAGTTTCATTTGAATAATGGTCTTGATAAGGAAAAAATCATATATTCTGGCTGATAAATTTTAAGAAAATAAACATACATCAGTAACATTTGTCACAGTTAAACCTATAGTACGTCGTTGCCTTTGCCAATACCCTTTCACGAATTAAATTAAGTTGGTCGTATTGATTTCTTTGTTTATATGTTGACTGATCAAAGTTGCTGCATAACATACACACACACTTGGAATATAAGGCTGGACAATTCTTACCAAGATCCAGGTCTGGTTCTTACCCATCTAGGGTTATGCTTTATTTCGATTTTTTCTTGATTTTGCTGAGAATAATTTTGATTTATTTATGATTTTGGAATGTTAGGTTGACTTTTTTTTCATTGTTCAGCTATGTGTTATTATTGGCTGATTTATGTATTCTTTCTTTATTCTAGGGGCTTGAGTTAGGGTTTTTGTTGATTTTTGATTTATGGGTTTAAATAGGTTGATTATTAAGCATCTTCTTTCCCTTGTTTGGCAAATGTCTACTTCTGTAATCTGAGATGATTATAAAATTGTGTGTTCCTAAAATTTGTGCCAATGATTAAGAGCAAACATGATTCGTTTTTAAGCTTTCCCGGGTTAAGACGATGTTTCTAAGACCCAACACCTGTGTTTTATCCACTGATTTTGGTAGGTTTTTGCAAGGGGTGTTTTGAAAAAACTCATGCTCCTTAGGTTTTGTTATCACCAGTCATGTTTGGTTATAAAACCTAGTTCCTTTTAATCTTTAGTTATGATTTGAATGGATGTAGGGTAATTTTAGCTGTAGTTATAAACCAGTCAACTAAGTGGTCTTGCAGTGTAGGGTAATTTAGTTGTAGGCTAATTTTAGCTGTATTTTATCCATCTAGATGCATCTTCACATATTTTATCCGTATTTGAATGGATGTAGGGTAATTTTAGCTGTATTTTATAAACCAGTCAACTAGGTGGTCTTGTGATGATGTGAAGAGCACCATCACAAACCATATTTGAATGGATGTAGGGTAATTTTAGCTGTACTTTATTTTAAACCATATTTTATCCGTCTAGATGCATCTTCACATCATCATATGTCTACCTATATATAGCTAACATCTCTTTTGTAGCCCAATTGTGTAGGAGTTGAATTGGGTCGACTATTTAAACACAAAATAAAATATCATTGGTCACACAATAAATCTGAACCACCATTTGATTTTGTTGTGTTGATCTCGAAGTTGAAATAAGGGGAAAGTTCAATGGTTGGGATTCATTGTTTCACCTTTTGTGTCATCGATTTGTATCTCAATGGAATTTTACCCTTTATCTACTTATAACCCTGCCTCTTTCGGAATAAAAATGTCTAAAATTCTGAATCAACAACATCAAACACTTTCATAATGTACGATTTTCTATATACTATTTATATTCCACTTAGTTTTTTTAATGCATGATAGTAGAAAACAATAATTTTTATGTTTCGTATCTACTATTTTGAAATAAGAGCATACAATGTTATAGAAAGCAAAAAAGGAAAAAGGAAAAGAAAAGACTAGTCTTGTTGTTGAGTAGCATAAACATTTCAGAATAAAAGCATAAGATGCTTCAGATTTGTTGAGCAAAATTTGCTTTTTATACGGTAATAATGCTTTCAATTTTAGTGATGTTTTATCAATGCCTTTTGCATTTTGTTATTTCATGTATATATATTTACTTTTATTCTTATAAACAGACTTTTAAAATTAGTGTGTGGTTAGCTCATGAGCATATAATTACTGATTATCTAAGCTATGTCTGATTCCTTTTTTCGTAATTAATTAACCAAATGGATGACGTCGTTGATCAATATTGCTAGAAATAGTGGTAGAGCTGGTAAATTCCTTTAGATATGACAAAAGTTTATTTCAGAAAATTTTAATATATTCTGATAAATTAAGTATATTTTAATGTGCTAAAAGTAGGAACAAAACTGAATTTAATTGAATTAATATTGATTTGTGATGGTGCTCATGGATAAAACTGTTTGGATGCTTCTACTCCGAAAAAGTCGCAAGACTATACTGAACTTGGTAAGCCTTATGGGCTATTTCTTTCTTTTAAAAAACTAAGATATATAAATAAACCATGGAATCAAAAAAATTGGGATTAAAATGATAAGCAAACTTACAACATCAAAACGGGCTACACCGCTTCTTTGTTTATCTTCTTCTCTAGTTGGTATAGCTATAAGGTTTCAAAATACATCACTATCCTCCTCTCAATGAAGCCCAAATCTTTTTTGTTGATTTTAAGTATTGCACTGGTCAGAAAATTTTGGCCAAAACTTCTTGCCTTTCGTGTTATTTTGGGCAGTAGTACTATCATAGAAATAAGACCATTTTTGGTCATGAAGATTGAAATTCACTAGCTAGATTTTTAATCATGTTGGTGTAAAAAAAATGAAATGTTTCTACTCCAGTTGTGCTAGTGCATTTGAACATTTTGTTTAAAGATGATTATTTTGTGGTATCTTTTGAATTAGTTCTCTATCTGTTACAAGTTTAGCAAAACAAGA
This sequence comes from Allium sativum, assembly GCA_030737875.1. Classification (NCBI taxonomy): domain Eukaryota; kingdom Viridiplantae; phylum Streptophyta; class Magnoliopsida; order Asparagales; family Amaryllidaceae; genus Allium; species Allium sativum. Next base: position 770,086,029 of record CM060926.1, read on the forward strand.
AAATCTAAAGCAAGAAACTACTAACACATTCTCGCTTTTTACGCTGTATTCATCATTTATCGAATGTAGAAACCCAGGGTGTTTCCTTTATTGTTCATTGTGTGGCAGCAATAGTTCTATCATAGGGATGATGTATATTTGTTCTTGTTATTGAGTTTAGAACAGAAACTACACTACATTGCTGGGTATACTTATTCATGGGTACAGTTCATTTTGTGGCAACAATAGATCCGACCGTGTCAGATAATTACTCTAGAATTTTTGTAACACCCCACGTCCATTAATGTCAGTCACAAAGGGAATGCATTAACTTCTATGGAGCATTTTAAGTGTGTATAGAACAGAAACTTAACAACAAGACAGATATAAACAGTACTTAAAACTTTAAAATTTTATTTATTGCAGCAGTAAACACATAGGTTTGATTACATCATCAAAAACCAGAGTCAAAGTACATAATATCCATCTTGACTAAATCAGAGTACATAAATTGAAAGACATAACCCCAACACAAAATAGCCATAAATAAGATAGGCTGAACTTTTACTTCAGCGATCCAAGCAACTTCTAAAAGCAAGAGATACAGCTGTCCAAAATCAAGCTCCACTGGTGCTAGTTCCACCCTGAGCACCTGGGGGGAAAAGGAAGAAAAGAGGTGGAAACAAAGGGGGTCAGACATAAAGTCTGGGGAGTGCGATAACTTTAACAATATAATTACCAAAATAACTAGGCTAAGGCATAAGTTGGAAAATAAGGAAATGACAGTGAACAATTGTGTATGGTAGAGTAAACAAGGAAATAAGATGAACAAAGATAACGTTAAAGGCGCACCTAAACCACTATAAGATAATTACTATATTGCACCACCACTAGTCACCCTAAAGGTTGATCCCGCCTACAAAACTTAATAATGATAATGGTAGTTTCGTGCACCCCTAGTTGCCTTCATAGGTGCTGCCTGCCCCTATCTCCACTAGGTGTACCCACTACCCCCATGCGATTGGCTCCCTAACTCGTAGATACCCGTGCTGGCCCCACAGTGGGGTGTATCACTCCCCAAAGTGGCAACCCGATACCACCAAGTTGCACGACTTATACCTACACGATGCAACAACGTCTTACCTACCAGCCCGGGCCCACACACGCACGTGAACCCGTTGGACTTGCGTTGCCACCGCTAACCCGTTTTGGCCTCTTACAGTCAAGCCCAGTATGCGTGTCCCGTCCTCGACTTGGGTCGAGCCCACAAAGATACTCATGGGTTACTGGTTGAAACGAGCCCCCATTACTTGACACAAGCTATCCATCTAAGCTTGGTCCCCTCTAGTACATCCCACTTAACCCTCTTCTTATTCATGTTCACTTACATGTTTCAAATTTTGGTTAAGTGTTTATAATCGTATTTCACAAGCCACCCAAGGCACCCTCTTAACCCCCATGTCCCACCACATGTTTATCTGGTTAAGTGTTTCTAAATTCATTAACACCGTAACCTTGAAAAGACCTCCCACATTAGACTGGCATTTGTGGCAGCTGGATTTGCCGGGCGGGTCCGGGCAGTCTTACACCATAAACGAGCCTAACCTCGTGTCTTTACAACTGTTACGCATTTAATTTATACCTAAGACCTCCCACATTAGACTGGCATTTGTGGCAACTGGATTTGTCGGGTGGGTCCGGGCAGTCTTACACCACAAAAGAGCCTAACCTCGTGTCTTAGACGATTAATTACACAAAATTAATTTGTAATGACCCGGATTTTGTCGACTTTGGTTATCGCCATAAACTCAATGATGACTAACCAAACATCGAAAAATCCCGGTAATTAATGAAAGAAGACAGAGGGTGAGGAAAGATAAGATAGAAACTTAGGATAGAAGCAGAAGAAGAACACAACATCAGAGTAACACGAACCTCACAGCGGGACGAATAACATATATTTCATAACATAACTTTGAAATACAAATCTGTACTTGAATATACATATCATTATCAAAGTACAGCACTTTCAACATAGCAGAAATAACTATAGCTATATAATCCTGAAGCCTCCTGCTCCAAGCTCTTCCAGTATATCTGAAAATCCCGACTACTTGACTGCCCATACAAATTTAGTCACCCAAGAGTTTAGGGAAAACAAAACAAAATAAACTCCGGGTCAGTCATGGGACTGGTATGAGTAAAACAGTTTGAACAGTTGAACAAGTAAACGATATCTCATAAGACCACGCCGTATAACGGAACGGGTTTTTCCCTTATGAGAATCCAAAATATCTTTAAATCAAAAACCTTTTGATATTATAATAATGTCTATCAACCACAATATAATACTCATATAGCAGAAACGCTTTCATCTCACGTTTCTACATATATAGTATACAATCAAAATCGCAAGAACGTATTGGGTAATGGATTTCCAACTATAACAAGGTATGGAACCACCTTTCGCTAGTGTACCTCTAGGAAGGAATACACTGGGTTCAACAAGAACATCTTGCAACCCGGCCACACATGACCGACCACTCATTTCGCTTGAGTGTATCGAATGTATATCACCAAAGGTTGGGATTAGCAACCGCTTCCCGAATGGGACAACATCAACAATAGATTTTTAGAAATAAATGAAACTCTAGATCAGGTGATTATACACCCTACTTCGGAGAGACCGACTTAGTCATGTTGCCTGCACGATTTCTGTCATTTACCGGTTGATGAGGCAAGAAGCTACGCTTTATCATCACACCAGATTCACTTCGAATGTCACATCGTCAAATCCATCAGATCACCAAATGACGTCCTCAACAATACATTATGTGTTAGCTAAAAGAAGTTTCCTTCTCCGCTTCCATTCTTGGTACGGTTGGAGAAATCAATATACGTGATCGTCTGGAAATACTCTGTCAGACATCCGTCCATACAAGTCATCCAGGAACAGGATGAACCGAAGGTACTATTCAGTATATCCATCTTAGGCACTGTTATCTAAGATTTATACAATAGCCCTTGCGCTTTACTCCGTCTTCAATTATCTTTGCCATATATGATTCGCAACGCTTATGCCAATACAGAGTGGTTCTTCGGATAATAATCCAACCGGTCTCTCCATATTAACATCGTTAAAATGGTCAAAAACTTCGATAGTTAGTGAGTTAACTATCGAAGAAAAACACGTGTGCAAACAACGATATTATTCCCAGATGGACATTCTATCAATCAATCATCAATTATATATATATATATATATATGTATGTATATGTATATGTATACTCATATTTCCTATTTCAATATTTGATTACGTTTCTGATTCTATTTGGAAAACATTTCCAAATCTTCTTTACTTGGATTTAAACAGATGTTTAAATCAACATCGCGACGACAACTCAAACCACTATACTTATTTACTAAATCACTTAACCACTTTCACTCTCGAACCTTAACCATTCTTTAGTTAAAAATGAAGTCAATCAAGTTGGGGTAATACTACCTCTCAGACCTTAACCGAACAACGTTTCTAACCTTGAAATAGACAAAGTTCACCTTTTAGTTCTTTAACAAACTTCCTTACGTAACTCTCTTTCGAATCATCTCTATTCAATAATTCTTTCCTTCGATAAGGTACATTCGATAACTCTATTCAATTTACTCTATTCGATTAACCCTTATCAATTAACTCTATTGGACTAACGCTGTTGGATTTATTCTATTGGACTAACGTTATTGGATTAACTCTATTGGACTAACGCTATTGGATTAACTCTATTCGATTTAACTCTAATCGATTTACTCATTTCACTTAACTCCTTTCGAATAAACTATATTCGATAACTCCTTTAACTCTATTCGAATAAACTATATTCGATTAACTCCTTTTATCTCCATTTAACTCTATTCGAATAACAAATTTTTGATAACTCTATTTAACTCTTATTCAAATAACTAATATTCGATAACTCCTTTTACTTTATTCGAATCACTAATATTCGATTAACTTAATTGATTCTATTTGAATAACAAATATTTGATTAACTCTAATTGATTAACTCTTTTTACTTAACTCCTCTCGACTAACCCCTTTCGATTAACATATTCGATTTACTAACTTTCGAATACCATATTCGATTGACTAACTTTCGAATACCATATTCGATTGACTAACTTTCGAATACCATATTCGATTTAACTCCTTTCGAATAACTAAATTCGATTAATCCCTTTTCGAATAAACTATTCATTTATAAAGATTTACTTTTAGTAACGGTTCTTCACTTTACAAATGATTTCCTTTTTTAGTAACGTTTTCCTTTTTATAACATCCTATTCGGTTATAAACAAATTTCCTTTTTATAGCTCTATTTATTTTCTCAATATTTCCTTTTTAATTCTATTTGTAAATGGTTTTACAAATACCTCCTTTTCTATTATTCTATTTGCAAATGGTTTGCAAATATTTCCTTTTCAAATCTATTCTTTGATTTTATAATTTCCCGTTTCTAAATATCTCCTATTTATAAATATTCCAATTTATAAATATTTCTTATTTATAAATATTCCATTTATAAATATTTTATTTTCAAATATCACTTTGAAAATATTCCCTTATCAACATTTTGGTATGTTATGGTATTCAACATATCAAATCACGATGATCAGTATCGTTCAACACATATAATCGACAATAGATTATATATCACATCATATATCACAATATATGAAAAACAATAAAATAACTGTTGAGGAATCCAGTCGGATTCCTCCAACCTGTTTCCCTGCATCCACAGATGTTACACAATAAAATCAACATCACTTTCAGTTCCATATGATATATTCTGTTAAACAGAATCAATATAGAAATTCAACTAACTGACTAGCAGTTCAATCAAACAATCAACACACAGTCAATCAGCCAATATTTAACAGTTCTAAAAATACAACATGAAATTATAAACTGTTCAGAGTTAGTGAGATTTACTCACATTTGCAGTTCATCGTTAAAGAACGATAAACTGTTGTTTGATTTGAATCAAACAGTTTATTTCGCCATAAATTCAAACGAGCTCCACTCCACTCCCCGTCAGTTCCATTGGGTAGTGTCCGTCCATACGATCCTAACAGATCTTGTTTCGCTGAATTTCGATAACATACGAACAAGATATCGCATTTACAAATTTATACTTCATATAAATTTATTTAAAACTTAACGAAATTAAATGTTGGGCTTTACCACTCAAAACAAGGCCCATCCACGTTGCAACACCCACACCCGCTCAATACATCTTCCCCAAACGATGATACAGGAAACCGCTCACCATTTCCTCCGTTCCTTCACCTCGTTCTGCTCCTGTTTCATCAACTAAAAATCAAACGAGTAAAACCATGCTCCCTCTCTTCAATTCATCTTCAACACCATACCCTACATGATGAACTCGATCATCCTCATCCCAGTTCTGTCGAGCATCAGGCGTTACTTCCCTGGGAAACCACCGAACACATTTACAACCGAAATCCACCAAAAGCTCGGGGATGATGCCAAATCCAACACTGAACCCAAATCAATACTCGAACTCACCCATTATAGCCTATAATTCTCGAAGTGCTAAAGCCTAGAACTGCTCTGTGTATTTTCGCAATCCGAGAAACACGATCGAACTTTACAGAAACGACACGAGCTTGAAGCTCCTTCTCCAGTGGTCTCATATATATATTGTGTATTGATTTATAGAAATTCCTTTGATTTCCTTTGGATTTTTAAAGCTGTCGATTTCATTTTCCAGGAAAAGAAACGGAAGCGGAAAAGTTTGACTGTGGAAAGTTGGAATTAGGTTTTAGAAGGTAAGGGTGGTGTATTTATAGTGGAGACAAATATCTAGATATTTGTACAAGGAATATTCCCGGTATATTCTCCATCGTTAATTCGTCTTCTAAAAATCCGTGTGCTCACACACGCTACCTAAAAATCACGAAACTGGACAAACGGCTACAGTTTGACATTATGGTCCCAACGAAACTGGTTTCGTCGAATTCCGACTCCGTTTACTCACACAACATATTTTTAACCGCCAAAATACTGACTGTTTTTCACTCTAAAAAATCCGTACGACCACACAATGGCTCTAAAAATCACGAAACTGGAAATCTAACAACTATTTGACATTGCGGATCCAACAAAATTAGTTTCGTCGAATTCCGACTTCGTTTGCAAAACCAGCTATATTTTAAAGCTCTGAATGACCCATTTAAATATATAAATATATTTAAATATAATTAAATTTAATATTTAAAAATAAATATTATCGTCTATATTCACAGTGGAATACCATACAGCTCCAGAATATTCCTCTATGAATTTCTAACTTGATATTTCAATCTGGGTCAACCCGATATTCGATTTATATTGAAATTCCTTTTTAAAATATAAATAATTCCTTTATAAATTAGAAAGGAATTCCACAGCGACTTTTCTAAAATTTGATTTGGACATAAATAAAAATCTACACGATGAAATCCCGATTTTTCTCTTCCACTAGAAAGATATACTTCACCAGCTCCTAACGTTTCTTGTTTCACAGAAATCCGATTTGAAACGGCTTCTGTATATTCGTTTGAAGTTCGAATCGCCAATTTACGAACTGCAGTGCCATTTTGAGCTTGATTTTAATTATATTATAAATTCTACGTTCAAACTTCGTTCAAATAATATATTCGTTATTCTAATTCAATTCTAAACTGAATTAAATATCACAGATGATCCAGTTCACACCATATCGCCATTTCAGCCAATTCTGATTATTTCAGAATGAAATATATTATTTAATTTATTATTTTAATTAAATATTCACCATTATTTAATTAAACCACCATTTAATTCAGTATATCACTATTTATATAATTAAATAAATTAATTATAATACCTCTGCAAATGCGGGTCATTACAATCTTTCCTACTTAAAATAATTTCGTCCTCGAAATTGCTAAGGTAGAAAACGACCCTATCGACTGGTTAGAACATATTTGTTCACTTCTTAACTTCAGTTTCAACTGAACCAATTTAATTTCAATTAAATTATTAATTAATTCTTATCAACGAAAATTTTCAAAAATCCTGAAAATTTTCTAACACCTTAACTTTTTGAAAAAAAATTCACCAGCACCTCCTTTGTACTGGTCAATCGGTAAAACTCCCACTCGCCTCTCTGGGCCATCTCCAACCCAAAAGAAAATCAAACAGCCAAGTGACTTGCCAATTCGGCTCATAAATCTTATATCCAATAAAAATATAAACTTGTACCTTTTGTCGGCATATCAACTCAATCCTTTCCACCTGTTATCAATTCAGCGGATACAAGGGTCATCCCAATCAAATTCCAATCTGCTTTTATCCACAACACAACCATTCGCTTATATCCGAGCCAAATATCAATTCAACTCGAGTTTTCTTCTCGATTCCCAACTCTTAACTTGATTATCACATTACACTTCAAATTTGAATCTCACAATCCAATTTGTCTTGATATCACTCTAATTCAATTCAGTTACCATTTAACTGTCTTTATTTTAATTCAAATTTTCTTTCACAAATTTATGTTAAATTTGTTTTTAATTCAAACAGTCTTTCCCTGGGAGTTTTTAAACAGTTTACTCTTTTCAAAAATCAAATTTTCCTTTTGAACATGTCACTGAGCCCTTAATTAATATTCCATTAGTTAAATCGCTTCTCTATTTCTTTATCAATATTTGTTAACCAGATATTTTCAATAACCATGTTGGCCTTTTATGTTATTTGGAAAACATTTCCGAATATCGCCTTTCTTTATTTTATAAACTTTAGAAAATATATGCTATTTATAATTGGAAAATATTCCAATTACTTATCTCTTTTCCGATCTCGTTTATTTCTATACTTATGAAATATTCTTTATTATATTTCCAAGCTTATACTTATTTGGGTTAAAACGGATGTTGTGTAAAACATCGTTACGACAACCCAAATACTATATTCAACTAACTCTTATTCAACATTGATCTTCGAGCCTGAAATCTGACTATTTATTTGTTAATAATGAAATCAATCAAGTTAGGGTATAACTACCTCTCAGACCTTGACTGGATAACATTTATAATGTCAAAACAGATATGACTACTTACTCGAATAATCAATACCATACAACTACTTATTCACTTTTAAACACGTATACGCTTCCTCTTTCTATTCTTACTAGATTTTATTCTTAGTCTTCCTTTTTGATTTTACTATTCTATTTCTAAGTTCGTTTCCTTATCGACTTCTATATATATATATATATATATACATATATATATCGATACGTTGATCTCTAACTATCAAATTATCTTAAAAATATTCTAACTCCTTAAATTCTCGGAAAAATTCGCCATAACCTCCTTTGTACGAGGAGCATCGGGATATTTCAAATAGCCTCCCATGGCCCTCACCAATCCAAAAGAAAAAGAAAAAGCCAAGCGGCTAGCCGATACGACGCATAAAATCTCATATATGGATTAAATACATACCTTTTCGTCGAGCATTCTATTTATATACCTTCATACCTTATCCATACCTATCTCATGTATATTTATACCTGCCCAATCTATTTTAACTATACCTGATCGTTTTAACTCAATTCGTTAATTAATTTGTCAATTAACTTTTTAGTCTATTACTTTTATATTTGAACATGACATGTTCAAATATATTTTAACTTGCTTATTAACTAATTTGAATCCAAATTTCAAATTTAAGTTCTATATTCGATTTCGAATATCCATTTACAAATCCAATTCACCTTTCAAAGTTCAACTTCAAATTCAAAACTCGATTAACTAATCCCTCTTCGACTTAGTTAATTCTATTCAATTTCTATTCAAATTTTATATCACTTCTATTATTCAAATATATATATCAAACTCTATATATCAAATTCTATTTGAAATTCAACACAACTTGTCTTTCCCAAAACAAATTCAAAACAGTATCTCTGGTAGTAATTCGTCACTTACAACTCGAAAATGAATACTGATGATGCAGCTGTCTTCATCGGAATCTATTTTCCAGCGATCGAAGTAAGTTCAATACTATAAAACCATTTCTAAACATTTCCACTTTGAAATTCATTTCAAAATATAATTCACACTGCTTGTAAAACAATTTAAAATCTCCCAGGATCTTAAATTTTCCTTATTTTTAATCCAAATCCATTTACAAACACTTATCCAATTCTCCAGAGTTTTAACTCAATTTCTAGTTTAAAATTTCAGATTTAACTCATCTGATTTCACGTATTTTACTTATATGAATTCTGATTGGTTATTTACATAACCATTTAATTTGAAATCTTTACTCGATTATAATAACAACCAATATATCCACTATATTATAATTTTGATATATATATCTTCTCTATATCAAGATATACCTTGGGTAAACTTATTTTAATTTACCCTCTTTTCAAAACATATCGTGTCGACCCATCGTATTCGAGTGTTTATAAACTCCTACCGATACAGTGGATCAAACTGATCGACCAGTACTCATAAACAACTCAACCAATAAATCACCACAATATAAAACAATTTTTATACCAATAACAAATATGCTCACTCGTATATATACACTCAAACTCAATCTAGGGTGTTACTAACCCTATCTCTACTGAGTCACGCCACAGAGCCAAGGTAAAACTTAACTTAAGCTCTGATACCAATTGTAATGACCCGGATTTTGTCGACTTTGGTTATCGCTATAAACTCAATGATGACTAACCAAACATCGAAAAATCCCGGTAATTAATGAAAGAAGATAGAGGGTGAGGAAAGATAAGTTAGACACTTAGGATAGAAGAAGAAGAACACAACATCAGAGTAACACGAACCTCACAGCGGGACGAATAACATATATTTCATAACATAACTTTGAAATATAAATCTGTACTTGAATATACATATCATTATCAAAGTACAGCACTTACAACGCAGCGGAAATAACTATAGCTATATAATCCTGAAGCCTCCTGCTCCAAGCTCTTCCAGTATATCTGTAAATCCCGACTACTTGACTGCCCGTACAAATTTAGGCACCTAAGAGTTTAGGGAAAAACAAAACAAGATAAACTCCGTGTCAGTCATGGGACCGGTATGAGTAAAACAGTTTGAATAGTTGAACAAGTAAACGATATCTCATAACACCATGCCGTATAACGGTACGGGATTTTCCCTTATGAGAATCCAAAATATCTTTATATCAAAAACCTTTTGATATTATAATAATGTCTATCAACCACAATATAATACTCATCTAGCAGAAACGCTTTCATCTCACGTTTCTACATATATAGTATACAATCAAAACCGCAAGCACGTATTGGGTAATGGATTTCCAACTATGACAAGGTATGGAACCACCTTTCGCTAGTGTACCTCTAGGAAGGAATACACTGGGTTCAAAAAGAACATCTTGCAACCCGGCCACACATGACCAACCACTCATTTCGCTTGAGTATATCGAATGTATATCACCAACGGTTGGGATCAGCAACCGCTTCCCGAATGGGACAGCATCAACAATAAATTTTTAGAAATAAATGAAACTCTAGATCAGGTGATTATACACCCTACTTCGGAGCGACCGACTTAGCCATGCTGCCTGCCCGATTTCTGTCATTTACCGGTTGATGAGGCTAGAAGCTACGCTTTATCATCACACCAGATTCACTTCGAATGTCACATCGTCAAATCCATCAGATCACCGATTGACGTCCTCAACAATACATTATGTGTTAGCTAAAAGAATTTTCCTTCTCCGCTTCCACTCTTGGTATGGTTGGAGAAAACAATATACGTGATCGTCTGGAAATACTCTGTCAGACATCCGTCCATACAAGTCATCCAGGAACAGGATGAACCGAAGGTACTATTCAGTATATCCATCTTAGGAACTGTTATCTAAGATTTATACAATAGCCCTTGCGTTTTACTCTGTCTTCAATTATCTTTGGCATATATGATTCGCAACGCTTATGCCAATACATAGTGGTTCTTTGGATAATAATCCAACCGGTCTCTCCATATTAACATCATTAAAATGGTCAAAAACTTCGATAGTCAGTGAGTTAACTATCGAAGAAAAACACGTGTGCAAACAACGATATTATTCCCAGATGGACATTCTATCAATCAATCATCAATCATATATATATACTCATATTTCCTATTTCAATATTTGATTACGTTTCTGATTCTATTTGGAAGACATTTCCAAATCTTCTTTACTTGGATTTAAAAAGATGTTTAAATCAACATCGCGACGACAACTCAAACCACTATACTTATTTACTAAATCACTTAACCACTTTTACTCTCGAACCTTAACCATTCCTTAGTTAAAAATGAAGTCAATCAAGTTGGGGTATTACTACCTCTCAGACCTTAACTGAACAACGTTTCTAACCTTGAAATAGACAAATTTCACCTTTTAATTCTTTAACAAACTTCCTTACGTAACTCTCTTTCGAATCGTCTCTATTCGATAATTCTTTCCTTCGATAAGGTATATTCGATAACTCTATTCAATTTACTCTATTCGATTAACCCTTATCAATTAACTCTATTGGACTAACGCTATTGGATTAACTCTATTGGACTAACGCTATTGGATTAAATCTATTGGACTAACGCAATTGGATTAACTCTATTCGGTTTAACTCTAATTGATTTACTCGTTTCACTTAACTCCTTTCGAATAAACTATATTCGATAACTCCTTTAACTCTATTCGAATAAACTATATACGATTAACTCCTTTTATCTCCATTTAACTCTATTCGAATAACAAATATTTGATAACTCTATTTAACTCTTATTCGAATAACTAATATTCGATAACTCCTTTTACTTTATTCGAATCACTAATATTCGATTAACTTAATTGATTCTATTTGAATAACAAATATTTGATTAACTCTAACTGATTAACTCTTTTTACTTAACTCCTCTCGACTAACCCCTTTCGAATAACATATTCGATTTACTAACATTCGAATACCATATTCGATTGACTAACTTTCGAATACCATATTCGATTGACTAACGTTCGAATACCATATTCGATTTAACTCCTTTCGAATAACTAAATTCGATTAATCCCTTTTCGAATAAACTATTCATTCATAAAGATTTACTTTTAGTAACGGTTCTTCACTTTACAAATGATTTCCTTTTTTAGTAACGTTTTCCTTTTTATAACATCCTATTCGGTTATAAACAAATTTCCTTTTTATAACTCTATTTATTTTCTAAATATTTCCTTTTTTAATTCTATTTGTAAATGGTTTTACAAATACCTCCTTTTCTATTATTCTATTTGCAAATGGTTTGCAAATATTTCCTTTTCAAATCTATTCTTTGATTTTATAATTTCCCTTTTCTAACTATATCCTATTTATAAATATTCCAATTTATAAATATTTCTTATTTATAAATATTCCATTTATAAATATTTTATTTTCAAATATCACTTTGAAAATATTCCCTTATCAACATTTTGGTATGTTATGGTATTCAACATATCAAATCACGATGATCAGTATCGTTCAACACATATAATCGACAACAGATTATATATCACATCATATATCACAATATATGAAAAACAATAAAATAACTGTTGAGGAATCTAGTCGGATTCCTCCAACCTGTTTCCCTGCATCCACAGATGTCACACAATAAAATCAACATCACTTTCAGTTCCATATGATATATTCTGTTAAACAGAATCAATATAGAAATTCAACTAACTGACTAGCAGTTCAATCAAACAATCAACACACAGTCAATCAGTCAATATTTAACAGTTCTAAAAATACAACATGAAATTATAAACTATTCAGAGTTAGTGAGATTTACTCACATTTGCAGTTCATCGTTAAAGAACGATAAACTGTTGTTTGATTTGAATCAAACAGTTTATTTCGCCATAAATTCAAACGAGCTCCACTCCACTCCCCGTCAGTTCCATTGGGTAGTGTCCGTCCATACGATCCTAACGAATCTTGTTTCGCTAAATTTCGATAACATACGAACAAGATATCGCATTTACAAATTTATACTTCATATAAATTTATTTAAAACTTAACGAAATTAAATGTTGGGCTTTACCACTCAAAACAATGCCCATCCACGTTGCAACACCCACACCCGCTCAATACATCTTCCCCAAACGATGATACAGGAAACCGCTCACCATTTCCTCCGTTCCTTCACCTCGTTCTGCTCCTGTTTCATCAACTAAAAATCAAACGAGTAAAACCATGCTCCCTCTCTTTGATTCATCTTCAACACCATACCCTACATGATGAACTCGATCATCCTCATCCCAGTTCCATCGAGCATCAGGCGTTACTTCCCTGGGAAACCTCCGAACACATTTACAACCGAAATCCACCAAAAGCTCGGGGATGATTCCAAATCCAACACTGAACCCAAATCAATACTCCAACTCACCCATTATAGCCTATAATTCTCGAAGTGCTAAACCCTAGAACTGCTTTGTATATTTTCGCAATCCGAGAAACATGATCGAACTTTACAGAAAGGACACGAGCTTGAAGGTCCTTCTCCAGTGGTCTCATATATATATGTGTGTATTGATTTATAGAAATTCCTTTGATTTCCTTTGGATTTTTAAAGCTGTCGATTTCATTTTCTAGGAAAAGAAACGGAGGCGGAAAAGTTTGACTGTGGAAAGTTGGAATTAGGTTTTAGAAGGTAAGGGTGGTGTATTTATGGTGGAGACAAATATCTAGATATTTGTAGAAGGAATATTCCCGGTATATTCTCCATCGTTAATTCGTCTTCTAAAAATCCGTGTGCTCACACACGCTACCTAAAAATCACGAAACTGGACAAACGGCTACAGTTTGACATTACGGTCCGAACGAAACTGGTTTCGTCGAATTCCGCCTCCGTTTGCTCACACAACATATTTTTAACCGTCAAAATACTGACTGTTTTTCACTCTAAAAAATCCGTACGACCACACAATGGCTCTAAAAATCACGAAACTGGAAATCTAACAACTATTTGACATTGCGGATCCAACAAAATTAGTTTCGTTGAATTCTGACTTCGTTTGCAAAACCGGCTATATTTTAAAGCTCTGAATGACCCATTTAAATATATAAATATATTTAAATATAATTAAATTTAATATTTAAAAATAAATATTATCGTCTATATTCACAGTGGAATACCATACAACTCCAGAATATTCCTCTATGAATTTCTAACTTGATATTTCAATCTGGGTCAACCCGATATTCGATTTATATTGAAATTCCTTTTTAAAATATAAATAATTCCTTTATAAATTATAAAGGAATTCCACAGCGACTTTTCTAAAATTTGATTTGGACATAAATAAAAATCTACACCATGAAATCCCGATTTTTCTCTTCCACTAGAAAGATATACTTCACCAGCTCCTAACGTTTCTTGTTTCACATAAATCCGATTTGAAACGGCTTCTGTATATTCGTTTGAAGTTCGAATTGCCAATTTACGAACTGCAGCGCCATTTCGAGCTCGATTTTAATTATATTATAAATTCTACATTCAAACTTCGTTCAAATAATATATTCGTTATTCTAATTCAATTCTAAACTGAATTAAATATCACAGATGATCCAGTTCACACCATATCGCCATTTCAGCCAATTCTGATTATTTCAGAATTAAATATATTATTTAATTTATTATTTTAATTAAATATTCACCATTATTTAATTTAACCACCATTTAATTCACTATATCACTATTTAATTAAATAAATTAATTATAATACCTCTGCAAATGCGGGTCATTACATAATTATTCCCCAATTTGAATTAATTTCCCTATTCAAATTATCAATCAATTCCAAATTTAACTATGTCCATAATTGACTCAATTATGCCCATCTATTTATGGTATGCAAAATCATACCAATTTTCATCACAAATTAGTTCTATGCCATTTAAGGCATTTATGCCAATTCTCAATATTAAATCTTTTAATATTGTCCCATTGCCCCACGTTGTACGTTCGTTCGTTTAACGTAAAGTATACGTTAGACTCGAATAGTATAACTTATGGAATAAAGAGAAAACATCACAACATACATAGAAATAAAATTAGATCTAAACACAAGGGGTGAACTTGCATGTGTGAATGAGGTTCTTTATCTAAAAACTTGCATAGACCAAAGTCACAAACTTGCATAAAACTACATATGTCATAGGTCTAAATCTAAAGGTGTAAACTTGTTTAGATAATAGTCACAAACTTGCATAAACCATGTATGTCATGGATCTAACCATAAGGGGTAAACTTGCATAGGCATGATTCATACTCCAAACATATATATACACACACACACACACATACTTGCATAGGTGATTTATGCAACATAACGATGGTGTAAACGTACATCTAAACATGTAAACTAGCATGTAGAATTTTGTGTACTAGCATATAACTCACACATGTCATTGCCTAACTTTAGATCCAATTTACACATAAAATAGATGTCATTAAACATGTAAGGTTATATATAATTTTCACTAACTTGCATATGATCCATGCCTCAATTTACATCCTAACTTGCATACATACATATGATTTATCATATGAATTAGTTCCAACAACATAACAAACTAGCATATGAAACATCATTATGGATTGATTATACATAAGCCAATCATAGAATTACAACATAGATGATAACATCACAACTTTACAACATAGATGATAACATCATTTACAACATAGATAATAACATTACAATTTTACAACATAGATGATAACATACGATCAATGATTCACAACATAACCATATAATCCAAATCATAGCTCAATCCAATTAAATTGCTAATTATCTTATTAAAGAAATCGAACTCACAACTCAAAGAAGGTCTTGAGTTCTAAAATCTGAGTTCTGAAATTGATTTAGCTTTCCTTTGAAGAAGACAATTTGTTGCGGTTTAGATTAGAATTGAATTTGATTAGCTTTTCTTCCTCTCTAATTGGTGGCGGCTATTCTAGGTTGCAAGGTGACGACATGGAGGCCATGATTCTAATTTTAATTTGATTTTAGGGTTTGAGTCTACATGTGTTTTTATAGAGTTTAGGATTAATTTAGGCCGTCCGATCAACCCAGAATTAACCCCAGCCATTCAGACCAGATCAGAAACCCTAATGACTCAGCATACAGTCATAAAATGGTCATCAAACAAATCTTCCCGGGGGGGCAGCTCGACCCCCTGGTCGACCTGTGTGGGTAGGTCGGCCCCCTGGTCGACCTGGCCCTGGCAGGAAATTTCCCGCCTAGCCCATTCTGACTCTGAAATTTGAATTTTTGAAATCTGTTTTGAATTTTCTGAAACTTTCGATGGCCATAACTTCTTCATACAAAGTCCAATTCACGCAAACTCGGATTCTACCTCAACCAGAATTCCGAGACGAACACAATGGCGCAACCCGTTTCCCTTAATTCTCACATCTAAGATTCGTTATTCTTTAATTTGTGAACATTAATATTAACATAAATACGGGGTGTTACAATTTTTGTACAACTTTGTTGGGTATATATCTTTTGCATGTGTAACAAGATCTCCTTTATTAGGTTTATGAATATGCAGTAATGGGTTCCTCTGCAAGTTTTTTATCTTTCCCTTTTGTTGTTGTCGTTGTATTAACTTGATGGTTTTCTACTATTGCATTGAGAGTTTTGGACAACATCATGACATATTGGTGTGATATTTTTCTTCCAAAGATAGTATATCTTGTCATGCTAGCAGTTGTAGCATAAAGTTTAAACGATGATAATGCCAGCGGGTTTTAGGATTATGAACAAAGTTCATTTGTTAACATCTGATGGCTGATTATGGTCAGTGTTGATGCTAGGCGGAGGGTTTAGACAAGAGACTAATCGTCCAGGTGTAGGCAGGAACTAGTCGAAATTAATCGGACCTAGGCATTTGTCATAAAGGCATGTATTTTAACTTGAGCATTTTCAGCGAATGTTTCAATATTTTATGCAAAATTCATATACTATTACATGCCTATACATCTTCTAGTTTAAGTTCAACTACCAATTCTCAAGGCAAATGCAAATGAAGTAATATTTTTTTAGTTGAAAGTTTCATATTATTTTGCTTGTTCATCCATAAGGTGAAACATAACTATAATCATGACTCTATATTCCTAAGACAGTTGCCTGGACGTTTAGGCCACATGTATATATACATGCTCTTGTTATTTCAATGTCAGTTGGTTTGTTTGAAATCATTTTAGATACATTTACATATCTCGTATGTCGTAACAACCCAGAATTTTGGAACCAATTTAAAAAATTTATTTTAGCAATTTTAGTGGATTTTGAATATTTAAAATGATTTATTTTAAATAATAACGATTAAAAATTTATTTAAATCGAAGTTAGAACGTGTATATTTATTCTAATTATATAAGGAATTAGAAATAGCGCGGTAGTTTGAAAATTTGAATTTGAACTTTGACTGAGATTCAAAATAAATCGGATTTTAGTAAAACCAAAAATATTTAAATCTGTTTAAAAATATCTTTCCAAAGAATGTGAAAAATCCAGATTTCATAGCGGGAATAAAAAATTATGGCCAGTTAAATATTCAGAATAATCGCTATGGAATTTAATATAAAATATAGCCCTTAAAATAAATATTTTGCAAACGACCTCTGTTTTCGATGAAACCACTTTGGTTGGATCCGGAATGTCAAATTATTACTAGATTCCAATTTTGATAATTTTTAGAATTAATATGTGAGCACAGTAAATGTAAACGCGTTTGGTAATTTCAGTTTGAATTTAATCGACTGGAAAATGGCCATTTTTCAAATGGTCTCCAAATTCAACAAAATTAATTTTGTTAGGACCGTATCATCAAAACATTGCTAGATTTACTTTTCTGGAATTTTTGGAGTCAGTATGTGGCCCCGATAAATTAAAATGTACGATCAAATTAAATAATTAAATGTTTTATATTTTAATTTAAAGAAAAATGGGCTGAAACGATCAAATGGGTTGATGAGACCTAGTCCATTGTGTCCGGAATAGGGGTATTTGGCTAGGGGCAACATTCATTGGGCTTGATTTGGAGTTTGGAACAATAAACCAGTTATTTTAGAATTAAATAATATTAAATAAATAAATATATATAGAAAAGAATTTGCCGAAACCCTAATTCATTTCATAAGCAGCCGCCGCCCCCTTTGATCAATGGCCGATACGTTCCCTTTTTTCTCCAAAATCCACGAAATCCAAGCAATAATTTCAAGTCCTCCCAAAGACAAAATCAAAGAGCTCCATGAGCACTATAAACCCAACGGTGATGATCGAGATCTATGTCATCGTTTGTGAGATTCGTTGCCTCAAAGGGCTTTCCGTCGCACACAAATCAAGGGCTATAGGTGTAATGTCCCGTATTTTTACGGTATAATAATTAATTTATTTAATTATATAAATAGTTGGAGATTTAAATGGTTGTTTAATTAAATTACTTTGAATATTTAATTAAAATAATAATTAAATAATATATTTAATTCTGAAATAATCAGAATTAGCTGAAATGGCAATATGGTGTGAATTGGGCAATTCAAAATATATAATTCAGTTTAGACTTGAATTATAACAACGAATATATAATTTAGATGAAGTTTGAACGTATAATTTATATTATAATTATAATCGAGCTCGAAATGGCGCGGCAGTTCGTAATTTGGCGATTCGAACTTTAAATGAATATACAGAATCTATTTTAAGTTGGATTTCTGTGAAACAGGAAACGTTCAAAGCTGGTGGACTATATTTTTCTAATGGAAGAGAAAAATCGGGATTTCATTGTATAGATTTTGATTTATGTCCAAATAAAATTTTCGAAAAGTCACTATAGAATTCCTTTATAATTTATAACGATTTATTTATATTATAAATGGATTTTTCAATATAAATTGAATATCGATTCACCCGGGATTTGAATATCGAGTTATAAATCCAATTGGTGTCGTATGATATTATATTGTGAATATATACGATAATATTTATTTATAAATAATAAATTTAATTATTTTTAAATATATTAATATTTAAAAGGGTTTATTTAGAGCTTTAAAAATAGCCAGTTTTGCAAATGACCTCCGTTTTCGATGAAACTAATTTTATTGGATCCGCAATGTCAAATTATTGTTAGATTTCAAGTTTCGTGATTTTTGGGGTCAATGTGTGGCCGTACGGATTTTTAATGTGTAAAACAGTTAGCATTTTGATGGTTAAAAATACGCTGTGTGAGCAAACGGAGTCGGAATTCGACAAAACCAGTTTCATTGGGTCCGTAATATCAAACTCTAGCTGCATGCCCATTTTCATGATTTTTGGATATCATGTGTGATTATAGGAATTTTTAACAATAAATACATATAGCGTTTGCTTATAAATAAATATAAAATTCGAATATAAAATTATTTAGTTCTTTCTATAAACACCCTCTAACTCTTCTAACCCTAAACAAGATTTTCTTCTGGTCAAACGAGTGTGCCGCTTCTTTTTCTTCATCTCAGGAAAATCGTGATTTTTGTAAAATCAGGATAAAATCAAATAAAATCCCGTAAATCTCTAAACACTCATATTTGAATTCGTGTGAAGTTCTCTTCCTTGCGGTGTCAAATTGGTAATGTTCAACGCTATGGTTGTCGCACCAGAAATTGACAGTGCGTGTTAGGGCTTGGGTTTTAGGGTGATTGAGGATGTAATATTCGAATGTGAGTTGATCTTTGGATGGAGGAAGTAAAACCGCACCTTGTGGCAAGTTTTTGTGAGATTCTATTAAAGTAGATGTCGGTCCTTGTCTGAGTAGCGCACGCGAACTACTGCTTGTCGCAATGATCATCTCTTTAGCGAGATAAGTGAAATGGTGGTGAAGCCGAAGAGAGTGAGATGAGAGGTTTAAGGATGGGATGCGTTTTGATTTTCGTCGAGAAATAGAAGAGAACTGTAACGTCCCGGAAATTTTCGATCTTTGGTCATCGACATAGAACCCACATCGATTATCCAAACATCGAAAATACGAATAGTTAATGAAAGAAATTAGAGGGTGAGAATAGATAAGATAGAAACTTAGAATAGAAGAAGAAGAACAACACAACATCAGAGTAACAAGAACCTCACAGCGGAACGAATAACATATAATATATAACATAACTTTGAAATATAAATCTGTACTTGAATATACATATCATTTCCAAAGTACAACATTTACACAGCGGAAATAACCATAGCTATATAATTCTGAAGCCTCCTGCTCCATCTCTCCAAATATATCTGTAAATCCCGACTACTTGACTATTCGTACAAAATTGGGCACCCAAGAGTTTAGGGAAAACAAAACAAAATAAACTCTGGGTCAGTCATGTGACTGGTGTGAGTAAACTCAAATTGTTTGTTTAACTTTAAAGATCCTTTCAAAGAAAGAATACTTGTAAGACCGATCCACATATAAACACGGATGGTTTTTACCTTACGATAACCCAAATCATTTGTAAACAATATTATTCTAATATTATAATAATGTCTAACACAAGTAATATTAATCTAGTAGAACGCTTGCATCTAACGTTCTACATATATAATATACAATCAAAACCGCGGGCTCTTATTTGGGGAATGGATAGCAACTATGACAAGGTATGGATCCACCTTCCGCTCAATGTACTCTAGAAGCGATACACTGGAGTTCAACAAGAAGATCTTGCAACTCGGCCACACATGACCGACCACTCATTTTGCATGAGTGTATCGAATATATTGTCACCTTACAATTGGTAAACCAACATAACCATTCTCGGGAGATACAGAATTGAAAGAAGTAACAAATATGAATATTCTCTAGATGGTGACAATATACCCTACTTGGTTGCGAACCACTTAGCCATGCTGCCTGCCCGATTTCTGTCATTTCCCAGTTGATGAGGCTGGAGGTCATAACGTATCTTTCAACAGATTACTCATTCATTTACTTTGAATGCTACATCGTCATACTCGTCAAACCACAAATTGATTTCCCCAAAAATACCACGGGTATAAGCTAAGAGAAACGAATTCCTCTGCCACCAACGGAAATACGTTTGAAACAATCAACTCACGTGATCCACCAGATATACTCTGTCAAACAGTCTTCTATACAGGTTGTCCTGGGACTGGACAAACCGAAGGCACTATTCTGTAAACAGGATAGCCCTTGCATAACTCCGTCTTCAATTTGTCTTTGATCTATTTGATTCAAAACGCTAACGCCCATACAGAGTGGTTCTCGGATAATAACCCAACCGGTCTCTCCGTATTGACGACGGAAAAATGGTCAAAACTTTGATAGTCTGTGATTTAACTATCAAAATAAAACTCGTGTGCAAACAATGATATTATTTCCAAATAGAAATTTTATCGATCAATCAACATTCAACATTTATCTCTTTAAATTAATTTATCATTAATTTATTCATTTCCTTATTTCCCCTTTTCATATATTCGTAAATCCTTATTTTCTAAACTTAGAAAATATACGTTATTAATCACTGGAAAACGTTTCCATATTTATTCCCATTTATTATTTTCTATTATCAGAAAACATTTCTGATTCTTATTTGGAAAACATTTCCAAAACTCCTTCATTTGATTTAAACTGATGTTTAAATAAACATCGCTATGCCAACACAAACCATTACGCTCATTAACTAAATTCACTTAACCTACCTTTACTATCAAACCTTACCATTCCTTAGTTGAGAAGGAAGTCAATCAAGTTGGGGTATAATTACCTCTCAGACTTTAACTGAACAACGTTTTAACTTCGAAATAGTCAAATTTTATATTTTTAAACCTTTAACAACTTCCTTCCGAACTTCACGGATTCTATTTACGAATCCACTTCTTTTATAAAAATATTGGTTATAACGATAACGTTATAATCCCTACTTTCGAAACATCTAACTTCAAATATAACTTTTATTCTTTTAAATTTGAATAAATAAATAAACACCTAATTTATAAATAAATAAATCTTGATATAAACACTGGAAAGTATAAGTACTTTCCCGAATTTGATATAATCGAATTCGACGATTAACTCTCTTCGAATAACTAATATTCGATAACCCCTTTCGGATAACTAATTCGATAACTCCATTTGAATAACTAATATTCGATTAACTCATTTCGAATAACTCTATTCGATAAATTCTTATCTTCAATTAATCAATACTCGACGAACTCTAACTCGATTTACTCTGATTCGATTAACTCATTTCGATTAACTTCTTTTGATTAACTCCTTCATTCTATTCGAATAAACTATATTTGATTAACTCTTTCGAATAAACTGTATTCGATTAACTTCTTTCGA
The DNA here is from genome assembly GCA_030737875.1 of Allium sativum. NCBI lineage: Eukaryota > Viridiplantae > Streptophyta > Magnoliopsida > Asparagales > Amaryllidaceae > Allium > Allium sativum. Next base: position 770,108,502 of record CM060926.1, read on the forward strand.
ATAATCTTATTCGATAGCTCCTTTCGAATAATCTATATTCGATTTCTCCCTTCGAATAAACTTATATTCGATAACTCCTTTTTCTTCGAATAGACTATATTCTATAATCTCCTTTCGAATTAAACTAAATTCGATAACTCCTTATTCCTCGAATAGACTATATTCGATAATCTCCTTTCGAATTAAACTAAATTCGATAACTCCTTATTCTTTTAACTCTAATTCGATAACTCTTATTCGAATAACTCTAGTTCGATTAACCCTATTCAAATAACTCTAGTTCGATTAACCCTATTCTAATAACTCGAACTGATTAACTCTAACTGGTTAACTCTAATATTCAAATAACTCTAGTTCGATTAACCCTATTCTAATAACTCGAACTGATTAACTCTAACTGGTTAACTCTAACTGATTAACTATAACTGGTTAACTCTAACTGATTAACTCTAACTGGTTAACTCTAATTGATTAACTCTAACTGGTTAACTCTAACTGATTAACTCTAACTGGTTAACTCTAACTGATTAACTCTAACTGGTTAACTCTAACTGATTAACTCTAACTGGTTAACTCAATTTGATTAATTCGTTTTGACTAACTCAATTTGATTTAAGTGAATATTAGGCACACATCCCTAAAACGAAACTTAATTAGGCTCACATCCGGTCTAACTTTTCATGTAAATTAGGTCCCTATTTTTTGAAAATTCATTAAAAAAATATAAAAAAATCACGTAAATTCATAATTAAATAAAACATGTTCACGCCAAAAAAATCAGGTGGAAAATCAATCAACAAACACGTCAAAATCAAAAAATACACAAAACAGCGAAAAATGCAGTAAAATGCATGAAAGCATGCACATATTTCAAATAGTTGCATACATGTATGCATCTATTTCAATTCCGCATCATACAGCAGTATATATGCATACATGTATGCAGATTTTCTGAAATACATGCATGATTTCATGCATGTATTCGGTTTCTGCATGGAATGCACGCATGCTTGCATATGTGCATACTAACATGTAGTTATGCAGAAAATATGCATTCAAGTATGCACATATTGCCATGGCATCGGCCTTCAACGCATTACTACATACATGTATGCAGCTATTCTTAATAACAGCATACGTGTATGCAATTATTCAGCAGGCTTGCGGATTTTATTTGCATGTGTATTTAAAAAGTTGCATACATGTATGCAACTATCAGCAATAGTTGCATACATGTATGCAACTTTTTTTTTTGATTTGCGTGGGCTCTTGGGATTATTTCCAGATTTTAGAATTTTTTTTTTTTATGCATGAGCACATTTTTTTTTGGCCAGAAATTGAAAAAGGCGAAGGGGACATGAGGAGCAGGCGAATGGACCAAAATTTTTGGACGGCATGTGATTTTAGGGACCGGAAACGTATGGAAAAGTATGGGTGGACGTAGCTTTAATTTAAAACTTAAATAAGGACGTGAGACAAAAGTACCCTTGATTTAACTCCTCGACTAACTTCTTTTGACTAACTCTTCTTGATTTAACTTATCTCAACTAACTCTTTTGATTAACTCACTTGATTAACTCACTTCCATATTCGGTTTCAAATATCGATATTGAAATCGATTCTTAATTCTCTATATAAGTCTTGACTTATATATATTCCATTTATCCAAATGATAAATATTTACATAATTTATAAAATATTATTTACAAATTATTCTTCTCAATTCATTTGCTAAAACACATTTTTATTTAATATCTATTTTAAATAAATCAATTCATAATTTCTTTATAATTGGAAATATCCTTTTTGATAATTATATTCATTTTCCAAAAATCCCTTTTATGACATTCTTTTCATTTCCCAATAAATTCCTTTTATAACTCTATTTATTTTCTAAATAAATATTTCCTTTTTATAATTCTATTTGTAAATGTTTTACAAATATTTCCCTTCCTATTTTATTTGTAAATGTTTTACAAATATTTCTCTTTTTATTTGTTTTACAAATATTTTCCTTTATATTTATTTTACAAATAATGTCCTTTATATTTGTTTTACAAATAATCACCTTTATATTTGTTTTACAAATAATGTCCTTTATATTTGTTTTACAAATAACGTCCTTTATATTTGTTTTAAAAATAATGTCCTTTATATTTGTTTTACAAATAACGTCCTTTATATTTGTTTTACAAATATTGTCCTTTATATTTGTTTTATTTTATAATTATTTTCTTTTATAAAATCCTTTTCCTTTTATATATAAAATCCATTGATTTTATATAAATAATTTATTTTCAAATATACTTTGAAAATCCCCCTTTTTCATCCCAGTATTTCTCATGGTATTTAAAATACCAAATAACAATGATAGATATCATTCAAACCCATATAATCAACAACAAATTATATATCACATCATATATCAAAATATATGAAAAATAGTGAAATAAATGTTGAGGAATCCAGTTGGATTCCTCTAACCTGTTTCCCTGCATCATAGATGTTAAACAATATAATTAACATCGATTTCATTTCAATATGAAATATTCTGCTAAACAGAATCAATATTTGATTAACGATTTATATATATATCGTTATCTATAATTTCAATCAATACATAAGCAATTCAACCAAACAGTTAACACACAGCAAACAACAATAATTATCAGTTCTAAAATATGTTATAAAAATATAACTGTTTAGAGTTTGTGAGTTTTACTCACATTGGATGGTTATCGTTAAATAACGATTAACTATCTTTGATTCAGACGGACAATTTATTTTGCAATAAATTGTAACAAGCTTCGATTCACTCCACGTCAGTTCCATTGTGCAGTCGTTGTCCATACGATCCTAACGGATTCAGTTTCGTCAAATTCTGATATTGTACGATAGAGTTATACATTAAACAAGTTATACGAATATTTTAGATTAAATTAAAACTTGAATTCTAAATTTTAATTGGGCTCACCCTATTTTTACCCGACCCAAACACTTTAAGCCCAACCGCACCAATAATTTACCTTCTTCCCCCACATACTCTTGTATCCTGCTTCTCTCCCCTAAAACAGTCACACGCACCTTTGTCTAACTCCCTTCACCTCGTTCTCACCATCCTTCAAATGAAAATACAAAAATACTTCTTTACTTCAGTAAAACAAAAAAATTCAACTTCACCCTTAACTAACACCGCTAATCCCCTTTGGCTTTAATCCACGATTAGCAAAAACCAACCCTTCTTTCCTGTTGTTTACAGTTCTCGTACCCTTCACGAAATACCATAACTGCAACTTCTACCACCAAGTCTCCTCCTCCCCTTCGCCGATTTCAATGAGACCACCCCCATACTCCATCTCTTCACACAAGCCTCCATCTCCAATCCTTTAACTTAAACCCGAACGCAAACTTGGAGTCGCGACATTCAGCTCATACCCGCGATAAACATCGAACAATAATTTCATCGAATCAACCCAGAATTTGCAAATGCTTTCGCTTTGATCCCCTTAACCCAAATCCGACATTCGATTCACACATACTCGCCACTATACTCCTACAAATTGAACCTTAGGCTTTGGTGTTGTAAGTCAAACACAGAAATGAAGACCGCACCCATGCTAATGCATATCAATGTGAAGAGGATGAACATACGAGTTCATAGGAACTAGTTTGAGGATTTTTAGATTTTATTTCAATTTGTTTTCCATTTTCATAACTAACGTTTTAACTGGAGATTGAAAAAGAAGCAGCGGCGTATTGATCAGAGAGTGATTTAGGGTTAGGCTGGTTAAGGATGTTATATAGGAGAATTTTAATAATCTTTTATTCGAATTTTATATTGATTCTTAAGCAACCTCTGTTGTATTTATCATTTAAAAATCCTCATGATCACACATGATATCCAAAAATCATGAAATTGGGCATGCAGCTACAGTTCGACATTACGAACCCAACGAAACTGGTTTTGTCGAATTCCGACTCCGTTTGCTCACACAGCGTATTTTTAACCGTCAAAATACTAATTGTTTTTCACATTAAAATCCTGTACGGCCACACACTAACTTCAAAAACCACGAAAATTGAAATCTAGCAATAATTTAATATTGTGGATCCAACAAAATTAGTTTCGTCGAAAACAGAGGTCGTTTGCAAAACTGGCTATTTTTAAAGCTCTAAATAACCCATTTAAATATATAAATATACTTAAAAATAATTAAATTTAATATTTAAAAATAAATATTATCGTATATATTCACAATCGAATATCATACAACTCCACTAGGATTTACAACTCGATATTCAAATCCCGGTTGAATCGATATTCAAATTTATATTAAAATTCCTTATATATATTGTTATAAATTATAAAGGAATTCCATAGCGACTTTTCTAAAATTTGATTTGGACATAAATCAAAATATACACAATGAAATCCCGATTTTTCTCGTCCACTAGAAAAATATACTTCACCAGCTCCGAACGATTCTTGTTTCACGGAAATCCGATTTAAAACATACCCTGTATATTCAGTTGAAGTTCGAATCGCCAAATAACGAACTGCCGCGCCATTTGGAGCTCGATTTTAATTATAATATCATTATATGTTCAAACTGTCGTTTAAATAATATATTCATCATTCTAATTCAATTCCAAGCTGAATTAAATACTTTGAATTGTCCTGTTCACATTATATTGTCAATTCACTATTTCTGATTATTTCAGAAATTAAATATATTATTCTATTATGTATATTAGTTAAATATTCAATGTAATTTAATTAAACAACCATTTTCACTATTTAAATAATTAAATAAATAAATTATTATCCGTATAAATACGGATCGTTACATTCTTCCCCTGTTAAAATAATTTCGTCCTCGAAATTGCTAAGGTAGTAAACAAACCCTTTTGACTGGTTAAAAATTATTTTTACTTCTTTAACTTCAGTTTCAACTGAACCAATTAATTTCAATTAAAATATTAGTTAATTCTTATCTACGAAAATTAAAAAAAAAACCTGAAAATTTTCTAACACCCGAAATTTTCAAAAAATTTCGCCAGCACCTCCTTTGTACTGGTCAATAGCTCAAACTCCAACTCGCCTCTCTGGGCCTTCTCCAACCCAAAAGAAAATCAAACAGCCAAGAGGCTTGCCAATTCGGCTCATAAATCTCATGCTTATATCTAATATAAACTTGTACCTTTTTTTCAGGCATATCGTTATATCATTTCCATCTACTGCCAATTCAGCATATACCAATATTAATCCAATCAAACTCTGATCAATTTATCCTCAACACAACCATTCGCTTATCCAAGCCAAATTCAATTTCAAATCAAAGTTCTATTCTCGATTTTCAAATTCTTAACTCATCAATCCAATACCATTTCAGATTCTATCTCATAATTCAAAATCTGATTCTACTTGATATATCGTATCCAATTCAATTTCTTGTTAATAGGTTTCAATTCAGTTCCAACTCGGTTTCACAAGTTTCTATTTAAATTTGTTTTTAATTCAAACAGTCTCTTCCTGGGAGTTTTAAACAGCTTTGCTTTTCTAAAACCAAATATTCCTTTTTGGATTTCAAACAACTTGTTTCTCTCAAAACAATTCAAAAAAACAAAATCTTTTCGGTAGTAATCCGTCACTTACAAACTCGAAAATGGACACCGATGATGTCATGATCATCATCGGAATTTATTTTCCAGCGACCGAAGTGAGTTCAATACTATATAACTTTCAAAACCATTTCTAAACATTTCTATTTTGAAATACATTTCAAAATACCATTCACAATGCTTGTAAAACAAATTAAAATCTCCCAGGATTTTAAAATTCTCATATATTTAATCCAAATCTGTTTACAATCACTTTTCCACATTTTGGGAATTTCAATTTCAATTCCAATTCTGATTTAAATTTCAGATTTAACTCATCTGATTTCACGTATTTCACTTATATGAATTTTGATTGGTTATTTACATAACCATTTAATTTATAATCTTACTCGATTATAATAAGATCCAATATATTATAATTCCAACTTATATATTTTGTCTATTTCAATATATACTTTGGGTAAAATTATTTCCATTGACCCTCTTTTCAAAACATATTGTGTCGACCCATCGTATTCGAGTGTTTAGAAACTCCTACTGATACAGTGGATCAAACTGATCGATCAGAACCCATAAACAACTCAACCAATTATTCTACACAATATAAAAAAAGAATTATATCAATAACAAATACGTTCACTCGTATATATACACTCAACTCAATCTAGGGTATTACTAACCCCATCTCTACCGAGTCACGCCACAGAGCCAAGGTAATTACTTAACCTTTGCTCTGATACCAACTGTAACGTCCCAGAAATTTTCGATCTTTGGTCATCGACATAGAACCCACGTCGATTATCCAAACATCGAAAATACAGATAGTTAATGAAAGAAATTAGAGGGTGAGAATAGATAAGATAGAAACTTAGAATAGAAGAAGAACAACACAACATCAAAGTAACACGAACCTCACACCGGAATAGATAACATATAATATATAACATAACTTTGAAATATAAATTTGTACTTGAATATACATATCATTTCCAAAGTACAACACTTACAACACAGCGAAAATAACCATAGTTATATAATTCTGAAGCCTCCTGCTCCAGCTCTCCAAATATATCTGTAAATCCCGACTACTTGACTGCCCATACAAAATTGGGCACCCAAGAGTTTAGGGAAAACAAAACAAAATAAACTCCGGGTCAGTCATGTGACTGGTGTGAGTAAACTCAAATCATTTGTTTAACTTTACAGACCCTTTCAAAGAAAGAATACTCGTAAGACCGATCCACATATAAACACATATGGTTTTTACCTTACGATAACCCAAATCATTTGTAAATAATATTATTCTGATATTATAATAATGTCAGACACAAGTAATATTAATCTAGTAGAACGCTTGCATCTAACGTTCTACATATATAATATACAATCAAAACCGCGGGCTCTTATTTGGGGAATGGATTCCAACTGTGACAAGGTATGGATCCACCTTCCGCTCAGTGTACTCTAGAAGCGATACACTGGAGTTCAACAAGAACATCTTGCAACTCGGCCACACATGACCGACCACTCATTTTGCTTGAGTGTATCGAATATATTGTCACCTTACAGTTGGTAAACCAACATAACCATTCCCGGGAGATATAGAATTGAAAGAAGTAACAAATATGAATATTCTCTAGATGGTGACAATATACCCTACTTGGTTGCGAACCACTTAGCCATGCTGCCTGCCCGATTTCTGTCATTTCCCTGTTGATGAGGCTGGAGGTCATAATGTATCTTTCAACAGATTACTCACTCATTTACTTTGAATGCCACATCGTCCTACCCGTCAAACCATAAATTGATTTCCCCAAAAATACCATGGGTATAAGCTAAGAGAAACGAATTCCTACGCCACCAATGTAAATACATTTGAAACGATCAACTCACGTATTCCACCAGGTATACTCTGTCAAACATTCTTCCATACAGGTTGTCCTGGAACTGGACAAACCGAAGGCACTATTCTGTAAACAGGATAGCCCTTGCATAACTCCTTCTTCAATTTGTCTTCGATCTATTTGATTCGAAATGCTAACGCCCATATGGAGTGGTTCTCGTATAATAACCCAACCGGTCTCTCCGTATTGACGACGGAAAAATGGTCAAAACTTTGATAGTCTGTGATTTTACTATCAAAAGAAAACTCGTGTGCAAACAGCGATATTATTTCCAAATGGAAATTTTATCGATCAATCAACATTCAACATTTATCTCTTTAAATTAATTTATCATTAATTTATTCATTTCCTTATTTCCCCTTTTCATATATTCATAAATCCTTATTTTCTAAACTTAGAAAATATACGTTATTAATCACTGGAAAACGTTTCCATATTTATTCCCATTTCTTATTTTCTATTATCAGAAAACATTTCTGATTCTTAGTTGGAAAACATTTCCAAAACTCCTTCATTTGATTTAAACTGATGTTTAAATAAACATCGCTATGCCAACACAAACCATTACGCTCATTAACTAAATTCACTTAACCTACCTTTACTATCAAACCTTACCATTCCTTAGTTAAGAAGGAAGTCAATCAAGTTTGGGTATAATTACCTCTCAGACCTTAACTGAACAACGTTTTAATTTCGAAATAGTCAAAATTTATCTTTTTAAACCTTTAACAACTTCCTTGTGAACCTCACGGTTTCTATTTACGAATCCACTTCTTTTATAAAAACATTGGTTATAACGATAACGTTATAATCCCTACTTTCGAAATATCTAACTTCAAATATAACTTTTATTCTTTTAAATTTGAATAAATAAATAAACAACTAATTTATAAATAAATAAATCTTGATTTAAACACCGGAAAGTATAAGTACTTTCTCGAATTCGATATAATCGAATTCGACGATTAACTCTCTTCGAGTAACTAATATTCGATAACCCCTTTCGAATAACTAATTCGATAACTCCTTTCGAATAACTAACATTCGATTAACTCATTTCGAATAACTCTTTTTGATAAATTCTTATCTTCGATTAATCAATACTAGACGAACTCTAACTCGATTTACTCCAATTCGATTAACTCATTTCGATTAACTTCTTTTGATTAACTCCTTCATTTTATTCGAATAAACTATATTCGATTAACTCTTTCGAATAAACTATACTCGATTAACTTCTTTTGAATAATCTTATTCGATAGCTCCTTTCGAATAATCTATATTCGATTTCTCCCTTCGAATAAACTTATATTCGGTAACTCCCTTTTTCTTCGAATAGACTATATTTGATAATCTCCTTTCGAATTAAACTAAATTCGATAACTCCTTATTCCTCGAATAGACTATATTTGATAATCTCCTTTCGAATTAAACTAAATTCGATAACTCCTTATTCTTTTAACTCTAATTCGATAACTCTTATTCGAATAACTCTAGTTCGATTAACCCTATTCGAATAACTCTAGTTCGATTAACCCTATTTGAATAAATCTAACTGGTTAACTCTAACTGATTAACTCTAACTGGTTAACTCTAACTGATTAACTCTAACTGGTTAACTCTAACTGATTAACTCTAACTGGTTAACTCAAACTGATTAACTCTAACTGGTTAACACTAACTAATTAACTCTAACTGGTTAACTCAATTTGATTAATTAGTTTTGACTAACTCAATTTGATTTAACTCCTCGACTAACTTCTTTTGACTAACTCTTCTTGATTTAACTTATCTCGACTAACTCTTTTGATTAACTCACTTCCATATTCGGTTTCAAATATCGATATTGAAATCGATTTCTAATTCTCTATATAAGTCTTGACTTATATATTCCATTTATCCAAATGATAAATATTTACTTAATTTATAGAATATTATTTACAAATTATTCTTCTCAATTCATTTGTTAAAACACATTTTTATTTAATATCAATTTTAAATAAATCAATTCATAATTCCTTTATAATTGGAAATTTCCTTTTTGATAATTCTATTCATTTTCCAAAAATCTCTTTTATGACATTCTTTTCATTTCCCAATAAATTCCTTTTATAACTCTATTTATTTTCTAAATAAATATTTCCTTTTTATAATTCTATTTGTAAATGTTTTACAAATATTTCCCTTTCTATTTTATTTGTAAATGTTTTACAAATATTTCTCTTTTTATTTGTTTTACAAATATTTTCCTTTATATTTGGTTTACAAATAATGTCCTTTATATTTGTTTTACAAATAATCTCCTTTATATTTGTTTTACAAATAATGTCCTTTATATCTGTTTTACAAATAACGTCCTTTATATTTGTTTTACAAATAATGTCCTTTATATTTGTTTTACAAATAACGTCCTTTATATTTGTTTTACAAATAATGTCCTTTATATTTGTTTTATTTTATAATTATTTTCTTTTATAAAATTCTTTTCCTTTTATATATAAAATCCATTAATTTTATATAAATAATTTATTTTCAAATATACTTTGAAAACCCCTCTTTTTCATCCTAGTATTTCTCATGGTATTTAAAATACCAAATAACAATGATAGATATCATTCAAACCCATATAATCAACAACAGATTATATATCACAGCATATATCAAAATATATGAAAAACAGTAAAATAAATGTTGAGGAATCCAGTTGGATTCCTCTAACCTATTTCCCTGCATCACAGATGTTAAACAATATAATTAACTCGATTTCATTTCAATATGAAATATTCTGCTAAACAGAATCAATATTTGATTAACGATTTATATATATCGTTATCTATAATTTCAACCAATACATAAGCAATTCAACCAAACAGTTAACACACAGCAAACAACAGATACTTATCAGTTCTAAAATATGCTATAAAAGTATAACTGTTCAGAGTTGGTGAGTTTTACTCATGTTGGACGGTTATTGTTAAATAACGATTAACTATCTTTGATTCAGACGGACAATTTATTTTGCAGTAAATTGTAACGAGCTTCGATTCGCTCCTCGTCAGTTCCATTGTGTAGCTATTGTCCATATGATCCTAACGGATCCAGTTTCATCAAATTATGATATCGTACGATAGAGTTATACATTATACAAGTTATACGAATATTTTAGATTAAATTAAAACTTGAATTCTAAATTTTAATTGGGCTCACCCTATTTTTACCCGGCCCAAACTGTTTAAGCCCAACCACACCAATAATTTACCTTCTTCCCCGACATACTCTTGTATCCTGCTTCTCTCCCCCAAAACAGTCACATGCACCTTTGTTCTAACTCCCTTCACCTCGATCTCACCATCCTTCAAATGAAAATACACAAATACTTCTTTACTTCAGTAAAACAAAAAAATCCAACTTCACCCTTAACTAACACCGCTAATCCCCCTTGGCTTTAATCCACGATTAGCAAAAACCAACCCTTCTTCCCCATTGTTTAGAGTCCTTCACGAAATACCATAACCGCAACTTCCTACCACCATATCTCCTCCCCCCCCCCCCCCTTCGCCGATTTCAATGAGACCACGCCCATACTCCATCTCTTCGCACAAGCCTCCATCTCCAATCCTTTAACTTCAACCCGAACACAAATTTGGAGTCGCGACATTCAGCTCAGACCCGCGATAAACATCGAATAATAATTTCATCGAATCAACCCAGATTTTGCAAATGCTTTCGCTTTGATCCCATTAACCCAAATCCGACCTTCGATTCACGCATACTCGCCACTATACTTCTACAGATTGAACCCTAGGCTTTGGTGTTGTAAGTCAAACACAGAAATGAAGACCGCACCCATGCTAATGCATATCAATGTGAAGAGGATGAAAATATGAGTTCATAGGAACTAGTTTGAGGATTTTTAGATTTTATTTCGATTTGTTTTCCTTTTTCATAACTAACGTCTTAACTGGATAATGAAAAAGAAGCAGCGGCACATTGATCAGAGAGTGATTTTGGGTTAGACTGGTTAAGGATGTTATATAGGAGAATTTTAATAATCTTTTATTCGAATTTTATATTGATTTTTAAGCAACCGCTGTTGTATTTATCATTTAAAAATCCTCATGATCACACACGATATCCAAAAATCATGAAAATGGGCATGCAGCTACAGTTCAACATTACGAACCCAACGAAACTAGTTTCGTCGAATTCCGACTTCGTTTGCTCACACATCCTATTTTTAACTGTCAAAATACTGACTATTTTTCACATTAAAATCCCGTACGGCCACACACTGACTTCAAAAATCATGAAAATTGAAATCTAGCAATAATTTAATATTGCGGATCCAACAAAATTAGTTTCGTCGAAAACAGAGGTCATTTGCAAAACTGGCTATTTTTAAAGCTCTAAATAACCCATTTAAATATATAAATATATTTAAAAAAATTAAATTTAATATTTAAAAATAAATATTATCGTATATATTCACAATATAATATCATACAGCTCCACTGGATTTACAACTCGATATTCAAATCCCGGTTGAATCGATATTCAAATTTATATTGAAATTCCTTATATGTATCGTTATAAATTATAAAGGAATTCCATAGCGACTTTTCTAAAATTTGATTTGGACATAAATCAAAATCTACACAATGAAATTCCGATTTTCTCTTCCACTAGAAAAATATACTTCACTAGCTCCGAACGTTTCTTGTTTCACGGAAATCTGATTTAAAATGGACCCTGTATATTCAGTTGAAGTTCGAATCGCCAAATAGCGAACTACCGCGCCATTTGGAGCTCGATTTTAATTATAATATAATTATACGTTCAAATAATATATTCGTCATTCTAATTCAATTCCAAGCTGAATTAAATGCTTTGAATTGTCCAGTTCACATTATATTGTCAATTCACTATTTCTGATTATTTCAGAAATTAAATATATTATTCTATTATTTATATTAATTAAATATTCAATATAACTGAATTAAACAACCATTTTCACTATTTAAATAATTAAATAAATTAATTATTATTCGTATAAATACGGGTCGTTACAAGAACGATGTGTTTAAAGATTTGGAAATGGTGGAGGACTACAGGAAGCTCACGGTCGATATTGGGGAAGAAGGATAAAGGTGCGGGTTGGATTTCTTAAGAAGGGTAATGGGCCAAGTTAAGGGGTGAGGCCCAAACTAGTTTTAATTTATTTAATAATGTATTGAAACTTGTAATATTGATAACTTCGGCATACGATATCAGAATTTGATGAAACAAGATCCGCTGGGATCATATGGATGGTGACTACACGCAGGAACTGACTGGGAGTGAATTGGAGCTTGTTACAATTTATAGCAAAATAAGTTGTCTGTTTGAATCAACAGATGGTTATCATTATTTAACGATGATCGTCCAATGTGAGTAAAACTCACCAACTCTACCAGTTCATATTTTTGTAACGTATATTTTGAACTGATAAATGATGAATAATTGCTGTGTGTTGACTATTTGGATGAACTGTTAGTTGATTGGTTGAAATTTATAGATCTAGTAATAACGATATATATATATATATAATACGTTAATCAAATATTGATTCTGTTTATCATAATATATCATATTGAAATTAAATTGATGTTATTATATTGTTTAACATCTGTGGATGCAGGGAAACAGGTTGGAGGAATCCAACTGGATTCCTCAACATTTATTTTACTGTTTTTCAAATATTGTGTTATATGATGTGATATGAAATCTGTTGCGATTTTATATGTTTGAATGATACCGATCATTGTTATATGGTACGTTAAATACCATAAGGAATACTCAAATGTTAAAAAGGACATTTTCAATGTTATATTGTAAAATAAATATTTATAAAATCAAAGGATTTTATAAAAAGGAAATATTTATTTGTTAAATAAATAGAATTGAAAAGGAAATATTTATTTGTTAAATAAATAGAATTGAAAAGGAAATATTTATTTGTTAAATAAATAGAATTGAAAAGGAATATTTATTTGTTAAATAAATAGAATTGGAAAGGAATATTTATTTGTAAAATAAATAAGGTTTTATAAAAGGAATATATATTGGGAAAATAAATAGAAAGATAAAAGGAATATATATTAGGAAAATAAATAGAAAGATAAAAGGAATATATATTGGGAAAATAAATAGAAAGATAAAAGGAATATTTATTTAGAAAATAAATAAGATATCATAAAAGGAAATATTTGGAAAGTAAGTAGGATTATAAAAGGAAATAGAGTTAATTAAATAGAGTTAATCGATTAGAGTTAATCAAATAGAGTTAATCGGTTAGAGTTAATCGAATAGAGTTAATTAAATAGAGTTAATTGGTTAGAGTTAATCAAATAGAGTTAATCGGTTAGAGTTAATCGAATAGAGTTAATTAAATAGAGTTAATGGATTAGAGTTAATTGATTAGAGTTAATCGACTAGAGTTAATCAATAGAGTTAATCGATTAGAGTTAATCAAATAGAGTTAATCGATTAGAGTTAATCAAATAGAGTTAATCGATTAGAGTTAATCGAATAGAGTTAATCGATTAGAGTAATCGAATAGAGTTAGTCGATTAGAGTTAATCGAATAGAGTTAATTAAATAGAGTTAATCGGATTAGAGTAAATTGAATTAGAATTAATCGAGTATAGTTTATTCGAAGGAAGGAGTTAATCGAATATAGTTTATTCGAAGGAAGGAGTTAATCGAATATAGTTTATTCGAAAGGAGTTAATCGAATATAGTTTATTCGAAGAAAGGAGTTAATCGAACATAGTTTATTCGAAAGGAGTTAATCGAATATAGTTTATTCGAAGAAAGGAGTTAATCGAATATGGTTTATTCGAAAGGAGTTATCGAGTAGAGTTAATTGAATAGAGTTAATTGATTAGAGTTAATCAAATAGAGTTAATTGATTAGAGCTGATCAAATAGAGTTAATCGATTAGAGTTAATCAAATAGAGTTAATCGGTTAGAGTTAATCGAATAGAGTTAATTAAATAGAGTTAATTGATTAGAGTTAATCAAATAGAGTTAATCGGTTAGAGTTAATCGAATAGAGTTAATTAAATAGAGTTAATGGATTAGAGTTAATCAATTAGAGTTAATCAAATAGAGTAAATCAAATAGAGTTAACCGAATTAGAGTTAATCGAATATTAGTTATTTGAATAGAGGTTATCAAATATAGTTATTCGAAAGAGAGATTATAGAATATAGTTTATTCGAAGGAAAGAGTTATCGAATAGAGATTACTCAAAAGAGAGTTACTTAAGGAAGTTTGTTAAAGATTAAAGTGGTGAACTTTGTCTATTTCAAGGTTAATAATGTTGTTCAGTTAAGGTCTGAGAGGTAGTTATACCCCAACTTGATTGACTCCATCTTTAACTAAGGAATGGTTAAGATTCGATAGTAAAGGTTGGTTAAGTGAATTTAGTTGATGAAGGTAAAGGTTTGAGTTGGCACAGCGATGTTTTATTTAAACATCTGTTTAAATCCAATGAATGAGTTTTGGAAACATTTTCCAAATATAATCAGAGATATTTTCTAATCATAGAAAATGAAATGCTTGATGATAAAGAATACTAGAATGATAGTGATACGTGGAAAAGAGATGGAAATGTATTCCAATGATTAATAACGTATATTTTCTAAATTTAGAAAATAAGGAATGTTGAATATATGGAAACAGGAAATGAAAAATGAATAAATAAATGAACTAAAGAGATAAACGTTAAATGATGATTGATCGATAGAATTTCCATCTGGAAATAATATCGTTGTTTGGACACATGTTTTTCTTTGATAGTTAACTCACCGACTATCGAAGTTTTTGACCATTTTTCCATCGTTAATACGGAGAGACCGGGATCAGATATATTAACTGAAAACCACTCCGTATGGCATTAGCGTTGTGAATCAAATAAGATGGAGATAATTGAAGACGGAATTATGCAAGGGTTGTCCTATTTACAGAAGAGTGCCTTTGGTTTGTCCAGTCCCAGGACGACCTGTATGGAAGAATGTCTGATGAAGTATATTTAATATATCGCGTAAGTTGATCTCTTCAAACGTATTTACGTTTGGTGGCGGAGGAATTCGTTTCTCTTAGCTATATACCCGTGGTATTTTTGGGGAAATCAATTTGTGATTTGGCGGGTATGACGATGTGACATTCTAAGTGAATAATTGTGTGATCTGTCAGAGATAAGCGTGGCCTCTAGCCTCACAACCGGGAAATGACAAAAATCAGGTAGGCAGCATGGCTATGTGGGTTGCTTCCATTAGGGTGCATTATCACCGATCTATAGATATTCATTTCATTCTTTAATCTATTCGATGCTGTCCCATTCGGGAAACGGTTGCTGATCCCAACCGTTGGTGATATACATTCGATACACTCAAGCGAAATGAGTGGTCGGTCATGTGTGGCCAAGTTGCAAGATGTTCTTGTTGAACCTAGTGTATTCCTCTCTAGAGGTACACTATCGGAAGATGGTTCCATACCTTGTCATAATTGGTAATCCATTATCCAATAAGTGCTCGCGGTTTTGATTGTATACTATATATGTAGAACGTGAGATGAAAGCGTTTCTGCTAGATGATTATTATATTGTGGTTGATAGACGTTATCATAATATCAAAAGAATTTTGATATAAAGACTATTTTGGATTCTCATAAGGTAAAAACCCGTTCCGTTATACGGCGTGGTCTTATGAGATATCGTTTAGTTGCTCAAACTGTTTTAAATTGTATACTCATACCAGTCCCATGACTGACTCGGAGTTTATTTTGTTTTATTTTCCCTAAACTCTTGGGTGCCCAATTTTGTATGGAAAGTCAAGTAGTCAGGATTTTACAGATATACTTGGAAAGCTTGGAGCATGAGGCTTCAGGATTTTATAGTTATTGTTTATTTCCGCTGTGTTATAAGTGTTATACTCTGATAATGTTACTGTATACATATACTAATTTTATTTCAAAGATATGTATCTATTATATATTGTTCGTTCCGCTGTGAGATTCGTGTTTACTCTGATGTTGTATGTTCTTCTTCTTTTATTCTTAGTTTCTATCTTATCTATTCTCACCCTCTATTTTCTTTCATGGACTATCCGGTATTTCCGATGCTTGGATTATCGATATTGAATTTATGTCAATAATCAGGATCGTGAAAACCTGGGTCGTTACAATAGGGGGCTTCGAGTTCCGTGGTGTGGCGGGCTTTGAGGGAGGTGGCGGAGCTCTTCGTGGTGGTGCATCCCGATCGTGTTTCGATCTGATGTGGAGGCGGCGGCAGGTGAATTTCAAAAGCGACGATGGGTTCAAAATTTGGACATAGAAGATACGAAGAAGAAGGAGAAGCAAGGGCGGTTGGATCAGAAAAAGGACGGCTAGATTTTGTTCCCACGTGTAATTTGTGTTAAGCATAGATAATTAAGAATTTAATTATTTAGTTAAATTGGTATGATGGTATAAAATCAATAACTCCTCCAAATCTTATCAGAATTCGATGAAATAAAATGCGTTGGAATCGCAAAATCTAGATCTACGTGATGGAACAGCTTTGGACAAAAGCAGAAGCAGTTGGAATTTCTAATAAAATTAAACGCTTGTTTAATTTTGTTAAATCAGTCGTTAATAAACGATTTCTGAAACCGATCAAGGTGAGATTTCCTTTTTTAATAATTAAAATTAATTAATTATTATCGTGTTAGAAATGCTTACATATACGCTGTAAATTCAGTTTGTTGTTGTACGCGATTTGATTTGGATTGATTGATGTTGTTGTGGTGATCTGTTGATTTAATTGAATATAATGGAAAAATAGAAATTGTAAACAAATAAAAATATCATTTTTATTTGTTATGTTGAAAATAAAAATTGTAAACAAATAAAAATACCATTTTTATTTGTTATGTTGAAAATAGAATTTGTAAACAAATAAAAAAATACCATTTTTATTTGTTATGTTGAAAATAGAAGTTGTAAACAAATAAAAATACCATTTTTATTTGTTATGTTGAAATTAGAATTATATAAAAAATAAAAATATTCTTTTTATTGGTCATGTTTAAAAATAGAATTGTATACAAATAAAAATATCATTTTTATTTGTCATGTTAATGTAGGAATTTTATACAATTAAAAATTCATTTTTATTTGTCATGCTAAATATTGAAATTGTATACAAATAAAAATAGTCATTTTTATTTGTCATGTTAAACATTGAATATGTATACAAATAAAAATCTCTTTTTATTTGTCATTAGAAAATATAGAGATTTGTATACAAATAAAAATTATCTTTTTTATTTGTCATTCGCGACATAGAAATGTTATGAAAATAAAAATCATCTTTTTATTTGTCATATGTGAGTATAGAAACATGTTATCCATAATAAATACTTCTTTTTATTTGTCATTAGAAATGTAGAACATTAAAAATTGTGATGTAAGATAAAAATGTCAATTTTATCATGTTAAATTAGAGAAAAAGGATCATTTGTCATTTTAAGTTTTGTCTATTCAAAACATTATTATTTACATGTAGTAGAAAATAATCATTTGTCATTTTATGTTTTGTTTATTCAAAACATTGTTAGTTACATGTAGTAGAAAAAAATCATTCGTCATTATATGTTTTGTCTACTGAAAAATATTATCACTTGCATGTTAGCGATATTAGAAAATTGATCATATGTTAAAAAATATGATTTTTGCTAGATTAAAACATTATCACTTGCATGTTAGTGATATTAGAAAATTGATCATATGTTAAAAATATGATTTTGGTTAGATCAAAACATTATCATTATTATGTTAGCGAAGTTAGAACAATAATCATATGTTGAAAACATGTTTTGTGTAATAAAAATGTCATTTATTTAGAATAATATTTTGTGTAATAAAAATGTCATTTATTTAGAATAATTTTCTATGAAATATAAATGTCATTTATTTAGAATAATGTTTTATGTAATAAAAATGTCATTTATTTAGAATAATGTTTTATGAAATAAAAATGTCATTTATTTAGAATAAAATATTGTGAAATAAAAATGTCATTTATTTAGAATAATGTTTTGTGAAATAAAAATGTCATTTATTTAGAATAATGTTTTATGTAATAAAAATGTCGTTTATTTAGAATAATGTTTTGTTTAATAAAAATGTCATTTATTTAGAATAATGTTTTGTGTAATAAGAATGTCATTTATTTAGAATAATGTTTTGTGTAATAAAAATGCCATTTATTTAAAATAATGTTTTGTGTAATAAAAATGTCATTTATTTAGAATAATGTTTTGTGAAATAAAATGGCATCTTGTTAGAATACGTTTTGTTAAATAAAAGGATTACTTGTTAGAATAAATGTTTCGTTAGACAAAATGTCACCTTTATCATGTTAGACAAGATTAAAAATAATTACTTGTCAAAATATATGTTTTGTTGAAAATTAAATTATAAATATTTATTTATAATTTAAACAGTGAAAATTTATTAAATAGAAAATAATTCAAACCGAATTATAATTGGTTATATTTATTTACCAATGACGTATTTAAATAAACTGTTGTTGTCTGGAAACCCCACACGGGTATTGGGATGATATTTGACATACACTAGTCCCAATATTTAGTTATATGTCGATCAATGGATTGATAGTTTGTGATGAGCGTTATTTATTTATTTTAATGCTCATACAGTTGTAAAACTTCACTCTGGATGTAAATGGACTGTTGAATGATTATTTATCATTATTGTTAAATACATGCGATGTATGAAAATCCATATAACTAAAATTATATGGTAATTGATTGAGTCGCATTCCGATTCAGAATATTTTAAGAATAAAGAATATTAAAAAATGAAGAATCTTTTAAAATAAAGAATATTTTAATATAAAGAGTATTTTAAAATAAATTCAGTGAAGAATAAAATTATGATTTTTATGTCCATCTTAGGATGGACATAAAAATATAAAAATATGAAGCTGGGTTAAGTATAAAAACGCAATTTTTAACCCGAACGGGTTTATCAATCGATTTTATTCATTTTATAATGAATATCGAAAAGTAGTGATTTTAAAATTTAATATTTTGGAAATATTATCAATTTAACATGATAAAGATATAGAGTATTCAATAGTGATTTAAAATTGAAAATGGAGTTGAAATCGTTTTAAAACGAATTTATAAATATTTTATAAAATACGATTTAAATGGAAATCGACGAAATATACATATATATATATATATTATATATATTTAATGGCCTGAATAGAATGCGCGGCGCAGCGACCGTTCGCGAATTTTGACCATTAACTTCAAATTGATGTAACAGAGGATCGGACCGTCGGATTCTCCTAAAACTGGAACCGTTGGGTTCGTATCGAAAAGAGCTTTCCAACAAATATAAGAGATAAGAAATCTAATAGATAGATTTGGAATTATGTCCAAATCAAATTTGAAAAAGGTCGCTATGGATGCAGTTCGGTGGCCGTTATTGGAAACCGATTGTACGGGCCTTGATAAAATTATTAAAAATATGGTAAAATTATGTAAAATCATAATAAGTGTTTGGAAAGATTTTGGATGAAAAATTCCATATTTGAAAAGATAAAAATACATTTTTATCGAAATGAACTAGTTATTAACTAGAATAAATCTTTAACTTAAGATTTAACGAAGCTTTCCAATTAATTAATATTAAATTGGAATTAAATAAAATAAATTGGATTTTGTCATGAATGGTGTCTTCAATAACACTGTTCTTAAATCCAGTCGTGAAAAGAATAAATCTTTTAATTAAGATTATTAGAGTTTCCAATTATATTTAGTAATTGGAATAAAATGAAATGTGAATTGGGTTTATTGTGAACTGTGTTTTAAACGACATTTGTTCTTTAACCCAATTAATAGTGAAGATATGATTTGGAATTTACAAATCTTTTTTTTTGAAAGGCAGTAAAAAATTTTTATTAACACTTAACAAATTACAGAAGTTGTTCAAGCAAAAGTAACATATACAATATTACACATCTATACAAGGACAAACAGACTTGAGAAAAAAACAGTAAGATATGAACAAGTAAAAGAGAAAAAACTCAATTTGTACAACATGAGAACAGTCCCTGCAAGAATCTGTAGCCATCGAAGTGCACACACCAGCCATTAGTAAAGAGCACAGAATCATCAAAGCTCACATTCTTAAAAGAACTATTCAGAATTCAACTTCCTGCAAATAGCACCATTTTTCAAAGCACAAATACCATCATCACTTAACGATGCTGAACTGAAAATCCACCTATTCCTCTCACACCAAATCTCATAGACAAAGATTTTCAATATCTTCAATAACAGTTATCCATCACTCGTCTTCCATCTTGTAGCCTTGAACAAGCTAAACCATTCATCTCTACTACACTGAACTGGATTATGAAGATTACAAGTAACTAATACTCTCTTCCACAGACTAAAAGTGGCATTACATTCAAAGAAGAGATGCGTGTTACACTCAGGTTCAACATTACAGAAACAACAAATATCATCAGGAATGATCCCTATTTTAAACGGCTTATCTTTAGTGCTAATGGCATTGAACATTACCTTCCATAAAAGGAAATTATGCTTTGCATTACTCATAAGATTCCATACCCTCTTATGCCATGGAAAAATGCATTTCTCTCCATTTATTAAATCATATACCAGACTAATTGAATGCTTTTTGCCCATCCAAGTTATAACATCATCACTGGGCTTAAATGACGAAATAATCTCAGACCAAAGTCTTCGTAACATTGATGAGCTACTATGAGGTAAAATCACTTCATCAAAATGAATATAATCCCCCACCTTGGCAATTTCAGAGATACCACTATTCCTTCTCAAGTTGTATTCAACAATATCACTTAAAATCAATCCATTAGCTGCCCAGGGTGAATTCCAGAAAGATAAATTAGGATTTACTGAAGCATAACATCTAATAAAGGGAAGGAAAGATCTTCTGAGCTTAAGAATCTGCCTCCAGCTCCAGCTACAATTATCAGGAATAGGCATAGTCCAAAATTCCTTTCCTATAAGATTGCTCTTAACAAACATAGTCCATAGGCTTATATCATTTGAAAATAATTTGTCAATATAAACTAATACTGTAGCTTTATTCCATTGTGACAAATTTAAAATACAAACTCCTCCATGTTTCCTGTCTTCGGTTAATTTATAAAATGCAATAGGAATGATCTTCTTGGCAAAAAGATCTCCATGCCACAAAAATTTGTTAATTACATTAATCACCATGTTCATAAGATTCACAGGAAGAATGTAGTGCCTTGTATAATATGTAGTCATTGAAGTAACTACTGATTGAATAACAGTTAATCTTCAGCTTGAGATAATTTGCAGGAAGGTCACTGTCTCATTTTATCAATGGTCTTCTCATATAAAGGCATACATTGATCTTTAGTTATTCTACCAGAAAAGAGAGGCAAACCTAAATATGAAGAGTTTCTTGCAGTACCTTCAATCCAGAGATAGCTATCAACTCATCCATTTTAAATTGAGTTAACCCACCAAATTTAATGAGACTTGGAAAAGTTAATTTGAAGACCAGTTATATCATAAAAAACATTGACAATAGAAAGAATACATTGAATATTCTGAATTTTTGGCTTTGTGAATATGATAAGGTCATCAGCAAAAAGCAAATGGGTAATGAGAGTTTTTTTACAATGAGGATGAATATCAAGTTTACCCAATTTAACTTGATTAACAATTAATGAATTAAGAAGCTCCATGACAATTATAAACAATTGAGAAGAGATAGGATCACCTTGTCTTACTCCTCGTTTCCGTTTAAAATAACCATGAAGCATCCCATTCCTGGAAACAAAAAACATTGGAAAGGAAATACAAGTGAAAATCCATGCAAAAAAAGGTTTAGGAAAGTTCATCCTGGACATAATAGCAATGATAGATGACCATAAAACACTGTCAAAAGCTTTCTTAATGTCCAATTTCAACATACAACGAGGTGAAATGTATTTCCTATCATAACCATGTAGAAATTCTTGAGTGATAAGAATATTATCACTAACTGATCTTCCAGGGACAAAAGCAGATTGATTATTTGAGATAATAAATGGAAGGGCCTTCTGCAATCTGTTAGCCAACACTTTTGCAATGATTTTATAAAAAACACTACAACAGGATATAGGTCTGAAGTCAGAAACAGAGGAAGGACTGAGAACTTTTGGAACCAAAGCAATAAAGGTGGCAGTAAGAGTAAGAGGTAAATCATTGTTAATGAAGAAGAACTGAACAGCTTTGATAATATCATTACCAACAACATTCCAACATCTTTGTAGAAAAAATGCATTAAAACCATCTGGACCACCAAAATTGGTTGAATCCGTGGCAAACACAGCTGACTTGAGCACTAATAAGGTCTAAGGATTGCTGATCAGTTAAAAAGGGCAACTCAATATAAAAGAGAGGCTCAACAGAACTAGGAGGAAGAGAAACAGGTGACAGGATAGAACAGAAATAATCCACAAATGCCTTATCAATATTATCTTGTGAGTCAAGGATATTACCATCAGCATCCTTTATCATATATATAGACTCTCTGATTTTATCAATCTTCAAAGACTCATGAAAAAATTTAGTATTCCTGTCATCTTGTGTGACGACCCCAAACCCCTGCACGACAGCGGCAAGATTAATCTTTGGAATATAACAAATATCAGCAGAACAGAAATAAATAAACATGCCAGATAATGCACAACAGAATACAGTGGATAAACATAATCATCAGAGTTACACAGTATTGGATCGTACTTAGTACAAAATATAGTTCAGCTATACATAAATGTTTGCAGCGGAAACAAAACATAATATGTACAATAGGAGCTGAACAACATAAAAAGAGATAAATGATAAAATCCATCTTCAGCTCCAACTACCCAGAAAGAGCCTGCTAAAACCTGAATACAAGGATGCCCGTGTAGAAAATAGGGCACCCGAGTTTGCAAGTGAAACAAACTACGAGTCAGTCATGGGACTGGTAGGAGAAATCTACTTAACATATTTTACAATATGGCCAATCACAGGATCACGCCGCTAACGCGGAACGGGTTTACTCCATTGGATTGCCAGTGTTTTAAAACAAGTAAATCATTTAAACATCGCAATGCTTTTTATAAAAAATGAAGCCATTATAAGACTCAGTTCCCATCACACAATGCAACACAAACCGGAGGATAGAGTTTTACCTTATAATGACCAAAATATGCTTGATACGAGCAAAACAAATCTTTTGATATTATTGCTAGTGTTTATATGTTTCAAAAACAATTTCAATCATAAATATCAATCATAGACGACATTAATGCCCCATACCACTATGTCGCCATATATAGGTATACAATCAAAACCGCACGATGTCGTATTTGGAAATTGGATTTCCGTCATGAACCAAGGCAAGGGATCGTCCTTACCGCTTCAAGACGCTCTAGCCTGTGTCTCAGGAACAGCCGCGACTGCCCCTTGGATCGTCAGGGGCGGTCCACTCGATGTGGATTAAAATGCCTGAACACTGCGTTTCCCTGCCCTATGGGGCGTCAACTGGTCATATCCGACCACACCATCGGCTTCGAAGAGACCAAACTAACCGAGGCCTTGCTTTCTATCATCCACATAAGTAAAATGCCCGGGCGTGTAAAATCTAAAGCACCACTCCTAGCTAGAAGGAAACGCATGTTCTCCCTGAGGTCCTTCTCCCGTTTCTGGCTCATACCGGGGTGTGAGGCTCGCGAAACAACACTAAACACAAAGTTAGCCATTCAAAGCCGTGCTTTGATCATCCACCACAAAGCTCTTCTTTTCAACAAAAGCTTTGATCATAGCATCTCTGTATGCCACGTTGTCAATATACAACATCAGACACACATCCATTTACAAGTCCGTTCTGGGTCTGAACGAAACCGGAGGCACCTTATACCTCACACATCCGTACAATCAACAAGTACGTCCGGACGGCTACCACTTCAGCCCCTTCAAGGTAGCTACTCCTATCATGAGCATCAGTAGCACCCCTCCATTCGACGTGAAGATCATCGGTCTTGCACCGTCTTCATATCTTCGACTTTTAATCGTCGATCTATTATTTGAAATGAGAATCAACTCGGCCTTTTCAAATAATTCACGTATATTTAGAATTTTAAATCAATTCATTTCAATGGTTAAATTATTCGACATCAATAATTTTGTTCTTTTAATGTAATTCTCACGCCAAACACATTCAACCATCAAATATCCAATGAACCGGGTAAATTCAGTTTATTTCCATTCCATATCATTTATAATGTTTTATAACGATTTATCGCTATTTTTATTCATTTAAAAATAGCCAATTCATTCAAACGACGCTTCAGGCCATAATGCGGCCATGGCGCTATTTTTCTTCAGATTTGATTTACACATATCTGAAAATCCAACCGTTGGTCTTTACAAATTTTATGTCATTAGAAAGATCTTTTCAAAACGAATCCAACGGTTCTAGTTTTGGGAAAATCCGACGGTCGTATCTCTCAGTACAATCGTTTGAAGTTACGATTCCAAAATACGAACTGCAGCGTCGTTATTCGATTTATTTTAATTATATTTATATATATATATATATATAATTCATTCTGGCGCTGTTTTCGTTCAGATTTGAATTAAACATTCCAGACAATCCGACCATTGGATCTTTACAAAGTTAGTGTCGTTGGAAAGATATTTCCAAAGCGAACCCAACGGTTTCAGTTTCGGGAAAATCTGATGGTCGGATCTCATGTAATAATCGTTTGAAATCACGGTTTCAAAATACGAACTGCAGCTTCGTTATTCGATTTATTTTAATTATATTTATACATATATAAATAAATATAATTCATTCTTCGATTTCAAAACCATATTCATTTCATATATTTGATAAAACGATATTTTTATTCAACAGATATTTATTTCAACACATCACTATTTTTAACAATTCATATATATATATAATAAAAATGTGATTTTTATTGTCAAACAATTTATTTCAAAACACGATTATTTTATATACTTCATATAGATGATAAAAATGTGATTTTTATTGTAAAACAATTTATTTCAAAACACGATTATTTTATATACTTCATATAGATGATAAAAATGTGATTTTTATTGTAAAACAATTTATTTCATTCCTTCAATAAAATGTTATTTTTATCGTTCAAACCATTTCATTTCATTCATCACATGAATATATTTCAATACATGAAAATAAATCAAACACAGAAATATTTCAGAAAATTTCGGCAGCATAACGGCAGGGTAGTTAAAACCGGCACCGTCCCGAGTACAACTCCTCGCTCTACCTTAAAGCCTCGCAGCTTTTAACAATGGGGATTTCAATATCTAGTTCGTACGCAGACGAATTTTCCCATATACTAATCCTATTGGGATTTCAACCACAATTAATCATTTTCAATCAATCATTCATGATATTCACCAAATTTCACATCAACCAAATCCAAACAATATCACAACCAATATATATCGTCCATGGTCTGTGGACGAGGGAGTATATATATATAGATATACGTACACAAATATATTTCGATTCATTTCAATTCATTTCAACGCATATATAATTTTTACAATGCATATATAACTTATACATCGAACATACAACTTATACAACGCTTATACATGAGGTGTACAATGCTTATATAACTCATACATCGACTATATAATTTATACATCGTTATTTCCATATCGTTTATAATTTCAGAAATCTCACATTGGGTTCCACTCCTCCAAAAATTGTAGAAGGCTCAGAAAATTATCAGGTCTCTTCTAGAATGTAGAAGACGTCCGCACGAGTCCACTGTCTCTTATTTCACTGGATTTCATCAACAAACGAGAAAGATATCATTTTTATTGTAAAATCATAAACCGTAGCGCTTTAAAGTGCTATAGAACAGTTTAAAATATATAAAGCCGTTACCTTTCTGAAATGTTCAAATCTAGGTTTGAGTTTTTTGGCAAATCCGTCGAGCGGGGTGATGATCGGATTACACGACGTCGAAGAGGGGGGTGAGGCGCAGGTTCGCCGGAAGCGGGGCCCACTTTGATGGTCTGTGCTGGCGTCGACGGCGGTTTAAAGGTCGGAGCTTTGGGGGGGTGGTTTGTGCGCGACAGTCGACGATAGAGGGAGTGGTTGGTGTTGATTTGAAGATGGAGAGAGGAGCTTCAAAAAGTTGAACTGGAGTGGGGGTCAACGATCAACGGGGCGGTCGGAAAATGGACGGGAAGCGGTGAAGTGGATTTCGCCGTCGATCGTGTTTAACGGGGGGGGGGGGGGTTCTGATTTTTTTATATTTTTAATTTATGAAAGAAAATATATGATTGGCCGATATATATATTATTCAGAAAATTAGGGTTTTCATAAACGAACACCAATTCAAACCCAACGACTATCGCCCTAGCTAAATACCCCCATTCCGAACACAATGGGATATGTTTCATAGGCCCATTCGGCTATTTCAGTCAGTTTTCCTTCAAATTAAAATATAAAACATTCAATATTTGATTTGAACGTACATTTCAATTTGTCGGGGCCACATACTGATCCCAAAGATTCCAGAAAAATAAATCTAGCTATGTTTTGACGATACGGTCCCAGCAAAACTAGTTTCGTCGAATTCTGAGACCGTTTGAAAAATGGCCCTTTGCTGGTCGATCCAATTTAACTAAAAGCGACCAAACACATTTTCCTTCGCTACGCTCACATATTAACTTAAAAAATTATGGAATTTGAAACCTAGCAATAATTTGACATTCCAGATCTAACAAAAGTGGTTTCATCGAATTCTGAGGTCGTTTGCAAAATGTCTATTTTCAAGGGCTATATAAACTCTATAGCGACCTTTCTGAAAATTCATTTGGCCATAACTTTTGATTCCCGCTATGAAACTTCGATTTTTCAGATTCGTTAGAAAGATATTCATAAACAGATTTAAATATTTTTGGTTTCACTAAAATTCGTTTTATTTTGCACCCGGTACAGTCAGTCAAAGTTTGAATTCAAATTTTGAAACTGCCGCGCCATTTTAGGCCTTGTTTGTAATTAAAAATAATTATATTTATTTTCAAATATCGATTCAAACATACTTTTCATTGTTATTATTTAAAATAATTTATTTTAAATATTTAAATCCACTAAAATAGCCAACTAAAATTTTTTAAACTAGTTCTGCTTTTCCGGGTTGTTACAGCTTGCAATTCCTTTTTAGACCTAGAACACTGTCTTGTAGATTAAAATTCAATGTCAAGTAAAGACTTAAGCTTACTTTGCAAGTCTTTTTCCATTAAAAGAAGCTGCTGATCAAGAGGACGTGACTCCATATCCTTTTGAACTTTTATAAGCTCAGACCTTACCAATGTTGATTGCTTCATGGTGTCTCCAAAATTATAAGTTGACCAAGCCTTGAGATGAAATTTCAGTAACTTTAATTTGAACAAAAGCTTATCCATTGGATTTCCACTATAGTAATGATTCCATACCTTTGATAAGAGTTCTGAAAAATCCTTATGTGAACACCAAAAATTAAAAGAAGACTTCCCTTTTGTAATGGCATCTGACCTCCCCCGATATAAAAGTAGTGGATAATGATCCGAAATTGTAGAAGGGAGTATATGGAAAAAAGAATTTGACCAAGCAGAAATAAAAGTAGAATTAACAAAAATATGATCAAGCTTGCACAAAGTAGGAGGACCAGAATGCCTTTTATTGCTCCAAGTGTAAAAAGAACCAAAGCTATTTAAAGGATAGAGATTGAGGGAATGATAGCTTGATTAAGTGGGGGCAATGTCATTAACAGAGAGGGCACACCCACCAAGCTTATGAGAAGAGGAGAACATACAGTTAAAATCACCACCCAAAATCCAAGGATCTGGAACAGTATGAATATGACTGATATTATTAAGGAAACCATTCCTTAAAGACAAGGCATTACGAGCATAAACAGATGTTAGATAGAATATGAAATTTGTAGGTAAGAAAACACATTTGAAGTGGATGAATTGATCAGATGAGGATATTTTTGTGAGATCGAAAACAGATGGATTCCAAAGAGTGAGCAACCGACCAAAAGGAGCTACATCAAGATTGTGATCATAGTTCCAGTTAGGAAAAATGAAAGACATAGCAGAGGCAGTTGAAGTTATATCAAGTTTGGTTTCAGATAAACATAAAAGTTGATTGCTATGATTTTTCAAGAAAAATTTGATTTCACTTTGCTTTGAGGGTAAATTCATCCCTCTTATATTCCAAAAAGAAATGTTGTGAATCATGGCTTAATATGAGAGGAAATAGAGGAGAGTCCAGAATTACTTCTTGTGCTTCTTTTTGGAAATTGATTACTTAAAGGAAGCACATCTTCCTGACTGAAAGAAATTCCTTCATCAATGTCTTCCACTACAGATGATTTTACTTTCTTAGATTTAGTTGATGATTTTGATGCAGATTTTAAAGCTGCTTCAATAAAATCACAAACCTTTGCCTTAGTGGAAGTAGATGAAGATTTCACATGAGAAACATTATTTGGACATTCATGAATGATATTAGGAGGAGGAGGTAAGACAATCCCTTCAGAAGGAGCTAAATGAGAGTAAGGTGATGAAAGGTTAGTAGCATGGTTATTCAGATCAAAATTGGATGAAGCATTATGAAGAGTACTGGATGTAAGAGGGGAACTTGAAGATGAAATTTTACAAGATGAAGAAGAGAATGCAGGACAAGACATGGAATTAATTGAAGAGGAGAAAAGACCACTTTTGGGAGGTAAACATGAGGAAGAGGATGGCATGGTGGAAGCTTCAGATAAAATTGAGAATAGATTTTGCACATGAAATTCATTTTGAATAGCTTCATGCAGAATGTCATTGAATTTCTCCTTGCCTTTATTTGCCATGTTTTTTGATGAAGAACTTACTTTCTTAGTTACCATACAAACACCATTTTCATCCACCAACATAACATTCTGATTGTCTTTCCTAACTGCGATAGAATTGATGTCCATTTGTTCTTCATTATTAAAATCATCATGCAAATCAATATTACCAGTTATTTCCACAACATCCTCTATAGCTTTGTTTACATCTTTTTCTACGTTGGTACTAAACTTCCGCTCTTTCCTCTGCCATATTTGTTTTTTTATTTACCACCTTATTCCAACCATGTAGATCACCTTGAACAGGCACATTGAAGTTTACTTTCCTTTCAACATGAGGAGTATTCACTTGATTAGATACCTTTACTTCATCAGTTTGATAGCCTTCAGAATTAATACCTTGATTATGTATATCACATTGACTAGTTGAATGCCCAAATACTTTACAAAAAGTACAAATGCTGGGTTTACAATCATAAGATACAATCACTGGAGGGCAATTATCACCAAGCTCACCCAGATCAATGAAGTATGATAGGTCAGATTCATCATCAACTTCAACAAGAACTTTGGCATACTTGATTCTATGCATTCTCTCTGTATTAACATCAAAACATATTAGCTTACCAATTTGACAAGCTAACTAGTTGATTCCCATCAATGTCCAGAGCAAAAGAGGAATACGTTGAAGACGAATCCAAACAGGAACCTTCTTAATTTGAGATTGAGCACTTCCAATTGAAGGGTTCCATTTAGTAATTATGAACATATGACCTCTAATGAAGATAGGATCGGCTTTTAAAACTCTTTCCCGATCAATTTCAATTGAGAACTTAAAATAGAAATTTATGCCATCGGATTTAATGTCAACCTCTCCATGCAATTTCCAAAAATTTCTCAAAAAGTTTACAACAGACAAATATGAAAGAGAACCATCGAGAAAGAACCCCACCAAATATTGATTCTAGTATTTCATACCTTCAGCTTTGACAGATTCAGGAGGAGCTTTCTTTTGCCCTTTGATTTTCTCAAATTCAAGAGGAACATAGGATCCAGCATTTCTAGGCAAGGAGTTGAATAGAGAAAGATAATCCGATTTATGAGAAGAGGCAAGATTCTTGGGAGGATCAGAAACAGAAGGCACATCCAGTAAACCAGATTTGGGAGGAGAGGTGTTTGGCAAAATGCTAGATCCAGATTTACCAATAGTAATTCCATCAAAATTGTTGGCCACATTAGGAACAATAGGATCAATACGAGAAGAAGGAGGATTATCAACAGAGAGCGAAATAGAATTCACAAGATCTTCTATAATGCCAGAAACAACTAGAAAGGATGACGAGAAAGGATGATCAATGTTCGAAGGAGCCACAGGTGGAGGATCAGTTGGATCAGGAGGAAGACGAGGAGGAAGAGAAGGGACGGAGGACGAAGGGAGAGACGAAGAAGATGAGGCAAGATCGGAGGAGGAGGACGCCATTACAAGGGTCGAATTCAATGTCAAAATTCTACTTACAAATCTTTTTATTTAGATTTAATGAAAATTTTCCAAAATAAAGTTTTCCAATTTAATATATTAAATCGGAATTGAAGGAAATTCGATTTGGTAATAATCGAGATGAGCTTCTGTAAAGGAAGATCGTTATTATATATAGAATATAAAGGGCTTTGCCGTTATTCCATTTATATTATTAGTCTGATACGGAAATTTATATTGATTATATATTGATTGGATTTCTGTGAAAATTCCATATTTAATGGAATATGATTTTGGGTTTATCGCGAACTGTGTTTTAAATAACATTTGTTCTTTAACCCAGTTAAAGACAAGATTAATTTCTTAAAGTTGAATAATCATTAAATAATGATTTTTGAGATTAAAACTAAAATAGAGTTTTAATGAATCTTTAGTAAGATTAAAAATGGGAATGAGATAATTAAATGATTAAAAGAATAAATTTAAAAGAATTTATTTTTGATAAAATTAATGGGAACCTTTCCCTAATAATGTGAATATTTATTTAAAAGCATATTCTGAATTGGAATGAGGCGTATGATGTGTTTTATAGCACTTGTTTATTGATTATAAAATACGCGAGTTGTTCGGAAAGACCGGATTTAACCTATTCTGAACAATTACTATGACGATTAAAAGTCGAAGATGAAGACGGTGGTTGAAGACCGGAGGTCTTCACATCGTTTGGATGATTACTGATGTCTTGATTGGGCTGTACACCCAACACGAGGTAATAAGTGATGATCGTCCAGACGTACTTGGAGATCGATGGATACGCGAGAACCTCACTCCTGTATTGGACATATGGGACGAGGAATAAGGTGTCTCTGGTTTCGTTCAGACCCAGAATGGACTTGTAAATGGATGGTATGTCTGACGTTGTATTCCTTTATGCTGTATTCGTTGATCTCTGCTAATATATATCTGTTTGGTGGCGGAGAATTTATTCTCTTACTTAACACCCTTCTCTGAGACGTACGAGCTTAGAGGTTATATATTAGCAGAAATCAATGGTATGGTATGGATTAACAATGTGGCATGCTAAGATGCAAATGATCAAGGCTTTTGTTGAAAAGTAGAGCCTTGTGGATGATGATCAAAGCACAACTTTAATTAGCATAGCTTTGTGTATAGCGTTGATTCGTGAGCCTCACACCCCGGTATGAACCAAAAACGGGAGAGGACTGCAGGGAGGACGTACGTTTCTTTCTAGCTAGGAGTGGTGTCATGGTATGGAGCCCAGACATTTTTACTTATGTAGATGATGGAATGAGGCGCCTCGTATATTGAATCCTTAGTGGCTCAGATTTTATGCCCCATAGGGCAGGGAAACATATTGTTCAAGCATTACTAATCCACTAAAGTATTTGTGGACCGACCCTGAAGATCCAAGGTGTAGTTGCGACTGATCCTGAGACATGGTAGGCTAGATTTTCTCGAATTCGGTAAGGACGGTCCCTTGCCTTGGTTCATGATGGAAATCCAACTTCCAATACGACACCATACGGTTTTGATTGTATAACTAGTATGGCGACATAGTGCATGGTAGCTATTCCATCTATGATTGATACATTATGATTGAAATTGCTTTTGAAAACGTATAGACACTAATAATAATACCAAATCTGTTTTATACGTATCAATCATATTTTGGCCCTTATAAGGTAAAGCTCTATCCTCCGTTTTGCGTTGCATTGTGTGACGGGACTTGAGTCTTATAATGGTTTCATTTTTCTAAAAAGCATAGCGTAGTTTTATGATTTACTTTATTTTATGCACTGGAAATCCAATGGACTAAACCCGTTCCGCGTTAGCGGCATGGTTCTGTGATTAACCATATTATTAAATAGGTTAAGTAAGATTTCTCATACCAGTCCCATGACTGACTCGTAGTTTGTTTCACTTGCAAACTTGGGTGCCCTATTTTCCACACAGGCAGTCGAGTAGCTTATTTTGCAGATATTTTGAGTAGGATTCTGGATCGAAGCTTAAAGATGTGTCCAGAACATTGATAGTCTTCCGCTGTGTTAGTTTAATCGTTTCCGCTGCATTGTATTACATTTATTGTAAATTATATTCCACTGTATTATATTCGATGTACTCTGATATTCTGTACTCTGATGTAACATTATTATGATGTTTATAAAAGTCTTCTGTTATTTGTTCTGATGTGTTGTATGCCCAAAGTTAGCGTATGCGGGATTCGAACGGTCTTGGTTGATTTAGCGATCGATTAGGTCCGAGCGAAATCCGTATCATTACATATGCAGTTACTTGAACGCTATCCAGACAAATACCCCTCATCTTTTGCGTTATGTTGCCACTGTTGTTGTTGTCAACAAGCAAAGAAGAAATATGCTTAAGGAGCTGATCAAAGTTATCCAAATGGAGCAACACTCATACAAGGATCTAATAACAGAGTTTATAGAATGCCTGTATGTTAATTATGATTTTGAAGGTGCACAAAACAAGTTGAGAGAGTGTGATGATGTAAGTTGTGCCACTGCATCCTTTTTCTATATGAAAACATGTGAGATATTTGGTTATATGAATCTTCTGATGCTTGATTTTAAGGTAATAATGGACGGTCCATTCCTTGGCTGTTGTTGAAGGAGTTCAGGTCGCAGATTGTTATGGGCACAAGCGGCTACGTAGTTGCGCCTGTTTGTTTGCCGATAATGCTAGTGGGGTTCAAGATTGTCATTCAGGTTTATTTTTACTTATATACTCATGTTTCATTGATGCATATTTATATGACAAATGATTTTATGTTGATTATTTTTTCGCTTATAAAATACTATTTTACCATTTCTTTCTAAGATCTGAAAATTTAGTGGTAATGTTGTTGGGAAATTCTACTAGTTCTTATTCTATGTGGCCTGCTACATGGGCACTAGCATGAAACAAAAAAATTATACCTTTTTAGTTTATCTATAATCATGTTGCATCTTATTAACAATATGTTGCTTTTCAAGATAAATAAATCAATTATTTTAAATTGCTTGGAAGCCCAACGTGAACAAATTGCTATAAATAACATCAAAATTGATTGTCGTCAATTCGTAAGGTACATAAAAATTATATGATGCTCTTATGTATGTTATAATACCTTGATGATTTGCTCGCTACCACTCTTGTGATGGTTTGAAAGAGTGGTTCATTTGAAACAAATTAGACGATTATATTTTATATGGTATCTATTGCTAGTTTTGTTTTACAAGTTCTTCGTTGTCGTTTGTTAACATAAGTAATTAGATGGACTATTTTTCATGTTTATGTGTGTTGTGCTTATATAGAATGCCATCAGTGCAATATTTGTTATATTCTGTCAACTATGGTTTTATGTACCTTGGGCATTTGGTCAACGAAAGTTTGTTTGAAGGTAGCGTTGTTTCCCTGTAAATTTTTGAGGATGTCATTGTTTTAAAATTATATTAAAAGTTGTGGTATTTATTAGTGATTTTGTTATTTTGATTTTATAGTTTGCTCATTTTGTTTATATAATGATTTGTTGAATTTTTGGAGATCGGATTATACTAATGTATGTTTGGTAAGAGAATAAGGATGCTAGTTAAGTTGTCTGTCCTTCTAGTAATGGATGTGTTTCTAACTAGTAGGGCAGAAAGATGAATATGGTGGACGGTATACTTGTTGTCCACTAAGATGAAATTTATGAAATTTTGCAGTTTGTGTTTGTTATGCATGAAAGTTTGGACTAGGCAGAGATAGCGTGAGCGAGCTAATTGCTAAATACTTGAGGAAGAGAAGGCAAGGCACAGAGAAAACTTTCAAGCATAAATGAAACAAGTGATGTCAATGCTTCAGAGAAATAATGAATCTGATTATGAAGATCCTTTTCCATCGTCATCTTCATGAGTTAGAGTTACTCTGTTATGGTAGCTGGATATATTGGATGCCCTGATGGTTCTGGCTGACTCTGGATTTGATGTTCTTTTATGTGGTTTTTTGTATGGGTATTATGAGTAAGGATGATGTTTTTGTATGGAATACCACTAGCACTAGCTGAATAGTTTTGTTAGTTATAATTCAGTCTAGTGTATGTATGAATTGATGGATGATTGTGGATGGTATTGTTTTTTGTATGGAATATTAGTTCTAATAAAAAATATTGTTATGATAAAAAAACTAACAATTGCATTTCTTTTTTTGTTAATGTCGCTCATTTTATGTGCATGCATATATATATACATATACATACATATATATATATATATCGATTGGTAGCGATGGTTGAAAAAAAAACAATATATAACCAGAATAGAAAGGGAATACCGACGGAATTTTTTATTAAAATCAACACTAAAACGTCGTCAAGTAGAAACCGATATTTTAAAGATAGCGATGATTTACCGACGGATAACTGGAATGCAAAATGTTAGCTATATATTTCCGTCAGTAATCCCTCGCTAAACAGCGTGCATTTAGCGACGGAAAAATATTTACAGATTTTATTATGTTATATATATACCCATCAGTAATACGTCGATTAAATATTTTGAAATAAAATGATAATATATCAAGAAAAGACGGTGAAGTGACGGAGAATCGACATTAATTTCCATCGCAAAATTGTGCCTAAAATACCGACGTGTTTTAGAGCGACGGTCGTATTCTGCTGCAAATCCGTAGCTAACGGGCCTTTAGCGAGGGTTTAGCGACGGATTTTTCCACTGCAAAATCAGTGTTTTCTTGCAGTGTTAAGAAACCTACTTTTAAAGAAATGACATATGGAGAGTTTTATAGAATAATTTTGCACATCAAAATTGCGATTAAGGAAATCCAGGGGTTGTTGTTCCTAGAGTGACCATATGATAGGATTTACAAGAACCTTTTTTGTACAAAGTTGGGTATCCATATGTTAAGTATCAATAGCTCAAAAGTTGTTTAAGAATGTTGGGAAAGGAAATGATGTTCTTTTAAAAAAAATTGGATTAGGAATATATATATATATTATATAAAGATGGCCCTAGAGACAGGTTCCAATGTAGAGAAATAGACAGTCTTGGAGGTATTTGCATAGAGGGAAAGTGGGATTGACAAAAAACAAGCTTTTTGTATGGAAAAAGGGTTAAGTAAGAACCTGCTTTTAGCCTAACCTAATAAGTAGATTTTAAAAATGAAAGATTATAGTTTTATGAAATTTAGATTAAAATCCCTGATTTTAAAGTATAACAAATATGATGTTTTTTTGAAACAAAATTTTAAAATTCATAGAAAAATTGTTCTAAAAAAAAATTATGTTTCATTGGACCAGACAAAACAAGTGGGAGGGATGGTAGAATTTTTGGGAGTAAGTCTAGAAAACTCTATTCAGTTGAAATAGTAAAAATTAGAATAAAGCAGGTACTTTAGAAAAGAACGTTAGGAATAATGCTAACTACACAAATTGAGTAATAATAAAAAAATTGAAAATTTTATAGATAGGATGGGCTATGACACACTTTAATTCATTGGAACAAAAGGAACTGTAAGATGAATTTTTATGAATTGACAATTTTGTAAGTAAATGTATTTTTTTAAATTAATGAGAAATGCATAGCGAAAGCAATATAGGCGAAGCATCATATTTTATGCTATATATTTTAACAGATGAAGAAGAAAGTTTTCTTATTACTTTACGCCAAATGAAACATCCTCCTTTGAAAAGATTTATAGAAATTTGATGTTAATAGCATCTCTTGAAAATAAAATATAGTAAGCAGCTCTAATGTATTAAAGTGCAAAAGTTTTAGAATATAATAGGATGTGAAGTAATGGATATACCGTAGTAAATAAAATATAGGCAACCTAAGAAGAAAAGACTAAGCAAAGGGAAAATATATAATTTTCCTTTGTACACGCTTTAACGGCGTGTCTTTTTATGAAGTTGACCTTCTGAAGATAGGTTGAGGCTTTGTCAATAGTTAATGGCTACAAGAATAAAGAGCACAAAGAAAATGAGCTACCACTGACAGAGCCAATCAGGGCTCGAGCATAGGTCTGGACAAACTTGGACACCACTGTCCCAACCCCTGGTTCGATCACCTTTGGGCTCATCTAAGCCCAGCAACATCAAGAGCAAACCGGGGTTGAAGATGAGGGTACACGAAGCCTCGAGTTGAAGGAGATCCTTCCTACTTACCTCAGCTTGAATGAAGCTCTAGCCTGAATCGAAGACAACATTCCAGGGAAGCCAGAGCTTTGGTCGAATAGGCCCCCGCTTCGGATTGAACATGTCTCAGAAGTAGGGTCGAACAGCTCAAGTCGAGCCTCTGGGGTCGAATAGCTCGGGTTGAGCCTTTGGGGTCGAATAACCCGAGTCGAACTCGACCCCCATCTCGACCCGCACAAGACAGTTACACACATTCCCATTATCTCCTAAAGCCGTGGAATTTGTGCCACGTGTCCACGACTCGTGCCACTATCTCCATATAACCGCCTCCTAACTTCAGCCACTCCTTTCGAAAAACAAGGCCTGAGTGCCACGTGTTCGACCCGCGAATCGATTTGCTACTACGCCTGTAAATACAATATTTTGGGGAGATTTCAGAGACTTTTGGCCATAAAGAGCTCTGCGCTGCTTAGCCATGGATGCTAACCTTTTCTATCTCGAAATATGAGTGATTTTCATGTTTGTGATTTGAGATAAACGCTAAAAACGACATTGTATGAGAGATTATGACAATCTCATTTAATTTAACTCCACTTTTCTGATGTTATGAAGTGAATTATGAAGTGGATGTATACTTGTTAACGCCGAACCACTATAAAATGCTTTTGTCTTGCTTTTTCTTGCATTTTTCAGTCATCTTTTCGTATTTCATGCTCCAAACCCGATTTTTTGGGTGTTAGTCCATTTTTTGGTCTAATAATATGCTTGTTTGCATAAAATTTAGTTAGGTTTTAGGTTAGAACCTATATTTAGCATCCTCTGTTGCTTTGAAAATTTATATGTTATTTATAACATGATTTTAGAGATGGATTTCATATTTTTCTAAACAATTAGGAGTTTATTATGAATTACCTAAGGTCGAATATGTGATAATCATGTAATTTAATTATTGAAAATAATTAAATATTAAATCTGGTTCCAAAATTTTTATATGATATAGACAGAGTTACTCTCTGATTAATGTGAATTTATGGATTTTTTTCCATAATTTTATGACTTGTTATGGATTTCCTAAGTTGAATAGACTTAAGGTAATTACAGAATTAATTAAGAAAATTAATGATTCCTTTGTTGTAATACATATAAGTGAATATGCATTTGTCATATTCTGTTTAGTCCTACATTATGGAAATAAGGTTAACATCAGCTCCAAAGCTTATATATAAAGGAGCCAATGTAATAGAAATATGTACGCTGAATCAAGAGAAATAAAAAGGTCTCTCCCTTATCTTTTATGCTCTTTCTGGTAGCTCCTTTTATTATCCGTTCCGTTTTATTTATAACACGTTATCAGCACGATGCTATATATTATTATAATATATAATTAGATCGGTTGTTTTCGTACTATTTAGTATTCCTATTTTTTAGCTTAGTGATTTTTAGATATCCACCTATTCATATTTGACCTGGTATTATGGTATACCAAATATTTTTTTAGGAAGATCCACTCAATTTCTTTTTATAATATTATATATGGATCTATTACTCCATACGCCATACATAAAACATCTTCATTTGCTACTTTATCTCTTCAATAACAGAGAAACCATTGCTAATAGGTATGCATATATGTAAACTGCAGGCTGCTTCTTATTTAATCTAATGCTTGCTGTACAGCTTCAATTTTGTAATAATAGACTACCTATTCTTATTTTTATTTTATCTTACTACTTTATCTCGCCAGATGAGATGCTTTAAATATTTAGAATTACATTTCCATGTATGGCTTACTTTTATATGCTTTTTCATCTTCCAATACAAGCAAGCTGCTTATTAGCCAACATATGTATTACTGTGGCCATTATTTTTGTTATGTAACATGGTGTATGGCTCCTTGATGGTTTTGTATTGTTTCATCATTGTAATAAGTTCATTGTAAATGTATAGAGAAAGACTTGCAGATTGGATATTATTTTTTTATGATTCCATGCTGTAATATATTCAATTTATTACATGCATGTCTACAGTCCTATTCTATTTTACGAGATCCACATTTTTTTTATGATATAACAGTACTATAGTTAATTGTTTTGTCTGTTCATTAATTTGTTAATTCGTTTTGATAATTATAGAACATGTATACTGATATGTGAATTTTGTTTAATTAAGCATTTGCAATTTTTTTTTGTGTAGTTCGCAAAATGTCAAACATTGCTAAACTTGAATTTAAAGCATTGGACATTTCTGGAGACAATTATTTGTCATGGATACTGGATGTCGAGATCCACTTGCAAACTCAATGCTTAGAGAATGCCATTAAAGATGGTAATAATATGTCCCAGCAGGACAAAACAAAGGCTCTAATATTTTTAAGACGCCACATCCACGATGATCTAAAATCAGAATATTTAACTGAAAAAGATCCTCTTCACTTACGGAACTCCTTGAAGGAGCGTTATGACCACCAGAAGACGTCGTACTTCCAAACACAAGGCAAGAGTGGTTGAACCTGAGGTTTCAAGACTTTAAAACCATAAGGGAATATAATTCCACTATGTTTAGAATTACTTCTAAACTAAAACTATGTGGAGAAAAGGTAGATGATGCGCAAATGTTGGAAAAGACCTTCTCAACATTTCATGCCTCGAATGTGCTCCTGCAGCAGCAATATCGAGAGCGTTATTTTATAAAATATTCTGAACTCATTGAATGTTTGTTGATTGCTGAACAAAATAGTTTCTTAAAAATCACTCCTTAAGACCAATTGGTTCAGCTGCATTACCAGAAGTTAATGCTAATTTTGCCCACTCCGGAGAGGTCGTGGCAGAGGCAGAAGTAGAGGACGTGGTCGTGGACGAGGACGTGGATGCAACCCCAACAGAGGTGGTTACAGTGGTTTTAGGAGCAACAAAACTACTAATTTCAAAAAGCAACAAAAGAAAAATGAGCTTGAAAACAGTAATAATTCAGCTGTAGAAAATAAAAAGCATTATGAGGAAATTTGCTATAGATGTAGGCGCACTGGTCACTGGTCACGTAATTGCAGATCATAAAAAAAAACAGGAGAAGAATATCATAAATCAAAAAATATCGAGATAAACAATACCGAGGGATTGTCCGATAATGCTAAGTTAGATGATTTCTTTGAAGATTATGGTGGAAATTTATTCAGCGATGAAAATTTGTATGCAATATTCGAAGATATGACCGAACCAACCAATAAGTAGCCTGAAGCTCACTATGTGATTTTTATTTTTTTTGCACTTCCTTTCAACATATGTTAGTCTGAAAATTTTGTTTATTTGCCTTTCTTTTTAGTTTGTTCTTATGGAATTGCAGAAATAATATGTAATGTTAGACATGATAAGTAGTTTATTCTCATGGACATTTATCTATATTTATAAGTTATTTCAGTTATTAACTAGCTATATTGTTTTTAATTCTTAAGGTATGGATTGACAGTGTTTAAGTGATGATATATGTCTAGTTGATAGTGGAACTACTCATACGATATTGAAAAACCTGAAGTTTTTCTCTGAATTATCTGAAAATGTTTCATATAAAGTTTCAACTATAGTTGGTTCAGCCAATATAATTGAAGGGTCCGGAAGAGCCCATATAGTGTTACCAAATGGTACACATATGTTCATTCAAAATGCACTATATTCAAGCAATTCTAAAAGAAATATTGCTTAGCTTCAAAGCTATAAGAATGAATGGATATCATATTGAAACTATAAATGAAAACAATAAAGAATATCTTTGTGTTACTTCTAAAATTGAAAGCCAGAAGCTTATTTAAATTTTTTGGAACAATTTCAATTGGATTATACTTTACCAAAATTGGCATAGTTGAATCTCATTTTATAAACATGAGCCAGAAGATCACGGATACAAAAAAATTGATTATTTGACATGATCGTTTTGGTCATCCTGGATCAACTATGATGCGTAAAATTGCTAAAAACTCAAACGGGAATGATTTATCAAATCAGTTGAATTTACCAAGTGATTACATGTGTACATCCTGTTCACAAGGAAAATTAATTACTCGACCTTCATACAGTAAGATCACCTCTGAATCTCCAGCATTTTTGCAAATAATTCAAGGTGATATATGTGGTCTGATTCATCTCGCTTGCGGGCCATTTAGATAATTTATGGTGTTAATTGATGCATCAACTCGTTGGTCACATGTATGTTTGCTATCTACTAGAAACATGACATTTTCCAAATTACTTGCTCGAATAATTAAATTAAGAGCACATTTCCCCGATCATCAAATCAAATCAATACGACTAGATAATGTAGGAGAATTCACTACTCAAGTATTTGATGATTATTGTTTATCACTGGGAATTGAAGTTGAACATCCAGTAGCTTATGTTCATACTGAAAATGGTCTGGCACAATCATTAATTAAACATTTGCAACTTATTGCAAGACATTTACTTATGCGAACAAAGTTGCCTGTCACAGCTTGGGGATATGCAATTTTGCATGCATCCAAATTGATTTAAATTAGACCAACGGCTTATCATCAATTTTCACCATCACACCTTTTAACTGGATCCCAACCAAATATTTCACACCTACGAAAATTTGGTTGTGCTGTGCATATACCCATTAGTCCCCCACTTCGTACTAAAATGGGTCCTCAAAGAAGGTTGGGAATTTATGTGGGATTCGACTCACCTTCGATAATTCGTTATCGTGAACCTCTTACGAGTGATGTCTTTACTGCAAGATTTGCAAATTGCAATTTTGATGAGTCAAATTTCCCGCCGTTAGGGGGAGAAAAGACCGTTCCAGTAGAACGGCGTGAAATTTCATGGAATAATCCCTCTACGTTTCATTTGGATCCACGTCCAAAACAATGACAATACGAGGTACAAAGAATTTTGCATATTCAAAATATTGCAAATCAAATGTCAGATACATTTAATGATGCTGCTAAAATAACTAAATCTCATATTCCAGCAGCAAATACACCAGCTAGAATTGAAATCCCCGAAGGACCAATAGCAGAAAATGAATCTAAAGCTAAACAAAAACGTGGAAGACCGATAGGCTCAAAAGACTTGGCGCCTAGAAAAAGAAAGTCTAATGAAAAATCATCAATTAACAAACCTCCCGAAGAGGTTATAAATGATCCATATGATAACTCAAAAGAAAATTCCAATTTTCCAAAAATCAGTGAAGGAACTATTATCCCAGAAGAAATAATAGAAGCTTACGAAAACAAAATGGTACCTAATAATAATGAAATCTCAATATTCTATACGAATTATGGAAAAATGTGGGATCGAAGTAAAATAACAATTGATGATGTATTCTCATTCGCAGTAGCTACTGAAATAACTGAAAGTCATGACTATAATGAGGATAATGATAATGAACCAACTAGCATAAACGAATGTTGAAAAAGACAAGATTGGCCAAAGTGGAAAGATGTTATTCAGGTTGCGTTAGATTCACTTCAAAAACATGGTGTATTTGGACCAATATAGAAAACACCAAAAGGTGTTAAACCAGTCGGTTACAAATGGGTATTCTTTAGAAAACGAAATGATAAAAATGAAGATGTGAGATACAAAGCAAGGCTTGTTGCACAAGGTTTCCTGCAGATACCAGGTTTTGACTTCAAAGAAACATACTCTCCTGTTATGGATGTCATAACATTTCGATATTTAATAAGCCTTATAGTTTCTGATAAGCTTAACATAAGATTGATTGATGTTGTGACAACTTATCTATACGGTGAATTAGATACCGATATTTACATGAAAATCGCAGACGGATATAAATTGCCTGAAGCAAAATCAAAGTCAATGTATTCATTAAAATTGACGATCATTATACGGTTTAAAACAATCTGGAAGAATGTGGTATAACCGTCTTAGTGAATATTTAGTAAAAGCTGGGTACAAAAACAATCTCATTTGTCCATATGTCTTTATAAAGAAACCGGTAAAGGGATTTGCTATCTTAGCGGTATATGTTGATGATATAAATTTGATTGGAACTCCAGAAGAGATCAATGAAACAATAGATTACTTAAAACATGAACTTGAAATGAAAGATCTTGGCAAAACCAAATACTGTCTTGGTCTACAGATTGAGCACAGTAAAGTTGGCATACTAATCCATCAATAAATTACATTGAGAAAATCTTGAAGCGTTTTCTAATGGATAAAGCATATCCACTTAGTACACCTATGGTTATCAGATCACTAGATATCAAAAAAGACCCTTACCGCAAAAGAAGATGATGAAGGTGTACTTGGTCCAGAAGTACCATATCTCAGTGCAATTGGTGCATTATTATATTTAGCGCAATGCACGAGACCAGATATTGCATTTTCAGTCAATCTTTTAGCAAGATATAGTTCTGCACCAACTAAAAGACACTGGAATGGTATAAAACATATCATGAGATATTTGCGAGGAACCACAGATTTAGGCTTGTTTTATTCTAACATAGGCAATAATCTGAATCTAATTGGTTATGCTGATACAGGTTACCTCTCTGATCCACATAAAGCAAAATCACAAACTGTATATGAGTTTACAAACAGCAATGCTGCTGTTTCATGGAGATCTACAAAACAAATATTGGTAGCAACATCATCCAATCATTCTGAAATTCTAGCACTACATGAAGCGAGTCGAGGATGTGTTTGGTTAAGGTCATTAATTTAACATATTCGAAGCACATGTCAACTTCCTTCAACTACAAAAAGATCAACTATTATTTATTAAGACAATGCAGCATGCGTAGCTCAGATTCAAGCAGGATATATCAAGGGTGATAGAACAAAACATATTTCTCATAAATTCTTTTTCACACATGAGCTTCAAAAGGACAATAACATAGAAGTGAAGCAAATCCAATCTCAAGAAAATCCAACAGATCTATTCATGAAGGCACTTCCAAAATCAACATTGCAGAAGGTAATATATAAAATTGGTATGCGCCGCTTGCATCACCAAACTATTTGAATAATGCGTTACGAATCAGGGGGAGCATATATTATGCTGTAATGCACTCTTTTCCTTCAATAATATTTTTCTCACTGGGTTTTTATTAGTAAGGTTTTTAATGAGGCATTATTTTGATCCAAAAATATCAGCTCTTATTGGAACATTGTCAATATGTTTCTTGGAGATGAAATAAAAATTGTACTTTTTTCCTTGTTTATGATTTTTCCCATAGGGTTTTTCATTAAAAGGTTTTTAATAAGGCAATTAATCTTATCATCTTTGCATACGCATATTCAAGGGGAAGTGTTGTAATACTTATAAGTGAATATGCGTTAGTCATATTCTAT
This sequence comes from Allium sativum, assembly GCA_030737875.1. NCBI lineage: Eukaryota > Viridiplantae > Streptophyta > Magnoliopsida > Asparagales > Amaryllidaceae > Allium > Allium sativum. Next base: position 770,153,005 of record CM060926.1, read on the forward strand.
TTAGCCCCACATTATGGGAATAAAGCTAACATCAACTCCAAAGCCTATATATAAAGGAGTCAATGTAATAGAAATATGTACACTGAATCAAAAGAAATAAAACGGTCTCTCCCTTATCTTTTATGTTCTTTCTGATAGCTCCTTTTATTATCTGTTCCGTTTTATTTTATAACATCCTTAATATTTTTAAACTTAAAACCTGAAAATTCTTGAGTATTTCTCAGTCTGGCTTTTTTATCGTCCAATAACATTTCGACAAATATAGTGCAGTACATGAAAAGTATTATTTCAAAGAGAAACGAAACAATTTTCTTAATATTTATTGTGGAGTTCTTCGAATTTTAACTTCCTATCTCAAAATTCAATGATTAAGACTTGCTTTCAAACTCAAAATGCTGAAGAAAAAAAGATAATGTACCATCATTTTGATCTAAATAAAATTAATAAAATACTGCAATAGACCTTTTATACAAACTATGCAACTAAACGATCAATTTTTCCACCGTTGTAGTTGTAGGATTAAACTAATGAAAATAGGTAACATCACTAAGGAGTTAGAAATAAAAATTCAAACCAACTACCAATGATTTCAACTTAAAAATATATTTAAAAATTCATGTAAAACATTTTTTAAATGGGTTAAAATATATATAATTTCTGAAAGCATAGTTAATGGGTAAAATATATGTCATGGTCAAAAGTGGCGCGCGTGACACTAGAAGAGAATTCCGTTGGGTACGTAGTTCCTCGCCAATAAAATATGTGGCAAAAATTTTAGATAATAGCCGCACGTGGCATAATTTTATTGGACAAATGGTGGAAAAGCCAAGACACTCACCTCCACTGAAAAAATGGAATATGCGATTAATAGTAGAGCTGAAAAACAGATGATATTTTCTTATAAACAAATAATAAAAATGGGAGGTCATTTATATGCACTGGATTTTGATGGAGTTATATGCGATAGTTGCGGAGAGAGCTCACTCTCTGCTCTCAAAGTATGTATTTGTTTCAATTCAATTGATTAATACCATTCGATTTGTTTGTTTATCTGGAATATCTGATTCGTGTTTCATTACTGCTGTTAGGCTGCGAAAATAAGATGGCCACAAATATTCGATGGGGTTGATTCCAAAATGGAGGATTGGATCCTCGATGAAATGCACACTGTATGTTTTTTTTCTAAGCACCATTTTTTTCGTTCTAATAGTTAACCTGTTTTCGAAGAACAATACTAGATCAGCATTCCTTCTAGGGTTTCGGATAAGCTTCCTTTTCCTTTAAGGGTTTGGGATTGGCTTTTTCTTCAGGAATGTTTGGGTTGATTTATATTTCCCTGGATTCTGCCATTTATTTAGATCATAATTAGTTAGGTGATGACAATCACCAACCAACTGTTTTATGAAACCATCTGAACATAATAATTAGTGTAGCGCCATGGACGCCATCTTTTCCACTTCTTAATATTAGCATAAGGTATTAGAAAATAGTTATCAATTATCATAGGTGGCGGTGATACTGAGGGCATCGAACTTTTACATTTCCTATACATAAGTTCTGCATCTGGCACCAAACTGTGCTTAAGTTCTGCATCCAGCAACATATATAATCAAATTGCTTGTGTTGATGTTTTGCTAATATGCAACAGCTGCGACCGGTGGTTGAAACTGGATATGAAACTTTACTCCATGTAAGATTGCTAGTGGAAATTCAGATACCTTCAGCTCGTAAATCTTCGGTAATCTACTATGAAATATTTTCACCTTTTAATATTTATAGGAGTTTATTTTTTCTAAAGTATTTGAACCTCTTGAAGTTAGACTCTTTTTGTTTTGTCGTTTTTAGTTCAGTGTTTCCATCCAAACAAAAGCGCCTCAATCTTATATATCGTTGAAAAAAAATGAAAATGAAATTAACATACAAAATAAAAAAAACCTGTTTATTAGATTTTTCATGTTTTGGAAGATAACAGAAGCATGAAAAACAATTCAACTCCTCCATTGTTCGTTGATTGCCACTGGGACTAAGAATTGAATCTTTTTCTTTTATTTCTTGGGATTTCTGAGTGCAATTTGGAAACACAAAACTCAAACTACAAAATGAAACCAAATGGGCCATTAACAAAATTAATCACTTGTTGGGAATAATCAGTAAATATGCAACACAAACTATTGCAAGTATGTTGTAGAAAAATATTTGTAAAGATTTTACAAAACAAACTACGTCAATTATACAGCAGAAAACAGTTTGCAAATAGTTGCAAAAACCGTGTCAATTTGTATTTCAGAAACCGTTTGCAAATAGTTTGTAAAAACCGTGTTTACTTATGCAACATAAAACCAATACAAATAATTTGAAGAAACCTGTTCACACAGATTTTTTTTTATTTAAAAAAAAAACTATTATAATGATTCAGTAATACATACAGTGCCTTTATGTTTGTCCGAGTTCAAAATTCTTTGTTTCCTTGAGACAATATCACTCTTTCTATGGCACAGAAAATTGATGAGCAACTGTTTCCCAAGATAAAATGAATCTGCTCTGCAAAACTACGCTGGAATTTGCAGAGCATGACGAACTCAAGAGAATAATTAAGAATAGAGTTTAATGAGAAGAAGAAAAACAGATTTTAGAGAACTTGCTATTATCTGTTCTGTCCGCCTCATCTTATATATAGGTGTGGGAATGTCCGTTTAACGTCATTCCTCTAATACGCCTCAAACGCTTATTCGTCCAAGCCGCAGATGTGATGCGGCTCCGGCATGGTCGCATGTGTGCTGTGTGGTGCGTTGCACCACCCGCTAAGATGATTGTTGCTTTTGTGTATTTCTTGTCTCTTAGAAACTATAATAATGTCTTATGTTAGTATATAATTATACGGTAATTATTACATACTAGGATGTTGGACTATACATATTACAAGACATTTAATATAGAAAATAGTCATTCATTTCCAACAGTCTTCCGCATGAATGAGTATTTGCTTATTTTGTTCTTAATTCAGTGAAATATTACCGCATTGGTTAACGTAGCATAAAAGCCTTGAACTTTTATAGTGATTATTTATTTGACTTACTAGCGAATCAGTAGAGCTGTTTGTCCTTGAATTGTGAACTTTTTGTGTATGTCTGATTAATAGATAACGCACAACAATATTTCTTTTCTTCCTTGGTTTTCTGTTTGTATTCGTTTTTGCCATGAACACCAGCTTGGTCTTATGAGTGTTTAAAGAATTTTTAGCCCTTAGTAATTCTCCTTGAAGTAGCGCCTTCACACTCACGCAGGTGATTCTATAAAGTGTATCCCGCAATACACCACTTGGTTTTATTTTAAGCCAAGTATAAACATCAATAAAATATAAGCTTATCCTATCCTCCGGCGGTTCCTAACTAACTTATCATAGGAATTGGTTGAATGTTAACAGTGCTGCTAAGTTTATCCTGAACTTATTTGTCCCTTTGAACCTAGATCTTGGGATCTCCAGTTTACTAGGAGGGGTTTCCATTGAGGATTTTTTTTAGTTTATAGGCCTCAGCCTCATTCCCATTGATAAGGTTTGAACTTTCTCTATTGGCAAGTCTTTTGTTAGTGGATTCACTATGTTATCTTTTGATCTTATGTAGTCTATAGAGATAATTCTATTAAAGAGAAGTTGTCTTATAGTTTTGTGTCTACGGCGAGTATGTTTAGATTTTCTATTATAAAGTTTGCTATTTGCTATACCAAAGCAGATGGTTGTCACAATGTATACTTATTGGCAGTATCGTATTTTCCCAATTTGGAATACCTTGTAAGAAACCTTGAAGCCATTCAGTTTTTTCTCCAGTTTGTTTAATGCAATGAACTTTGATTCCATTATAGATCTTGTTATACAAGTTTGTTGGAAAATTCCAAGATACTGCCCGATTAGCCAAAGTGAACATATATCCGCTTGTGGATTTTGTGTCTATTGACCCAGTGATTCAATTTGCATCGCTCCTTCTACCACAGATGGATCTTGAATAATGCAGTCCATAATTCTGCATGTATTTTAGATATCATAATACTTTAATTATTGCTTTCTAGTGATTCTTTCTTGTGTTGCTCGTGTACCGGTATGCTATGTCTGGTTTAATACAGCTCATAACGTACATAATGCTGCCTAGTATACGAGAAAACTCATGTTGATAGATACTATCACCACTATTTTTGACCCAATTATGATTTAAGTCTACAGGTGATTTTGCAATAATTATGTTTTGTTACTTAAAATTTTCTAATATTTTCTCAATATAATATGATTGAGATAAAACATATCATTGTGGACTTTTATGTATCCTTATACCAAGAATTACATCAGCGATTCCAATACCTTTCATAGCAAATCTAGCAGAAAGCATATTCTTTGTTGATGTTATTACATTTTTATTGCTTCCTAGTATGAGTAGATAATCAACTTATAGGCACACAATGACATATCCTTTATCTGTAATTTTAGTATAGACACGTTTGTCACATTCGTTTATGCGAAATTCACTTGATGTCATTATTTCGTCCAACTTTTCATACCACTGTTTTGGTGCTTGTTTAAGCCCATACAATAATTTCGCTAGTTCACATACTTTTCTCTCATTTCCTGCTTTTAGGAACCCTCTGGTTGTTTCATGTAAATATCTTCTTTGAGATCATCATTTAGAAACGATGTTTTAACGCTCATTTGATGTATTTTTAATTGTAGTACTGATGCAATTGCTATCAGCATTCTAATGGAAGTTATTCGTGTTACATGCGAATATGTGTCGAAGTAGCCTAACTCTTTCTTTTGCCTATAACGTTGTACCATAGATCGTGCTTTATATTTCTCCATCGAGCCATCAAGTTTTAATTTTCTTTTAAAGATCCGTTTATTACCCCATGTTTTGCATCCTTGAGGTAGATTAACTAATTTGCATGTATGATTACTCATAATGGATTCTAAGGTAAATATGTTCGAAAAATTCACAATCATCGATTTCAGATTTATATACTAGAAATTGACATGCAACACTATTTTGTGCGTATCATATGAAAACATAGTCTATTGTTTTTTGTCTAATTTTGCCTTTTTTATTTAGGTACCTCTACTTTTACAAGATACCCCACACTTTTAAGTATTTGTAGGATGGTGATCTACTTTAGACTTTAAAGTTTTCTTTCAAGGCACTTTATTCAGAATGTGATTAGCAGAAAGTATACCTTCTCCTCATAAGTTATCCGGTAGACCAGAACTTATGAGTAAAACATTCATTGTCCCTTTATGAGTACGATTTTTCCGTTCTGCTACACCGTTTGATTGAGGGGAATATGACACCGTTATTTGATGGATTATGCCATTTTGCACACATAATTCCTTGAATAGAAATTCATATTCGCCACCCTTATCACTTCTTAAGGCTTTGATTTTCTTGTTTGATTGATTTTCAATTTCTGCCTTGTATAGCCGAAATTTTTCAAATGCCTCATCTTTATTTCTCAATAGGCACGCATAGCGGTACCTAGTATAGTCGTCTATGAAGGTTATGAAATATCCTTTTCCTTCGCGAGACTGGCACATTTTCAAGTTGTATACATCTGTATGTATAAATCTAAGGGCTCAGTATTCATTTGGATATGATGAAAGGAAGTTCTAATCATTTTTGCCTCAGCGCATATTTCACATTTATAAGTTGAATTTATTGAAAACTTAGGTATAAAATATAAGTTAATCATTTTTTCTAATGTATCAAAATTAGTGTAGCCTAATCTGGCATGTCATGTACTAGAGGATTCATGGATATAAATAGAAAAATCAATTTTATTATCACAGTTCTTTGGCACAAATGTCATTACATTTATTTTAAGAAAGTCATCGCTCACATATCATTTTCCTACATAAACTCCATTCTTTGATTAAACAAAGTTATCGGAGATAAAAGCGAACTTGAAATCATTTTTGCTAAGAAGTGAGCTAAAAACCAAATTCTTCCAAATGTCTGGGACGTGTAGGAAATCATTCAGTGTAAGCTCTTTTCTATATGTCATTTTCAGAATGATTTTGTCTTTTCCTTCAACTTTTGACGTGGAGGAGTTTCCCATAAACAACCGTTCATCTTGCGTCATAGCTTCATAGTTGGAAAACATCCACCTATTGGCGCAGATATGTCTTGAGGCACCAGTGCATAAAAACCATTCTTTGGTATCGCCAATCAAGTTAACATTCAGAAATTATTGCAAACAAGTTCATTTCTGAAATGTCATTTGAGAGTTTCTCGTTTTCAGTGATATTTGTTTGTTCTCTCTTCTTGTTAGAACCTCGACATTCGTTTGTCTTATGCCTTTTCTTTCCGCAATTATGACAGAACCCTTTGAATTTTTGTGGTTTCTTTGCATTTGGGTTATGTTCCCGTTTACGCTTGTTGTTCTTCTCAGACTCGACCACATTAGCCTTTGTCACTATTGCATTGGTTGATTTCTTTTTAGGTTTTCTGTTGTCCTCTTCGATCCCGAGTCGAATAACAAGATATTCCATTGTCATTTCCTTGCGTTTATCCTTCAGATAATTCTTAAAATCTTTTCACGATGGAGGTAGCTTTTCAATCGCAGCAGCCACTTAAAATGACTCATTTAATGACATTCTTTCATCATGGATTTAATGAATTATCACCTGCAACTCTTGGATTTGGCTAATAATAGTTTTAGCATCTATAATTTTGAAATCTAGGAACTTTCCGTTAATGAATTTCTTCATTTCAGCATTTTCTGTTTTATACTTTTTATCCTAAGAAGCCCCGAGTTGCTTTGACGTCTACACTGTTCAATACACATTATACATAATGTTATCAAGTAGGGTTGTAAATTTTGTTCGAATGTCTGACGTCCGTTCATGTCCGTGACCGAAATATGTTCGTCCGGGTCCGTCCGATTCTCATTTAGGACACGAGTTAGGACAACAAAATTTGTACGAAAAAAATCATGTTCGGTCCGTGTTCGTTCAAATTCGTCCGAATTCCTTTTAACTCGGTATATAGTAGAGAGAAAATCTAATAAATGTATATAATGTGATATAAATAGCCATGTCCGACCGGATCTGCTAGTGTCCGTGTTCGGAAAACATGTCTTTGTCCGATCGATTTTATTTAAGACACAAATTAGGAGTCTAGGACAACGAAATTTGTCCAAGAAATTTTTTCGTTCGATCCGATTTTGTTTAGGACAGAAACTGAACGCATCTCCATCTGGTCCGGTTCGATCGATTTACACTCCTATTACCAAGTCTATTTAATATGTTGTTTTTGCATATGAAATCTGAAGTTTTCCAAACAGTGAGTGCTTCGATTTTCATTGCATCCGACTCTAGTTCGTTTACTTCTGAAGCATCCTCAGTGAGATATTTCGCAAGGTTTAGAGTAGTCAAGTAGAATTATCAAGACTTGAAATCTACTCCAGTGAATTTTTGTGGCCTCTCACCATGCGGTAACGCGATAGTGTTTGTTGGAACCATTGCTCTGTTTTCAGTGGTGGCCATATGTGGCTTTGTTGCCAATGTGTTACTGTCTTGAGGTATTGTCCGTGATACAATGACTCCAATCAGTGACAGATTAATACTTATTAATGTTGTTTCAAGATTGTTGGGGAAAACTAGTAAATATGCAGCACAAACTGTTGCAAATATGTTGTAGAAAAATATTTGCAAAGATTTTGCAAAACAAACTGTTAATTATACAGCAGAAAACAGTTTGCAAATAGTTTGCATAAACTATGTCAATTTATATTTCAGAAACCGTTTGCTAATATTTTGCAGAAACTGTGTTTACATATGCAATAGAAAACCAATGCAAATAATTTGCAGAAACCTGTTTGCAAAGATTTAAAAAAAAAAAAAGTTGTTATAAAGATTCAGTGATATGCATAGTACTTTTGTGTTTGTTCGAGTCCAAAATTCTCTGTTTCCTTGAAGCAATATTGCTCTCTCTATGGTGCAGAAGGTTGATGAGCTATTGTTTCTCAAGATAAAATGGACTTGCTCTGCAAAACTACGCTGGAATTTGCAGAGGCTGACGAACTCGAGGAAGTAATTATGAACATAGTTTTATGTGTAAGAAGAAGAGTAGATTTCAGAAAAAACTTACTATTATTTGTTTTGTCCGTCTCATCATGTATATAGGTGTGGGAATGCCGGTTTAATGGTTATAACGCTTTGAAAGGTTGGAAACCTTTGATCAAGTGATGCGATCATTTTATTACCGTTTTAAATTTGAATGGGAAAAACTGTTTTCCTCTAATGCGCCTCAAATGCCCATTCATCCTGTATATTACTTTTATGTATCTCTTGTCCAATGGGAACTATATCAATGTTCTCATCATAGTACATAACTATATAGTATTTATTACATGCTAGAATGTCTTCAAGACATTTAATACATGAAATAGTCATTCATTTCCAACATCGCTTTCATTCGTGCTTAACATTTTAGGTACGATGATATGTTTATTCACTACTAGAAAAACGGGTACCTACGGCAAATCAAGAACCTTTCTTTTTTGATTCCTTAATAAAATCCCAAAGTCAGTCAGTTAATTTGATGCAATTATTATAGGCCAAATTAGTGTTACCTCAGTCAGGAAAGTTTGTGTAAAAAAGCATTCATAAGTAATCCTATAATAAAATCGTTGTAAGTCATCTGAGATTATTTATAGGAAAATCATTCTTTTCTTAAAATAATAACAACAAAATTTAATGATGCATGCAACAAAGATAGTTGATCCAAGGCATGATGTGTCAACATAAATGTAGTGCCTCATGTACCATCTGTATTCCTACAATTGACTGACCATATCTAATTTCAGTGTGGTAGGCAGTAGTGCAGCAGGCTAACTTTTTGAGATAATGTGAACTTCTTCTAAGTGATTATCAAATCTTGTTTGTGATGATGATAAAGGTGGCTGACGGATTGACAGTTGAAAAGATACTCGAAAATTGGTTGCAATTAAAACCAATAATCATGGAAGAATGGAGCGAGGATAGAGATTCCTTGGTGGATCTTTTTGGAAAAGTAAGAGATGAATGGTTAAACACCGATTTTGCAGGATGGATTGGTGCCAACAGGTACATATCATCATTTATCTTCTTTGTTTTTGGACAAATCCTCATTCCAGGCCCGAGATGAAAAAAAATTATTTCAACTCTAAACCTCAGTCAAAACTTACTACAACATTTTGTACTTGAGCAGTCTAAATTCGAGTAAACTAATTTATTTATTTATTTTAAAAAAAAAACTAGCCACAAGCACAAATTAGTGTTTTCCAAAAAATACACTTGCATAATCCATATTTGCAAAAGTTGTTTTTTTATTTTGGTAAAGATGTGGATTGTGCAAACGGGACCTATTTTTGTAAATAGCTTTGGACGAAACCTATAGTTGAACTAAGTTTCTTCATCGGGTCTAAAATAATTTTTTGTCCTTGTTTTTTATTTGAAAATAACTCTCTTGTCAGCATTGAGTGCTCATGCGTTTGATGCTATATTTAAGTTAGAGTAAAGGTAAGATTTGAATGTTCAAAATAGGAGTTAAGTTTTTGATCCAGTACAGACAACTAAAACTTTATTTAGTATGTCAAAAGCTGATAATAAGTCACGACTTCTGTTTCCATTATTTGCCTGGTGGTTGATGATATGCAGCCACTGTTGTATGACTTTCCTTGACCTATAAGGCATGGTATGGGTATATTGGATATTAAACTAATTAAACTTCGATGGTGCATGTGAAAGAACTTTACAAATGTATCTTATGTTGTTGTGCCTAAAATGAATCAACTGTTTGTATTTTCCCTCAAACAGATTTTACCCAGGAACTGCAGATGCCTTGAAATTTGCAAGTTCTCCAGTGTACATAGTCACCACAAAACAGGTGAATATTATCTGATGTTTTGGTTTACAGACTTAACCTATGAGTATTTTCCTAGCGACATATTGCTTCATCGTGCATAATTTTTGTTGAAGTGTTAATTGCTTACTATTTTTGTTTGCCTGAATGTTCTTTTCGTGTACATTAGAGCAAAAATGACAGAGTTCCCCTTTAGTTTATATGAGTTTGGCACTTACTTTAAAACATGCCCACAATAGCGAAAGAGTATCCTAGTATGATCCTAATCTGTAAAAGGAAGTAACACACTCTACTATCGTTTAATAATACATGGTATGATCGATAAACTAATAATTAACATCTGCATTCATTTTGTCACAGAGCAGATTTGCTGGTGCATTGCTGCAAGGAATCGCTGGAGTGACCCTTCCACCTGAAAGGATATATGGTTTAGGATCTGGGTTAGCATGTTAACTTTCCTTTTATATTTTGACGAAGATATACAGATTATATCCATGTCAGCTTAATCCGCTATATATATTTTCAGACCCAAAGTAGAAGTGCTGAAGAAGCTTCAGTCGATGCCAGAACACAAGGGATTAACACTTCAGTAAGCTATTATTGCAATATGTGACAAGTAGCAGCTTCTATTTGCATTACATTTGCATTCTTTTGTTTGGTATTTGCAGAATTTAGAAGAATCTTTCCAAAAATGATTAATATAAAGGCATCAAAGTTCAAACCTATTTAGAAGCTACTTGATTGAATTGTAGTGATTGGTGACTCTTTAAAAGATACTTGCAAAATGGATTTTCATAAGTTGTTGTAACGAATGCAAGTTTCACTTTCATTCGTATAGATATGTCCCAAGTATGCAGTTTATTGTACATTATATTCACATGCTTTTACCTGTAGCTTACTTTTCAAAACTCTTGAGAAGTTCTTATTAACACTCCGTAGAAGATATTATTCAAAACTTCTTTTGAGGAGATTCAAAATATGTTCCTGTCGAACATGGTTCCAAGGGAAAATACAGAGCTAAGATATTGAAACATAATCAAATTTTCAGTAAACCTACAGCGGGTTCATCTAGATTCTTTTGGGAAATCTTTGGAATTTCCTTTTAACGAGCAATATAACAGTTTCTTCTTAAATAATATAAACATAAGTGGAAACCGGACGCTTTGTGTTTGTCACTCATCAAGAGCTGTTTGGTCTTTTTTCTTAGGATATTTGTATACATTAGACAAAAACTAGTATAACTTACGTATTATCATTTTCTTATTTTCTTTTTGGTTTCAGTTCTGTAGCATATTTAACCTGTTCTTACGTTACTATTGCGTCCAATTACAGCTTTGTTGAAGATCGTCTGGCTACTCTAAAGAATGTCATGAAAGAACCAGCATTGGATGGCTGGAACCTATATTTGGGTAGTGTTATTGATTATTACCATTTTATTTATAGTAACTCTTTATTCTCCCTTTCTATTTTTGTATTGATGAAGATAAAACTGTTGAACAGTGAGATGGGGATACAACACTGAGAAGGAGAGGAAGGAAGCGGAAAGCATTTCAAGAATTCAGCTTCTAGACCTGCCTGATTTCAGCAAAAAGCTTAAATAGTTTTTGACTTTTACGCTTTTATTTAATTTTACATGATGTTCTTGATGATACCTTACGTATTTATGCTGGTAAATAAAAACGCATTTCATGATTCTGATTCATGCCTTTTTTTTTTTTTTTTTTTTTTTTTTTTTTTTTTTTTTTTTTAAATGTTATATTAACACAAAGCCGTCCAGTGATGTTTTAACAAAACCTTTATTGTCATGTAAACGTTGATTGTATAATACAGGACTAACCATGGTATGGGGCCACGGCTTCATCTGTTTAGTGATGTGATTCTTTGATTGAGGTGATCATCTCATTTTAGCTGCGAAAGCAGCTTGGAATGAGAGTTGCACCTTGTTTGGTCATGATGTGGATAAAATATAGATAAAACGTTAAGATATTTGACGTTGTCACATAGGAAATTTGTTTTGTGGTTCTTCACTACTTGAGGAAAGATGTCTTGATAAATGATCAATCCAGTCAAATAACACCCTGATACAAGTCAAGGTAATGTGACATAATGGTAAGGTGAGTAGAGTAAAAGGTCGGGAGTTCGATACTCCCCCTCCCTCTACACGTATATAATGTATTAACCAAATATTATAATAATAATAATAATAATAATAATAACAACAACAACAACATCTTGATCCAAGGACCCTCAACATTACCTGCAAATATCAAACCGAACAATCTGCTAGCTCCACTTCTGAAGTAGATTATAAATCGAACAAAAAAAAAAATGTGGACGATGAAGATGAAGCATACTTGAGAGACTAGCTCCTAAGATGGCTAGGGATATGATTGATCTAAGCAGAAGATATACAAACTTCTACTTTGGTGTGCCTTAATATATGACTAAACTAATGCGAACGATACGCAGATTTACCCAAAAAAGTGTATATGCTTAAGTTGATGTAATTATAAGAATAAAAATTACAGAGAAAAATATTTTTAAGATAAAAAATCTTGAGTCATCTTTCTAGAAACTAATGGCCTCCAATCATATTTTTGTTGGGGAACCCTCCTCAATTCTCTTCTACATCTCTTTTTCTTTCAAACAAAAACCTCCTGATGTTGATGATTTTGGCTTTTAAATAGTCCGAAATCGAAAAAGATTTCAGAATACAAAAATACAAAAATCTACTTCTGTTCTGTCACTTCTTGGGTTAATCCTCATAAATCTGTTAATTCTCCTATGGTTTCTCGTCCTAATCAGAAAAATGTTGGTTAAAAATCTTCTGATTTCGTATATGATAATCTCCAAGTGAATCCCCCTTTCGTTAACATGCAAAATTCTAATCTGCAGTCGAATCAAAGGTCTTCAACTTATGCAGATCTTTTCAAAAATGGTGGGGTACAATCTTCTTTTAATTCTGACTTTATTGCTTCTATCAAATTAGGTGAAAAACGAATTGTGACGATTAAAGAAGCAATTGGAAAGAGAGCAGAAGAAAAATGGGATTATTCAGTTCTTGCTTATAATTTTGGTCCCGGACCTTATTATCATCATTTTAGAGCTTTTGTCAACAATACATGGAATCCTTCTTCAGAGTTTGAGATCTACACGACGGACAATGTTTTATTAATTATCAGATTTTTCTAATCCCATTGGCTGCAATAAGGTGATTAACGATGGACTACATTTTATCAATGGAAAACTTATTATTCTCAAGAAGTGGACTAAAAGTTTGAATTTATACAAACATTTATTAACAACCATTTGAATATGGATAACTCCATTTTAGATTTCACACTTCATTTCAAACCTACATAAACAAAATGCAGCTTACACCAAACTCCATTTTAAATTTCAAACTCCACTTTAAACTCCATTTATAAGTAAAATAAATTATACCAAACTCCATTTTTTATTTCAAACTCCATTTTAAACTCCATTTTAAATTTAAAACTTCATTTTAAATTTCAAACTCCATTTCAAACCTACATAATCAAAATGCAGCTTACACCAAACTCCATTTTAAATATCAAACTCCATTTCAAAGCTACATAACCAAAATACAGCTTACCACAAACAAAATTTCAAACTCCATTCCTACGCTACAAAAACAAAATGCAACTTACACCAAACTGACACATACAATGCCAAATAAAGCTTACATCCAAGTTATCTGCAATCACACACACCTCCTTCTCTTCTTTGCCTCAATATCTCAAATCTACGATACTCCATATACTCGCGTTGCACATCATTCATTTGCGAAATATCTGTAAACATGACTGCATCTTCCTCCTTTCGTCGTTTTACCTCAACAAGTTGATGAATTGCGCCAATCCATTCTTGGTGGTGAATGCTTCTGCTCTGGAGTGCGCTTAGATACATATCGTTAGACTCCTTTAATAGTTTTCTGATTTCGCCTTCATTTGCTCCTGTCACTTGTTTTTTCTTTGCCGCCTTGGATCCTTCTGGCCTATCATATCGGTCATCAGTAAGGTTTACATCTTCTTCCAAACCCATTGTAGCACTGTCCTGTGAATCTCTCGGACTACAACTGTCTCCAAATCTTGTTGCTTTCCCACGACTACTGCTTGATTGGACGTCTTGTACTGTTTTCTGAGGTGAAGATTTCCATTTTACATGATTAACCAGTAGGTCATACACATGCATGAACTGATAGAAATGAGGTCCTTATTTACTATCTGGTTTATATGTTTGTTTGAATAACTTGTTTGCGGCAAGTCTCTGCATCAATAATATGAAGCTTTTACTACAACGCTAAGATGTAAACTACGAAAAAAAAGAGTAAACAATAATTACCATATGAGTTTCACTTCCAAATCCGCTTGGGTTACTCTGCTTCAGCTTGAACATCTGCGAATCAAAACATTGAGTTTGACGATTAATTTTACAATAACGACCTTTGATGGAAGCTACACTTCTATTCCGATCCATGTTCTTCCTGTTGTATGCATTAGTGATTCTACCCCAAAATGTTTCACCACTTTGATCGGCACCACGGACAGGATCTAGCAAAAGTGAGTAGTATATGTAGCTAAGATCATAGTCTTCATTAACACTCCAACTTGAAGTAGTTAGCATTCCACCAAACGGTTGACTTAGATCTTGTAAATCAAAAGTTTCAAAGCAAATTCTTGCGGCATCGACATCAAAATCAGTAACCATTTTTTTTTGTAAATTTAGATGTGGTAGAAGAAGAGTTGATGTGGAGGAAAGTAGATGAGGGGTGGTGTATTTGTAGTGTTTGAAAAATATAAACGTTAGACATTACCGTTGCAAAATCAAGCCGTTTGCCTCCTCGCGTCTATTCAACAGACGCACGCAAAATAAAGTCGTTGAACATTATGCGCTTATTAAATAAGCGCGTAAGTCTACGAGCTTGTTCAACAAGCGTGTGGACAGTTTGGAGATTCCGGAACTATTAAGCCATATTTCCGAACTGTTGACAAAATCTACACCCTGTTGGACGCAATTTTGGGTGTGGATTTCACATTTTCAGATATACATGTCTTTGTTGGAGTTGCTCTTAGCACTCCCCTCAAGTTAGATATGCCTACAACAACTGAATCTAGACTCGGTTATGTAAGGAACTTGATTGAAATTAAGACTGACTTTGATTTGGCAGATGAAGCTTTCAATACAATGCACGACGGAGAAAAAGTATATAAAATTATATATGAATGAATTCCGCCAAAATGTACAAAATGTCATTGCTTTGGTCACTCGATTGAGGCTTGTTATTAAAACTGGTCAGAAGGAAAAAAAAATTATTCAAAATTTAGTGCCTAAGATAGTTATCAATCAAGAGTCTAAATCGCCTGGAGGAAGCAACTTAAAAGAAAATTCTCAAACGAATGCAGTAAAAGAAAGTATTGATTTATAAGTTAAAGAAAATCAAGAAAATGTAACGAGTATCGTAGAGATCTGTACTTCTATAAATCAAGAAAAAAGTATGAAAAATAAAGAGAGTGACTTCACTGACAAAATTCAATTCTTTGAAAATATAGGGACTGTTCCAGTTTTGATTGATGAAAACGAAGCTTCAAACATTCAGCCTCAAGATAAACAAACCTCAGACTCATAAATACTCACAAATATTTAAGGCATTTCTGCTGACATGGTCATTGTCATGATGCAACTTAGGCATGTAGAACCTAACACTGACATTATAAACGACAACGGCATGACTGACACTAACTTCAACTTAATCAGTACAAATGATATGCAAATATGTACAAGGGAAAACCATGTATAGTTGATGATTCAATCTCCCCCGCAGATTGAACCTAGATTAATTATACATTCTGACTCTGAAATAATCAATATTGATAAGATAATGCCCAACGATGTCAAACTTGACAAACTGGGGATATAGAAGTCTGCAAATCAATATTATACAACTGATAGAGAGTGTTGCTCTCCTGTTCTTTTCTATATCGTCACCTATCAATAACAAAAGAAAAAAAGCAAGAAAAGATATACAAGATATATTGGAAAACAATGACTCAGAAAGTAGCAGTAAGATATATTGGAAAACAATGATTCAAAAATCCACAACACCTCAAAATCAACGAAGAAATTGTCTATAAGAGAAGAGGTGGCAAAACATCATAGACCATTGAGGTAGACTGTAGCAAGTTCGTTATGCAGAAGTAGATATATACTTTATATACCTTTTATTAGTTAATATTTTTATTATGACGATCATTACTTGAAATGTTAGGGGACTAAATTCCTTAGTAAGGAAATTGGATTTATTCAGTTTACTTTCTTCTACTAAACTTAGTGTAGTTGGTTTACTTGAACATAAACTTGATAATAAAGCTATTTCTAGTCTTCTTCATGGATTCTCTAAAATATGAAACGGTTAATAATAACTGTATGAGGGGGTTATGGCAGAATTTTAGTTTCATGAGATACTGATATTTTAGTTTCATGACTCTAACATTGAAAAGGATAAAGATATCTTTGAAATCAGTTAGAGCTTTATAGCTCTACTCTATATTAATCCTTAAACTACTACTGGTGATTATAATAATGTTATGCATTCCTCTGAAAAGAGGGGTGGCATTCCCATTTCTTTTTAAAAAATAGATTTTTTTTCCAGTTCCCTTATTAACACTAGGCTTGTTAAACCCCTTAAATGTGATGACTGCCCCATAACTTCTGCATCAAACTTAGAAGAAGTGTATTGTATGTCGTACCAAGCCATGGGACGATCATCACATTTGGTATCAAAGCTTCGCACAATCAACAATCTCGGGTTCTAAACCTAACTTGCAAGCACGCTCATTACAGATAAAAGAATGCAATGCTCCAGTATCAAACAAAAATCGAATTGAAACGTCTTTGATAGAAAGTGTACCTTGCACAACAACACTCTTCCCTTTTCCACAGTAGTCAGACCCCTCGAGGAAGATGACACAATATCCAAAGCATACTCTTACTTGGAAATCGAGGGAGTTTAGAAATATTCATTGCAAATTAGACAGAACTTTAGTTAATCATATTTTCCTTAATTCTTTCCCTAATTTTAAATGCTATACTCTCCCTCAAGCTACGATGATCATGCCCCCTCCATTTAATTTTGTCTATGAATAATAAACAGAAAATTAACTTCCTATTTAGATTTTAAAAAAATGTTGGTTTTAGAGGATGATTACAATGATATTATTAAAAAGAGTCTTTGTATTAGTGTTGATGGTGCTGCTTAATATAAACTTAGAAAAAATTTACAGCCTACCAAAATTAACCTTAAAAATAAGAATAATAGTAAAGGCAAAAAAACATTGATATCATCAGGAAAGACTGTTAAAACATTCAAGATATCATTGACTTTGATAATTCTGATTCTAATCAAATTAACAATTTTTTCAGTATGTAGAAAAATCTAATTGATGAATTGCATATTAAAGCTACTAAACTTAGACAAAAGGCTAAAGATGACTGTCTTACTTGTAGGGACACTCCTGGTATTTTTTTTATGCCAAGACGTCTATTAAAAAGTAAAGAAATCATATTAGTAATCTTATTGGCTACAATGGTAATATTTTAAACAATGTCATGCAACTTGAAAATGAAGCTATTAGCTTCTTTTCTAATCTTTATTATTCTGATCATGTCACTATTAATTTTCCTAACATTATTACCATATGTTTTCTATTTCCTAATAGTGAATAAATATTCTTAGAGCTGGTCCATATTAAGGATGTTAAAAACATTATATTTAATGCTAATATTGATAAAAAAATCCTGGTCCAGATGGTTTGGTGCTAATTTTACAAAACCTACTCGGACGATATTAAAAATACTCTTTTTGACGTACTTCTGAGTTTTTTAATTCTGGAAACATTCTTACGAACGTTAATCACACCTTTATTACTCTTGTCCCATAAGTTAAATCCCTTAATAGCTTGGGTGATTTTTGTAACGGCCCGGCGGGTTCGGGCGTCAAATTCCCTACTGTAACGAACGGGGATTTTCGACCCCAAAAATCGACATAAAACGCCATGTCAATTATTCAAGTACCGAAAATACCAGATCATTAATAGAAAGAAGTTAGAGGGTGAGAAATAGAAAGAAAGAAATTTAGAATAGAAGAAGAAGAAGAACACAACTGAACAAAATCAGAGTAAATACGAATCTCACAGCGGAACAAATAAAATATATTATATAACATAACTTTTGAAATACAAACTCATCTCTATATATACATACCATTTCAGAGTACAACTCGTAACATCACAGCGGAAATAAAATTTGTATATAACTAACATTGAAGCCTCCTGCTCCACGCTCCTCCAGGTATATCTGAAAAATCCCGACTACTTAACTGCCCGTACAAATTTGGGCACCCAAGAGTTAAGGGTAAACAAAGCAAAATAAACTTTGGGTCAGTCATGGGACTGGTGTGAGTAAACTCTAATCATTCGGTTTAACTTTTCAAAATCCTTTTCAAAGAAAAGATAATCGTAAGAACAATCCATACATAAACACAGATGGTTTTTACCTTACGATAACCCAATTTTTTTTTAAATCAATAATATTCTGATATTATAATAGTGTCTAATTAGAAGTAAATAAAAATATAGCAGAACGCTTGCATCTCACGCTCCACATATATAATATTCAATCAAAACCGCGGGCGCTTATTGGAGATTGGATTCCGACTATGACAAGGTATGGAACCACCTTCCGATCAATGCATTCTAGAGGGGATACACTGGAGTTCAACAAGAACATCGTGCAACTCAGCCCACACATGACCAGCCATTCATTTCGCTTGAATATTCCGAATATATTGTCACCTTACAGTTGGTATACCAACATAATCGTTCCCGAGAGATACAAAATCGAAAGAAGTAACAAATATGAATATTCTCTAGATGGTGACAATATATCCTAATTGGGTGTGACCCATTTAGCCATGCTGCCTGCCCAATTTTTGTCATTTCCCGGTTGATGAGCCTTGAGGTCATAGCGTATCTTTTAACAAGTCACATCTTCATTCACTTGGAATGCTACATCATCATACTTGCCAAATCACAAATTGATTTCTCCAAAGATATCACGGGTATAAAGCTAAGAGAAACGAATTCCCTGCCACCAACGTAAATATGTTTGAAGAGATCATCCTACACGATCTATTAGATATACTTTGTAAGACATTTGTCCATACATGTTGTCATGGGATTGGACAAACCGAAGACACTATTCTGTATATCCATCTTAGAAAATTTCTACCTAGGATCGCCAAAACAGCCCTTGCATAACCCCGTCTTCAATTATCTTCAATGTATTTGATTCGCAACGCTAATGCCCATACGGAGTGTTTTCAAATAATAAATCTGATCCCCGTCTCTCCGTATTGACAACGGAAAAATGGTTAAAAACTTTGATAGTCGGTGATTTAACTATCAAAGGAAAACATACATACAGACAATGGTCGTATTTCCAAATGGAAATATTACCGATAAATCATCAATCAACACTAAGCCCCTTTATATAGATTTGTCAATAATCATTTTATTTCCCCAATTTCCTGTTTCCCATATTTCCCAAATATTTCTCAAAACTCGTTTGCCTCACACGATCCTTGGAAAACGATTCCATATATTTTAAACTATTTACTTTCTGTACTTAGAAATATTTCTTTTAACATCGGGAATTTATTTCCATATATTCAAAACCCGTATTTGCTATATTTAGAAAATAAACGTACGTTATTAACATCGGAAAACATTTCCATTACTTGTTCACACATCATTATTCTCCCCATTCATTAGTCTCTAAGTGCAACTAGTAAGAGAACGATTTCCCAAGAATCAACCCCAAAGGCCGAAACTAACATCAGATCGACACCTAGAAAGCCATTCAACTAACTAATCTCCAGTTAGTTTCTAATTTCCTTAATCCTATTTTTAATTTGTTATCAAATCATTTCTTATGCAACACTCGGATTCAGTTTACGAATCCATTTCTTTTGTGGAAAATATTGATTTTAACGATAGCACTATAACTTCTGTTTCCAAAATATTTAATTTTAAAAATATAACTTTAATCCTTTACTGAATAATATTATATTAATTAAATAAACCTTAATTCAAATGGAAAGTAAATAATACCTTCCTGAATTCGATATGATCGTATTTCAACTTATAACTCTCCTTCGAGTAATCTCTACTCGAATGATGTTCTGATCGTCAGAATAAATCCACCGTTTCTAATCAATTCCATTTTTAAATTCACTTTTGAATTTATTGCTTCCAATATCTAACAATTTCCCTTTTTTTCCATCCCCATTTGCAGTACGTTTGCTTTTAAATCAGTATTCCCTTTAAAATATGAATATTATCTCTTTACAGAAATCTGGAGTTGTTATATCAATCAAAGCTTGATTTTTGTTTATAAATACCATTACAGGTTTAAATCTTGCTTATGAGTTATTTTACAAATCCATATTCCATTTCATAAATTCCATTTACACGCTGACTTCGGGTTAATATTATAACTTAATCTTTATTATATATTCGATTATAAATTATTGGTTTCAAACTCTATATCAACTATTTGGTAAAATCCCAAATTATAAAATATAATTTCTAAAAATAAATTATTTAACTAACATACGACATAATCGAATTCTAATTATGAACCTCCATGGATTTATTTCCATCCAATATACATATTGCAAACATCGAAATAATTTCATCATTTTCCTTTTTAACAATTCTCCCATTTCCCTTTTTATATTCACTTTGAATTTACTTTCCAAATTATTCCATAATGACTATTTTATTTCATTTATAAATATTGTTTAAACCAAAATGCTTGATTTTTTTAGAATTAAGACAAGTTACATATTCTAGTCCAATCTAAATTCAATTTCTATTTTAAAAGTAGAAATTCTATTTTAAAACCCAATTTTTTTCTAATATATTCGAATATATTTTACGGTATTTAAGTACCAATTATTTTAGGCCAACGTTGTTCAACCACACAATAATCAACACCAAATTATTTATCACATCATATAAAGCAATATATGAAAATCAACAATAAAATTGTTGTGGAATCCAGTTGGATCCCTCCAACCTGTTTCCCTGCATCCACAAATGTTAATCAACATAAATTACATTTATTCCATGTCAATATGAAATATTTTAATAAATATAATCAATATTTAAGCAATGGTATATAAATTTTCAAACAATTAATTAACAAATCATCCAAACAAGCATCACACACAACATTCAATCATGTTTATCAATATTAAATAACATTTATATAATTATAGAACTGGACGGAATTAGTGAATTTACTCATCTTGGTTATTAATCGTTAAATAACGATTAACATCGGTTGATCAAACGTTTTAATTTGCCTAAAATTCAAACGATCTCCTATTCACTCCAGCCTAGTTCCATTGTGAAGCTTACGATCATACGATTCCAAGGACCCAATTTTGCAAAATTCTGATAATGAACAATTAAGTTATGGACATTATAAATTAATATACTATTTATACTAACATTTATAGATTTAATAAATATTGGGCTTACCTTACTCGACCCACACTTCAATTTCTTCAAACCGCATCAAATATGGAATTCATCTTCCTGAAAATATGCAACTACCTCTAGTACACTTGGATAAAGCCCGTTCCCATTTTCATGCCCTTTTGAAATCTTATTCTTCTTTAAAAAAATTTATTTTTTTTATTTGGGTTTTACTTTGTAAATTCGGCCCAATGCCACCCTAGTAAACTATGTCTGCACTTTGTACATGAACAGAAACCCATCTGCCACTTTATATCTCCTTCTACATCCCCATACGATCCACGCTTCCCACCCACTTTCTTCCTCCTTCAGTTATTCGGTTCAACTACTGCTGCTCCCCTATAAATTTCCAACGCAAGCTCCTGTTATTCCATTACCACTGCTCCACCCAAAATATACCAAGAAACCAACCTCCTCCTTGCCATTGTCGTGACCCAGTATAGCACACGGAAGCCCTCTTCTTCTTTACAAAACCTGCCGCACTCTACAGTAACGGAAACTCCCCCATTCTCCAAGTTATAAGCGTTAAATCACCATTTCTACTCCCTGAATCTCAAAACCAATATCACCTTCATTCTACCCTTCGTATCCTCTTCATCCTTATAGCAACATCTCCACGCTCGAACACTTCATGAACAATGCGACTACCAGCAAAGTGTTGTAGCACTATACTCAGATTGACATTTATATTCTCAGAAACCGTCAAGAAATTGCACACAATCTCGATTTCAGCCCCTCTATCCAAAAACAGTAACCAATTTCTACCTCGAAGCTTGTATATTTAAGAATATCGAACCCTACCCTATTGTGACATTTTCGATCTTCTAGAACGGTAATCGACCCTCACGAAAAATACCTTAGATCGAAGCCTTTGGTCTCGGGATTGCATTTATATATGTTTCGATTTTGGACAAATTTTCAAAATAGGCTTGTTTTTATAACTAATAGCAGATTTAGGCTAGTTTTAAAACTATTTGCGGAAATAGGCTTGTTTTTGGGAATAGTTGTTCAAAAACAAACCTACTTCTGCAAATAGTTTCAAAACTAGCCTAAATCTGATATTTGTTTTAAAAACAAGCCTATTTCGAAAATTTTCCCTTATATTTTTATAAGGGGCGCACTTCAAAAGTGCGCTCACGTGTACTTTTTTTAAACAATTGACCACCTCAGCGCTGATGTGGACAAAACAAGCCTATTTCTGCAAATAGTTTCAAAACTAGCCTAAATCCGCTATTAGTTTTAAAAACAAGGCTATTTTGAAATTTTGTCCTTCGATTTTTTTTTGTGGGAGAATGAATTTGATCTCTATTTTTAAAGCTTTCGAAACACTTACATAGCGACTTCAAGTATTGGATTTCAGAAGAACTATGGATTCAGCGCGTGTATTTATATTTGTTTAATTCCTTGGTGATCAAGGAGTAGGATATAGTAGACTGGTAGGATGGAAAAATTTCAACATAGGTTTGCATAGATTTGCCTTGACATAGCTTACAGGGTAGCAGTGCATTTTGATGGAGATGGGGCACTGGGTTTGATGGAGATGGGTACGAGACTTAGGGGTAAAGGAACCCAAATAATTATAAATTGTATGTTAAATTCTGTACATACAGTTGTTGGTAACCATAGTTTCATCTGTATTATTAGCTTGGTTGTGGAATGGTTGCATGTACGATTTCCCTGCCTTAACATATATGTGAAGCGCATTGTAACACCCCTAAGTCCAACATCGTGGAGGCCTGTGTGAAGTGGGTACTTATCATCTCTTACTAATGCCGAAGCCTTTTGAGGAACAAAACCCCACACCTATACGGTGGCTAAGTTGGGGACAATATCTTGTGTGAACGGAGGTGCGGGTTGTTACAGTGGTATCAAAGCCAATAACCAGCCGGAATTGTGGCTTCTATGTGGACCACAACACCTGGGTGAGGTGTTTGTGAGCCAACGGGGACGTTGGGCTCTGTAGGAGGGGAGAATGTAACACCCCTAAGTCTCACATCGTGGAAGCCTATGTGAAGTGGGTACTTATATAGTAGAGCCCATCTCTTAGAGGCCTTTTGAGGAATAAAACCCCACACCTATACGGTGGCAAAGTTGGAGACAATATCTTGCGTGAACGGAGGTATGGGTTGTTACACGTGTCAACTTGCATATATAAATATATATGTTGTTTTTAATAAAATATGAACATTTGAAAAAAAGGTAGTGTTTGTGACACATTCTATTTGCATGGAGTGTCCATAACATGGAATATGAGTCTTTCAATTTAAATCATTTTCATATTAAGTATGGTCCAGGTCTTGTAATTGACATTGTTGAATTATCTTCTCCTTAGGTCTTTTTAGATAAAAAATATAAAGATTTTATTTGTTTATAAGTTTAGCGTACCCGTTACGTGAAATTCTATGAACATACGAAGCGTTATGGACAAAAATAAAAATACGATTGTGTCGAGTGATGCCCCATGATTCTGAAAATAAAATAAAATAGACAAGATAACTAATTCTGTGAAATTTCTAGAGTGCTGATATAGGGTGCAAAACACTTCAAATAAAAAGTAGTTTATTTTCCGAAATAAAAATTA